>OX388325.1:14652575-15869239 GCA_947579605.1 Athripsodes cinereus | reverse complement strand
GTCTTCTCCAGCAAAACTGCTGGAAATGATTATTCATAAGAAGATTTGGGATAGTTGTGGACATCAAATGGTAGACGAGCAACACGGTTTTCGACCGGCCAGATCAACGAGTACAAACCTTATGAGTTTTCAAACGTTTGTTACAAAACACCTAGACAGACGGGTTCAAGTAGATGTAAACTACAATGACTTCGAAAAGGCGTTTGATAGAGTTGATCACAATATTTTGTTAGCTAAGTTGGACGAATTTGGACTTTCAACAAACTTTGTGGCATATTTGGCGGACTATCTGCAAGGCCGCTGTCAATATGTATTTTACAGAGGATTTAAATCTGATGTATACCCTTCGCTTTCGGGTGTGCCACAGGGATCTAATTTGGGGCCACTTTTGTTCTCAATCTTTATTAATGACATTGGAAATGTTATTAAAAATTCTAATTACTTACTTTATGCCGATGACTTGAAGGTTTTTCGTGAGATAGAATCAGAAAATGATGCGATACTGCTGCAAAGCGACATAGATGCCATCTATTCATGGTCCTTAAAGAATAATCTTTTGTTTAGTATTCAAAAGTGTAACATGATGACATATACAAGATCTCGCGAACCGCTTAAATACTCTTATAAAATGGCAGGTATGTCGTTGTGTCGAATAGATGAAACCAAAGATTTGGGAATTGTATTTATGGCGGATCTTTCCTTTAAAAAACACATCACGGAAACCACGGACAGAGCTTTCAAGGTATTGGGTTTTGTGATGAGGAATGCAACACATTTTAAAAATGGTAACACCTTGCGCGTATTATACGAATCACTTGTGCGTTCAATTCTGGAATCAGGTTCCCTTATTTGGAGTCCGGGTGAAACCACTTATGTGCTGCAACTTGAAAAGGTTCAGAAACGTTTTTTACGACACTTGTATCGAGTCGAATGTGGCTATTATCCGTACTTGTATCCTTCATTGTTTGTCATGGGATGTATGGGATATGAAACGTTAGAAAAGAGGCGTAAGGAGTATCATTGCAGACACTTTTATAAACTGTTACACGGAATAATACAAAACCCCACAATTCTCGCCGAATTGAATTTTTATGTGCCAAACTCATATTGTAGATCGCGTTCACACATGTTATTTTATCCTCCACAGGGTAGGACTAACCTTATAGCTAACTCTCCTGTAGGTAGGGCTGTACAATTTCTTAATGAACTAGCACCTCACGTCGATATATTTGCTGTATCATACCGTGAGTTCATTAAGCATATAGACAACTATTTATAATGTTTTGTTATTATTATTATTGTTAATTGTTTTAGTAGATATATGTGGACATTTCTTTTATGAATATTATAATTGGCATGTAAACATTTTTGTTTCAGTATATGCTATTATTATGATTTTTTTGTTGTTAAGTATGTCGGATCGGGTACACGGTCTACTGGAACCAGAGCGGGCCTTGCCCATCACTAGTTATTTAATAAACAAGTAGTGTGATGTAGCATGGGTGGCTCTGATTGGGTAGTGGCCTTGTACTCGGTCTGAAAAATTATGGTGATTGTTATTTTTTTTACATATTGATGTATTTAATTTGGCGATGTTTTTAGTTAGGTTTGTTTTATAGTTTTTTTTAAATAGTGTGTTTGGGAATACTGTGAAGTGTTTATACAGCATATTGTAAGTTCTTTTTTATTACTAAGATATATTATTTTAGTTGTTATTTTAGATTCTTATTTGTTCATGATTGTGATATGTTGTCCACTGTCCAGCAATTAGGTTTAACAACTGTCAAGCTGGCAGTGGTATATTTTATTAAAATAAAATTAAAAAATTAAATACAGTAGTCGAATAATAGTTTGAACAGCCACGGAGACATGACACAGCCTTGCTTCACTCCCTTGGTGACAAGGATATCTGCAACCTCATTTATAAAAATGAATATATCTTAATTTTGAAAAAGAAAGAAAAACGAGTATTTTTTTATGAACATGCCCATAAATTTTAGATTTTTCGAAATAATACCATCAATTAGATCATCTATTGAAAATAAGTGTTGCCTTAGAAAAATTCATTTCTTCTTCTAAAAAAAATGTTCAAAAGAGCCTATTCTGGAAAAAAATCGCGTGAAAATGACAATTTTCTTATTTAATTTAATATGATGTAAATTTTCGGTATTTTCTTAAAAGATTTAAATTATATCGATACGTTGGCAAATAAAAAAATATTTTTATTTGCCAATATATCGATATAAGTTTCCGTAAACTTTAATTATTAAAATGTTCGACGACGGAAATTCTACATTTGAAATGAGTAAGAGCAGGTAACATCATTCGCACCATCGTAGCGTTTTCCCACAAGTACCGCATGCAGTAAACATGCTGATAGTCTTCTCCGTAACAACTAAAGCTAACAGACATTCATTCAGAATGGGTGGTTTACTTCATTACTGAATTGAAGATATTAAATGTCTTATATGGCATGTTTTACAAATACTTGCCTTTTGTAGGAAACTTAGTATTTGGCAGGTATTCAATGGGGGAAACATGATTACGTCGTTAGCATAGTACACAAAAATAGTAGAATGTATTATATAAAAAAAAAACAATTGTACAAATGTGAAGCACATCTTTCAACTGGCATACCTGTTATATCGACCAGGATAGAATTAGTACGAAAAATATATTTTCAATATTTTATTTTAGAAATGTATCTGGCTTGGCACGGTATCCTCAAAAAATGTTTAAGGATGCGGATTCCAAGCTATTTAAATAAAATTTGCAGATGCGGATATTTTTCGGATGCGGATACGGATATTCGTTACAACCCTACGCTGAAACATAGATTTCGCAAACATCTAGATATCCATAAACGAAATAGTTTAATATTAATGTTGTCTATGGAAATAATTAGCAATAGACAAATTTTATAATTTCTTTGATCTATGATACGTACGAATAGCCTTTGCCAATAAAGAATTCAAATAGGTACTTATAGTTTTATTAAACTAGATACTTTTTTCCTTGTAGACCGGGCTCTAGAGGTAGTTGAGTACGCAAAATATGAGCCTACCTACAGCGCCTGCACTATTGTAAGATAATGACATTTTGCTTTCAAAGTGTTGAGGAACAATTGCAAATTTGTATGGAGCGCAGAATGATGGTTACTTTTAAAAGTCTAATTTAATAGTTAAAAAGAGATGAAAAATTAATATCTTCCCATAATAATATTACTCATATCTACATACAACTTAGGATTAAACCATAAATTTTTCCGCAATGATATTCGTATATTTTTTAATGTAAATTTACAATAAGCAATGTTTTTAGCCCTTATGGTAGTAGCGTGTGTTAAATTTAGGTACCTTTACTTATTGTCTACGACTTTTAAGTCTATGACAAAACAGCTGTCAAATCCAAATTGTCATTTAACATTATTTTCATTGTCGAAGTTACATAGGAGTTAACTGTTATTCAAAATAATCAATTGCATATTATTATTGTATAGCGTGAGACAGCAGTGTGTATCAATAAATTGTGTATGTAAATACGTAACATAATGGATGGAACCAGTGCTGATGTAAACAATACTGTAGACGGACAACAGGATGACTGCGTCTTGTGTGATATTCAAGTTTGTGTGACAGACAAAGATGATATCGAAGCATTTCTAATGAACGCTAAAGTGAAACGTGAACTTGTGGAGGAAGTATGTGTTGTGCCTTCAGTTCCGTATGATGATATAGATATATATGAACCGGACATAAAAGTAGAATGTGAGAGAGCAAGCAGTGGGACAGTGGCCGGTACATCTAACCAGTGTAGAGAAGATATGAATAAACAAGTGGTGCGCCAAGAAGATTGCATAAAGAAATACAAAGAAAATGAAAATAAAGTAAAACTATTTCAGTGTAATATTTGTCTGAAAAAATTTACTACTTCAGTGAAGTTGACTGTTCATAAAAGGGTTCACAGTGGTAAAAAACGTTTTGAATGCAATATTTGTAACAGGAAATTTACTGCGTCTTTTAATTTGACTCAACATAAGAGAGTTCACAGTGGTGAAAAACCTTATGAGTGTAACCTTTGCAAGAAAACTTTCTCACATTCAGGTAATTTGACTACTCATAAAAGGATTCACAGTGGTGAAAAACCTTTTGAGTGTAACCTTTGCAAGAAAACTTTCTCTCAATCTAGTTCTTTGACTAAGCATAAAAGAATTCACAGTGGTGAACAACCTTTTGAGTGTAATATTTGTAACAGGAGATTTTCTGATTCCGATAGTTTGACTAAACATAAAAGAATTCACAGTGGCGAAAAACCTTATGAGTGTAACCTTTGCAAGAAAACTTTCTCACATTCAGGTAATTTGACTACTCATGAAAGGATTCACAGTGGTGAAAAACCTTTTGAGTGTAATATTTGCAAGAAAACTTTCACTCGATCTAGTACTTTAATTGCTCATAAAAGAATTCACAGTGGTGGAAAACCTTTTGAGTGTAATATTTGTAACAGGAGATTTTTTGAGTCCAGTAATTTGACTGCTCATAAAAGGATTCACAGTGGTGAAAAACCTTTTGATTGTAATATTTGCAATAAAACTTTCACTCGATCTAGTACTTTGACTGCTCATAAAAGGATTCACAGTGGTGAAAAACCTTTTGATTGTAATATTTGCAATAAAACTTTCACTCGATCTAGTACTTTAACTACTCATAAAAGGATTCACAGTGGTGAAAAACTTTTTGAATGTAATATTTGTACCAAAAAATTTAATACTCCTAGTAAGTTGACAGCTCATAAAAGGGTTCACAGTGCTTAAAAACCTTTTGAGTGTAATATTTGCAAGAAAACTTTCACTCGATCTAGTACTTTAATTGCTCATAAAAGAATTCACAGTGGTGGAAAACCTTTTGAGTGTAATATTTGTAACAGGAGATTTTTTGAGTCCAGTAATTTGATTGCTCATAAAAGGATTCACAGTGGTGAAAAACCTTTTGATTGTAATATTTGCAATAAAACTTTCACTCGATCTAGTACTTTGACTGCTCATAAAAGGATTCACAGTGGTGAAAAACCTTTTGATTGTAATATTTGCAATAAAACTTTCACTCGATCTAGTACTTTAACTACTCATAAAAGGATTCACAGTGGTGAAAAACTTTTTGAATGTAATATTTGTACCAAAAAATTTAATACTCCTAGTAAGTTGACAGCTCATAAAAGGGTTCACAGTGCTTAAAAACCTTTTGACTGTAATATTTTTATGAACTTTTCAATACTTCTGGTAGTTTGACTGCTCAAAGAAAGATTCACAGTGGTGGAAAACCTTTTGAATGTAATATATAAAGAAAACTTTCTCTCAATCTTGTAATTTGACTGTTCATAAAAGAATTCACAATGGGGTAGAGTGTAATATTTGCAATAAAACATTCAGTCGATCTTGTAATTTGACCTTGATTAAAGGATTCACACAGGTGAAAAATCTTTTTGTTTCATAATTGTATGAAAAAAATATTGCTTCTGCTAGTTTGACTGCTCATTATAGGGCTTACAGTGGTAAAAAACCTTTATAGTGTAATATTTGTATGATATAATTTAATACTACTGGTAGTTTGACTGCTCATAAAAGGATTCACAGGTGCACAGACTACTGCAACATTATATGTACAGCATCCCTACTCCCGACACAATCTAAATGCGATCTAATCTTGTTTGCATCTTAAAATGGCGAATTGGTACTTTTGAACACGGTCTAAAACTTAACTTTTAGACAGATCTAGTATGATGTCTTAAAAATTCGTTACGATCTTAACATTTGTATGAAATCGGTACTCTTGACACAACATTGCCAAGGTCAAATCTTAATAGACGTCTTAAAACACAATCTAACAACTGTCAAAACTTAAGATTGCTGTGGAGGTGCATTTTAGCAATCTAAAAGTCTTTTTCCATAGTTTTTCCATCTTTTTACAACGCAAGTTTGTTTATTTTTTAGAATAATATTTATTTTAGTATATTTCTAATACTTTTTTCCTATCTTGCTGTGTTTTTTACGCAAATAAAATTTGGTGTTGATTGTTAGTTTTGTCTGAGTCGCTTGTTTTGAAGTTTTACTGTGAGACTAGTTTTAAAACGAATAATGCATTGTGGAATTGTCGTGAACAGTGTATGTGTTGTTTATCTGACTAATGTCCTATATTCTCATTCATTGGAGATATACAAGGCCTCCATCCTGTAACAGACGACGCAAAAACATAGATTCGCACCCCCTCGGAATCAAGTCTAGCGGGCTATAAGAAGATGAGTGAAAAATATTATTTCAAAACTACATTATTGTTCAACAACGACTCAACTGGATTGGCCATTGGCCATAACATCAGGCACCCAGGTGTGCTCATCACCATCGAGGAGGGCAAGACAATAGGCACAAATGGTAAATGCGGACCAAGAAACACCTATATGGATCAAATAAGGACATGAATTGTGGTACGTACATATGGGTCATCAATATAGGTATATTTTCTAACTGGATGCTATTGGATAACCTATAGCAGAAATTCACCGAATTGAAGAGACTAATGTCCCATCCATCCTGAATGTTTTAATTTTTTGTTGGAACAAAGAGGACAACTTGGAAGTTTATTACATGCAGCTGCTCTGCTTGCCACCCCAGTTGTGAGATATGCTATAACGATGTAGTTGGCCGGTGTGGCGCGGAGGTAACGCTCTTGCCTTTGAGTCACGAGGTCCCGGGTTCGATTCCGGCCAGGGCAGATTGAGGAATGACCTTTTTCAAATTGTCCTGGGTCTGGGTGTTACAAGTATATGTGTTTAGTGCATTGTAAATGTGTGTATCGTCGCGTTAGTACCCATAACACAAGATTCATCTAAGTTTGGGACTAGCTCGATCTCTGTGAAATATCTATGTATGTTATGTTATGTCTATACAAATGTCTTATGTCTATAGTAATGTTAGTAGTAAAGAGGCTAGCAGAAATTGGATGATATGAAAACTGATGTTCTTGAAACATCCAGGGGTAAATGGTGGGAGTCCCTTTCTTAAATGTTGACTAGCATAAAATAGAGATGAATGTAGAATAAATTCTAAATACTTTTTGCTTGTGTTACACAATAATACATTATTTCCCCTTATTAAATAATATGTTTCGTTTACAGGTTATATTCGGATATTATTTAGTTAAAATATTCTTGGAATCATTCTCAACCGTCTCCAGATAACCTTTAATGGTGCTGATGGGACCATTTACAGAGACAATAAGCACTGACACATCACACCACTGTTTAAGGAGCTACATTGGATGAGAGTCCCAAAGAGAGTAGACTTCAAACTGTACCTCACGGTTCATAAAGCCTTGAGCGGTGCAGCACATCTATGCCTCGCTGAGCTCTGTCCCATCGACAAAACTCTATTTATTTATTATTATACATATTTATTTATTACACATATATACAGCTTAAAGCTTTTATAAAATGGTATTAAAAATTCAAACAACAATTAATACTATATAAAAATAAAAAGCAATTAAAAATGTATAAAATGTAAGACAGTATCATTACACTTTTAAAAAAATAAATATCAAAATACCATAAAAATAATTGCATTGAACAATTAATAAAAGAAGAAATACACAATATTAGTCAAACGTAGACTTTGGAACCAGCTTCCCTCTACAATCCGCACCAGCTCATCGTTTATGTCTTTTAAAAATAAATTAGTCTCTAGGTGATGAACACTACATTCCTTATATATAATTAACTGTTTATTATTTATTTATTTGAGATAAATAAACATTATATTTTGAAATTTATGTTTTTTTTTGCCTTTATCATTGTTGTCAATTAAATTCTTATAAAACTGGAATATTTTTGATTCATCGTGTCAAACATGGCAAAAATGCTGGTGCACAATACCATTCTGTTACCGACACTTATGTTTATAAGCGAAACTTGGACGTGGTTGAAAAAGGACGAGAGTGGAATAAATGCTGTGGAGATGCGTTCACTGAGAAGAATGGTTGGTAAAACGTTGCGAGATAGAGTGAAGAATGAGGATATCAGGAGAATGAGCGGATGTGAGAGGAATGTGTGTTAACAAAGATATGATGAGCGATTGCACGATGAAAGGATGAAGTAGATGATGTGTGTATCTGAAAGAGGGGGTGTGACGAAGCGCAGATTCCAAGAACATTGTGGCTTAGTCACTTGGATCAAATTCATAAAGACGGTCGCGTGTTGAGTAAGAGCAATCGGCATTCATGAATGAGAAACTGGATGAATGTAGAGGAAACGAAATAAGTATGTAAGGATAGATCTATATGGCGTTCCGTTCTTTCTGCCTACCCCACCTGGGACACGGCATGAGGGTAAAGAATAGTAAATTTTTAATGCATTAAGTATTTATCAATTGTCATACAAAAAATATTATTCAATGTTATTCATTGAATTATAATAGGTAAGTATCATGTTTGACAAAAGTTATCCACTAATTGATATCTGTCATACTTCAAAAATATGCTTATGAACTTAATTTTCAGAATAGGATACCCATCATTATAACTAGGCTTAATGTGCTTAGAAACGTGGCTGCCCGAGGATTTAATAGCTATCTATTTTTCCATACTCTCATGCCGTATCCTAAGTGGGGTAGGCAGAGGGAATGGAACATAATATAGATTTATCCCTACATACTTACTCCACAATTATACAATTTTTCATACATGAATGCAGATTTTTCTTACTCAAAGCACGGCTATCCTTGAGAATTTAATCCACATTTTCTCATATCTCTTCTTTCAGATAGATCCATCTTCTTCAACATTATAACAAATCAACAATTTAAAGTGCGCTGTTTTGTGGAATAAATTCACTTCAAGGGTGCATTACTTGTTGTTCATGTACCGGTATTTTCTCGCTATCTGTATAAGTACATTATTTGTATAGTATTTTGTTTGCATATATCTATCTATTTTATTTTATTTCATTTTCATGTATTTTTGAATGCTTGGTGTCGGGACAATCGTCTTCTGTTAAATGCCGCTAAATGTCAATGTATTCGTTTCACTAGAAAAAAAAGGATCGTTCACTTTGACTATCACATTGACAATGGTTTATTGGAATCAGTTAGTGAAATCCGGGATTTGGGAGTAATTTTTGACCAAAAAATATCTTTCTCAAGTCATATAACCGAGATAACGGGTAGAGCGTTGAAATCTTTAGGTTTTGTGCTTCGTACAGTTTGCGACTTTAGTAACGTTCAGGCAATTACTCTCCTATATAAGTCACTAGTACGTAGCCAATTAGAATATAACTCCCCGATTTGGTCACCGACCTATGATATTCATATCAAAAATATAGAGCGTGTCCAACACAGATTTTTAAGGTTTATAAATTATAAGCTACGCATTCCCAGGGAAGAGCTTAATTACGAGCGTTTACAGTTAGTACTAAATTTGGAAAGTTTGGCTTGCAGAAGAATCGTGAGCGATTTGTTATTTTTATTTAAAATTATAAATAATTTTTTTGACGACCCAAATTTGTTACAGCTTATTTATTTTCGTGTACCTGGGCGTAATACTAGGAATCCCGAAACTTTTTACTTTGAAAACTGTTCCACTAACTACATAAGTCATACACTATTTCCGCGATTGCATCGCTTAGGTAATGAGCATTTGTCAAACGTGGATTTACATAATACTAACCTTTCGGCCTTTCAATCATTTCTGAAAAAAACATTTGACCCTCACATTTAACTTTTATGATGTAAATTTTGTTTCTATTTCTATTTTTTGTTTATTATTGTTATATACATAGTTGATAAGAATTATATATTTATATCTATTCTAGGTGCATTTTGCACTATACTATTATTATTTTTATTTATTTTTTTATTGTTTCTCCGTCTACTTTATATAAATTGTTTGTAAATAATTATTTCAATGTCGTCTGTACCATTTGCACTGCGCACTGTTAACGATGGTTGCCGAACTATGCTATATGGAAAGGCGCAGTGTGCGGGTACTTGGTACCTAGCATATATTATTATTATTTTATTTTTTGATATTATTAAGTTATACTTCATAGAATAGTTTTACAGAGATTTGTTGCATTTTGATTGCTAATATTGTTATAGCCTACCTACATACCTTGTATTCTTTTTTTTTGCTGTGTTCTTTGTACCATCATACCTATTATTATTATTCTTTGTATTATATTATTAGGTGCTTACTTGATTGATAACATTATTTTGCTGTGTACCTATGCATTGCTGGTGTGTTTGTGTGGGTAGATACTTTTGTTATATGTTTTCACTATCTGTTGTTTTTATTGTATTTTTTCTTTTCTATGTAAAAGGCTTATATAGCCGTTCACTGTGTAAATAAATAAATAAATAAATAAATAAATAAATTTTATTTTATTTCATTTTTATATATTTTATTTTATTTGGGTTAGTTGGAAGATATCGCAACTCTGCGATAAACTCGCCCATTGTACAGATTTTTTCATGCATGTTGTATATAATTCCTGTTATCATATTCTGCACAATAAAGTTTGTTATTATTATTATTGTAGCCTAGAATGTACACATCATCTGCATACATCAATGCATTGACCCGAATTTAATTCAATTCAACATCCATCTTTCTAAAGGTTGCATTCACAAGTCAGACATGTATCACAATAACTCATCCAATTTCCTTATATTCTCATTCAAATAAACCTTAAAAATACTTCTTCTATCTCTGTAATACACATTCATTAACACACATAATAGAATTTAATTGCCTCACCATATAAACCAGATATTCCGTGGGGCTCCATTCATTCTGCCTATAATATATAAATTCATGATATATCCTGTCCTTTACCTTCACGCCGTGTCCCGGGTGGGGTAGGCAGAGAGAACGGAACGCCATATTGATCTTTCCTTACATACTTCTTTCGCTTCCTCTACATTCATCCAGTTTCTCATACATGCACGCCGATTCCTCTTACTTAACATGCGACCGCCCTTGAGTATTTGATCCACAAGGTTCTTGGACGTCCGCGCTTTCTCACACCCTCTCTTTCAGATAAATATACCTTCTTCGTCAATCTTACACCATCCATTTGCTCTACATGACCAAACCATCTCAATTTATTTACACGCATTCTATCAACAACACTCTTCTTGCATCCACTCATTCTTCTAATATCCTCATTTCTTACTCTATCTTGCAATGTTTTACCTACCATTCTTCTCAGTGTTCGCATCTCCACTGCATTTATTCCACTTTCGTCCTTCTTCAGCCATGTCCAAGTTTCGCTTGCATACATAAGTATCGGTGCGAGGATGGCGTTGTGCACCAGCATTTTAGCCATGTTCGAGACATTGCTATTAGATCGAAGTGCACCGTTCACTTTTCTTTTTTCAATATCTCTTTCGTATCTACCATCCATCGCAAACATACATATTCGTCCACTTGCTCCAAACATTCATTTCCAACCTTTATTTCACACATTGTTCTATCAATCTCTCTTTCAAACACCAGCACTTTCGTCTTTGTCACATTCATTTTCATCCCATTCATTCTGCAACTTTCATGTACAACTGACACTCTCGCACTTCTTTATTGCATGCTCTGTAAGTTTCTTTCATTCGTTCCTTATATTCGTTTCTTTCATTCATTCATTATATAGGCAATAATTAAAAACATTCTTCATCCGTTCCTCATATTTGTTTCTTTCATTCATTCATGATAAAGGTAATAATTAAAAACATATAAGTATACAACATTTATTTGAGAATGGTTCAAGACTTTATAAATCAAAATTTATTCAACTTATTCCTACTCAACTGTTGGTGTATTTTCCCTAGTTGTAGCACCAAAAGTCAGGCATTGTTCTATGCTACAGGATCATTGTCCAATTATAGCTATTATTCATCAATGAATCGACTCCATGTAATAGGGAATTATCACTGTGAAGTTGATTTCAACTATTCAGAGTACACCATGAGCAAATGTGCTGTGAGCGGGTTTATTCAAAGGTTCATGCTTTCTGTTGAGAATATCCAGTAGTTTCTTTTGTCATGTTGTATTCATTGTCTCTTATATGTTGATTGTGTTTGTTCCAAGTTTGTTATTTTTTTTAAAGTAATTGTAGTGCAAAGGCTATTTAGCCATATACTTTGTTAACAAATAAATAAATTGTTTTACTTCATCACACAAAAAAGAGCTTCTCTTTAAAGATCGTAGACAATCATATGCAGACATTATTCATTAATCCTTGTGTAGAAAAACATTTTAGTTAATGTCCAAATAAACCTATAAACAAAACATGTTATTTAATGCATTATATTTGTAACAAAGTACATTAATGATTGTTTCCACAATTCTTATTTCATACTTACCTTAATTTATGACTTTCTGATCATTTTAATATAATAAATTCGCGTATACTTCTGCAAAAACAACAAACTAAAACATCGCAAAACAAACATTGATAACTGTCAGTGTCAGTGAGATAATAATAGACAATAGCAAAATATGTCATAGACAAAAATAGTGTCAATGCATAGGTTTTAAAAAATATTTTTTATAAATCAATTGCACTGTTATACATCATTATATAATATCATTTTCATTTCATTTAATCAGAAATTGATATTAGATTTATAAAAAATGTGGAAATACGGTGAAATCACGTGATATATTAGTTTTAATAATTCAGTTGTCGTGGTTGTCATGTTGGTACCCATAGATAACGGCGTTAGGAAATACATCTCTATATTAAGACATCTTAAAGTTAAGATTAGATCAAGATCAAGACTAGATTGCGTCGGGGGTACCATCTACAAGTCTTAATCTAATCTTGATCTTAAGATCGAATCTAATCTTGATTGAATTCAAGAGTAGCCCTGCAGGGCTGCGCCAGATCCTTCTAAATCGTCTCTAGATGGCCATTAATGCTGCCGCCAGGACTATTTACAGACTGACAAGCGTTGTCACATCAAACCAATTCTTAAGGAGCTACTCTGGCGGAGAGTCCCAGATACAGTGGAGTTCAAACTGTGCCTCACGGTCCAAAAGGCCTTATATGGCACCTCTATGCCTCACCGAGCTCTGCCCCATGAACGAAACTCTGAGGCGATCACTGCGATCAGCTTCCACCGCTGTCAACAAATTTTTGGAACCCAATAAGGCAAACACTTCCAAATTCGCAGAGAGAAGCTTCAGCGTTGCGGGGCCAACTGCCTGGAACCGCTTACCAGCGGATTTAAGGCACAACCAACCCAATGCAACATTCAGGAGCAAGTTTGGCACTATATGAGATGGTAGGCCCCACTGTTGTCAAATGTGAGATTTCATAGAAAAAGTAATATTCACGAAATTGTTGCCATATGTACAATTAGTTTTTGGTCACCGCGTTTAATTATTTTTGGGCAACAAGTTTTTCGACACCGTCAAAGTTACCATTCGAGTTAGATTAACAAAAATAAAATAAAATCAGCAAAAATAATACAAATTTCCTTAAGTTTATATTCGAGGTAGATTATATTTTTGATATGGGGAGATTGTTTAGCTTGTAATGAACAAATTATCCTTAATATTTTTAAAAGTATAATATGTAATGTAAGTTGTAAAAAAATATAAATTCTTAAAATCGTGCGCGTTTGATATATGTTCGGTGGCCAAGTAGTTAAACATGGTCCTTTTTAGAAAAACGTGGTCACCATATTTTAGGAACGTCACGTCCATCGATACAAAAATGTCACCACCATAATAATAATAATATTGTGTGTATGTTTGTGTCTGTTTATATGAACATTATACTTTCGTTGTAAACACTCTTGTGGGTAGGTGTAATATCGAGTGGGATATGGAATACTGAATATAGAAGAATGAGCGGATGCAAGAAGAGTGTTGTGGACAGAATGCGCGTGAATAAACTACGGTGGTTTGGGCATGTTGAACGAATGAACGAGGTAAGAATGACAAAGAGGATATACTTATCTGAAAGAAAGGGTGTGAGGAAACGCGGGCGTCCGAGAACCACGTGGCTTGATCACGTGGATCAAATTCTCAAGGACGGCCGCGTGTTGAGTAAGAGGAACCGACGTGCGTGTATGAGGAACTGTATGAATGTGGAGGAAGCGAAGGAAGTGTGTAAAGATAGATCTGTTTGGCGTTCCGTTCTCTCTGCCTACCCCACTTGGGACATGGCGTGAGGGTATAGTATAGTATAGTATAGTATGGAATACTGCCTAATCGTGATGTAACGAATATTCGCATATTTCAAAGTATTCGCATTCGTATTCGCAAAAAGATATGCGAATGTTTTGCGAATATTATTTCGGTAATAAAGTATCGGATATTCGGTTAAAGTACCGGATACTTACCCGGTACATTGTTGAAAAAGGTACTGCAAGAAAAAGTTTTCTATGAAAACCGAGGAGTTTTGAAATACTTTTAATTCCTATACCATTTTGAAAATAGGGCGACGGGGGTGTAGAAATTTTAATGATTGAGCAATATTGTAGAAATCTAAGCAAGTCCGTATTCGCTATTCGCATTCGCGAATGTCGGCAACAAATATTCGCATTCGCGAATATCCAAAATCACACATTCGTTACATCACTACTGCCTTCACGAGTGTGAATACCTACAGGCGCGCATCCTCATAATATAGTAGCTAGTATCTAAGTTATCTAGTCTAGAGATAGATTGGGGTTTTGTTTATAAATGGGAGACATAAGATCAACAATGTGGTGAAATCGGACACCTTTTTTATACAAATATGAATTGTGAAACAATATTTTGATTGCGCGGGAATTGCTGGTAGTCATTTAGTAAAGTACACGGGAGTACTAGCTAGTAAGAGGTGAAAGCGAGGGGTGAGGTACTTTCCCCTTAGCCGAATGACCATCCGAAGACCGCGAGCTCATTACTCCGCCAGACCTCCGAGGAAAACGTGGTGCTCGCTAGCTGCTGGAGCAACGAGTCTGGACGCTGTTTTATTCCCGCCGACGGCCTTGGACGCATGGGGCAAACTTCCTTTGGAGCGGCAGCCATCGGCCTCTGGACAACTTCATTCTGAAGACTATATGCCAGGGTGTCATCGATGGATAAAAAGCGTCAAGTTTTATGTGTTTTTTTTTTCTATATGTTAATTAATTAATATTAAATAAAAAAGGATAATTACGTGTACAGGCGTTACAAGATTGCGTGTTTTGATGTTAATTATTGGGGTGGACGATTTCAAAATAG
Organism: Athripsodes cinereus; assembly: GCA_947579605.1. Lineage (NCBI taxonomy): Eukaryota > Metazoa > Arthropoda > Insecta > Trichoptera > Leptoceridae > Athripsodes > Athripsodes cinereus. The sequence goes on along the minus strand of OX388325.1, from coordinate 15,853,979 downwards.
ATAGGTTAGGTTCTTTAATAGATTCACAGTTAGATATAGTTATAATTTTTAAATTAATATTTGTTATTTTTTCTTCATTATTTTTACATTTCCATCTTCGTTCTTTTTTTTAATAAACAGAATGTACGATAAAAGGTTTTTGTGTTTTCATCATCGCCTCCTAACACTGAAATATACCATAGCTTCTCAAACAATATTTAATTCAATATTATTTATTTTAATGCGTTCCTGAAGTCTACCATAAGGATATGGTAAGTATCTGCAAGGGCTGAGTACATTATCATTGTTTTTATATTACTGCTATCTCTCTCTGTTCTCTCTTCACCTTCTTTCCAGCCAAGCAGTTCCTCGTCAAACGGAATACATTACTTTTCAATAAAAATCACGGCGCCCTTGAGATGGTCACGGGTTATTGAACGGCGCCAAATATAAATTGTCTTCATTATTATTTATTTATATATTCTTTCATTTGTACAATAGTATTAAAAATATAAAAGTCATAAAAACCTACCTAACTGGGCATGAGCCCTTACCAAGGTAGACTTTAATTTATTGTTGTTTGTTTACGTGCAAAATGTGGGAGCTATCCATTAGGATTATTTTGATATTATATCTTTCAGATTCATATATTTAAGAATTTTATAAATAAAAAAATAAATTCAAAATATAATTAACACTTTCTATTGAAGCTTCCCAACCCTCCCTAGTATTGCACATCCTCGTGTATAGTCGCTTAGTAGCAGTTTCACTGATTCTCAAACCGTGGTACCACGAGTGATAACCGTATTCGTTACATTTGAAGTAATAATATACTTAATAGTGGATATCCTAGAAAAATAATTTCTAGACCGGAAAATTTTGAGACAAACATCAACAAAATGAAGGAGAGGAGTATGTGAACAAAAATACGAATATTTCTAACTAATTATATTTTAAGTAATAGGTACTATTTATTTTGTGTATTATTTTTTTTAGATTTGCTCTTAAATTATAATGCCCAAAATGTATAATTGAACGTTTTTCACTGTTTACATGAATATGTATGAATTCATTTGAAAACAATCAAATCGTTAATCGATGTTATAAACCCGCAAATCTGAGTCTTCATTATTATTTATTTCTTTATTCTTTCACTTGTACAACAGTATTAAAAATATGTCATAAAAACCTACCTAACTGAGCATGAGCCCGTACCAAGGTAGACTGAACCAGTTTTCACCATACTTTGTCTCAGCGCTCAATTTTCTTTACTTTAGTTACTAAGATTATTTTCCAACACACAAGCTCACGTACGCACACATACATCCACACTCACCCTTATACACACCCAACCACACACACATATATAGGTACATACAGCCATACACACATATACATATATACCCATAGAGATAACGCCACATATATATGAATGAAGCATGACTAAAAAACATTATTGTCATTAGAGATGAAACGGATAGTTGTTTGGCCGGATACCGGATATCCGGCGAGCTGCGAGGCCGGATGGCCGAATATTCGGCTGCCGGATATTCGGACTATCGTCTCGTTGCGTGTCGTGACGAGTTTAGCGCCGCACGGAGCGAACGCGATCGGATCAATTCGGGCGGTTTCGGTTGCCATCGTGAGTGATCGCGTGAGTGTGTGATTGAATAGCGAAAATTAAATTAGTTAAAATTAAATATCAATAAAAATCATTTTATTGATATTTACCTCACAAAGATTAATGTATTGCATTTTAATATAGGAAATTGTCGTAGTTTTTGAATATCCGGTATCCGGCCGGATATTGAGGTACTATCCGGTATCCGGCCGGATATCAAATTTAGGCAGGATACCGGATAGTTACCGGATATCCGTTTCATCTCTAATTGTCATGCAACTGTGCCTTGTAGTTTACAAGGCTTTGAACAATATGGCACCTCAGTCACTTTCTGTGCTCCGCGTTCTCAAAACACCTGCAAGTAGACACCTACGCTCAGCTAAGACATCCACCAACATGCTGGACGAGATCAATAGAGCAAACAAGTCCTGCTTCTATGATAGGATAGTGCTTTTGCCGTCGCAGAATTCGTCATCTGGAACCAATTCCCTGAGGACCTTCGTAAAAACCAATCGATAACAACGTTCCATTAAAGATAAATACTCCATTAAACGGCGCCGAATAAATCATCCAACATACGGTACATACATTAATTTTATCACCGTTGTAATATTGCGGTCCACAGTATTAAAAATATTAGTCAAAAAAGCGGGATTTATAATGTAAATTTGTTTTTTACTTAAATCTTCGCGAGATTTCTTTGTGTTTCTTTTATAATTAAATACAAGTTGGGATTATTATCTAAGTATTAAATATTTTATCATACGAGTAGTGATATTTTTTTTTACTTATATATTATATTGTCCTCACTAAATATTATAACCACCCAGCACCCAAAAGGGACATTGAAGAGAGAAGTAGTATAAATGATCCCCACGACGGCGGTGTTGGCCGGCCGGTCCTTCAGGCCTCCCCAATGGCCCGCCCGTGAGGACAATTTTGGTTGAATGTGCGGATAAGTAGGAGTAAACGACTCCTGAGATATCCGGGTGTGAGGTGGATCTTTCTTCTTTAATTTTATTTATTTATTTTATTTTATAAACATAGAAGCACAAAACAGACAATAACTACATAATTAAAGTTAAAAAAAAATTAATCTTTCAGAGATCAGCTATCATCCAATACCATGCGCCACAATTAATTTTAAAAAGATAGGTACCTAACATTCCGGTCATCTCAACATGCCTACATTATACACAGTCTCGCTCGCTCACTCAATCATCACACTAGCACAAAAACGAATCAATAATAATAATAAAAATAAAATAAAAAAACAAAAAATCAAGGGGAAAGGAAAAAGGGGGGGGGGAATTACTGAATTAATTAATAATTATTTTAATATTCATTTGTCTTGCCAGAAATGTACCTTTTTGGATACAGAAAGAAATATCTTAACTATACTAATTATAATAAGCTTTTGCGAAATTTTTCCACTTCAATGATATTTCTATGTATCTAAATGAAGAAATAAAAATTGACAGCATTCTTTTAACAAAACACAAATATATCGTTTTACGCAAAATAGAAAAAGAATTTCATATAAAATATCGCTATACACGAGCGTGCATAACGCAGGAACTCGCAAATATTGAAACTTGTAACACCACATAATTTCAACATAGCATAACAACAACATAACCTGCCAATGATGACTGACAGCCGCTGTCAAGGTACAGGAAGTACCTGATTATTTAACAGGATCATCAATAGATGTCTCATTGATGGAAGCCTCCAGAATGTTCCCGAATGTTCTAGAAACTTCTAGAACAATCCGAGCGGAAATAGATAGGCGGAGTTCAGGAACAGGTACCTCTCCCACTATCACACCGTCCACTTCCAAGGTATCCATCAGCTGTTCAGTACTGGCTCAAGGGTATAAAAGACGGAGCCCGGCATACTGAAAGGCAGAATCGCGGTGGCTCTTCCAGGGCCAAGGTTTCCTACCTACCGTTACTCCATAGCTGTCTAAGAAGTACCTACTCTTGTTGCTATGAAGTGATTCTCCTTACCTACCGTTACCCTCTATAGCTGTCCAAGAAGTGCCTACTCTTGTTGCTATATGGTAACTTTCCTAATACCTACCCGCTACTCCCTGGCTGTCCAAGACGTGCCTACTCTTGGTGCCATACAGTAGTAGCGACCCTTAATACCTAGTCTCTCTCCGACTACCTCAATTTCCATCTAACCTAGCCTGGAGGTGTCTTCGTATTGTTTTACTAATAGTGTTACTTTCTTTATACAGTATTGTACCAGTTGTCAAGTGATTGTAATAAATTGTGAAATTGCTAAACAGTGTTTTGAACTCTCTCGGTGTACCCCTTCAGGAGTACACCTGGCGCCCAAATTAGTTTTAAGTGTTGACTCTCTACATTCCCCTTCAGGGAATAATACAAGTAATATTAAGTGTTACAAATGGCAGCCCAACTCGTGGCGAGAAGACGACCCTGTGAAATGTGAACAATAAAGTGTTTTTGTTTTGAAAAGTGTTAAAATAATCATAGTTGTACTGTACTTTAATACTTATATTCGTAAATAGTGATAATCTTAGTTGTACGGTACTTTAATTATAATATTCGTTAATAATAATAATAATCTAGTGTTAATCGTAGTTGTACTGTACCCACAGAATTCCATACAAAACCTAGAACCCTGACTCATTTACAAAAGTGAGGCAAAAAATATATGAATTTTTGACAGAACGGTTGGCGAAAGCGTGTGGTGTTTCCTACATTTTATGAAGTATTTCTCGCATTTTTATTAAAATATATCATTTTTACATTTATAAAAACGTAATTGGACATTTTTTGAAGTTCTTGTCGACGTTTCAAGCGATTTACCACACTTTTTTTCGCCAACCGATCTGTCAAAAGTGCTGAAAAATAGTGCCTCACTTTATTACAATGAAAATACAAACGAGTACGCCATCTAGGTATTATATATAAAAAATCTATGACTGTACCTCGATAATATTTGTAAGTAAAAATACTCATAAACTGTAGTTCAAATCAGTTTAGATAAGTTTGAATAAGTGTTTTTGTACTTTAATAGTGTTTAGCATAATTTCATATCGTAATCGTAGTATTGCAACGTACTGTATCTAAAAGTGAGGTTATGAAAAATTGTGTTTTGAAAATAGACCATAGACGAAAATCATTTTCTCTGGTGTTAAATGATCGGCTCACTATCGGACCGTTTGAATGAACTATTTAATGTCTATGACTCTGTGGACAGTTTCGATAATCTATTATCTGTGATCTATGAACACATGTGATATCTGTTTTGTTTATTTACGGCGAAGTGTCATAGTTCGAATGTTCATGATGTCTAATGTTTATTGCTATTGACTTATATTATACATGTGTTTTATATATTTGTGTATCTGGGGGACTTTTGTGAAAGCAAACCTGTGCATTATCGTTACATGTATTTATAATTATTGAACTCTTTACAGCAAACCATATTTCATTAATATATGTGTTATCATTACGTGTGTTTATAATACTAATGAACTCTTTTTACAGCAAATAATATTTCATTAATATATGTGTGTTTATAATACTAATGAACTCTTTTACAGCTAGTTATATTTCATTATTATGCGTGTGTATTTGGTGGACTTATATTCAAAGCAAACCTGTGCATAACATTAATATTGTGAGCTCTTCGTATTTCATTATTCTATATTATTACCTATATGTGTTTATTGTTGATGGACTGTTTCACAGCAAATCATATTTAATTATTATATGTGTGTACTTGGAGGACTTATACTAAAAGCAAACCTGTGCATATCATTACTCTTTCATAACATATTGTGTTACATGTAATTTATCATTGTTTATTATTGTTTTTGATGAACCTTCCAAAACAATACAGTGTTTATATATACATACATTGTTCGTTGTGTATTGAATAGACTCCTCTCAGAGCAATTCAGTGTGTATTTTAATTTGGTAAACTCAGTGCTCGTTTGTGTTTGAAACTGGAGTCCAAACCGAAGTACTTCACCCGTAGTGTAACTGAATCCTCAGAAGATCCTATCAACATGTCGGTCAACCTAAGCCAGGAACAGTTCCAGCACCTGATGTCCATGGTAGCGCCAAGATCCGGCTCGTTTGCAAGCTGCGCTGCTTACTATGATGGCACTCGTGACATGGAGATGATTGAGACGTTCTTGGATACAGTGAAGGTGTTCAAAGCCATTGAACACATTGAGGATCAAGATGCACTCACTGGTGTCACCATCCTGCTGAGGGGCGAGGCTGGCAAATGGTGGCAGGGAGTGAAACACGAGGTTCGGAAATGGACAGACTTTGAGGCGCGGATCCGGGATGCATTTGCTCCTAGGAAGCCTGGTTACGTCCTGATCCAGGAGATTGTGAATATTAAGCAGAGACCCGATGAACTGACAGATACCTTCCTGACCAAGAAGCGAGTCCTGTTGGCCCAGCTGCCTGGACCAACTCTTACGGAGGAGCAACAACTTGACATGGTATATGGTCAACTGGATCTTCAGATTCGTGACAGGGTATCCAGAACATCGTTCAAGAGCTTTAACACACTGATGACAATGGCCCGGGAGGTGGAACAGTTCCTGAAGGAATCTGGAGAACGGAAGGCTAGGCCACGCTGTGGGATCTGCAGAGCATGGGGCCATACTGATGACAGGTGCAGGAAGAGGAAAGGGGTGGCAAACCAACCACCCAGGTTCAAGAGTGGAAGACAGAGTCACTCGACGAACACTCTCGCACCCAAGTTTGCTTGCTACGGCTGCGGTACCCCAGGAGTGACGCGCAGCAGGTGCCCTAAGTGCAGCGGAGGCAAACCTCAGGGAGGAAGCCATGAGATGTCGTTCTGCTCTCTGGACTTCACTGATGCTCGAGATCGACCATCCGTCCCCATCCAAGTGAGAGGATATGAAGGAACTGCCTATATCGACAGCTGTGCCAAATCCAGCGTCGCTTCATATTACTTATACAACTGTCTGAAGGACAGTGGGGCACAATTTCATAGGCAGAGGATCACCGCCGTGCTGGCTGATGGCTCTGCCAAGGTCCAGGACATCCTGACCACCAGGGTACCAGTGACACTGCACGAGGTCACTGTACCAACCACATTCATTGTATTCCCAGAGTCCCGAGACAACCGGACTCTATTGGGAGTGGGATTTATTGAAGATGCAGGACTGGTACTGAACCTACCACAGAGGGCCTGGTACTTCGTAGAGTCGCCTGAGATAACCCGTGCACTGGGGTATGAGGGCCATCCCTCGCCGCAATCAGCCTCAGGTAGCGACTATAAACCAATATGCGCAATCGCAAATGTCCTTCGCGAGATGGAGGTGCCACCACTGCTGTCCCCAGTGAAGACCACACCACCTCCAGTGGCACCACGGACTGACCTGGTGCCGAGCCCAGTGCGAATGGTTAGGCAGAAGATGGATGTCCCTCCTGCCATATCTCCGATGATGATCACACCACCACGGGAAATCCTGGCGGCCAAATCAGTGCATGTGATACCGCAGACTACGGAATTTCCAGCTGCAATGCTGACGCCACCTCCGACTCCCCCTCCAGCTGATGATCCTGTGTGTCAAGTGCCCATAGAATCTACAGGACAGCCTAGCCAGGAGTGTTCGTGCAAACCAGGAGTCTTGTTTGATGGCTATTCTCCCAGACTAGCAGATAGGATGTTCAGAGATGCGCAAATAGCTGTATTTAATGCCGACCCCACACTGTCACCACGGTCGGAGAGTTTATTCGCACCAGAGCGCTTGGACATCTGCAGCCTGGACGTCAATGAGAATGTACTCTCTGCGCAAGAGAAGGACTCATTGGATCGCGTGTTACAAGAACACGCTGAGGTTTTCCAGTCTAATGGACTACCATGTTCACTCCCCGAGCACTATATCGACACAGGTGAGCACGCACCAATTGCAGTACCACCATACCGCCTGTCTCCTCCGCGCAAGGAAGTGCTCAAGAGGGAAATAGCAAAGATGATAGAAGATGACATCATAGAACCATGTTCATCACCTTGGTCCGCTCCAGTGGTTCTAGTACCTAAGAAGAATGGCGAATTACGTTTTTGTGTAGACTACCGTAAGCTGAATGCCATTACTGTTCCAGATGTCTATCCTATACCAAGAATTGATGACTTACTACACGAGGCCAAGCCAACGCCTTACATGACAACCTTGGATTTGAAAGCCGGTTACTGGCAAATCAGGGTTAGGCAGAAAGATCAGGAAAAGACGGCATTTATAACGTCATGTGGCATCTACCGGTTCAAGCGCATGCCCTTTGGCCTTCGTAATGCCCCTTCCACGTTCCAGAGAATGGTAGATCACATCCGGATCAGGTTGGATGGCATAAAGATGCTAGCATATTTGGATGACCTGGTAATTCTCTCTTCAACCTTCGAAGAACATCTCACTCACCTCAACGCAGTGTTTCAGGAGCTGAGAAAGCAGAATCTTACTGTTAACAAGGAGAAGTGTAAGTTCTGTTGTTCTACCATCAAATACCTAGGTCACTACATCACACCTCAAGGACTTCAAGTTGACCCTGAGAAGACAGCAGCCATTAGAGATCGGTCTGCACCTCAGAACATCAAGCAACTCGTGTCATTTCTGCAAACATGCTCTTGGTACCGCCGATTCATTAGCAACTTTGCAAGCATTGCTGAACCACTATCGAGATTGGTACAGAAAGATACCATCTGGGTATGGAACGACGAGCAAGAACGCGCTTTCAATCATTTGAAGGATGCACTCACCACTGCCCCAATACTTCGACAAGCTGATGACAGTAAACCATACACTGTCAAGACAGATGCAAGTGGTTATGCTCTCGGAGCAGTTCTGGTCCAAGGGGAGAGGGAAGAGGAGCACCCAGTCGAGTATGCCAGTCGCCTGCTGACCCCAGCAGAAAAGAACTATTCTACAACGGAACGAGAGGCCCTTGCAGTTGTGTGGGCTTTAAATAAGTTCCGTGGTTATATAGAAGGATTACCTGTCACTATTGTGACTGATCATCAATCCCTGAAGTGGTTGATGACTCTTAAATCACCCACAGGAAGATTAGCCCGGTGGGCATTGCAGATACAAGCATATGATCTAAACATCAAGTATGTGCCCGGGAAAATCAATGTAGTAGCTGATACACTATCAAGACCAGTCTGTCTGGAAGAAACCGAAGACGTGTGCAGTCTATCAGTGGATATTCCAACTCATAGCCCAGCCAAGATACGGATCGAGCAGTGTAAAGATGAAGGTCTTAAGCATATTATTCAAGCACTTGAGAGTGTTGACAAAACGGAAGAAGCCCTATATTGGAGTGAAAAGGGATACCTGATGAATGGCGGACTACTTTATAGATATCACCCAGACGGAGATTCAGAAGAAGCCCAGTTGCTAGTACCACAACATGAATGGGCGAAAGTATTAGAAGTATATCATGATGACCCATTGGCCGGACACTATGGAGCTGAAAAGACGTTCCAGCGTATAGCCAAGCGATACTATTGGAAAGGTATGAGGAAGTACGTCGAGAGCTACGTGAAGAAGTGTCTACCATGTCAGAGGTATAAACCGTCGAATCTCAAGCCTGCTGGACTTCTACAAACAACCATTACCAATCAAAGGTTCGAAACATTAGCATTTGATCTATTCGGACCACTACCTGCATCAGAAGATGGCAAAACATGGATCCTCATAGTAGAAGACCTTGCCACCAAATGGATAGAATTGTTTGCTCTAGAGAAGGCAACAGCAGAAGTTTGTGCAATAACTTTAATTGACGAAGTTTTTCTACGCTATGGAATGCCAAGAAGAATCATTAGTGACAATGGCACACAATTTGTGAGTGCTATCATGCAATATGTAGTTTATTGCTTTGGCATCAAGCATGCTTTTACACCAGTATATCACCCAGAGACCAATCCAGTCGAAAGAAAGAATCGTGATTTGAAGCCACAATTGGCTATCCTGGTAGAAGAAGGACATCGAGTTTGGCCCCAAAAGCTGCCCAGCATAAGGTTCGCCATGAACTCGACAATTTGTTCAACAACTAATTACTCTCCAGCATACCTAACTTTTGGAAGAGAGTTACGGACACCTGATGATGTACAACATGACTTTCGTCAGATCGTGGTGTCAGAGAATTTCTTACCTGAAATTACGCCAAGGCTACAACAGATGGCCCAAATGCTACAGCAAGCCGACGAGAATCAAGAACGTCGTGAAGAAAGACGCAAAATCGTCACAGACAAGGGCAGACGCCCAGATCCCCGTTATAAAAAGGGAGATCTAGTGATGGTGAAAATTCACCCACTCAGTAAAGCATCACAAGGATTTAGTGCGAAGTTAGCGCCAAGAAGAGATGGACCATACGTCATCGTCAAGTCCCATGGAGCAGCCTCCTACGAAATTGCAGCAGCAAGCAATCCTGAGGTCCCCATCGGAGTACATCATACATCGGCATTACAACGGTACCACGGAAGAGAAGCTGGAGTACCAACGCCCATAATACCTATTAGACAACGAGGACGTCCGAAGAAAATAGCATCCAAGAGGTCAGGGGAACCAGCCCTTATATTGGCAGGACAGCCTGACTTGCTATCATCAGATTCTACACTATCAGGGGAACCTGCCACGCAACCGGCAGGACAGCCTGACTTACTACCAGCCATCACCCATCGTATTCAACCTAGGAAAAAGGCAACCCATCGACTCTACAATTAGATGCTGGATCATCGTCGGGGCGCCTTCAGATCCAGAAGGGGAGATTGTAACACCACATAATTTCAACATAGCATAACAACAACATAACCTGCCAATGATGACTGACAGCCGCTTTCAAGGTACAGGAAGTACCTGATTATTTAACAGGATCATCAATAGATGTCTCATTGATGGAAGCCTCCAGAATGTTCCCGAATGTTCTAGAAACTTCTAGAACAATCCGAGCGGAAATAGATAGGCGGAGTTCAGGAACAGGTACCTCTCCCACTATCACACCGTCCACTTCCAAGGTATCCATCAGCTGTTCAGTACTGGCTCAAGGGTATAAAAGACGGAGCCCGGCATACTGAAAGGCAGAATCGCGGTGGCTCTTCCAGGGCCAAGGTTTCCTACCTACCGTTACTCCATAGCTGTCTAAGAAGTACCTACTCTTGTTGCTATGAAGTGATTCTCCTTACCTACCGTTACCCTCTATAGCTGTCCAAGAAGTGCCTACTCTTGTTGCTATATGGTAACTTTCCTAATACCTACCCGCTACTCCCTGGCTGTCCAAGACGTGCCTACTCTTGGTGCCATACAGTAGTAGCGACCCTTAATACCTAGTCTCTCTCCGACTACCTCAATTTCCATCTAACCTAGCCTGGAGGTGTCTTCGTATTGTTTTACTAATAGTGTTACTTTCTTTATACAGTATTGTACCAGTTGTCAAGTGATTGTAATAAATTGTGAAATTGCTAAACAGTGTTTTGAACTCTCTCGGTGTACCCCTTCAGGAGTACACCTGGCGCCCAAATTAGTTTTAAGTGTTGACTCTCTACATTCCCCTTCAGGGAATAATACAAGTAATATTAAGTGTTACAAACTGTTTTTTTTTTGTGATAATAATAAGCGTTTAAATGGAAAAATAACGAATTCAATTACTTATAGTTTTATTAAACTAGATACTTTTTTCCTTCTAGACCGGGCTCTAGAGGTAGTTGAGTATGCAAAACATGAGCTTACCTCCAGCGCCTGCACTATTGTAAGATAATGACATTTTTCTTTAAAAAGCTTTCAAAGTGTTGAGGAACAATATTGCAAATTTTTATGGAGCGCAGAGTGAAGGTTACTTTTAAAAGTCTAATTTAATAGTTATAAAGAGATGAAAAATCAATATCTTCCCACAAGGTAGGATTAAACCATATTTTTTTCCGCAATGATATTCGTATATTTTTTAATGTAATAATAAAGTGAGGAACCATTGGTTTTTTTTACAATAAGCAATGTTTGTAGCCGTTATAATGGTAGTTTCGTGTGTTAAATTTAGGTATACTTATTGTCTACGACTTTTAAGTCTATGACAAAACAGCTGTCAAATCCAAATTGTCATTTAACATTATTTTCATTGTCGAAGTTACATAGGAGTTAACTGTTATTCAAAATAAATCAATTGCATATTATTATTGTATAGCGTGAGACCACAGTGTGTATCAATAAATTGTGTATGTAAATACGTGACATGATGGATGAAACCAGTGTTGATGTAAACAATACTGTAGACGGACAACAGGATGACTGCGTCTTGTGTGATATTCAAATATGTGTCACAGACGAAGATGATATCGAAGCATTTCTAATGAACGCTAAAGTGAAACGTGAACTTGAGGAGGAAGTATGTGTTGTGCCTTCAGTTCCGTATGATGATATAGATATATATGAACCGGACATAAAAGTAGAATGTGAGAGAGCCAGCAGCGGGACAGTGGCCGTTACATCTTACCAGTGTAGAGAAGATACGAATAAACAAGAGGTGCGTCAAGAAGATTGCAAAAAGAAATACAAAGAAAATAAAAATAAAATAAAACTATTTCAGTGTAATATTTGTATGAAAAAGTTTACTACTTCACTAAGGTTAACTGTTCATAAAAGAGTTCACAGTAGTGAAAAACCTTTTGAGTGTAATATTTGCAAGAAAACTTTCTCTCAATCCTGTAGTTTGACCATTCATAAAAGAATTCACAGTGGTGAAAAACCTTTTAAGTGTTACCTTTGCAAGAAAACTTTCTGTCATTCCGGTGATTTGACTACTCATAAAAGGATTCACAGTGGTGAAAAACCTTTTGAGTGTAATATTTGCAAGAAAACTTTCTCTCAACCCGGTAGTTTGACTGTTCATAAAAGAGTTCACAGTGGTGAAAAACCTTTTGAATGTCATATTTGCAAGAAAACTTTCTCTCAATCTAGTAATTTGACTGTTCATAAAAGAATTCACAGTGGTGAAAAACTTTATGAGTGTAACCTTTGCAAGAAAACTTTCTCTCAATCAGGTGAATTGACTACTCATAAAAGGATTCACAGTGGTGAAAAACCTTTTGAGTGTAATATTTGTAATAGGAGATTTTCTGATTATAGAAGTTTGACTAAGCATAAAAGAATTCACAGTGGTGAAAAACCTTTCGAGTGTAATATTTGTAACAGGAGATTTTATGATTCCGGTTGTTTGACTAGACATAAAAGAATTCACAATGGTGAAAAACCTTATGAGTGTAACCTTTGCAAGAAAACTTTCTCACATTCGGGTAATTTGACTACTCATGAAAGGATTCACAGTGGTGAAAAACCTTTTGAGTGTAATATTTGCAAGAAAACTTTCTCTCAATCCGGTGATTTGACCAAACATAAAAGGGTTCACAGTGGTGAAAAACCTTATGAGTGTTATATTTGTAATAGGAGATTTTCTGATTCTAGTAGTTTGACTAAGCATAAAAGAATTCACAGTGGTGAAAAACCTTTTGAGTGTATTATTTGTAATAGGAGATTTTCTGATTATGGAAGTTTGACTAAGCATAAAAGAATTCACAGTGGTGAAAAACCTTTTGAGTGTAATATTTGTAACAGGAGATTTTTTGATTCCGGTAGTTTGACTAGACATAAAAGAATTCACAGTGGTGAAAAACCTTATGAGTGTAACCTTTGCAAGAAAACTTTCTCACATTCGGGTAATTTGACTACTCATGAAAGGATTCACAGTGGTGAAAAACCTTTTAAGTGTAATATTTGCAAGAAAACTTTCTCTCAATCCGGTGATTTGACCAAACATAAAAGGGTTCACAGTGGTGAAAAACCTTTTGAGTGTTATATTTGTGATAGGAGATTTTCTAATTCTAGTAGTTTGACTAAGCATAAAAGAATCCACAGTGGTGAAAAACTTTATGAGTGTAACCTTTGCAAGAAAACTTTCTCTCAATCAGGTGAATTGACTACTCATAAAAGGATTCACAGTGGTGAAAAACCTTTTGAGTGTAACCTTTGCAAGAAAACTTTCTCACATTCAGGTAATTTGACTACTCATGAAAGGATTCACAGTGGTGAAAAACCTTTTGAGTGTAATATTTGCAAGAAAACTTTCTCTCAATCCGGTGATTTGACCAAACATAAAAGGGTTCACAGTGGTGAAAAACCTTTTGAGTGTAATATTTGTAACAGGAGATTTTCTTATTCCAGTAGTTTGACTAAGCATAAAAGAATTCACAGTGGTGAATAGGGTTGCCACCCATACTTTATTATAAAGTATTTACGTTATTTCAGGTAATCATACTTTATACTTTGTGAGAAAAATAAAGAACGCGAAAATACTTTATTTCGCATGGTTTGATTTCTTTGGGATTTTGAAAAGTTTAGTCGTAAGTATTTTTTTCGAAATTTATCAATTGGTGCTGAATCGACATCGCCACTCGCCAGCGCCACATCACTTAAGCACTTGTTTTAATCAACTTCTGAACGCAACTCAACCTCAAATGTCAACAATGTCAGTGTCATTGTCACAATTTATTCTTTGTTTTGAGCAAAGCGGTTTGAGTGTATTACGAGCGTTCTCTGGCAAAAATGTTGTAACAATCAATTTTATACAAGTTTGGTGGAAAAAATCGCAACATTTGGATGTGATAAAATAAAAAATATAATATTTATTACCTACCAATATGAAGTTTTTTTATCTTAATAAAACTAAAGAGCTGATTGACGAGATTTATTTAGGTAACCTTTGTTATATCAAAATACATTTGAAAACTATAATTATAATTATTAAATATATTTGTAAACTATAATTATATTTTTTTTATTATCCTTATCAAGCATATAAATACTATGGATTTTGGCAAACTTCTTTTAATAAACAAAATATCGAGTTCCTGTGGTGATTTTTGTTTTTTTTTTGGTGAGAAATTGTATCAAAAAAATGTTTTAAAAATTAGTCAAAAAAATATATTTTTTAAACATGATCCGTGAAAAAAAAAAACAAAAAATACAGTTAATTACACGAATATTTTTAATAACTATCTAACTTTTAGTTATATAAAAAAATATGTATTTGAAAAATCGTAGGATTCTCGTGCGTTGTCTGCCAAACACACCCCCGATTTCGATTTTTTTAAATATGCTTTTTTATAAACGAATACTATGAAGCTATTATCATTTTTTAACAGTCGGTATAAGTACCCGTTACTTTTTTGAAAGAGGTATTTTGATAAAATATTCTTAAAGAAAACCGAGGAGTTTTGAAACATCAAATTCCTATACCATTTTGAAAATTTGGCGATAGGGGGGGGGTGAAATTTTTAAGGTGAAGTAATATTATAAAATTTTCCGTATATGAAGTAAATTGTTGTATGGCCCGGTAGAAAATCTCATTTCTGAAATTTGCCCCGGCTGCTGAAAAAGTTGGCCACCCATGCTCTATATACACCTAGAAACGTAATTTCGATAGTGAAACAGATCAAATTAATTGATAGTGAATGTGTTACACCGAAAAAATGTTTAAAAAATAGGTACTTATTAACTTAAATTTAAATATAGGCTGTAAAGATGCTGTGCAATTGTTTAGTAGAGATACTCATTTGATACAAACCGCAAAAAGCAGTAAAAACATGTTTTTTAAACATAAAAATAAAGAAAAATAAATTGTACTTTATATTGATACTACGTACTTTTTTTTCTTGCCTATAATGACCAAGGTACTTTATCTGCAGAACAAAAAGGTGGCAACCCTAGTGGTGAAAAACCTTTTGAGTGTAACCCCTACAGTAAAACTTTCTCTCAATCCGGTTATTTGACCAAACGTAAAAGGGTTCACAGTGGTGAAAAACATTTTGAATGCAATATTTGTGACAGGAAATTCACTGGGTCTGTTAATTTGACTCAACATAAGAGAGTTCACAGTGCTGAAAAACTTTTTGAATGTTATATTTGCAAGAAAACTTGCTCTCAATGTAGTACTTTGACAGCGCATAAAAGAATTCACAATAGCTTAAAACCTTTTGAATGTAATATTTGTAACAGGAGATTTTCTGTGTCCGGTAATTTTACTAAACATATAAGAATTCACAGTTGTGAAAAACCGTTTGACTGTTATATTTGTATTAAAAAAATCAATTCATGTAGTTTGCTCATAAAAAGACTCGCAGTGTTGAAAAACCTTTTGAATTTATTATTTGGATTACTAAACATATAATAATTCACAGTGGTGAGAATCTTTTTTGCGTCATAATTCTATGACATTGAAGGAGACCCACCGACCACCCGGATAGCGCAGAAGTCTGGGGACTTCCATTTATCCGAATTCTACACTGCACAATGTTTGTCCACACCGGAGGCGCCATAGTGGGCAGCCTGAGGGGCTGGCCGGCCAAAAACAACCCCGTGTGTGAAATCTTTTGACTACACTCCTTCGATGTCCCTCTAGCCGAGAGAAGCAAATACATTCATAATTTAAAACTAACAATATATTTACAAAGGCATTTCCTTAACCTAGATAACAAATCAATACAAAACAAAATTAAAGAAATAAAAATTAAAAGAAATAAAAAATGAGCAGAGGTGTCCGGAAACTTCTTTAGGTATTCATGCCGGTGAACCCGAGGGTCGCTGATACTGGAGTCTTCACAGACACGCTTCCCTCCCCAAGGGACATCCCTCCCAGACCTAAGACTCTCCACCAAGGGAGACAGGACAGCACAAAAGACGAAGAAACAAGTTCGCTCGCGACAGCCACGATCACACAAGGCAAAATCAACCATCAAGCTCATCCAGGTAAGCCGGGGGTAAGCCCGGCTCACGCAGAAGGTCCCATTGAGACACCCAGACATCCGTAAATTCCAAGAAGGCCCTGAAATTTCTCGGATTAATCATTAATTCCCCAGACCAAACGGGTCTCGGAGTAGGTATCATCACTCAAACTATCAATCATTACATCCCTCGCATCCGTCATCATTGGGCACTCCCACAGGATACCTATGCCCCGCATACTTAGCTCCCGTCCCACAAACACATCACGGGTCGTCCGTCAGCCCTAACTCAAAGAACTTGGCTTTAAACTCCCCGTGTCCCGTCACCAAATTGTATGAAAAAAATAATGCTGCTGCTAGTTTGACTGGTCATAAAAGCATTCATAAGTGCACAGACTACTGCAACATTATATGCACAGGCTGCGCTAGATCCTAAATCGTCTCCAGATGGTCAATAATGCTGCCGCCAGGACTATTTACAGGGTGACGAGCGTTCTCACATCAAACCAATTCTTAAGGAGCTACACTGGCTGAGAGTCCCAGAGACAGTGCCTCACGCTCCACAAGGCCTTGAACGGCACCTCTGTGCCTCGCTGAGCTCTCCCCCATCGACGAAACTCTGAGGCTACCACTGCGATCAGATTCTACCCCTTGTTAAATCATATAAAAAATATTTATTATAAAATAGCTAAATTGGGTACATATATATGTTCACTTGTAATACTGTTATAATATACTATGTAGTGATGCATTGTTCTATGTAACAATAATTTTCTTATTAGTCAGCAATTAAACTCTCTGGCTCCTGCACGTGTACCTTGTTTTTTTTGCACCCGTTCTCGTTTGGCTATTCAACACCCCTGTCAACAATTTTTCAGACCCAATAGGCCAAACACTTCGAAATTCGCTGAGAGGTGCTTTATCGTTGCGGGACCAACTGCCTGGAACCCATTACCAGCAGATTTAAGACACAACCAACCCACTGTAACATTTAGGAGTAAGCTTAATATGGGGAGATTGTTGAGTTTGTGATGAAAAAAAAAATATACTAAATATTTTTAAAAGTAAAATGTAATGATAGTTGTAATAATAATGCTAGTTGTAAACTTGTTTATCTATACAACACATAGTTTCAGGTTGTTCTACTCTTACTCAAACTGAGTATACTAATAGACATAATCATGTCACAAAAATAATACCTACATCAAAATTTTGCAATTAAACATAATCTATTAAACTCGCAAAATATAAAACCTTATTATGAATACAATCCGGAACCGGTTTTAGAAAATCAAAATTACAGGTTCTATTATGATAAAACAATAATAACAGATAAACAAATACATCATAATAGACCCGATTTGGTATTACATACATGATAAACGTAATAAAATAACGTACCTAATAGACATCGCTGTCCCAAATACACATAATATACAAACAACCATCGCAGAAAAAATACGTAAATATACAGAACTAGCAGGAGAAATAAAAACTATTTGGCATTCTAGGTCCGTTTATATAATACTTTTAGTCATGTCAACTACAGCGTGGCCCAAGCAGTGTTAGGACTGGACCACTGGGTTTGAGTCAACTATCTGAAGTCTCTGGAATCCTATGTAAACCTTGCCTATTTCTATCAATTATCTTCTCACTTCAGGGGTGGTTTCCATCAGTATAATTTGACACTCAGACTGGTCATCCCTTTTCTTCAGTTAAATTACTTTTTAACCATTAGGGTCACAGCGGGCACAGTGGAACGAAAAACGCATTTTGATTTTAAGAAAATATTTATTTTATTAAATCATCATGGGGTGAGAACTAAAACCTTAAGCAGTCTTTGCTTTATCATTTTACAACAAAAAAACAGAAAATTTTCATAGCTTCATAATTATTGTCATAGACATACTAGACTTGCAATTCAGAACATTATTGCGGAATATTTGTGTTCCAGCTTAACGCATTAATAATGACAATAATAATTAATAATAATAGGAATTTTCCAGGGTGACAGTCTGAGTCCGTTCTGGTTTTGTTTAGCACTAAATCCATTAGGTACACTTTTGAAAAATACAAATATTGGATATCAGTTAAAGAGAGGTGGAACAACTACATACTTAAAAAAAAAGAATTTGATATTAAAAGGCAAAGCATAAGCTGTCTGTTTGGGCCAATTCTAAATTGTGGTTGATTTCGGGTTGTTCCTATGTGGAGGTGGGGGGGTTTGTGTGAAATGTTTCATTTATCAAAAAATGTCACAATTCTTCCCATCCTTGCAACAATCATAATATATTGTGTTCCTATCATTCTTTCCTTCTCACCAGTATTCATTGTGAATCCATACCTATCGCATCGCTTAAAATTATACCGCATCAATATAATTTCACCGCTTATTAAAATATAAAATTACAAACCCGCATAAATCAATATTAAATTTACCGCACATTGAGATTATTATTAAGTTATATATTCAAAGAAGTGTTTTTGTGTGAGAGGCAAGGCGATTCCAGGTTCCAGAATCCTCATCCAAAAGGGTAAGTGGAACATTCTTGCTTTTCTTCTCATCTTCACCTTTGAACAACGCACCCGCATCACCATAATTTTGGTCCTAACTCGAGCCTGATAATTGAACCAGTTTAAATAACATAAAATTCGCTCAAACTTTATTAAAAAATTCAAAATTCAAAAGATTAATTTGAAATATCGAGTACCTAATATTGTTGCATATTGTATGCTCTGTAAGTATTTTTAAATAATACTTTTCGTACCAAATATTTCTCTTTATAAGTACATATTATTATAATATAATTACTTTCTTCGCAAAATAGGCAGTTAATAGTTTAATTTGTGTTTCTTAAACATAATATATTGTTTTTTATTCAACTGTATTACAACAATATAAAATAATTATTATTGCGATAATATCATTGATACCTAATGGGTGGGTTCATTTTTAAAATAATATATCTAAATTAATTTGAATAGTATAATAGATAGATTTACAAATAGATATTTATATTTAATTGTGAGTATATTTGATTTGTCACGTATTTGAAAAATAAAAGATATATCTTTTGATTGTATTGTTAACCTGTAGATACTTATATCGTACAAGCAATTTTTTTCAATACCTACTCACATATTAAATAACTTCATATTACTTACCTAATTTATTACAAATAGGTACATATCTTATTCATTTATATTATATTGTTACTGTTTGATTGAACTCATTTAAATATGTCTGAAAGTAGGATAACTCTTTTAGAAGCAAAGAAAAATGCCATATTTGCTAGAATAAATAATTTATATGAGTTATCTAAGAAAGAATTTAGTAGAGACAGTCGTTCTCAAGAAAACTTTGTAGGACAAACTGAATCGTTAAATGATATAAGACAACAGTTTGAAAGTGTGATTGAAGAATTATTCTCATTATATATTAAAACGCAACCAAAATTTGAACCTGATTTTCAAATATTGAATACTTTTGAAGATTTAATTTCGCATATTAAATATAAAAGATCGCAATTAATGGCAAATAATATTAATATAACTTCTTCTATACCTAATCAGTCGAAAAATTCTATAAAACTACCCGCTATCGAAATACCTCGATTTGACGGCCAATACGAAAATTGGTCAGTATTCTACGAATCTTTTAAAACCAATATTCATTTAAATGAAAATTTAAACGATTCTCAACGCATACAATATTTGATTGGTAAATTATCGCATTCCGCTTTAAATATAATTTCTGGAATAATACCTACTGGTGAAAATTACACCGATATATGGAACAGTTTAGTGAACAGATATCAAGATAAACGAAATTTGGGGTCTCATTATATAAATAATATTTTTGATATCAAACCTACGCTTCATACCGCATCCAGCTTAAATAATTTTAGCGAAAAATTATCTGCTTCTATTGCAGCTTTAAAACAGTTAAGTATACCCGATTTGTTTGATTTTGTAATTTTTTGTAGTATGTCAAGAAAATTGGATGCGCAAACTATTCATGAGTTTGAAATGTCTGTAAGAGGCAAAGATATTCCATCATTAAAGGAATTGATTGAATTTGTGCGGGAAAAAGCAAAAATTCTAGAACGAACGTTTAATGATAGTAAAATTATATCGCGTGTGGAGAGTAACAATAAATTGCCCGATTTTAGGAACAAACCGCGAAATATTTCTAAGTCATTTATGACTAATATTAACGCATCAAATGAAAAATGTCATTTATGTAACGCAACGCATTTGCATTATTATCAATGTAGTAAATTTATGGAACTCAATCCCAGGGAAAAATTCAATTTGATAAAATCCTCAAATGGTTGTATAAATTGCTTAAGTAGTACGCACAAAAGTAACGCTTGTAAGTCAAAAAATTCATGTAAGCGATGTCAAAAGCATCATCATTCTTTGTTACATTTTGAGAACGATAAATCTATTACGAATTGCATTATTTCTGATGAAAGTAATTCAAAACCTAGTACTTCAAATTTACCTACACAATCAACGTCTTTATGTGCTCGTAACAATAAAACATCTCACTCAAAAATAATTTTATCAACCGCACAAATTTATGCTTATTGTAATGAAACTGATAAAAAATTAATTAGATGCTTGATCGATAACGCTTCGCAAAATAATTTAATTAATATTGATTGTTGTAAAAAATTAAATTTATCGATAACTCCTTTGAGTAATTCTGTCATAAGAGGTGTAGGAATAAGTTCACGTCCCGTGCATGGTTACACGACATTAAAGATTGAGTCTCGCATTTCAGGAGACAAATATAATATCCAATGTTTAGTATTAGATTGCATTACAGAGGATCTGCCTGTGCAATATATTAATACAGGAATTTTCCCAGGTCTGGAAACAATTTCGTTAGCAGACGTCGCTTGGAATGTGCCTGGTGAAATAGAAGTTGTTCTGGGAGCTCAATTGTTTCCCTACATTTTAATGGGTGGACGAATTGAGGTTCCAAATTTATCTCCATTAATTGAAACCACATTTGGATATATAATTATGGGTAATGTGCCCATCGAAAACGCATCGCATAACGTAAAGAATTACAACATTAGTTTAAACGCAATATCGAAAATTGATCAAAATAATTTTGACTCAATAACATTTTGTACGCTATCTAACAATGAGTTAGAAAAATCTCTACACAAGTTTTGGGAACTTGAAGAAATACCAAATAAAAGATATTTCAGTCCTGAAGAGACCGCATGCGAAAACATATACCGTTCTACAGTTTCTCGCAGTGTAAATGGTCAATATGTAGTTTCGCTTCCTTTTTGTAAGAACCCGTCTGAATTGGGAAATTCTCGCGCAACCGCTCAACGCAGATTATTAATTCTTGAACGCAAATTCAAAAATAATGAGACGCTTCGTAACAGCTATAATGATGTTATAAATGATTATATAAAGAATGATTATTTATATAATTCCTTCAACCCGCTTTACACAATTAATAATATATACGCTTTTTCGGATTCCACTATAGCTCTTTCGTGGATCCATTCGTCACCGCATCGCTGGTCCACTTTTGTTGCAAACAGAGTGGCCAATATTCAAGACAATCTTGAGTCTAAATATTTTTATCATGTTGCAGGAGTTGAAAATCCTAGTGACTGTTTATCGCGCGGCTTATCTCCTTCTCAATTATTAACACACAAACTTTGGTGGAATGGTCCTGAATGGCTTGTTAACCAACCAAAGTTTTGGCCAAGTAAGCCATTTTTACCTTCAACAATTGCTGATATACCTGAAATGAATTCGAAATCCTTTACATCTATTGTAAAAGAACCTTCATTTCTGGAAACGCTGGTCCTTCGAGTTTCTTCTTGGAAAAAATTACTTCGCATATTGGTATATATATTACGATTTATACATAAATTACCTAAATCAGAATTTGTTGAGGTCGAACATTTGAATTTAGCCGAAAGATATATAATACACATTGTACAATTATCTCACTTTTCAAAAGAATATTGCGATCTTTTGAAAGGAAAAGTCCTCTCTAATCCATATAGAAAACTTAATTTATTTTTGGATTCAGCTGGAATAATTCGAGTTGGTGGCAGATTGTCTAATGCAGATATATCTTTTGAGGCGAAACATCCTGCACTTTTGCCAAAGTCAGACTATATTGTTGATTTGTTGATAGATTATTATCATGAAATGAACTGTCACACTGGTGCAAATTTATTGAACTCGATAATAAAACAGAGATATTGGATTATTTCTGCGAGAAATGTCATTACAAAGAGAGTTAGATTGTGTAACTCTTGTTTTAGAACAAAACCGAAGAATCCAAATCCAAAAATGGCGGACCTTCCTTCGTTTCGAGTACGCGAAGCCTCGAAGGCCTTTGTCCACACAGGTGTGGATTATGCAGGTCCAATAAGTATTACGTTAACACGAAGACGTGGCCAAAGGTCTCAAAAGGCATATTTATGTCTTTTTACATGTTTAACTACCAGAGCAGTTAACATTGAACTAGCTTCTGATTTGTCTTCAGACACATTTTTAGCCGCATTCAAACGCTTCTTATCCCGACGGGGACCTGTTTCTCATTTGTATTCCGACAATGGAACTAATTTTATTGGCGCTAAAGCGCAACTCAATGAAATATATAATCTTATCGCTTCATCTAATTTTCAAGAAACTTTACGAGAAGAATTGCTTAATCGAAAGATTGTATGGAAATTAATACCGCCTCATGCACCACACTTCGGTGGTTGTTGGGAATCACAAATAAAATGTTTCAAAACTCATTTGTATAGAGTGATTGGAAATCAATTACTCACATACGAAGAACTTTTAACTGTGCTTGTACAAATTGAAATGATATTGAATTCTAGACCGCTGTGCTTAATGTCTGAGGAACCTTCTATTGAGGTTTTAACACCTGCACATTTTTTGATGACTACGCCGCTTCAATATCTTCCAGCTCCAGACTTATCGTCTGAACGTGTTGATTTATTATCACGTAAACATCTTTTAGATAACTTAGTCCAGTCTTACTGGAAGAAATGGAGATTGGAATATTTGCATACTTTGCAGGCCAGACAGAAATGGGCCACTGATACTAATCCAGTAAGGGTTGGTACCATCGTTTTAGTGGATCAGGGTGACGTGCCTCCGTTGCGCTGGCCTTTAGGGAAGATAGAAGAGGTTTACCCTGGACCTGATGGTGTGGTCCGTATTGCATTGGTTAAAACGAAAACTGGAATAATTAAACGTCCAGTCGTCAAATTATGCCAAATACCAACTCAATAATACAACTTATTTCTATAAATATGAACTCATTTATTTAGTATTGAGTTAGTTTACTTATAGGTTAATTTAATTTTAAGTTATTGTTTAATTTAATAACCGCCTAAAAGAGAAATATTTGGTGCAATTTTTTAAATGTTTTTCCGCGTGCCAATTAGTTTCTTTTCTATGTAACTTGTTTATTGATAAATATATTTAAATCATACGCATTTGTAATCTGTTTTGAAAGCTTTACGAGCTTTCAAGGCGGGGAGAATGTTTGGGCCAATTCTAAATTGTGGTTGATTTCGGGTTGTTCCTATGTGGAGGTGGGGGGGTTTGTGTGAAATGTTTCATTTATCAAAAAATGTCACAATTCTTCCCATCCTTGCAACAATCATAATATATTGTGTTCCTATCATTCTTTCCTTCTCACCAGTATTCATTGTGAATCCATACCTATCGCATCGCTTAAAATTATACCGCATCAATATAATTTCACCGCTTATTAAAATATAAAATTACAAACCCGCATAAATCAATATTAAATTTACCGCACATTGAGATTATTATTAAGTTATATATTCAAAGAAGTGTTTTTGTGTGAGAGGCAAGGCGATTCCAGGTTCCAGAATCCTCATCCAAAAGGGTAAGTGGAACATTCTTGCTTTTCTTCTCATCTTCACCTTTGAACAACGCACCCGCATCACCACTGTCAAAAAGATCATTTTTAACAACAACAATAACAAATTAACTTATTATTTCACACAAAATATAACAAAGCTTTATATTTAAGCTAGTGATAGTTTCAATAATAATACTAAATTTCTAAAATTTACTAAAAATGTGATGATATTTTGTTAGTTTAGAAATGAAATTTTAGTAATGTAATCGATAAACATATTATACATAATATTGAAAATGTTAATGTGAAATTTAATAGATACATGTGATTTAATTTTAATTAGCAGTGTTTTTTAATAATAATATCGTCCCGCTTCTGACTAACTGTCGATCGTATCTGACATTTTTGGCGAAATCGAGTTATGATCACCAATGTGTATTTATATGTGCTCTGCAAGTTCTCACTGAAGATCACACCTGTAACTGTTACCGTTATCCTGGAATAGCTTTCTAATTTGTTGTCGTATTTACGAATTACTCTAAATATGTAATGTGTTGTATCTACTAACTCCTCAAAATTTCATCACAAAAATGATTCTGAGATATATTAGAATAGGTACAAATAAATTAATGTAATATATTTACACTGTATCACATTATAACTAGGAGAGACGAAAATATGCGCGGCAAAACACAAAAAACGCTCTCCTGAACAATTTACATTTAGGCAGATACGACTGTCAGTCAGAAGAGGTATGTACGATAAATATTATATTGATTGATTAGAGATCAACGCAGAGTTTAAACGAAACCTTGACTAATGTAAAAAAAAACAGATGTTTTTCTATAAGGATATTCTTGTATGAACTTTAACTGTACAATCAAGGGTATGGCGATTGGCTGCACAATTATTTAATTAATCGATACATCACGATTTCAGTGTTGTTATTACCATAACTTTGAGAAACCTCTGACCTACGTTACTGTTAATCAATTTAAAGTATACAAACATTAATAATATTTATTTGTTTTAACTTTTAATAATATTATTAACTTTGTCTGAATACCAAGCCACGTTCAAAAACTGTGGCAAATCTCTCATACACATCGACTAGCCTAGAGTCTATGGCCAACCTGCTTGACTCTACGTCCAGCCTCCTTGACTCTAAGGCCAGCCTCTGCAACACTTCATCCCTTCTGTTGTCTTCCTTGTGTCTGTCGAGCTCCAGTCTCTGGAGCTCGATTTTACCGACAAATTCCGCTGCCCGGTCAAAATGGGTTTGCCGGGTCCCACTAACCCGGCTTGGCAGATTTCCGGACACCCTATGACTCCTCTGAGGAGTCCGCGCACTCCTAGGAGTGAGTGTACTTCTTCTAGGAATTTGTGGACTTCTCCTAGGAATTCGTGGACTTCTCCTAGGAGTCCGCGCACTCCTAGGAGTGGGTGGCCTTCTAGGAATTCGTGGACTTCTCCTAGGGCTCCGCTGCGGAGATCTTGTGGGCTCTGAAGCCCTTACGGGTGTCTCTGGAGCCCTGACTATAGTCTCTGGAGCACTGGCTCTTGTTGACAACCACGATACATTGTCTGTAAAAATGTCATAAACATATTACATTTTGAAATAATATTACACTGATTAAAGGAATTTTGTCATTTATCACTTTCTGATTATAGTACTTGTTTTTTATCATTTTACTATTCTTTTATTTCAATGTGACAGCCTTATGGGCTTCTAACATATTAAAGGAACCGTTAAACTTTTATTTTGTGTACACTTATAAACAGGGTGATATATTCTCCTTTGCACGAGACTTGTCTCTATAAGGAGGATGTTTAGAAATAAGTTTTTATCAAATAGTCTATGTATTGTTATGTCTGTATTAATTATGTTAAATAAAATAAAATAAAAAAATTGATACTTTTTTTGTCTGCATTGTTTGTTTTTATGAATATATTTTGTCTGTAGTGTGCTATTGATGTTAATAAATAAATGCAAAAGAGAGATTCCTAGAAAGCTTATCATTAGTCTATTTTATTTCACATTCCACGGCGTGAGCCTTTTACATGTTCAAGAATACATTTTACAACTCATTATCACACATCACAGCACTTACTGTAATCCGGCGACTCATGCTGGCCAGAAGTGGTGAGGGCATCAAAGACCTCGATCACCACATTGTTTTGGGGTGTGCAACTTGACTGAAATAAGAATAATTTAGGTTCATAATTATATTTTTTCGAGTTATGTTGTACATTAAACTTACCACGACTCCATATTATCCACTAACATATTTTCAACAGGTACATAGGTATAATTTATAATAAAGCAGTAATAGTAGAAATATATTTCTCTTCTAATCACAATGTCTAAGATAAATAAGAAAATTAATTATCAATCATATAAAGTTAAAACCACTATAGACGACTCCTACACATTGAATTAGCTCAGAAAAATTAACATTAATCAGAGCAAGTAAAATACAGTTATCAACACGACAGATTGTGTTCCCTTGAAATCAAAACTAATTATATTAATACATAAAAAATAATACTAACTGGGAAAATCGGCGTCTCGTGCGCCTCGTGAGTCCCGTCTAGGCGATTTCGGATTCCCATTAAGCCTAACACCCTATCTTCCAAGGGTGTTAGGGTGAGGGTACACGCGGGACCTCCACCAGTTCCTCCTCTGTGGACGTTAATGGTCGCGGCCTTCTTTTTAACTCTTGTCTTTAGGTCGGACAACACCTGGAAACAAATTAGCTTTGGGTAAGATCACTTGGGGTCTGTTTCATTCTATTTATTTATTTTCTTCGACCTCCATAGGCTCCGCAATGGGCACTTGGGGGTGTCAATCCAGACTACATTTTAAAAACATATTACACAAGGAACAAGAAATGAAATATTAATAGACAAATAAATCGATTTTCATCCTCAGGTCGCAAGACACTGGGAATCGTCACTTCACAAAATCATTCTCAAAGAATTTAATTTAAGATGATGCACATTATTTATTTATTTATTTATTATTGCAATAAACGGCTTTCGCCTTTTACAGTTTTTAAAAAGTACAAACAATTTTTTACATACATTACAAGCGGAAATAAAATAAAAATACTATTTATGTTCACGACAAAATCAAATATAAAGCCTTACAAGTAAGTAAGACAAACCATTATATGTCTTAACATAGAATATACAAATAAACATAATCATAGGCACCCACAGGTATTACAATAATATTATTATTCATCCAGGCCCACGGTACCTCACACTATACACATCTACATTCAGTACACATAAGTATAAATAAGTACCCCCACGCATACTACGTATAGACGCAAGCAGGCACAGCGCATCGTCTATCGTTTACAGTCAATGCGAAATATAAAATAAATAATTACCGCCCATTCCCTACTAGTATCAAAGATAGGTAACAATACCAGACAATACACTGCTCGCTCGGGCACAGTCAAACACCGTGAACCCGGATGTGTGGGTTTTATACCTTAAAAAAATAATAGCAAGTTGAAAACCAAAAATAAGTATTTTACATATACACAACACAACATTATCAAATCAAAAGATCCTTCAAAAAATCAGAAGAACAATCATCCACCACACCTATTGTCGTGGTCCCTCCCCACAAGAGGAAGAAAAAGAAAAACCGTTGAGAACCACATTGACAGGAAATAAATAAAATATATTTATTTATTTCGACGAGAGAATAAATACGTATTTATCCTCCGAGTTGGAAGTAATTAAACTTGATATGGGGGGGTGAGAGAGAGAGTGAAAGAATGGTTTTGGTTGAGGATAAAATAAATAAAATATTATGCCAAAAATGCCAACGGCTGAGACTCTACTGGGCTACCCACAGCACTCCAGGAGTTAAAACAATAAAATGGTCTCGATTAAATTATACAGTGAGGCTATATAAATTAAGAGACGACAAGTTATCTGTAATTAAATGGACAAATGTGTAAAAGACAAATTTAGATTCAAATAAACATTTAATTAAAAATAAAAAAATTCTTACCACTATTACAAACACACGTTTAAACAGCAACACAATACTACGACTTACTCACTACCCCGTATTGTCTGTGCACACGTAATTATCCCAATATAAAAAAAACACACTTGATTATTATTTCAATAAAAACGAAAACGTAGCACATTTAAAATAATTAAATTTCACTTTGCGATGATTGTAATGGATCCCACGATGAGGGCGCCTCTAGCATGAAAATGCTTAGAGGCAAACAAGATGAAGAAGGCGCCCCTTGGCGCAGTGCTGGGAGGGCGAAGTCCCACGTCCGAGGCTCCTGGAGGCAATTACCAGCCTACACAGGTGCAGAGTTGGCTCGTCATGACTTCAGGAGGAGAATATCTCGACTCAACTGAAGCCCAATGACTAGAGACACTTGTCTCTCTGAAGGTCAGCTGATGAGTCATTGAGTGATGGCAAGAGCAATCCTTCTACCAAGGACAACTGACTACTCACTACGACTCGCTGATGATAACTGTTCACCACTGATGGCTGATGGAGACTAACTGATCTTTCAAGGACATTTCTCCGCTGTTCCTTGAGTGGTGTAGAGAGGGGTTGGTCATATACCCCTCCTACGCTGTGATTCATCAACGTGCAGCGCCGTGATTGGCTAATGAAAATACAAGTACACGCCTTCCCGCAGGTACCATTGTATTACGAGTCCACCTGGGCTCTTGTCTGGATTCCGAGAATTATGCAGTAAATAATAAAATAAATATTTACAAATAAAATTGATATTGTTAAGCGTCCAATGCACTGATTTATAATTATTCACATATGTATAATTAAAGCGTCTCTTTCACTGATATTATATTTAAAACAATATTTCTTGTGTCCTTTATCACTGTTCTTTATCAAAGCGTCTTTTCGCACAACACAAAATAACACACCTTATTCTATTACATATGTCACAATACAACCCTTTAGGTAGATAATTAAATACTCAAACTACGTATGTTACAATAAAATTAAAATTCATACCTAAAGAGTCGTTTACATAATTAAAAATATATCATCGGTATCGACACTCAATATATCAAAGCGTAGGTATAAAAAATTCAACCAAGCCGATACTATGAAATAATAACAATCCAAACGCATTCTAGAATATTCATTAAATAATTTGATACATAATGAATGCGCCTTAAGTTGATACGTAATGAATGCGCCTTAATCTTTTGTCAATATTATTCTCTTTATTACCCCTGTTGCTATGCAGGTACAAATATAAATAAACAATGATAATATTTTGAATGCAGGTACGAAGATTAGTAAACAATACATTATTAATGTAGGTACCTTTTGAGTGCAGCTATATTTTTAATGTTGGGTTATTCTAAATTCTTATGAACTGCATTGTTTATTTCGGTATTTCAGTACCACTTTCTAAATACCAATTATTATTTTTAATGATAACTTTTCGGCACAATACCTACTATACCGGGCACATCAAATCGCCACCTATTCCTTGACGAAAAGTTAGCCATTCTTTATAATACACATCTCACAATTGATTTCTCAAATTTAAAACAAAAATATATTATATGAAACTATCTATAAAATTCAACACGATTAGCAAGTAGGTAGGTGCACACACATTTCAATTTAAAATCATAAACAAATTCTAAACGCATTTCTTCTTACTTTACATCTTTTAAAACCAGCTAAATTCGAATTAAAAAAAACACATTGTCAAAACATACATCTCGTATGTGACCAAAATAAAACAACGTAGATGTGACTCATCATATTATACGAATATTATACTCCTCATACTTCTGCACTCCTCAAGTATGCTTTGCGACAGCAGACTGGGGGACTGGTTCTCTCAGTCGCACATTTATCTCTCTTCACAAACATCGGACCTCACTGTCCCTCATAAACTCAATAACACGGACCTCACTGTCCACTCGACGAAATACATTGGAGAACTAAGCAGGACGGAACACTCATCGCCTCTGTGCTTATCCCATACAAACAAAACATACACTTCATACACGCAGACTTTCTCTTCAAAACACGCAGGATAACTCCTCATCTTACAAATAACTCCCCGTGCCAACTGAGAGTCCCTCACATATCTCTATCATACAAAGCATCTCTCTCCTCTGTTACAACTTCCATATTCAGAAAAACAACATTATATTCACATATTCCACACATCCAACATCCACATAAATTATCTTCACACGTTACTCTCGCTGGTTACCTCAAACAAATTCTATTTTCCATATTCCAAACTTAAATTAACAATTCACAACGATTAAAAGAAATAAATGCACACGTAGGCATTTAACAAAAGTTGCACCTACCTACCTACGTAATGAAAAACATTTTACACAAACTATACCTATACATTTCCTAACTTAAATTCTGGGCGCCAGAGATATTTTTACGGAAAATATTCAAACCATTTAAAAATTATTTTAACAAAATACAGTATTCCTATTACAAGCCTAAGTCAATCCTAATCCAATATAACACACATATGTGACTATCTGGCTTGATTGAATTTTCTCCTCGACTTCAGGCATCGGGAATCCATATCGATGAACAAATTACAAAAATAATCATCGATAGCATAACATTGGTATTTGATTCGATTGACGGACGCATATATCTTTTTGAACAATATCAACGCTGTTCTACGGCGACGCGATATTTTTCTATTCACGAATCTCAATATAATTATAGCTGTACATACAAGCAATCGTATGCAGCTTTCCGCGATCAATCCCGCGACGATCAGCATTGCCAAAACTGATTTTAAAACCCACGCGAAAGACTTTACCCATTCGTGAATAGAGGGAGGTGTATGTGCCTCCCGTTCGGTGTCTTCTTCCATATCATCCTCAACCTGTTCCTCCGAGAGGGAAACCTCATCCTCTGCGGGTACCTCAACCTCCCTAGCATCCTGGCTAGGTACATCACACCGAATTTCATCGCGAACAGATGCTATGTCTGGAAGATTATCTAACACAACTTGTCCCTCCGGAGTGTATTCTGGAAAGTCCAGGCGCCATACCAACTCTTGCAAATGTTCCAGATTAACTAACTCCCGACCATTAATCCTCGTCCTATACCAGGATGTCATTTGCTTCCATACGCTCATTGCTGGTCCTTCATCTTTAAATAATACATGGCCATACCCTTTTAAACGATTGTTTATCCTGACCTTCCAGTCAACAAAATCACTCCCCAGTTCATCCCGACCTTGACACACTGTCAACAGGTCATTATAGATCGCATTTATCTGCCCTTCCACACCAAACCTTCGCAAAATTACTTCTTTGAATACACCCCATCGACAATACCGAAACCCCAGAGACTTCCAGTACCGCTTAGCGTCGCCGCGCA
This sequence comes from Athripsodes cinereus, assembly GCA_947579605.1. Taxonomy (NCBI): domain Eukaryota; kingdom Metazoa; phylum Arthropoda; class Insecta; order Trichoptera; family Leptoceridae; genus Athripsodes; species Athripsodes cinereus. The sequence goes on along the minus strand of OX388325.1, from coordinate 15,822,293 downwards.
AGCAATACACAGCCTCCCTTGGCAATTCATCTTCCCACTCAAGCTTCCAGCGTTCCTCGCATTCTTTGAGGAACCGTTCGGGGCCTTCATCAGTCCAGCCTCCGAACGAAAGCGAAAATTCGCGCACATAGCATCTGATATCCGACACCTTATCCATCGATCGAATCATACCGTAATACACAATAAACACATGTCAATAAAACAAAGCCAAAAGTCAAAACAATACACATTCGCCATTACAAATAACTTGTCAGTTCATTATAAAAAAATATAATATACACCCTCCTCCGATATCACAAAAAAAACTAATTACAAAATCTCAGGGATGGATTCGTTGTAACGATTATGCACAGGAGTGCATTTTTTCGTTACGGACCCACGTTCGGAAGCCAATATGATATGGGGGGGTGAGAGAGAGAGTGAAAGAATGGTTTTGGTTGAGGATAAAATAAATAAAATATTATGCCAAAAATGCCAACGGCTGAGACTCTACTGGGCTACCCACAGCACTCCAGGAGTTAAAACAATAAAATGGTCTCGATTAAATTATACAGTGAGGCTATATAAATTAAGAGACGACAAGTTATCTGTAATTAAATGGACAAATGTGTAAAAGACAAATTTAGATTCAAATAAACATTTAATTAAAAATAAAAAAATTCTTACCACTATTACAAACACACGTTTAAACAGCAACACAATACTACGACTTACTCACTACCCCGTATTGTCTGTGCACACGTAATTATCCCAATATAAAAAAAACACACTTGATTATTATTTCAATAAAAACGAAAACGTAGCACATTTAAAATAATTAAATTTCACTTTGCGATGATTGTAATGGATCCCACGATGAGGGCGCCTCTAGCATGAAAATGCTTAGAGGCAAACAAGATGAAGAAGGCGCCCCTTGGCGCAGTGCTGGGAGGGCGAAGTCCCACGTCCGAGGCTCCTGGAGGCAATTACCAGCCTACACAGGTGCAGAGTTGGCTCGTCATGACTTCAGGAGGAGAATATCTCGACTCAACTGAAGCCCAATGACTAGAGACACTTGTCTCTCTGAAGGTCAGCTGATGAGTCATTGAGTGATGGCAAGAGCAATCCTTCTACCAAGGACAACTGACTACTCACTACGACTCGCTGATGATAACTGTTCACCACTGATGGCTGATGGAGACTAACTGATCTTTCAAGGACATTTCTCCGCTGTTCCTTGAGTGGTGTAGAGAGGGGTTGGTCATATACCCCTCCTACGCTGTGATTCATCAACGTGCAGCGCCGTGATTGGCTAATGAAAATACAAGTACACGCCTTCCCGCAGGTACCATTGTATTACGAGTCCACCTGGGCTCTTGTCTGGATTCCGAGAATTATGCAGTAAATAATAAAATAAATATTTACAAATAAAATTGATATTGTTAAGCGTCCAATGCACTGATTTATAATTATTCACATATGTATAATTAAAGCGTCTCTTTCACTGATATTATATTTAAAACAATATTTCTTGTGTCCTTTATCACTGTTCTTTATCAAAGCGTCTTTTCGCACAACACAAAATAACACACCTTATTCTATTACATATGTCACAATACAACCCTTTAGGTAGATAATTAAATACTCAAACTACGTATGTTACAATAAAATTAAAATTCATACCTAAAGAGTCGTTTACATAATTAAAAATATATCATCGGTATCGACACTCAATATATCAAAGCGTAGGTATAAAAAATTCAACCAAGCCGATACTATGAAATAATAACAATCCAAACGCATTCTAGAATATTCATTAAATAATTTGATACATAATGAATGCGCCTTAAGTTGATACGTAATGAATGCGCCTTAATCTTTTGTCAATATTATTCTCTTTATTACCCCTGTTGCTATGCAGGTACAAATATAAATAAACAATGATAATATTTTGAATGCAGGTACGAAGATTAGTAAACAATACATTATTAATGTAGGTACCTTTTGAGTGCAGCTATATTTTTAATGTTGGGTTATTCTAAATTCTTATGAACTGCATTGTTTATTTCGGTATTTCAGTACCACTTTCTAAATACCAATTATTATTTTTAATGATAACTTTTCGGCACAATACCTACTATACCGGGCACATCAAATTAAAAAGAATCGAGTTTATCCAATCTATGCAAATTTATAAATTTCTTTTCGCAATTACGTCTTTATAATATTCCGATTAAAATTTAATAATACAAAAATACTTTCATATCACCTACCTACTTGTAAAATCCAAGAGTAATAATATTCATCGTATATAAAGATGTCATACGTACATAATAATATATACTCGCTAGTCTACCCATATCATTCACACCTCACCATAATTAAAATTATTTCCGAACGTTTTACGTAAGACCCGTCAAAAGTGTCGGCCGCTAAATTCAACAATTTTCGTTTCTTCAAAGAAATTGGCTCATGATACATCTAGAGGAAAGAAAATTTACGTAAAGGTCCCTTTCTACGTTGTGTGTACGATTTATAAAAGAAAAATTTTATCAGTGAAAAACAAACAATAATTTCTATTCAGAACATATAAAAGCATAATTTTATATCAATCAAAAATTTAATTTCTGTTGTACATAAAGGTTAGTAATTAATAAATTATTTCCTTTTATACTCGACGTTAGCAAGTATAAAAGCCTTACCTTATTGCTGAAAATACACAAAGAAAACAACACACTATATTTCCGAAAAAGCAATAATTTTTTATGTACTACAGAAAATCCATGTTATTGGTTAGAAATAGTCAATGAAATAATATTTTATCAAACTTATGATTCAACGTTATCGAAAGTTTATTTCTGTAATTATATTACAGATTAGTTTTGAATGCAGTTTTATTTATAAAAAGCATATGGTTTCATACATAAAATAGTATCTGTATACAGCGCCAGGGGCGCATCGAGATGAAATATTTTACTGAACCAAAGTTTGACAAAATTCAATCACTGACTATTTTTGGTTAATATAACAATAAAAATTGGTTTGTTAGTGAAAATTTGCTCCTACACACGCAAATTTCGATCTGACACAGCCTTTCATACACTATTGTCAGCCTCATTAGTATACAATATGATAAATTAAGAGAATATAATACATAACATGCAAATAATATAAATATTTATGTATAAATCTGCGGGGGTTGGCTTTTTTGTGTCCCTTAAGGCAAGGCAGACGACCAACCTTGATTTTTTCACGCTGGGAGATCATGGGCCTTTAGTTCACGATCATGTGGGTGTGGGTGGTGGGACGTTAGTTTATGATATAATAAGAGATATTTACATAAAATAAATATGAATTAGTATTCATGCTAAATGTTAATTCAATATATCAGAAAATAATAATTAGTATATGTTTCTGAGTCCGTCCCTGTTCTTATTATCAGGTAATGTCTATAAATTAAATTTACAAATAATATTAGTTATTCAAATTTTATTAAATTGGGAAAATAAAATAATTTTATGTTCTGAATTCGACTCTGTTCACATAATTGAGTAATCCTCCACAAAACAAAATTGCAAACAATGCTAGTCTACAAATCTAACAATGTAGAAAATAAAATATCAAACTAAGTCAATCTCACAAGAAATTATCAAACTTTACTTTAAAAGAGACATTTAATAAGATAAAAGAAAATTTTTAAAATAAAATATTCAAAACAGTTAAATTCTATAAAATAAAATTAAAAAAAATAGAAAAGAATCTTAACTTCGGTTAAAGGTGATATATTCTGCAATTCTCGACACTGAAAACACTGAATTTAATTTTAGAATTTTATTGATTTTAATTTAGGATGATTTCTTATTATCTCAAAATAGAGATAATCACAAAAGAAGAAAAAAAAAACATATTTTAATTTCTACTTGGAGAGGAGTACACCAAAAATCAAAATACAACACTGAATTTAATTTTATTCCTCTCTCATCTCCTTGCAAGAAAACACTATCCCGAGTCGATGTTGTGACATCATATTTATAATCTCCCATTTCTTTGTCTAAAATTCAATTTGGTACCTACCTACTTTCTTCACCCAAGTAGATACTAGTATCTACTCTCCATGTTGAAGTATATCTCCATGAACCCAATAAATCCAGGGTTATAACGCTTCAACCAACTATTACCACCATTTCATATAAGTACTAAGTTATTATTTATATAAACAATTTGTATTTATCAGTCAACTAAGATCCCAAAACTATAGATAAAATGAAACTTCAATCTCAATAAAACAGTAAAAGTTGTTTATGATTTTGAATACAATTCATTAAAACACTTCATAAATACATACCCCAATCTTAATTATGTAATTTAAATTAAAACATCTATCCATTTACCTCACTTTGTCAAAACAAATAACTGAATTGCTAATAAATGCTATTTTCTTATCTATTTAACATTCGGCGAATTTACTTATTCGAATAAATTCATTCTTATTGCAACTGACAATAAAACAAGCCATTATAATTTTCCTCATTTTGTACATAAATATTCCCAGAAAATCAAAATATAACACGCCTTTTATCCTTACAGTTTAAAAATCGATGGATATTTCATGATATTCTTATAAACAGACGACACGTGTCAATAACTAGATCGAAAGCGTTGGGTAACTTTTATCAGTTTTTCGTAAATCGAATTTCCTTAAGAAACATCAATTTCATTGTAAGAATATCATTTCTATTTACAATATTTTAATTATTTATATATGAATAACTTTTACAAAATATCAAGCAGTTTTAATACTTCAATAAAACCTAACTTGACTATTATAATAGTGAGGAATTTAATATTCAATACAATTTTACAAACATTTTCTTATTCGAAATGTTTACAATTGTTAATATATATCTTTATAAAGTTTCAGACTAAGCAAATCCCAAGTAAGTTATAGAATTTCCTACTATTGTCTCAAGTAAATTATCAGTTCAACAAAACCCAAATGCAACTTACCTCATCTTCCTCACAAACATTCAGTTATGTTTTAACCTTTTTTTATATAAACAATTATTAAAGTTCATATCCTGATTCTTTGTCCATGTGTATCGTTCAAGGATTTTCTTTGTTCAAAATAATAACACACGTGTCTCCTAAGCAAGTGTCTACAAGGTTAACCTCGTTAAACTCGTGTCTCTTTAATAACACGTGTTAATTATTCTGAGTTCAATATTCAACACGCGCCTTTTATAAGTATCAACATATTGTTTATAAATTTAAAATAGAGCTCCCATAATCTCACTTATAATATATATAGTTAAAGATTTATTTAATTATTAATGAAACCTTGCAAAACCTTATCCATGTCACTCCCCCCCAAAAAGGTCAATTTAATGCTTTGTACAAGCATCAGATTGATTCCTTTTTTCTTTATTTAATAAAATTTAATCACGCAACAACATAATTTAAATAATAAAAAAAATTTAAAAAATATGTACCATGGTCCGCCCCTGAACTTAAGTTGTATTTCTCTACACATATTCACATTATAAATTACTCTCACATGTTTTCATTTATACAAACTCCGTCGTATGTTATATTAATAGTATGTACCCAATATAAACTGATATTACTATATCATATATAATAATACCGACCCTATTCTATAATTATGTATATCTGTTGACATAAGTATTAGTCAGTTTTTATATTGTACATAATTATTATCACATTTCTTTTCCTAAACCTTTATCCTTCACGATACTAATTTCTTTATGTGTGAACACAAATTTTTAAATAAATTTCATATTGTACACATTCATATATTTTTCTTTCATACATTTTATAGTAAATTTTACTATGAAAATTCTCATGATTTGCATTAATTTCCTCATTCACAGTACCGCCAAAATCAACAGATTTACTCCATTTACCCAACATCATCATAAAAATATTGAAAACTTAATTAATCAGTTTAAAAAAAAATAAAAAAATTAACCCCTACCCCCTCATGACTGGAATTAACCCTGAAACTATTAATCATAATAGCCAATTACCAACTGATTATTTTTTTATGGTACCATACCACACTCACGCCGCATCCCAGGTGAGGCAGGCAAAGAGAAACAGATCGCCATGTTGATCCATTCCCAGACACTCCCTTCTCTCTATCCACATCCACCCCATTCCTCAAACATTCACATCGATTTCTCCCACCCAACACGCGACAGTCCTTGTGAATTTGATCCACGTGGTCAAGTCACGCAGTTCCGGTATGTCCACACATTTTCACACCCTCCCCTTCAGACAAAAAAATACACTCTCTTCATCATTCTTACATTCCATTCATGTAATGCTTCATCAACCATTCGTCTCAATGATCACATCTCCACAGCACTCATTCCACTCTCATCCCTCCTCAGCCACGTCCATGTCTCACTAACACACATGCCTAACACCTCATTCAAACACAGCACCCAAAGAAAATAGAAAAATTTTCACACAACAAAAACCCCATTTTTAGTATGCAACTCTCCCCTTTCAAAAGACACATTACATATGCGCTGAAAAGCCATATTATTTCATGAAAACCAATCTGTTCCATAAATACACAAATACATAAACCGACTATAAAATCTACGCACTATAATATTATATACGAGTAAGTATTTATATCTACTTACTGTTTAAAATATAAATTTTAGGTACCCATAAATTTTATGAATCCCACATTGATATTAACATAATTATGTATCTACTGTCTTTCACCAACGTTCTACCTATATTGAAAAAACATCAGTAGGTACCTAGTATTTCTGTAAACATCGCTCGACAATTATAATAATATTGTACCATATAGGTACTTACATCCCACTAGCTAGCGACAAATTAAAACAATATTATTATTAGACTCAGTCTAAATAATAATACGATACAACAAGCAAATGCGTTTTTGTTAAAATAATAATATTACCGACTGTACTCAGTTCACCGATCATACATGTCGAAACCGAACAGTTTTTTTTTCTAAAGTGATAAATCTACTTAACCCATCAGATCAAAACACATACCTACCCGCATTATTATACCTACAGATTCGTCATTTATGAAATAATATTATTTCATATTCATTTTGTTAAGATCTGAGCAAAACCGACATATTGAATGACATTCCAATATATAAAACTATACATATCTAACAAAAAAAATATTACTACTGACACACATCTCAACCCCATAAATTATTACAGTATTCAACAGTCAAAAACCCCATAAAATTCATCCTTCAAAAATTATTTCAAGGTAGTTCATTCAACTTTCACATAACTGAAATAAATAACTAACAAAAAATGTTTACCATTCTATATACATAACATGTCAATAGGTACATATAAAAAAAAAAAACCCACGATCCACTTAATATCAAGATATAATATTATTACTAGTTCACTAGTCATATAACAACAAATTTTATCTAACGAGTTCGTTCTTGTTAAACTAATAATATTTTTATTTTCTAATAGATATAAAAAAAAAATATGCTAACAATTTTATTTAGTTTGCCCTTGATTCAATTAATTTAACGTATTTCTAGTGTTCATAATGTGTTCTATAATATTCGCCGTCTTCTGTCATCAATTTTGAAATGCGAGTCACCCCCTTAAAGGATAGGCAGAGAGTTCTAACATAATTTAAAGTCAAAATACTGGAAAATTTCAACCCCCCCCCCCAAGACAAAAAATCTGCTTCTCGTGTAGAAAACCCCCCCTCTCTTCCATAAGACTATCAATCTATCTCTCCCCCCCCTCCTCTGTAAGACAATTAATTTAAAGATTGGATATTTATCTATTTCTTCCAACTAACTATACTAGCTCAAATCTATTTCTGCTATGACCGAATCTGAATTTTACCCTTGCAATGACAAAGATAATTCTAGTCACACGCCATTTTCTGTCATAGCCTATGACAGAAAACTTTCCTTCGCTACATAGTAACCCAATGTCTAATGCCTGCAATGACAGACATTATATCCTGGACAAACGGCAACCATTTTCTGTCGTGGTCCCTCCCCACAAGAGGAAGAAAAAGAAAAACCGTTGAGAACCACATTGACAGGAAATAAATAAAATATATTTATTTATTTCGACGAGAGAATAAATACGTATTTATCCTCCGAGTTGGAAGTAATTAAACTAAAAAGAATCGAGTTTATCCAATCTATGCAAATTTATAAATTTCTTTTCGCAATTACGTCTTTATAATATTCCGATTAAAATTTAATAATACAAAAATACTTTCATATCACCTACCTACTTGTAAAATCCAAGAGTAATAATATTCATCGTATATAAAGATGTCATACGTACATAATAATATATACTCGCTAGTCTACCCATATCATTCACACCTCACCATAATTAAAATTATTTCCGAACGTTTTACGTAAGACCCGTCAAAAGTGTCGGCCGCTAAATTCAACAATTTTCGTTTCTTCAAAGAAATTGGCTCATGATACATCTAGAGGAAAGAAAATTTACGTAAAGGTCCCTTTCTACGTTGTGTGTACGATTTATAAAAGAAAAATTTTATCAGTGAAAAACAAACAATAATTTCTATTCAGAACATATAAAAGCATAATTTTATATCAATCAAAAATTTAATTTCTGTTGTACATAAAAGGTTAGTAATTAATAAATTATTTCCTTTTATACTCGACGTTAGCAAGTATAAAAGCCTTACCTTATTGCTGAAAATACACAAAGAAAACAACACACTATATTTCCGAAAAAGCAATAATTTTTTATGTACTACAGAAAATCCATGTTATTGGTTAGAAATAGTCAATGAAATAATATTTTATCAAACTTATGATTCAACGTTATCGAAAGTTTATTTCTGTAATTATATTACAGATTAGTTTTGAATGCAGTTTTATTTATAAAAAGCATATGGTTTCATACATAAAATAGTATCTGTATACAGCGCCAGGGGCGCATCGAGATGAAATATTTTACTGAACCAAAGTTTGACAAAATTCAATCACTGACTATTTTTGGTTAATATAACAATAAAAATTGGTTTGTTAGTGAAAATTTGCTCCTACACACGCAAATTTCGATCTGACACAGCCTTTCATACACTATTGTCAGCCTCATTAGTATACAATATGATAAATTAAGAGAATATAATACATAACATGCAAATAATATAAATATTTATGTATAAATCTGCGGGGGTTGGCTTTTTTGTGTCCCTTAAGGCAAGGCAGACGACCAACCTTGATTTTTTCACGCTGGGAGATCATGGGCCTTTAGTTCACGATCATGTGGGTGTGGGTGGTGGGACGTTAGTTTATGATATAATAAGAGATATTTACATAAAATAAATATGAATTAGTATTCATGCTAAATGTTAATTCAATATATCAGAAAATAATAATTAGTATATGTTTCTGAGTCCGTCCCTGTTCTTATTATCAGGTAATGTCTATAAATTAAATTTACAAATAATATTAGTTATTCAAATTTTATTAAATTGGGAAAATAAAATAATTTTATGTTCTGAATTCGACTCTGTTCACATAATTGAGTAATCCTCCACAAAACAAAATTGCAAACAATGCTAGTCTACAAATCTAACAATGTAGAAAATAAAATATCAAACTAAGTCAATCTCACAAGAAATTATCAAACTTTACTTTAAAAGAGACATTTAATAAGATAAAAGAAAATTTTTAAAATAAAATATTCAAAACAGTTAAATTCTATAAAATAAAATTAAAAAAAATAGAAAAGAATCTTAACTTCGGTTAAAGGTGATATATTCTGCAATTCTCGACACTGAAAACACTGAATTTAATTTTAGAATTTTATTGATTTTAATTTAGGATGATTTCTTATTATCTCAAAATAGAGATAATCACAAAAGAAGAAAAAAAAAACATATTTTAATTTCTACTTGGAGAGGAGTACACCAAAAATCAAAATACAACACTGAATTTAATTTTATTCCTCTCTCATCTCCTTGCAAGAAAACACTATCCCGAGTCGATGTTGTGACATCATATTTATAATCTCCCATTTCTTTGTCTAAAATTCAATTTGGTACCTACCTACTTTCTTCACCCAAGTAGATACTAGTATCTACTCTCCATGTTGAAGTATATCTCCATGAACCCAATAAATCCAGGGTTATAACGCTTCAACCAACTATTACCACCATTTCATATAAGTACTAAGTTATTATTTATATAAACAATTTGTATTTATCAGTCAACTAAGATCCCAAAACTATAGATAAAATGAAACTTCAATCTCAATAAAACAGTAAAAGTTGTTTATGATTTTGAATACAATTCATTAAAACACTTCATAAATACATACCCCAATCTTAATTATGTAATTTAAATTAAAACATCTATCCATTTACCTCACTTTGTCAAAACAAATAACTGAATTGCTAATAAATGCTATTTTCTTATCTATTTAACATTCGGCGAATTTACTTATTCGAATAAATTCATTCTTATTGCAACTGACAATAAAACAAGCCATTATAATTTTCCTCATTTTGTACATAAATATTCCCAGAAAATCAAAATATAACACGCCTTTTATCCTTACAGTTTAAAAATCGATGGATATTTCATGATATTCTTATAAACAGACGACACGTGTCAATAACTAGATCGAAAGCGTTGGGTAACTTTTATCAGTTTTTCGTAAATCGAATTTCCTTAAGAAACATCAATTTCATTGTAAGAATATCATTTCTATTTACAATATTTTAATTATTTATATATGAATAACTTTTACAAAATATCAAGCAGTTTTAATACTTCAATAAAACCTAACTTGACTATTATAATAGTGAGGAATTTAATATTCAATACAATTTTACAAACATTTTCTTATTCGAAATGTTTACAATTGTTAATATATATCTTTATAAAGTTTCAGACTAAGCAAATCCCAAGTAAGTTATAGAATTTCCTACTATTGTCTCAAGTAAATTATCAGTTCAACAAAACCCAAATGCAACTTACCTCATCTTCCTCACAAACATTCAGTTATGTTTTAACCTTTTTTTATATAAACAATTATTAAAGTTCATATCCTGATTCTTTGTCCATGTGTATCGTTCAAGGATTTTCTTTGTTCAAAATAATAACACACGTGTCTCCTAAGCAAGTGTCTACAAGGTTAACCTCGTTAAACTCGTGTCTCTTTAATAACACGTGTTAATTATTCTGAGTTCAATATTCAACACGCGCCTTTTATAAGTATCAACATATTGTTTATAAATTTAAAATAGAGCTCCCATAATCTCACTTATAATATATATAGTTAAAGATTTATTTAATTATTAATGAAACCTTGCAAAACCTTATCCATGTCACTATGTATATACCAAAATCCATCCATCCAAAACAATATTCAATTTAAACAGGAAAAAGTATTTTTTCAGCAGTTGGTTAAAGAAGGAAATGTCAGAAGTATATATTATTATACATTCCAATATGTGAACAGTTTCGAGCCTCTCATGGAGAACACTTCATAGAATCAAGTAGGTAAATTTCAAAAAACATAACAAACACACATCAATACATACAATGTCGAAACACAGGATCAAATACCCATATAAGTATATTACATTATACTCTGAATTCAAAAACAATAGGTTAAACATTAGCATTTGGAGAAAACAATTTCTTTATAAAAGTCTTAAATGTAGGGAGATTCATATTAAACATATCTTGCATATCCGACAAATACTCATTTCCCAGTCGATGTAAGCGGGGTATTACTGTGAATCTAATATAATTTGTACTATGGTTATCTATATAGAAAGGCTCTCGATTTCTAGTACATCGCGAAGGTATACGAAATTTTATGAGCTGCAACAAATCAGGGTTGTCAAAATAATTATTTATAATTTTAAACAAAAAAATTAAATCACCAATAGTCCTTCTATCCTCAAGAGATTCAATGTTCAATTTTATTTTTAGGTATTCGTAATCTAATTCATGTCGAGGTATACCCAACTTGTAATTTATGAACCTTAAGAATTTACGTTGTATACGCTCGACATTGTTGATGTGGACATTGTAACCGGGAGACCATATTTGGCAATTGAATTCCAGTTGGCTACGGACTAATGATTTATATAGTGTCGCGATTGCGTTAACATTTGTGAAATCGCTTACAGTGCGAAGGACAAATCCCAGTGTTTTTAGTGCTTTACCAGTCAGTTCTGTTATGTGGCTTACAAAAGATAATTTCTCATCAAAGATAACCCCTAGATGTCTTATTTCCGTTACCCTTTCAAGCCTGTCATTTTCGATACAATAGTCGAAGTGAATGGGGTTTTTATTTCGAGAGAAAGTTATACATTCACACTTTTCAACGTTCAAAAATAAACTATTTCTATGACACCATCTGCTCAGTTCATTTAAATTGTTCTGAAGTGTATAACAATCGTCTATATGTTCTATTCTTTTAAATATTTTGAGGTCATCGGCAAAAAGCAGACATTCTACATCCCTCATCTCGCAAGGCAGATCATTTATGAAAATTAGGAAAAGTATTGGTGCAAGATGGCTCCCTTGCGGCAAGCCGCTTGTTGCCGCAAAACTGTTTGAGACAGCATCTTTTATCTTTACTCGCAACGATCGCCCCGATAAGTAACTCCTAAACCATTCCAGCAAGGCACCCGCCAATCCCAAAGCTGATAGCTTATTAAGAAGGATGCTATGGGGCACCTTGTCGAATGCCTTGCTGAAATCCGTATATATGCTGTCCATCTGACAGCCCTGCGCAAGGCTTTCGGCAATAGCATTTTCATAGATAGTTAAATTTGACAGGGTTGACCTACCCGAGATAAATCCGTGCTGTTGGGGCTCAATGATGCAGGATATGGATGGCATAACCTGTTCTAGTACGAGAGACTCAAATAATTTCGCCATAGAGGACTGAAGGCATATTGGTCTGTAGTTTGAGATATCCGCAATACATTATACAAATTTGGCATTCTCATTGATTCTAGTTTGAAAAACAAAATGTAAAATGTATGACAAACCCTTTTCCACTTATCGGGTGGCCTTGCTGACCCACTGCCTTCAGCATTCAAGGTTGTGGCGAGATCCCGCCACAACCTGTCGGACAGCGCCCGTCCCTGAGACCCCGTTTGGGGCCGGGATAAATCTCCATGTCTGTAAAATAGTATTGTGGATATAGGAAATGACGAATTGAAATAAAATTTAGCTATTGTCAGGATGCAAACATCTGACATATGAAAATATAGGTTAAATGTCAAAAAAGATTTAAATTCCCCGCCTAAATTTTGTAAACCAGAGAATATTTAGTTCAAGTTGTCCATACTGTGAGCAAGTAAGGGACACCAACCTAAAATAATGCCAAATTCATCCGCCGAGAGATACGATTCATTCTTGTTCCGGTTCAGCCATTGTGCTAGCAACACGCTTGGTCCGTGTTCTCTGATAATTAATATTCTGAAAAGTTAGACTCCTAGTGTAAAATGGCTGGTAAGGAAGCCATAAGTGTCTAATTGAGTGCCCTGATCCAGACCTCCTTGAGGACAACTCTCTCTGACCTCGCGAACACTTACAGTAATACAAAAGTGACTAGGCGTGGTCAAGTTCATCGTTAACCGTCGGCCAGATTTGTCCGCCATGCTGAAAGTTGGGTAAATACATAACTTGCCTCATATAAACCCTAGTTCTCCTGTTGCTGAGACTAAGAGGATGCCTCTTTAAATATTGGTCAAACCAGACGCCCTTGATCTACACTATCGATCATATGGACCTCAGTGCATAACCCCTTTGGGAACCCTTTACCAGACCTTCGTCTGGAGTCCAGGAACTTCATCGTTATACTGTATTACCTTTTGTTACTTATCCTATCTCATTCTTATGGAAGACCTACATAGGGGTGCTTTCTCTCAGACGCCAATCAACTTTGTAATGTAATAGTAGTAAATTGCCATTGTATTGATTGTACATAATTTAGAAATCACAGTTTAAAATAGACCTGTTCATAACCGCATATTCTGTTCTTTATTTGTTCCCTCCAAACTCTTCACAGCGCACAGGGCAAGCAACAACACAAAAGGGGCACCGAACAACCACACCCTGTGGATTAAGAGTCACTCAGCCGGCACCGTAAAGAATCACACTTGAGATAACGGAAACTAACCGTATAGTTATTTATTTATATGAGTGTGACACTGGCGCCCAACGTGGGGCGCGTGTTTGTGTTGTGCGGTGTGGATTGTTGAAGAGGTTTTATTATTGATGTAAATCTGTTTCAAAGTTTGGCTTACGTGCAAAGTACGTAACAAAGTAACCGTCAAATTATAAGGCCAACATCACACGATAGTTAGTAAAGCCGACATCACACGGTTTTCGCAACTTGTGCGGAAATTTTTGAAATTTCTTTTTGAATCAATCCTTTTAAATTCTTTTCACAAATTGTTTCTTAAATTAAATTGAAAAAATAATGAAAATTTAAATTCGCTCAGTGGAAAAACTTCATTTGCGCACAAATAAAAATATAAATTTTTTAAATATTCTGTTCATAACTTTTAAAACTTTTGGAGATATTGCATCACCTTTAGAAAATCTTGAGAATTCAGAAACACAAAATTAAAGTTTTCTCATTTCGAATTTTTCGAAATTGTCACTTCGTTTTTCAAAGTTTTTCGGAAAATTTCCGCTTTTGCGTTTTTCTTTTCCGAAAGCTTTTCTTTCATCAACAATTGACAAGAATTACATCTGAAAATTCTTGCCGTCGAGCATTTCGAATTTTTTCGAAATTTGTCACTTCGTTTTTCAAAGTTTTTCGGAAAATTTCCGCTGTTGCGTTTTCCTTTTCCGAAAGCTTTTCTTTCATCAGCAATTGACAAGAATTACTTCTGGAAATTCTTGCCGTCGAGTGTTTCGAATTTTTTCGAATTTGTCACTTCGTTTTTCAAAAGTTTTTCGGAGAAATTTCCGCTGTTGCGTTTTCCTTTTCCGAAAGCTTTTCTTTCATCAGCAATTGACAAGAATTATTTCTGAAAATTCTTGCCGTCGAGTGTTTCGAATTTTTTCGAAATTGTCACTTCGTTTTTCAAAGTTTTTCGGAAAATTTCCGCTGTTGCGTTTTCCTTTTCCGAAAGCTTTTCTTTCATCAGCAATTGACAAGAATTACTTCCGAAAATTCTTGCTGTCGAGCGTTTCGAATTTTTTTCTTTTCGAAAATTTTTTTTTCACTTTCACAATGCACAAAATGGAAAACATGTTGATTCAAAATACCAAGACATCCAAACCCACAACTCTCATCCGAGAGTTGGCGCTTCGGGGAGTCGCGCCGGGGCGCGCTTTGCGGACTCTGCGGGGGCAGGCTGCAGTCTTTAGTATCCCTCTTTAAATTTTCTCTATTGCTTGGTTTTTTCAATCCCTGACTTGCGGCTGTGTCAGTTGTCTTAAGTGGCTGACCCAGCATCGTAATTGTCGTTTTATGAATATTTCCAAAATGAAACTGATCACTTCACGAAGAAATGTTACATCAAGGGACTACACGGTGGTTGATAAAACTTAAGCGAAACAAAACCTTAATACTGTAATTTTTAAACTGTCGGGGTGGAGGCGATAGCCTTACGCTATCTACCTGAGAGCCCATATATTTTTTTTGTTTTTTTACAAGAATGTTGCATTCTCTTAACATTGGGTTTCTTGCATACCCGGAGACAAAAAGCAAGTGGCGCTCAAATAGGTTTTTCCCAGAGTTGTCTGTCTAATTATTAAATATTTAAATGTCTTTGTAATTTGTGTAAATTTAGTGTTGAATCATTAAAAGTACTCCGTACTATTGATCAACACGGTAGTTGCTGAACAACTACAGAAAATTGTTGTAATTGTGTAAAATTTGTGTAAATTTAGTGTTGAATCATTAAAAGTACTCCGTACTAATGATCAACACGGTGGTTGATAAACAACTACAAAATTGTTAAATATGTCATTGTTAAAATTTGTGTAAATTTAGTGTTGAATCATTAAAAGTACTCCGTACTAATGATCAACACGGTGGTTGATAAACAACTACAAAATTGTTAAATATGTCATTGTTAAAATTTGTGTAAATTTAGTGTTGAATCAATAAAAGTACCTTGTACTATTGATCACCACGAATGGTTGGTAAACAACCATAAGATGTTGGAAGATGCATTGTTTTCCTTATGTAATTTCGTGCTGTGCTTTGGTACGTGGTACCATGAGAAGCCAACACCATTGTTACTTTGTTCGGAATTTTCTTTCTCTTCTGGAAGGGGGAAAGGATTGTCAATATGTTGACAATAAAAGAAAGATAAAATTGAAAAATGTATAATTTTAAGAAAAATTGAAAATGTATAAGTTTAAGAAAATTTAAAAAATATTGTATAATTTTAAAATAATAGAAATTGAAAAACTTTGTAATATTGAAAGAAAATTTAGTTGAGAGAAATCACCCATACAAACCAATAAACCAATAATAATAAAACAGCCGCAAGAAAATAAAAAGAAGATAAATTGAAGAACACAACGAAATTTTTTTTGAAATAAAATAAAAATAATAACCAACAAGTGAAAAAGTCCTAGATGCTTGCCACATTACTAGGCAGTGAATGGTCAATTTAATAAGGCATAGAGTGATAACAGAAAATGCATCAAATTTTGGTAACATTTCATGTGAAACTTTTTAACAGCTGAAAAATTTGCTCATTGTAACTATGTAACTATTATAATGTATGATCCACTGTTGAACTCTGTAATACTGTATTGATAAGAATTTTATGTCCATAGATTTCCTGTAACCAAATGAGAGAAACCACCCACGCTTAAACTCATTAGGGGTTGAGTTCATTTCTTTTGTCTTTTCCGAGAAGGGGGAATGTGTCAGGATGCAAACATCTGACATATGAAAATATAGGTTAAATGTCAAAAAAGATTTAAATTCCCCGCCTAAATTTTGTAAACCAGAGAATATTTAGTTCAAGTTGTCCATACTGTGAGCAAGTAAGGGACACCAACCTAAAATAATGCCAAATTCAACCGCCGAGAGATACGATTCATTCTTGTTCCGGTTCAGCCATTGTGCTAGCAACACGCTTGGTCCGTGTTCTCTGATAATTAATATTCTGAAAAGTTAGACTCCTAGTGTAAAATGGCTGGTAAGGAAGCCATAAGTGTCTAATTGAGTGCCCTGATCCAGACCTCCTTGAGGACAACTCTCTCTGACCTCGCGAACACTTACAGTAATACAAAAGTGACTAGGCGTGGTCAAGTTCATCGTTAACCGTCGGCCAGATTTGTCCGCCATGCTGAAAGTTGGGTAAATACATAACTTGCCTCATATAAACCCTAGTTCTCCTGTTGCTGAGACTAAGAGGATGCCTCTTTAAATATTGGTCAAACCAGACGCCCTTGATCTACACTATCGATCATATGGACCTCAGTGCATAACCCCTTTGGGAACCCTTTACCAGACCTTCGTCTGGAGTCCAGGAACTTCATCGTTATACTGTATTACCTTTTGTTACTTATCCTATCTCATTCTTATGGAAGACCTACATAGGGGTGCTTTCTCTCAGACGCCAATCAACTTTGTAATGTAATAGTAGTAAATTGCCATTGTATTGATTGTACATAATTTAGAAATCACAGTTTAAAATAGACCTGTTCATAACCGCATATTCTGTTCTTTATTTGTTCCCTCCAAACTCTTCACAGCACACAGGGCAAGCAACAACACAAAAGGGGCACCGAACAACCACACCCTGTGGATTAAGAGTCACTCAGCCGGCACCGTAAAGAATCACACTTGAGATAACAGAAACTAACCTTTATTTATTTATTTATTTATATGAGTGTGACACTATCTATCAATTATATTTGTTATTAAATTGCCTTGTACAAGGAAAGTCAACCTTTTTTTCTTTGGGCCACATACAATCATATTATAATTTTCAAGTTATGGCTGCAACACTTTACTGGGTAAATAACTCAAACAGAATAATAATAGCAGGTACATCGCTTATCGGCATATGTATTTACTGCTATTAATAATATAAATTATGGTCCCTGTGTTGTGATTATTAATTCTTTGTTGAAAAGTTCACCTCTCAATATTTACCGCGAAGGTCAACGAAACGTTTGACATTTTGTAAGTGATATAAAGTTTAATACCGCGAGGTTAATATACACCGTTGTTATGAATGTTTATACACATAAAGCAACAAAAATTGTTCACTAAAATCTTCACTAGGCAGAATACTTGTCGAAAACTATTCATTTATACGAGGACGACATTGCATTACTTTGATTTTGGTCTCGCGCTGCACTTTATTTCAGTTAAGTCAAAAAATAATAATAAATAGACACTTAGTTTTATGTAATTGTGCAAAATAAAAAAGAAATTGTACATACCTTTCCATAAACTCTACCAGTATAATCGCCTGACTAGCGCTTGTCACCTGTTTACCGGCCATTTTTGTTTATTTACATATGATTGTCAACAAAGGAACACCAGCTGTTGCATGGTGCACCATGGACCTAAATAGAGTAATGGACAGACACTTTGGTAAACATTTTGTAGCTGCGCGGGGAGGGGAATGACGACCATTTTGTAAGAAATCAATTTTGTTCGGTGCGTCGCATTTGGGCTGCGTTCAGACAGTCACCGAGTGATCAGTCGACGACGCATATTTTGAAAGTACCTATACAATGCCAGAACGCATTCATAGTGTTCATGTACTGTATGTTACTATGTTTTCAAAATGTGTAACAAAATAAGAATTATAGTCTCAGAAAATATACTCGATTTCTGCGTAATTGTCATTTATAATTTCTGACGCTGATTCAGTGAATTCGTTTGGATAAATTTTGGATATCGATACCTTAATTCGCAGATTGGGTAACTCCAAAATAGCTACTTTACAGGGCGGACAAAAAACTAAATATTTTTGTTATGCATATTATTATTATTATTTTCCTTATTCTAAAATATCTTCATGATGTAGATACATGTTCGTAACACAATAACCATGACATAATTATGTTTATAATGGTTTTGTAGCCTTTTTTTGGAGTTACCTAATTTTCTGTGATGGATTTTGTAAAATAAATGCTATAATTGATGGAGTTACCCAATTTGCCTATAAGTATTGCATACTGTTTGGTCTCATAATAATGTTATTTTTAAAGTGTTTTATATGAAAATCAAATTAAATTGAAGTAATATATATAGGATAAATACTTCAACATCATCATCATCATCATCAACGCTCCTCTCGGGAGGACAGGGCAGAAACCAGCCTCCTCCATTCAGAACGACTCTGTGCCAATTGCGTCACCTCTTTCTACGATATTTCCTGCGCTCTGCTGTTGTCGTTATAAGAACGGTGTATTGTGGAAGAGGGAAATCACGGGCTGACGAATCCTTGCGGACGGAAGACCGGTGCTCTTTTTGCCCAATTAGCCTTTTCAGGATATTACCCAGCCTGGAACATCGTCTATCCTGTATCACGGAGTTGAACATAGTTGAACAAAAAAGTTGCACCTTTAGCGATATACTCGTTGATAGCTAGACAAAAATAATGAAGAGTGACAAAATGTGAAAATAATAATTCGTGTGGAGCATTATTTTAGATATCATGGTAGTCTTGAGTCCATTTTCGTGAAGATATTTTCAGTCTCGTTTAGATTATTTAAGCAGACAATATTTTTTGGGCCAAGGCTTTTCTTCCTTTGAGGCAATTTATTTTATTTATTCATTCATTCTTTACTATACATTGATCACAATATATACAATTTTATAAAAAAAAATGCATTCAAATTAGGTGTGATCAATATACAGAGGTCGGTTGCCCAATAAGAGACTCTTACGACTTGTATTATGAGATAGCTGAAGTCCAGTATCCGATCAATGTGTCTTGCCTCTTGCACACTGATGCCCTCTCTGTATATCTCAAGATTTTAAAATCCGCCAAAAGAAATTTTATTATTTTATAAATAAATGCCTTAATATTACGTGTTATATTCTAAAAATATTGTACTTGGCACAAATCGTCCCACAAGGGACGGGTTGCCGTAATCATATAAATAATAATAATAATATACAGAGGGCGAGTTTATCACACCTCTTTTTGATTTTTTAAATTTGAATTTTAAATTTTTATTACTCCATGATTCATCCTTTTTCCAAGAGAAGTCTCAGAGTTTTCATCAGAATCTGAATGTTCTGAATATGGGACTAACGAGATGTTGACTCTTATGCTGCCCTTCTCTGTTGCAATATTATGATCAATAGCATTAGCCTGTGCATCTAACAATATCCCTTGTGTCGCATTATTATCTAAATTATTATCATCAGTAGGTATTTATATTTTGGATTTCTGCAAGATTACCACTATCAAGTAATATGATGGGCCAATTCCATTATAAAAATTCGAATTGTCTTTGATAAATTTGTAGAAAATCATGATTTCTGGGATTTGTTTCACTCATACGATTTTCTTCACTTCTTCAATTTTCAGTTACTAATTTAACCATAGTCTTTAGTCTGCTATTCATCTATAAAATGATGAGTAAACATTTCACTTTTGCCTGACGATGAGAGCGGAAGCTCTTGAAAGCCGGCTCGCAAAATAAATAATGTCAATAGTGGAATAACTATATATCGTGTTTCATTTTAAAAATTATTAATATGAACTTCCACCAAGAACCGTCGGTCGAGAAATTAAACTTATGATAAGTAGGTAATGTATATAGATACACGTTCAGTTCTTCGGATTTTGAGCTTATTTAAAAATAATCATGATTCAACAAATCCTAATATATCAAAAAATAAAGTCGTTTATTTAAGTATTAAAACCTAGATTTTTTATTTGACTAAAAAATAATAACATAATATGTGTTAAAAAACAATACAATATTAGTAAATCAGCTTCAAAACTTGTGCGCAAACATATCCAGTAATAATTAAATTCCACGTAGTAACTCCTGCAAAAGTTGCATTATTTAAAATGTGAGTACCTTACATATTAACTACATCACATAAGGAGCAAATGATAAAAAAAAAACTTTAAAAAATTTAAGAAAATAAAGCTGATACTTATGGTTACAGTTATCTAACATTTTTTTACAGGATAAGATATCCAAAACCACTTTTTTGTAAAATATTCCTAATACACAACCTATCTCTCGCAAGCCTCCATACAGAATGGTGGAGTTACCCAATTTGCAGCGTTGTAAATACTAACATTGGAGTTACCCAATTTTCTTGAGGTGTTTTTTAAGGCATTTGTAATAAAGTTGGATTCTTCAAATTTACCTAGCATGTGTGTTGGAATACAGTCAACATTATGGCATCATTAAGTCATTTTGTCAAAAAATGGAGTTACCCAATCTGCGAATTAAGGTATCGATATAAACTTGTAACAAGTATTTGGGAAGTATACAAGCTCAGAAAGTTAGATAATGGAATAATTAAAAAAAAAAGTATAAAGCAATTAGTTATAAACTAATCAAGTAGTTATTACTTTAACTGTTAATTTTAAAGATACCTATTAAAATAATTTATTCCTTCGTTAGAGACAAAAATATTTTTATCATTTAAAAGAAACACAAAAGTACTTGAATGCTACTATAAAAAGGCGCCAGTCAAATAATAATAAAAATATTAATTATTTAAATATATTCATAATTTATGTCTTTTACACGTCGGCAAATTTAAGAAATTATAACAAAAAGTAAATCCAAAAAAAAATTTATAAGTTATAAAAGCAATAAAAAAAATAATAAAAAGGTGTGAAAAATAATGGCACCATTACGATAATATTGGGTCATAAAACGCTCTAAGTTATTCACGATTATCCGGATTACATTCACCACTCACTGCAACTTCATGGTCGTTCACGCCGAGTGACATTTATGCTCCCGTGAACCAACCCTTATGTTGAGTATGTTGAGTTGTTTTGTTATATTTTCGGTAAGTTGTTTTAATGTTTTGTATTGTAGTTTTTATCTTTATATATAGCGATTTTAAAGTCGTTTATATTATAATTCGTATACTTATAAATGATCATAATAATGTTATAAACGTTCTATATAATTATTTGTCCTTATTCTCCTATATCTACACATGTAACTTGTTATCCATTTTGTCATCTGATAATACAAAGAACCCACAATCTGATGTTTGGTTTGTTTACCCGTTAGAATGAAATGTTTCATGCATACAAATCTGATCAGGTTAATGATATTATAGCATGTTTATAAACAAAATCATTTTTTGTAGTTTTCCAAAGGATCCAGAAAGGAGAAACTGGACATTATCCAATATTTGACACCAAGTAAACATAGTGTTTTGTGTTCAAAAACATCTCGTTTTTCTGCGACGTTGGAGAAAAACGTCATTCTTACAAAATATCCTGGGTTTAGAGTTTGTTGTATGTTAATTATAATGCATTTTGTTATTACATATTATAAATCACTCAGTTTCTCCTGTTTATTTTTATATATTCAATAAAACTATCAAAATTTGTTTTTATTTCTAGCTATAATTACTGTACATTTTTATTTATTTTCCTTCAATTGTCATTCATTCTCTCCATATTGTGTGTATATGAAAGCAATGTTTAAAAATAAATACTGAATGATTTTGAAATGAATTCCTCAATTTTATTTACTCATCCTATTCCCTATTTCATCAAATATATGAAAACATTAAGTTATGTGGCATTGTAATTATTTTAAGAAGTAAATATAATGTTTTCTGATACTGTGTGAATAATCTCCATACATTGCCCATACAAATGTTAAATAAAGTGTGTCGTACAAAATGGCCACCGTCGATTTCTCTTCCTCACTTTTTGGCTTCGCTGTCATTCATACAAATTACTATAAACGTTCCATCCCCTACCTACATACATCCATGCTCGAAAATAAAGTAGCATTCACATTGCTTCACTTTGGATGATCATCCAGAGTGTTAGGGTCAAACCTGTTCATCGAAAGTGAACACGTCTGTTCACATTTGTTCATCCTATGCTTTCACTGCCATGTCAACACTCACGGTCATGTTGTATGTAGTTTGACGTATTTTCGTATAAAAATAATTAAACAAATTCAAAAATTAAAAATAACACATAAATTAAATTAATATAGCTCTCGACTGCATAATAATTTTGTACATGATTCTGACATTCAATACAAATTCATAGAGAATTAAACAAAACAACTTGTTTATGGTCGTTTCAGTGAAAGGACCTTTCATCAAAATTATGACGAGTGGTAATCTCTTTCCTCCGTCATCGCTAGTGATCACTAGCGATGAAACGCCCGTTCACATTTGTTCATCTTGGAGGATCATCCGGAGTGATCACTGAAAGTGAACGTATGTGAACGACCCTTAAGGAATCGTACCCACAACTGGGGTTGCCAGCAAACAATAGAAAACAAATAAAACATCCAGAATTGGTGCTATGCTTCATCGCTGCATTGCAGATGTTGAATTTTATCTTATACGTGAGGTTTTACAAACACATGACTTTTACAGAATACTCCAAACACAAAAGAGTACAAGACCAGTTTGATCATATTATTATTATTATAATGAAAAAAGGTTTCAATTTTCTTCACATTTTTAAATATCGTGCATAAATCAGAAACTCGCAAAAATTTAAGCTGTTTTTTTTTTTATTTTGGAAAAATAACGAATTCAATTACTTATAGTTTTATTAAACTAGATACTTTTTTCCATGTAGACCGGGCTCTAGAGGTAGTTGTGTTGAGGAACAATATTGCAAATTTGTATGGAGCGCAGAATGAAGGCTACTTTTAAAAGTCAAATTTAATAGTTATAAAGAGATGAAAAATCAATATCTTCCCACAATAATATTACAAATATCTACATACAACTTAGGATTAAACCATAAATTTTTCCGCAATGATATTCGTATATTTTTTAATGTAATAATAAAGTGAGGAACCATTGGTTTTTTTTACGATGCAATGTTTGTAGCCGTTATAATGGTAGTTTCGTGTGTTAAATTTAGGTATATTTATTGTCTACGACTTTTAAGTCTATGACAAAACAGCTGTCAAATCCAAATTGTCATTTAACATTATTTTCATTGTCGAAGTTACATAGGAGTTAACTGTTATTCAAAATTAATCAATTGCATATTATTATTGTATAGCGTGAGACAGCAGTGTGTATCAATAAATTGTGTATGTAAATACGTGACATGATGGATGAAACCAGTGCTGATGTAAACAATACTGTAGACGGACAACAGGATGACTGCGTCTTGTGTGATATTCAAATATGTGTCACAGACGAAGATGATATCGAAGCATTTCTAATGAACGCTAAAGTGAAACGTGAACATGAGGAGGAAGTATGTGTTGTGCCTTCAGTTCCGTATGATGATATAGATATATATGAACCGGACATAAAAGTAGAATGTGAGAGAGAAAGCAGTGGGACAGTGGCCGGTACATCTAACCAGTGTAGAGAAGATACGAATAAACAAGTGGTGCGCCAAGAAGATTGCATAAAGAAATACAAAGAAAATGAAAATAAAGTAAAACTATTTCAGTGTAATATTTGTCTGAAAAAATTTACTACTTCAGTGAAGTTGACTGTTCATAAAAGGGTTCACAGTGGTGAAAAACCTTATGAGTGTAAGCTTTGCAAGAAAACTTTCTCACATTCAGGTTATTTGACTACTCATAAAAGGATTCACAGTGGTGAAAAATCTTTTGAGTGTAACCTTTGCAAGAAAACTTTCTCTCAAGCTAGTACTTTGACCATTCATAAAAGAATTCACAGTGGTGAAAAACCTTTTGAGTGTCATATTTGCAAGAAAACTTTCTCTCAATCCGGTGATTTGACTACTCATAAAAGGATTCACAGTGGTGAAAAACCTTTTGAGTGTAATATTTGTAATAGGAGATTTTCTGATTATAGTAGTTTGACTAGGCATAAAAGAATTCACAGTGGTGAAAAACCTTTTGAGTGTAATATTTGTAACAGGAGATTTCATGATTCCAGTAGTTTGACTCAACATAAAAGAATTCACAGTGGTGAAAAACCTTATGAGTGTAACCTTTGCAAGAAAACTTTCTCTCGATCAGGTAATTTGACTACTCATAAAAGGATTCACAGTGGTGAAAAACCTTTTGAGTGTAACCTTTGCAAGAAAACTTTCTCTCAAGCTAGTACTTTGACCATTCATAAAAGAATTCACAGTGGTGAAAAACTTTATGAGTGTAACCTTTGCAAGAAAACTTTCTCTCAATCAGGTGAATTGACTACTCATAAAAGGATTCACAGTGGTGAAAAACCTTTTGAGTGTAATATTTGTAATTGGAGATTTTCTGATTATAGTAGTTTGACTAAGCATAAAAGAATTCACAGTGGTGAAAAACCTTTTGAGTGTAATATTTGTAACAGGAGATTTCATGATTCCGGTAGTTTGACTCAACATAAAAGAATTCACAGTGGTGAAAAACCTTATGAGTGTAACCTTTGCAAGAAAACTTTCACTCAATCAGGTAATTTGACTACTCATAAAAGGATTCACAGTGGTGAAAAACCTTTTGAGTGTAACCTTTGCAAGAAAACTTTCTCTCAAGCTAGTACTTTGACCATTCATAAAAGAATTCACAGTGGTGAAAAACTTTATGAGTGTAACCTTTGCAAGAAAACTTTCTCTCAATCAGGTGAATTGACTACTCATAAAAGGATTCACAGTGGTGAAAAACCTTTTGAGTGTAATATTTGTAATTGGAGATTTTCTGATTATAGTAGTTTGACTAAGCATAAAAGAATTCACAGTGGTGAAAAACCTTTTGAGTGTAATATTTGTAACAGGAGATTTCATGATTCCGGTAGTTTGACTAAACATAAAAGAATTCACAGTGGTGAAAAACCTTATGAGTGTAACCTTTGCAAGAAAACTTTCTCTCACTCAGGTAATTTGACTACTCATGAAAGGATTCACAGTGGTGAAAAACCTTTTGAGTGTAATATTTGCAAGAAAACTTTCTCTCAATCCGGTGATTTGACCAAACATAAAAGGGTTCACAGTGGTGAAAAACCTTTTGAGTGTAATATTTGTAACAGGAGATTTCATGATTCCAGTAGTTTGACTCAACATAAAAGAATTCACAGTGGTGAAAAACCTTATGAGTGTAACCTTTGCAAGAAAACTTTCTCTCACTCAGGTAATTTGACTACTCATGAAAGGATTCACAGTGGTGAAAAACCTTTTGAGTGTAATATTTGCAAGAAAACTTTCTCTCAATCCGGTGATTTGACCAAA
This sequence comes from Athripsodes cinereus, assembly GCA_947579605.1. NCBI lineage: Eukaryota > Metazoa > Arthropoda > Insecta > Trichoptera > Leptoceridae > Athripsodes > Athripsodes cinereus. The sequence goes on along the minus strand of OX388325.1, from coordinate 15,795,956 downwards.
CATAAAAGGGTTCACAGTGGTGAAAAACCTTTTGAGTGTAATATTTGTAATAGGAGATTTTCTGAATCTAGTAGTATGACTAAGCATAAAAGAATTCACAGTGGTGAAAAACCTTTTGAGTGTAATATTTGTAACAGGATTTTTTCTGATTCCAGTAGTTTGACTAGGCATAAAAGAATTCACAGTGGTGAATAGGGTTGCCACCCGTACTTTATTATAAAGTATTGTACGTATACTATACTATACTATACCATCACGGCATATCCCACAAGTGGGGTAGCCAGCAGATCAGCTGCATGTAAGAAACATACAAACTGTCCTCTTCGTGCCAATATAAAATCAAGACACCAATATAAAATTGTACGTTATTTCAGGTAATCGTACTTTATACTTTATGAGAAAAATTTAGAACGCGAAAATACTTTGATATGCATTGCTAATTAATTATGACGGAAAACATTTTGATGAATATAATATTGTTTTGTTGATACGGGAATATTTATTTCAAATAATAGAGTTCGCAAGAAAGTCTAGAAAAATCCAAATATTGATGCATCTATTTTATGTACCTATATATCTACCTGCACTTAGATACTATTGTATGTATTAGTGAAAGTTAAATAAACAATGGCAGGATTATAACTATCCCATATAACAATGAGAGTTCTGGTGACTACTCACTTAGCCGCTGGGTAATTTTATTTTGTTATAACTTTTTCTACAAAAATCTTAATGGCTTTATGATATTCCCTTTTGTTTAACAAAGTGTTTTGTTTTTACACCTGTTTAATAATAATGACTAATGTCCGCGCTAGGTATAGTAATATTTTAATTGTAATTTATTTTGTATTATTTTTGATATGATGTATGTGATTATACATTATGAGAGATCCTAAAATATACCTAGCCTGTGTAAATATTGCATATAGTAAATAATTGAGTAAAAGAAATGTTTAAATATGTAAAAATGTAAATAATATAGTAGGTAGTTAATATTTACTAGTACGGAAAGAATTAATTTTATTATAATTATATAGATGTGTTCATCCAATGATTAATTGTATCACTGATTCATTGTATCTAATAAATATTTATCAAGTCACACGACTTATGGGATATTGTCACTATATTGGAAAATATAATTTGGACTTAATATCTGGCATTGAGATAGGTATAAAGAAAGTTTTGCATATTTAAAAAAAAAACAATTGTAATTATAAATTTGATTAAGGACGTTTGTAAATAATTGGATATTATAAGAAAAAATAATGTTGGATATGTAAATAATTGCTTGTTGATAGACAGAGGTGTACACTAATAATATTGAATGATTTCAATAATATATTATGACGATATGTTACAATTGAGATTTGTTTTATATTTAAAGTAGATCGAGTATGTAAATTATAAATTGATGTTGCTAAGTAAATTGTATCGGTAGGTATAGGATCAAACTTTATGGTAATCTTAGAGTCATAACTATTGTTTTAAAATTCTACGATACCTATGTATATCAAAAGAACATGAAAATGTATTTAATTAAATTAATTGTTGTTTAGAGATGTAGATATCTAGGTGAAAATTGATTGTAAATAATTTTGCACATGTTAAGATAAGTTAAGTATTTGTTCCATAATTCAAATGTATGTAAATAATCTTGTTTGATAATTATCTTCCGAAAAACGGCTGTAACTTCAAGAAAGAAAAAAACATCGCATTTTAATCATTTTAATATTCTTCATATTATGATGAAGCAATCAAATTTAAAATACATACTATTTTATACTGCCATTGAAGAAAAGTACAAGGACATAGAAGGAGACAGAACAATTTTATTTCTGTCTCTGTCTGCCGCCCCGGAGAACTATATAAGCCAGCGCAGTTCAAGGACGAAAGTTCAGAAGTTTTTCAACATCCGTGCGCGTAACACCGATATAGTACTCGCCTTGTCTGCTAGGTATTTACGATATACAAATACCTAAGTGAGAAGTGATTCATCGAAAGTGAGAAATAAATTGAAAAGTGAATTTCATTATTATCATCTGAGACTATTTTTTTAATTTGATTGCAATATCATATATTCGACGAGTGATTAATAGACTATTGATAAAATATTCCATTGTGAAGTTGTTCATCGGGAACTATATTTGTGCACTGCAACTGGATTCTTCGTGACACATATATATGTAGACATTGTGTTAATTGTACTACAATCGCTGAGGGTCGCGCCCTCGCGGTTAGCCAGCGCAACGAAGAAGTAATTGTTTTTTTATTTATAATTTTTGTACATTACTTATATTCTATTACTATATGATAATAGTACTTACATGTTTTTTTTTTATTGTGTGAACACGTCAGTGTTATTGTTTGTGTTTATTTTGCATTGGTCCAAGCATATAATTTATTCCCTTGAATAAATCGTATTTATAATTATAATTATTATTTTTTTTATTTTGTATATTAGTACCCACCTACTTAAGAGGAACTTTTCTTGTAACGTGGCCCCCAAGCTAGCCGTGGCAAAGTACTACCACGGGAGCTCACGTTAACTTTATTTCGCATGGTTTGATTTCTTTGGGATTTTGAAAAGCTTAGTCGTAAATATTTTTTTCGAAATTTATCATTTGGTGCTGAATCGACATCGCCACTCGCCAGCGCCACATCTCTTAAGCACTTGTTTTAATCAACTTCTGAACGCAGCTCAACCTCAAATGTCAACAATGTCAGTGTCATTGTCACAATTTATTCTTTGTTTTGAGCAAAGCGGTTTGAGTGTATTACGAGCGTTCTCTGGCAAAAATGTTGTAATAATCAATTTTATACAAATTTGGTGGAAAAAATCGCAAATCGCAAGTTGTTGACTCTTGCGAACATTTGGATTTGATAAAATAAAAAATATAATATTTATTACCTACCAATATAAAGTTTTTTTATCTTAATAAAACTAAATAGCTGATTGACGAGATTTATTTAGGTAACCTTTGTTGTATCAAAATACATTTGAAAACTATAATTATAATTATTAAATATATTTGTAAACTATAATTATATTTTTTTTATTATCCTTATCAAGCATATAAATAGTATGGATTTTGGCAAACTTCTTTTAATAAACAAAATATCGAGTTCCTGTTGTGAATTTTGGTTTCAAAATATGAGAAATTTTATCAAAAAAATGTTTTCAAAATTAGTCAAAAAAATATATTTTTTAAACATGATCCGGGAAAAAAAAAAAACAAAAAATACAGTTAATTACACGAATATTTTTAAAAACTATCTTACTTTTAGTTATATAAAAAAAATATGTATTTGAAAAATCGTAGGATTCTCGTGCGTTCTCTGCCAAACACACCCCCGATTTCGATTTTTTTAAATATGCTTTTTTATAAACGAATACTATGAAGCTTTAATCATTTTTTCTAATAACAGTCGGTACAAGTACCCGTTACTTTTTTGAAAGAGGTAATTTGATAAAATATTCTTAAAGAAAAACGAGGAGTTTTGAAACATCAAATTCCTATACCATTTTGAAAATTTGGCGATGGGGGGGGGGGGTGAAATTTTTAAGGTGAAGTAATATTATAAAATTTTCCGTATATGAAGTAAATTGTTGTATGGCCCGGTAGAAAATCTCATTTCTGAAATTTGCCCCGGCTGCTGAAAAGGTTGGCCATCCATGCTCTATATACACCTAGAAACGTAATTTCGATAGTGGAACAGATCAAATTAATATTGATAGTGAATGTGTTACAACGAAAAAATAGGTACTTATTAACTTAAATTTAAATATAGGCTGTAAAGATGCTGTGCAATTGTTTAGTAGAGATACTCATTTGATACAAACCGCAAAAAGCAGTAAAAACATGTTTTTTAAACATAAAAATAAAGAAAAATAAATTGTACTTTATATTGATACTACGTACTTTTTTTTCTTGCCTATAATGACCAATGTACTTTATCTGCAGAAAAAAAAGGTGGCAACCCTAGTGGTGAAAAACCTTTTGAGTGTAACCCTTGCACTAAAACTTTCTCTCAATCCGGTTATTTGACCAAACATAAAAGGGTTCACAGTGGTGAAAAACCTTATGAATGCAATATTTGTGACAGGAAATTTACTGGGTCTGTTGATATGACTCAACATAAGAGAATTCACAGTGGTGAAAAACTTTTTGAGTGTTATATTTGCAAGAAAACTTGCTCTCAATCTAGTACTTTGACAGCGCATAAAAGAATTCACAGTGGTGAAAAACTTTTTGAGTGTTATATTTGCAAGAAAACTTGCTCTCAATCTAGTACTTTGACAGCGCATAAAAGAATTCACAGTGGTGAAAAACTTTTTGAGTGTTATATTTGCAAGAAAACTTGCTCTCAATCTAGTACTTTGACAGCGCATAAAAGAATTCACAGTGGTGAAAAACTTTTTGAGTGTTATATTTGCAAGAAAACTTGCTCTCAATCTAGTACTTTGACAGCGCATAAAAAAATTCACAGTGGTGAAAAACTTTTTGAGTGTTATATTTGCAAGAAAACTTGCTCTCAATCTAGTACTTTGACAGCGCATAAAAGAATTCACAGTGGTGAAAAACTTTTTGAGTGTTATATTTGCAAGAAAACTTGCTCTCAATCTAGTACTTTGACAGCGCATAAAAGAATTCACAGTGGTGAAAAACTTTTTGAGTGTTATATTTGCAAGAAAACTTGCTCTCAATCTAGTACTTTGACAGCGCATAAAAGAATTCACAGTGGTGAAAAACTTTTTGAGTGTTATATTTGCAAGAAAACTTGCTCTCAATCTAGTACTATGACAGCGCATAAAAGAATTCACAGTGGTGAAAAACTTTTTGAGTGTTATATTTGCAAGAAAACTTGCTCTCAATCTAGTACTTTGACAGCGCATAAAAGAATTCACAGTGGTGAAAAACTTTTTGAGTGTTATATTTGCAAGAAAACTTGCTCTCAATCTAGTACTTTGACAGCGCATAAAAGAATTCACAGTGGTGAAAAACTTTTTGAGTGTTATATTTGCAAGAAAACTTGCTCTCAATCTAGTACTTTGACAGCGCATAAAAGAATTCACAGTGGTGAAAAACTTTTTGAGTGTTATATTTGCAAGAAAACTTGCTCTCAATCTAGTAGTTTGACTAAGCATAAAAGAATTCACAGTGTTTGAGTGTTATATTTGCAAGAAAACTTGCTCTCAATCTAGTACTTTGACAGCGCATGAAAGAATTCACAGGGGTGAAAAACTTTTTGAGTGTTATATTTGCAAGAAAACTTGCTCTCAATCTAGTACTTTGACAGCGCATAAAAGAATTCACAGTGGTGAAAAACTTTTTGAGTGTTATATTTGCAAGAAAACTTGCTCTCAATCTAGTACTTTGACAGCGCATAAAAGAATTCACAGTGGTGAAAAACTTTTTGAGTATTATATTTGCAAGAAAACTTGCTCTCAATCTAGTACTTTGACAGCGCATAAAAGAATTCACAGTGGTGAAAAACTTTTTGAGTGTTATATTTGCAAGAAAACTTGCTCTCAATCTAGTATTTTGACAGCGCATAAAAGAATTCACAGTGGTGAAAAACTTTTTGAGTGTTATATTTGCAAGAAAACTTGCTCTCAATCTAGTACTTTGACAGCGCATAAAAAAATTCACAGTGGTGAAAAACTTTTTGAGTGTTATATTTGCAAGAAAACTTGCTCTCAATCTAGTACTTTGACAGCGCATAAAAGAATTCACAGTGGTGAAAAACTTTTTGAGTGTTATATTTGCAAGAAAACTTGCTCTCAATCTAGTACTTTGACAGCGCATAAAAGAATTCACAGTGGTGAAAAACTTTTTGAGTGTTATATTTGCAAGAAAACTTGCTCTCAATCTAGTATTTTGACAGCGCATAAAAGAATTCACAGTGGTGAAAAACTTTTTGAGTGTTATATTTGCAAGAAAACTTGCTCTCAATCTAGTACTATGACAGCGCATAAAAGAATTCACAGTGGTGAAAAACTTTTTGAGTGTTATATTTGCAAGAAAACTTGCTCTCAATCTAGTACTTTGACAGCGCATAAAAGAATTCACAGTGGTGAAAAACTTTTTGAGTGTTATATTTGCAAGAAAACTTGCTCTCAATCTAGTACTTTGACAGCGCATAAAAGAATTCACAGTGGTGAAAAACTTTTTGAGTGTTATATTTGCAAGAAAACTTGCTCTCAATCTAGTACTTTGACAGCGCATAAAAGAATTCACAGTGGTGAAAAACTTTTTGAGTGTTATATTTGCAAGAAAACTTGCTCTCAATCTAGTAGTTTGACTAAGCATAAAAGAATTCACAGTGTTTGAGTGTTATATTTGCAAGAAAACTTGCTCTCAATCTAGTACTTTGACAGCGCATAAAAGAATTCACAGTGGTGAATAACTTTTTGAGTGTTATATTTGCAAGAAAACTTGCTCTCAATCTAGTACTTTGACAGCGCATAAAAGAATTCACAGTGGTGAAAAACTTTTTGAGTGTTATATTTGCAAGAAAACTTGCTCTCAATCTAGTAGTTTGACTAAGCATAAAAGAATTCACAGTGTTTGAGTGTTATATTTGCAAGAAAACTTGCTCTCAATCTAGTACTTTGACAGCGCATAAAAGAATTCACAGGGGTGAAAAACTTTTTGAGTGTTATATTTGCAAGAAAACTTGCTCTCAATCTAGTACTTTGACAGCGCATAAAAGAATTCACAGTGGTGAAAAACTTTTTGAGTGTTATATTTGCAAGAAAACTTGCTCTCAATCTAGTAGTTTGACTAAGCATAAAAGAATTCACAGTGGTGAAAAACTTTTTGAGTGTTATATTTGCAAGAAAACTTGCTCTCAATCTAGTAGTTTGACTAAGCATAAAAGAATTCACAGTGGTGAAAAACTTTTTGAGTGTTATATTTGCAAGAAAACTTGCTCTCAATCTAGTACTTTGACAGCGCATAAAAGAATTCACAGTGGTGAAAAACTTTTTGAGTGTTATATTTGCAAGAAAACTTGCTCTCAATCTAGTAGTTTGACTAAGCATAAAAGAATTCACAGTGGTGAAAAACTTTTTGAGTGTTATATTTGCAAGAAAACTTGCTCTCAATCTAGTAGTTTGACTAAGCATAAAAGAATTCACAGTGGTGAAAAACTTTTTGAGTGTTATATTTGCAAGAAAACTTGCTCTCAATCTAGTAGTTTGACTAAGCATAAAAGAATTCACAGTGGTGAAAAACTTTTTGAGTGTTATATTTGCAAGAAAACTTGCTCTCAATCTAGTAGTTTGACTAAGCATAAAAGAATTCACAGTGGTGAAAAACTTTTTGAGTGTTATATTTGCAAGAAAACTTGCTCTCAATCTAGTACTTTGACAGCGCATAAAAGAATTCACAGGGGTGAAAACTTTTTGAGTGTTATATTTGCAAGAAAACTTGCTCTCAATCTAGTACTTTGACAGCGCATAAAAGAATTCACAGTGGTGAAAAACTTTTTGAGTGTTATATTTGCAAGAAAACTTGCTCTCAATCTAGTAGTTTGACTAAGCATAAAAGAATTCACAGTGGTGAAAAACTTTTTGAGTGTTATATTTGCAAGAAAACTTGCTCTCAATCTAGTACTTTGACAGCGCATAAAAGAATTCACAGTGGTGAAAAACTTTTTGAGTGTTATATTTGCAAGAAAACTTGCTCTCAATCTAGTACTTTGACAGCGCATAAAAGAATTCACAGTGGTGAAAAACTTTTTGAGTGTTATATTTGCAAGAAAACTTGCTCTCAATCTAGTACTTTGACAGCGCATAAAAGAATTCACAGTGGTGAAAAACTTTTTGAGTGTTATATTTGCAAGAAAACTTGCTCTCAATCTAGTACTATGACAGCGCATAAAAGAATTCACAGTGGTGAAAAACTTTTTGAGTGTTATATTTGCAAGAAAACTTGCTCTCAATCTAGTACTTTGACAGCGCATAAAAGAATTCACAGTGGTGAAAAACTTTTTGAGTGTTATATTTGCAAGAAAACTTGCTCTCAATCTAGTACTTTGACAGCGCATAAAAGAATTCACAGTGGTGAAAAACTTTTTGAGTGTTATATTTGCAAGAAAACTTGCTCTCAATCTAGTACTTTGACAGCGCATAAAAGAATTCACAGTGGTGAAAAACTTTTTGAGTGTTATATTTGCAAGAAAACTTGCTCTCAATCTAGTAGTTTGACTAAGCATAAAAGAATTCACAGTGTTTGAGTGTTATATTTGCAAGAAAACTTGCTCTCAATCTAGTACTTTGACAGCGCATAAAAGAATTCACAGTGGTGAATAACTTTTTGAGTGTTATATTTGCAAGAAAACTTGCTCTCAATCTAGTACTTTGACAGCGCATAAAAGATTTCACAGTGGTGAAAAACTTTTTGAGTGTTATATTTGCAAGAAAACTTGCTCTCAATCTAGTAGTTTGACTAAGCATAAAAGAATTCACAGTGTTTGAGTGTTATATTTGCAAGAAAACTTGCTCTCAATCTAGTACTTTGACAGCGCATAAAAGAATTCACAGGGGTGAAAAACTTTTTGAGTGTTATATTTGCAAGAAAACTTGCTCTCAATCTAGTACTTTGACAGCGCATAAAAGAATTCACAGTGGTGAAAAACTTTTTGAGTATTATATTTGCAAGAAAACTTGCTCTCAATCTAGTACTTTGACAGCGCATAAAAGAATTCACAGTGGTGAAAAACTTTTTGAGTGTTATATTTGCAAGAAAACTTGCTCTCAATCTAGTACTTTGACAGCGCATAAAAGAATTCACAGTGGTGAAAAACTTTTTGAGTGTTATATTTGCAAGAAAACTTGCTCTCAATCTAGTACTTTGACAGCGCATAAAAAAATTCACAGTGGTGAAAAACTTTTTGAGTGTTATATTTGCAAGAAAACTTGCTCTCAATCTAGTACTTTGACAGCGCATAAAAGAATTCACAGTGGTGAAAAACTTTTTGAGTGTTATATTTGCAAGAAAACTTGCTCTCAATCTAGTACTTTGACAGCGCATAAAAGAATTCACAGTGGTGAAAAACTTTTTGAGTGTTATATTTGCAAGAAAACTTGCTCTCAATCTAGTACTTTGACAGCGCATAAAAGAATTCACAGTGGTGAAAAACTTTTTGAGTGTTATATTTGCAAGAAAACTTGCTCTCAATCTAGTACTATGACAGCGCATAAAAGAATTCACAGTGGTGAAAAACTTTTTGAGTGTTATATTTGCAAGAAAACTTGCTCTCAATCTAGTACTTTGACAGCGCATAAAAGAATTCACAGTGGTGAAAAACTTTTTGAGTGTTATATTTGCAAGAAAACTTGCTCTCAATCTAGTACTTTGACAGCGCATAAAAGAATTCACAGTGGTGAAAAACTTTTTGAGTGTTATATTTGCAAGAAAACTTGCTCTCAATCTAGTACTTTGACAGCGCATAAAAGAATTCACAGTGGTGAAAAACTTTTTGAGTGTTATATTTGCAAGAAAACTTGCTCTCAATCTAGTAGTTTGACTAAGCATAAAAGAATTCACAGTGTTTGAGTGTTATATTTGCAAGAAAACTTGCTCTCAATCTAGTACTTTGACAGCGCATGAAAGAATTCACAGGGGTGAAAAACTTTTTGAGTGTTAAATTTGCAAGAAAACTTGCTCTCAATCTAGTACTTTGACAGCGCATAAAAGAATTCACAGTGGTGAAAAACTTTTTGAGTGTTATATTTGCAAGAAAACTTGCTCTCAATCTAGTACTTTGACAGCGCATAAAAAAATTCACAGTGGTGAAAAACTTTTTGAGTATTATATTTGCAAGAAAACTTGCTCTCAATCTAGTACTTTGACAGCGCATAAAAGAATTCACAGTGGTGAAAAACTTTTTGAGTGTTATATTTGCAAGAAAACTTGCTCTCAATCTAGTATTTTGACAGCGCATAAAAGAATTCACAGTGGTGAAAAACTTTTTGAGTGTTATATTTGCAAGAAAACTTGCTCTCAATCTAGTACTTTGACAGCGCATAAAAAAATTCACAGTGGTGAAAAACTTTTTGAGTGTTATATTTGCAAGAAAACTTGCTCTCAATCTAGTACTTTGACAGCGCATAAAAGAATTCACAGTGGTGAAAAACTTTTTGAGTGTTATATTTGCAAGAAAACTTGCTCTCAATCTAGTACTATGACAGCGCATAAAAGAATTCACAGTGGTGAAAAACTTTTTGAGTGTTATATTTGCAAGAAAACTTGCTCTCAATCTAGTACTTTGACAGCTCATAAAAGAATTCACAGTGGTGAAAAACTTTTTGAGTGTTATATTTGCAAGAAAACTTGCTCTCAATCTAGTACTTTGACAGCGCATAAAAGAATTCACAGTGGTGAAAAACTTTTTGAGTGTTATATTTGCAAGAAAACTTGCTCTCAATCTAGTACTTTGACAGCGCATAAAAGAATTCACAGTGGTGAAAAACTTTTTGAGTGTTATATTTGCAAGAAAACTTGCTCTCAATCTAGTAGTTTGACTAAGCATAAAAGAATTCACAGTGTTTGAGTGTTATATTTGCAAGAAAACTTGCTCTCAATCTAGTACTTTGACAGCGCATAAAAGAATTCACAGTGGTGAATAACTTTTTGAGTGTTATATTTGCAAGAAAACTTGCTCTCAATCTAGTACTTTGACAGCGCATAAAAGAATTCACAGTGGTGAAAAACTTTTTGAGTGTTATATTTGCAAGAAAACTTGCTCTCAATCTAGTAGTTTGACTAAGCATAAAAGAATTCACAGTGTTTGAGTGTTATATTTGCAAGAAAACTTGCTCTCAATCTAGTACTTTGACAGCGCATAAAAGAATTCACAGGGGTGAAAAACTTTTTGAGTGTTATATTTGCAAGAAAACTTGCTCTCAATCTAGTACTTTGACAGCGCATTAAAGAATTCACAGTGGTGAAAAACTTTTTGAGTGTTATATTTGCAAGAAAACTTGCTCTCAATCTAGTAGTTTGACTAAGCATAAAAGAATTCACAGTGGTGAAAAACTTTTTGAGTGTTATATTTGCAAGAAAACTTGCTCTCAATCTAGTAGTTTGACTAAGCATAAAAGAATTCACAGTGGTGAAAAACTTTTTGAGTGTTATATTTGCAAGAAAACTTGCTCTCAATCTAGTACTTTGACAGCGCATAAAAGAATTCACAGTGGTGAAAAACTTTTTGAGTGTTATATTTGCAAGAAAACTTGCTCTCAATCTAGTAGTTTGACTAAGCATAAAAGAATTCACAGTGGTGAAAAACTTTTTGAGTGTTATATTTGCAAGAAAACTTGCTCTCAATCTAGTACTTTGACAGCGCATAAAAGAATTCACAGTGGTGAAAAACTTTTTGAGTGTTATATTTGCAAGAAAACTTGCTCTCAATCTAGTAGTTTGACTAAGCATAAAAGAATTCACAGTGTTTGAGTGTTATATTTGCAAGAAAACTTGCTCTCAATCTAGTACTTTGACAGCGCATAAAAGAATTCACAGTGGTGAATAACTTTTTGAGTGTTATATTTGCAAGAAAAGTTGCTCTCAATCTAGTACTTTGACAGCGCATAAAAGAATTCACAGTGGTGAAAAACTTTTTGAGTGTTATATTTGCAAGAAAACTTGCTCTCAATCTAGTAGTTTGACTAAGCATAAAAGAATTCACAGTGTTTGAGTGTTATATTTGCAAGAAAACTTGCTCTCAATCTAGTACTTTGACAGCGCATAAAAGAATTCACAGGGGTGAAAAACTTTTTGAGTGTTATATTTGCAAGAAAACTTGCTCTCAATCTAGTACTTTGACAGCGCATAAAAGAATTCACAGTGGTGAAAAACTTTTTGAGTGTTATATTTGCAAGAAAACTTGCTCTCAATCTAGTAGTTTGACTAAGCATAAAAGAATTCACAGTGGTGAAAAACTTTTTGAGTGTTATATTTGCAAGAAAACTTGCTCTCAATCTAGTAGTTTGACTAAGCATAAAAGAATTCACAGTGGTGAAAAACTTTTTGAGTGTTATATTTGCAAGAAAACTTGCTCTCAATCTAGTACTTTGACAGCGCATAAAAGAATTCACAGTGGTGAAAAACTTTTTGAGTGTTATATTTGCAAGAAAACTTGCTCTCAATCTAGTAGTTTGACTAAGCATAAAAGAATTCACAGTGGTGAAAAACTTTTTGAGGGTTATATTTGCAAGAAAACTTGCTCTCAATCTAGTAGTTTGACTAAGCATAAAAGAATTCACAGTGGTGAAAAACTTTTTGAGTGTTATATTTGCAAGAAAACTTGCTCTCAATCTAGTAGTTTGACTAAGCATAAAAGAATTCACAGTGGTGAAAAACTTTTTGAGTGTTATATTTGCAAGAAAACTTGCTCTCAATCTAGTAGTTTGACTAAGCATAAAAGAATTCACAGTGGTGAAAAACTTTTTGAGTGTTATATTTGCAAGAAAACTTGCTCTCAATCTAGTACTTTGACAGCGCATAAAAGAATTCACAGTGGTGAAAAACTTTTTGAGTGTTATATTTGCAAGAAAACTTGCTCTCAATCTAGTAGTTTGACTAAGCATAAAAGAATTCACAGTGGTGAAAAACTTTTTGAGTGTTATATTTGCAAGAAAACTTGCTCTCAATCTAGTAGTTTGACTAAGCATAAAAGAATTCACAGTGGTGAAAAACTTTTTGAGTGTTATATTTGCAAGAAAACTTGCTCTCAATCTAGTACTTTGACAGCGCATAAAAGAATTCACAGTGGTGAAAAACTTTTTGAGTGTTATATTTGCAAGAAAACTTGCTCTCAATCTAGTAGTTTGACTAAGCATAAAAGAATTCACAGTGGTGAAAAACTTTTTGAGGGTTATATTTGCAAGAAAACTTGCTCTCAATCTAGTAGTTTGACTAAGCATAAAAGAATTCACAGTGGTGAAAAACTTTTTGAGTGTTATATTTGCAAGAAAACTTGCTCTCAATCTAGTAGTTTGACTAAGCATAAAAGAATTCACAGTGGTGAAAAACTTTTTGAGTGTTATATTTGCAAGAAAACTTGCTCTCAATCTAGTAGTTTGACTAAGCATAAAAGAATTCACAGTGGTGAAAAACTTTTTGAGTGTTATATTTGCAAGAAAACTTGCTCTCAATCTAGTACTTTGACAGCGCATAAAAGAATTCACAGGGGTGAAAACTTTTTGAGTGTTATATTTGCAAGAAAACTTGCTCTCAATCTAGTACTTTGACAGCGCATAAAAGAATTCACAGTGGTGAAAAACTTTTTGAGTGTTATATTTGCAAGAAAACTTGCTCTCAATCTAGTAGTTTGACTAAGCATAAAAGAATTCACAGTGGTGAAAAACTTTTTGAGTGTTATATTTGCAAGAAAACTTGCTCTCAATCTAGTAGTTTGACTAAGCATAAAAGAATTCACAGTGGTGAAAAACTTTTTGAGTGTTATATTTGCAAGAAAACTTGCTCTCAATCTAGTACTTTGACAGCGCATAAAAGAATTCACAGTGGTGAAAAACTTTTTGAGTGTTATATTTGCAAGAAAACTTGCTCTCAATCTAGTAGTTTGACTAAGCATAAAAGAATTCACAGTGGTGAAAAACTTTTTGAGTGTTATATTTGCAAGAAAACTTGCTCTCAATCTAGTACTTTGACAGCGCATAAAAGAATTCACAGTGGTGAAAAACTTTTTGAGTGTTATATTTGCAAGAAAACTTGCTCTCAATCTAGTACTTTGACAGCGCATAAAAGAATTCACAGTGGTGAAAAACTTTTTGAGTGTTATATTTGCAAGAAAACTTGCTCTCAATCTAGTACTTTGACAGCGCATAAAAGAATTCACAGTGGTGAAAAACTTTTTGAGTGTTATATTTGCAAGAAAACTTGCTCTCAATCTAGTAGTTTGACTAAGCATAAAAGAATTCACAGTGTTTGAGTGTTATATTTGCAAGAAAACTTGCTCTCAATCTAGTACTTTGACAGCGCATAAAAGAATTCACAGTGGTGAAAAACTTTTTGAGTGTTATATTTGCAAGAAAACTTGCTCTCAATCTAGTAGTTTGACTAAGCATAAAAGAATTCACAGTGTTTGAGTGTTATATTTGCAAGAAAACTTGCTCTCAATCTAGTACTTTGACAGCGCATGAAAGAATTCACAGGGGTGAAAAACTTTTTGAGTGTTATATTTGCAAGAAAACTTGCTCTCAATCTAGTACTTTGACAGCGCATAAAAGAATTCACAGTGGTGAAAAACTTTTTGAGTGTTATATTTGCAAGAAAACTTGCTCTCAATCTAGTACTTTGACAGCGCATAAAAGAATTCACAGTGGTGAAAAACTTTTTGAGTATTATATTTGCAAGAAAACTTGCTCTCAATCTAGTACTTTGACAGCGCATAAAAGAATTCACAGTGGTGAAAAACTTTTTGAGTGTTATATTTGCAAGAAAACTTGCTCTCAATCTAGTACTTTGACAGCGCATAAAAGAATTCACAGTGGTGAAAAACTTTTTGAGTATTATATTTGCAAGAAAACTTGCTCTCAATCTAGTACTTTGACAGCGCATAAAAGAATTCACAGTGGTGAAAAACTTTTTGAGTGTTATATTTGCAAGAAAACTTGCTCTCAATCTAGTATTTTGACAGCGCATAAAAGAATTCACAGTGGTGAAAAACTTTTTGAGTGTTATATTTGCAAGAAAACTTGCTCTCAATCTAGTACTTTGACAGCGCATAAAAAAATTCACAGTGGTGAAAAACTTTTTGAGTGTTATATTTGCAAGAAAACTTGCTCTCAATCTAGTACTTTGACAGCGCATAAAAGAATTCACAGTGGTGAAAAACTTTTTGAGTGTTATATTTGCAAGAAAACTTGCTCTCAATCTAGTACTTTGACAGCGCATAAAAGAATTCACAGTGGTGAAAAACTTTTTGAGTGTTATATTTGCAAGAAAACTTGCTCTCAATCTAGTACTTTGACAGCGCATAAAAGAATTCACAGTGGTGAAAAACTTTTTGAGTGTTATATTTGCAAGAAAACTTGCTCTCAATCTAGTACTATGACAGCGCATAAAAGAATTCACAGTGGTGAAAAACTTTTTGAGTGTTATATTTGCAAGAAAACTTGCTCTCAATCTAGTACTTTGACAGCGCATAAAAGAATTCACAGTGGTGAAAAACTTTTTGAGTGTTATATTTGCAAGAAAACTTGCTCTCAATCTAGTACTTTGACAGCGCATAAAAGAATTCACAGTGGTGAAAAACTTTTTGAGTGTTATATTTGCAAGAAAACTTGCTCTCAATCTAGTACTATGACAGCGCATAAAAGAATTCACAGTGGTGAAAAACTTTTTGAGTGTTATATTTGCAAGAAAACTTGCTCTCAATCTAGTACTTTGACAGCGCATAAAAGAATTCACAGTGGTGAAAAACTTTTTGAGTGTTATATTTGCAAGAAAACTTGCTCTCAATCTAGTACTTTGACAGCGCATAAAAGAATTCTAAGTGGTGAAAAACTTTTTGAGTGTTATATTTGCAAGAAAACTTGCTCTCAATCTAGTACTTTGACAGCGCATAAAAGAATTCACAGTGGTGAAAAACTTTTTGAGTGTTATATTTGCAAGAAAACTTGCTCTCAATCTAGTAGTTTGACTAAGCATAAAAGAATTCACAGTGTTTGAGTGTTATATTTGCAAGAAAACTTGCTCTCAATCTAGTACTTTGACAGCGCATAAAAGAATTCACAGTGGTGAAAAACTTTTTGAGTGTTATATTTGCAAGAAAACTTGCTCTCAATCTAGTAGTTTGACTAAGCATAAAAGAATTCACAGTGTTTGAGTGTTATATTTGCAAGAAAACTTGCTCTCAATCTAGTACTTTGACAGCGCATAAAAGAATTCACAGGGGTGAAAAACTTTTTGAGTGTTATATTTGCAAGAAAACTTGCTCTCAATCTAGTACTTTGACAGCGCATAAAAGAATTCACAGTGGTGAAAATTTTTTGAGTGTTATATTTGCAAGAAAACTTGCTCTCAATCTAGTAGTTTGACTAAGCATAAAAGAATTCACAGTGGTGAAAAACTTTTTGAGTGTTATATTTGCAAGAAAACTTGCTCTCAATCTAGTAGTTTGACTAAGCATAAAAGAATTCACAGTGGTGAAAAACTTTTTGAGTGTTATATTTGCAAGAAAACTTGCTCTCAATCTAGTACTTTGACATCGCATAAAAGAATTCACAGTGGTGAAAAACTTTTTGAGTGTTATATTTGCAAGAAAACTTGCTCTCAATCTAGTACTTTGACAGCGCATAAAAGAATTCACAGTGGTGAAAAACTTTTTGAGTGTTATATTTGCAAGAAAACTTGCTCTCAATCTAGTACTTTGACAGCGCATAAAAGAATTCACAGTGGTGAAAAACTTTTTGAGTGTTATATTTGCAAGAAAACTTGCTCTCAATCTAGTACTATGACAGCGCATAAAAGAATTCACAGTGGTGAAAAACTTTTTGAGTGTTATATTTGCAAGAAAACTTGCTCTCAATCTAGTACTTTGACAGCGCATAAAAGAATTCACAGTGGTGAAAAACTTTTTGAGTGTTATATTTGCAAGAAAACTTGCTCTCAATCTAGTACTTTGACAGCGCATAAAAGAATTCACAGTGGTGAAAAACTTTTTGAGTGTTATATTTGCAAGAAAACTTGCTCTCAATCTAGTACTATGACAGCGCATAAAAGAATTCACAGTGGTGAAAAACTTTTTGAGTGTTATATTTGCATGAAAACTTGCTCTCAATCTAGTACTTTGACAGCGCATAAAAGAATTCACAGTGGTGAAAAACTTTTTGAGTGTTATATTTGCAAGAAAACTTGCTCTCAATCTAGTACTTTGACAGCGCATAAAAGAATTCTAAGTGGTGAAAAACTTTTTGAGTGTTATATTTGCAAGAAAACTTGCTCTCAATCTAGTACTTTGACAGCGCATAAAAGAATTCACAGTGGTGAAAAACTTTTTGAGTGTTATATTTGCAAGAAAACTTGCTCTCAATCTAGTAGTTTGACTAAGCATAAAAGAATTCACAGTGTTTGAGTGTTATATTTGCAAGAAAACTTGCTCTCAATCTAGTACTTTGACAGCGCATAAAAGAATTCACAGTGGTGAAAAACTTTTTGAGTGTTATATTTGCAAGAAAACTTGCTCTCAATCTAGTAGTTTGACTAAGCATAAAAGAATTCACAGTGTTTGAGTGTTATATTTGCAAGAAAACTTGCTCTCAATCTAGTACTTTGACAGCGCATAAAAGAATTCACAGGGGTGAAAAACTTTTTGAGTGTTATATTTGCAAGAAAACTTGCTCTCAATCTAGTACTTTGACAGCGCATAAAAGAATTCACAGTGGTGAAAATTTTTTGAGTGTTATATTTGCAAGAAAACTTGCTCTCAATCTAGTAGTTTGACTAAGCATAAAAGAATTCACAGTGGTGAAAAACTTTTTGAGTGTTATATTTGCAAGAAAACTTGCTCTCAATCTAGTAGTTTGACTAAGCATAAAAGAATTCACAGTGGTGAAAAACTTTTTGAGTGTTATATTTGCAAGAAAACTTGCTCTCAATCTAGTACTTTGACATCGCATAAAAGAATTCACAGTGGTGAAAAACTTTTTGAGTGTTATATTTGCAAGAAAACTTGCTCTCAATCTAGTAGTTTGACTAAGCATAAAAGAATTCACAGTGGTGAAAATCTTTTTGAGTGTTATATTTGCAAGAAAACTTGCTCTCAATCTAGTAGTTTGACTAAGCATAAAAGAATTCACAGTGGTGAAAAACTTTTTGAGTGTTATATTTGCAAGAAAACTTGCTCTCAATCTAGTAGTTTGACTAAGCATAAAAGAATTCACAGTGGTGAAAAACTTTTTGAGTGTTATATTTGCAAGAAAACTTGCTCTCAATCTAGTAGTTTGACTAAGCATAAAAGAATTCACAGTGGTGAAAAACTTTTTGAGTGTTATATTTGCAAGAAAACTTGCTCTCAATCTAGTACTTTGACAGCGCATAAAAGAATTCACAGGGGTGAAAACTTTTTGAGTGTTATATTTGCAAGAAAACTTGCTCTCAATCTAGTACTTTGACAGCGCATAAAAGAATTCACAGTGGTGAAAAACTTTTTGAGTGTTATATTTGCAAGAAAACTTGCTCTCAATCTAGTAGTTTGACTAAGCATAAAAGAATTCACAGTGGTGAAAAACTTTTTGAGTGTTATATTTGCAAGAAAACTTGCTCTCAATCTAGTAGTTTGACTAAGCATAAAAGAATTCACAGTGGTGAAAAACTTTTTGAGTGTTATATTTGCAAGAAAACTTGCTCTCAATCTAGTACTTTGACAGCGCATAAAAGAATTCACAGTGGTGAAAAACTTTTTGAGTGTTATATTTGCAAGAAAACTTGCTCTCAATCTAGTAGTTTGACTAAGCATAAAAGAATTCACAGTGGTGAAAAACTTTTTGAGTGTTATATTTGCAAGAAAACTTGCTCTCAATCTAGTAGTTTGACTAAGCATAAAAGAATTCACAGTGGTGAAAAACTTTTTGAGTGTTATATTTGCAAGAAAACTTGCTCTCAATCTAGTAGTTTGACTAAGCATAAAAGAATTCACAGTGGTGAAAAACTTTTTGAGTGTTATATTTGCAAGAAAACTTGCTCTCAATCTAGTACTTTGACAGCGCATAAAAGAATTCACAGTGGTGAAAAACTTTTTATTATTATTATTATTATATTGGATTTATTCGGCGCCGTTTAATGAAGTATCCATCTCAAGGGCGCGGGAAACTATGTTGGAAGAGCGAAGTCTTCAGCTTGCTCCTGAACGTTGTAATCGGCTGGTTTTTACGGAGGTCCTCGGGGAGTCGGTTCCAAATGACGGGTCCTGCGACGCCGAAAGCCCTATCATAGAAGCAGGACTTGTTTGCTCTGTTGTTTTCGTCCAGCATGTTGGTGGATGTCTTAGCTGAGCGTAGAGGTCTACTTGCAGGTGTTTTGAGAACACAGAGTTCAGAAAGTGACTGAGGTGCCATTTTGTTCAAAGCTTTGTAGACTATAAGGCACAGTTTGTATTGAACCCTTTCACCTGCTTTTAACCAGTGTAACTTTTCCAGCAAAGGTGTGATGTGGCAACCCTTATCTTGGCGGAAAATAAGCCTTGCAGCGCTATTGAATGCCATTTGTAGACGATTCAGTTGAATTTGCGGCAGTCCTACATATAGTATATTGCAGTAGTCAAGTCTAGAGATTACAAAAGCAGAGATTAATGTTTTTATGCTATCAGGAGTGAGGTTTTTCGACACGGAGCGTATTTCGCGGATGTGGTAAAATGCAGAGCTCACCGTCTTTGAGATTTGGGATTCCATAGACAGTGCGCTATCGATTCGTGCCCCAAGTATCGAGACTTTACTGGACGGTAGAATATCCGTGTCGGCTATCGAGATGGGATCTATATCCAAGAGATGTTGTCGGCCAGGTGATGCGACCCATAAGAATTCCGTTTTAGCTGGATTCAGCTTCAGACGTCTCTTTGCCATTAGATTAGATAAGTTTGTTATACATTCTACGGTCCGGGCCTTGAGATAATTTTTCTGATCAGGTTTGCAAAAACCGATCAAAATTCTGTCATCCGCGTAAGCATAGCTACGAAAGTCTGTTTTTTCTAGCATACTGTCGATATATTTTTGAGTGTTATATTTGCAAGAAAACTTGCTCTCAATCTAGTACTTTGACAGCGCATAAAAGAATTAACAGTGGTGAAAAACCTTTTGAATGAAATATTTGTAACAGAAGATTTTCTGTGTCCGGTAATTTGGCTAAACATATAACAATTCACAGTTGTGAAAAACCGTTTGACTGTAATATTTGTATTAAAAAAATCAATTCAGGTAGTTTGCTCATAAAAAGACTCGCAGTGGTGAAAAACCTTTTGAATTTATTATTTTGATTACTAAACATAATTATAATAATTCAAAGTGGTGAGAATCTTTTTTGTGTCATAATTATTGTATGACATTGAAGGAGACCCACCGACCACCCGAATAGCGCAGAAGTCTGGGGACTTCCATTTATCCGAATTCTACACTGCACAAAGTTTGTCCGCACCGGAGGCGCCATAGTGGGCAGCCTGAGGGGCTGGCCGGCCAAAAAGATCCCCGTGTGTGAAATCTTTTGACTACACTCCTTCGATGTCCCTCTAGCCGAGAGAAGCAAATACATTCATAATTTAAAGCTAACAATATATTTACAAAGGCATTTCCTTAACCTAGATAACAAATCAATACTTGAAACAAAATTATAGAAATTAAAATTAAAAGAAATAAAAAATGAGCAGAGAGCCGAGTTGAGATGTCCGGAAACTTCTTTAGGTATTCATGCCGGTGAACCCGAGGGTCGCTGATACTGGAGTCTTCACAGAAACGCTTTCCTCCCCAAGGGACATCCCTCCCAGACCTAAGACTCTCCACCAAGGGAGACAGGACAGCACAAAAGACGAAGAAACAAGTTTGCTCGCGAGAGCCACGATCACACAAGGCAAAATCAACCATCAAGCTAATCCAGGTAAGCCGGGGGTAAGCCCGGCTCACGCAGAAGGTCCCACCGAGACACCCAGACATCCGTTAATTCCAAGAAGGCCCTGAAATTTCTCGGATTAATCATTAATCTCCCAAACCAAACGGGTCTCGAAGTAGGTATCATCACTCAAACTATCAATCATTACATCCCTCGCATCCGTCATCATTGGGCACTCCCACAGGATATGCCCCGCATACTGAGCTCCCGTCCCACAAACACATCACGGGTCGTCCGTCAGCCCTCACTCAAAGAGCTTGGCTTTAAACTCCCCGTGTCCCGTCACCAAATTGTATGACACATTAACATTAAGGGTTGCATCCTCCCTCACCCATGGATGTTGCAGGAATGTCAATTCCCATGTCATTCATACTCTTCATGCAAATTCTTCTCAAGGAAGGGCTCAAGGGTCGCCTGAAGGGCTATCCCCGACAAAATCCTCCCCAAAATTAAATACAACCGTTAATGTCCACCGACTCCATTGTTTACAAAAGAACTTAAAACTTACAGTTACGTATTTACTACGTACTAGTTGTTAGCCTAAATTATACAAAATATCTTAAGACTAGATTGAAGTTCTTAAAACTAGTTGCATTTCATAGCCACAATCAATTACACAAGCAGTTTCTTCTAAGCGTAGTGTATAATATGTTTAGTATATCTGTAATCATAAAAGAAATTGATCATTACATGCACAACACACACAGCAAATGAAAGTGGTAGGAAAATCACAAGTTAGGATCCAGTCATTCTCTCTTTCTGTGTTTGGAAGCCGGTTGCATTAAGCGATTGATCCTGAAAAAAAAAAGGAAAAAAGGAATACCTCCCTTTATTGGAGGAAAGGACGTCACAAACAAAGTGAGTTCGGTAAGGTCAAAAGGTCTCTGTAATCATACTGGAAAAACGGACTAAAAAGGATCAGCGAGAGCGGACCCAGGTCGTCTAAGGAGTTCCCACCTGTCCCTCCAGGACTCGGCGAACTTTCGAAAACTCTTGAAATTATCTGGATTCAATGTGAGCTCACCAAACCAGATTGGTCTTGGGGTGTCTGGAGTCATACTATCAATCATTTCTCTTCTCGCCTCGTCCATAATTGTGCATTCCCAAAGGATATGCTCTGCATACTGGGCACCACCACCACAGGGACACCATGGTTCTTCTACAAGGTTCAGCTCAAAGAGTTTTTCCTTGAGATCTCCATGACCTGTGGCCTAACTGAGTCATAAAATGATCCAGAGCAATAAACCTTCGCTTCATTCGGACTCTGACATCAGGAAAGAATTTGTAAACGAGTCTGCCACTTCTCCCCGAATCCCATCTCTCCTGCCAAACATCCATCGTTTTCTCGCTGATCATCCTAAGTGCAGTGTTTGTATCCTGTCTTCTTGTCCCTCGAATGACAGCCATGCCAAAATGTACTGCAGTTCCATCTGCACACAGGTTGCGACGAGCTGCCCGCTCCAAGACCTCCAGATCTGCTGGGAGAACACCTGCAATAATGGGCAAACCCTCAGTTGCAGCAGTCCGATATGCCCCTACCAATGCCAAAAGACAAGTCCTCTGTCCTCTTAGCAGTGACGGCTTGTTCATATGGGCAGCGTGGGCAATGACCCGCCAATCATTTCATTGTAATCATAAAACAATATCAGAAAAATGTAAAAATTAAAAATTCTACTACGATGCAATCACTATATACTGGATCTCTGCGCTGCGTAGTACTGTATAATATACATATCTGTTGCAAGTTGCATACTGACACACGCACAAGTATGCATGTATATGTAACGCTTCAGTCTTGTCACCTAATAGGTACGAATATATATGTCATCTCGGGACAATTTTTGACTTGCCCAAAGAATGTATGAAGATTTTTAGTAGGTAGTTACATGCGCACTGTTTTTTTTATATGAAGATTTTAATGATATCGGGGCAACTCTAAAGCTTGCCCCTAGGGAGATTATCTCGAATATAACTAATCGATACAGTGATATTCTAGAGGCAAAAGGGACAACACATATACTCACTAACAAATATTGTCGTGTACATTAGCAATGGTTTGCTGATAAAAACACGTATATTATCTGACTCCAAATAAATATTTTTTCTACACATTTCGTGAAACCAGACAAGACAAATACATTTTTCAAATTAACTAAGTAAAATCAACAATGTAGTAAAAACAATGACAAATACATTTACTTTTATGTGTTTGTTTTATCCCTTCTGACTTGTTTCACTATTGACTTGCATCGAAAGGTTCGTCACATGTGTGATATTCGATACAAATTATAATTATATTATATCGTGTGAATAGATTGAATGCATTCTATTGCAAAGTGGAAACACATGTTAATAATTAATATTTAGACAAAAATCTTTCTTATATTCAATGAATAGCATGAACACTTTTAGTCTTTCAGTTGGAGTTCTGATGCGATACAGTACCTTTATATAATTTTGTTATTATCATCGTCGGTTTTGTATAAGAAAAATTTTGCTCTCATTATTAGAACTATCTTTACACCTATTTTTTGTAATAATATAGTTATAGTCAAACATTGGTGTTGTTAATAAATTGGCAATTTTGTGTACTTAGTGTGATAATACACCTATTACAGGTTTTCCTAGGAATTGAACAGCACGTCATAATCGTGCGATGTTATTAAATTTTTGTCTTAATAAATTATTAATTATTGTGTTAACATCATAACAAAGTGTAAGGATAAATTTCAATTTTCGGGTCATTTATTTGCGACAAAACTTTTTATTACAAAGTATTTTAGCGCGTATTGTAAAAAAAATCCAGTGGAAGAGTATATGATAACCATTACAGTTACAGAATACCCAAACATTAATAGGATTAAGTTTTAAACAGAATTTGAAATTCTTTACAGTAGAGAAGATTATGGTGTACTAGTGTTGCAATGCCTTTATTACAGATAAAGGAAAATAACTTGTGTGAAATACTTTCGGAGTGTGTAAAATTTTTGACAATTATAGTGACTTTGCCAATGACAACTGTTAAAAACGAAAGATGTTTTTCTACGCTTAAAAGAGTTAAGATATTTTTGAGGAACACTGTGAATCAAGATAGACTAAATGCATTAGCTATGTTATCCATTGAAAAGAAAATGATAAATTCAATGCATGATTTCAATCAAAAAGTTATCGACACCTTTGCTGGAGCGAAACATCGTCGAATGGATTTTATTTATAAAAAATTGGTATGTGATATCTTTTATTAATATTAACATGTTGTATGATCCTAATATGAAGAACGTTATACAGTATATGTTGCAAAATATAATGATTGTATAAGGCAGGCAATTGTTTAGGTATTGTATGTTATTTCATGGTTTATAGAATCCATCTACCCCCACTATCACACACACCAAATGACTGTGATAATACTAAGCGCACGTCAAATCAATTCTGAGTAATAACGAAAATAAACTAAACATTTAAATAGAACGAGAAAAAAGTTATTTTCTATCTCGAAAATTAGAGATTTTTTTTGCCCTGCCAAAACTAGAGGTCACGAGCCGCCACTGCCTCTTAGTAAGGCCAGTGCAACACAGCCAACATTCAATCTGTGCGACCACACCCTCGCAGCATATGTTATCTGAGCTACGTATGTTGCTTTATAAATGGTCAACAATGTTTTAGGTTTAAATCCCCAGGTCCCTCTACTGAGTTTCCTTAGAGTTACAAATAAGGATCTGGCCTTTTCTGAGATCATTCTAGCATGATGCATAAAGGAGAAACGCCGGTCCAGGTACACCCCCAAATAGCGGAAGTCCTCAACGAGTCTCACAG
The DNA here is from genome assembly GCA_947579605.1 of Athripsodes cinereus. NCBI lineage: Eukaryota > Metazoa > Arthropoda > Insecta > Trichoptera > Leptoceridae > Athripsodes > Athripsodes cinereus. The sequence goes on along the minus strand of OX388325.1, from coordinate 15,771,510 downwards.
ATTGATCCCCCATCCTTAAAGTTGGATTACGATTACGACTCAGATCACCTTTCATAAGCATCGCTGCGGTCTTGGCTGCTGAAAATTCCAGACGATTCAGAGCACCCCATTCGAGAACTCGACTAATAGCAACAGAAAAAGAGTTCTCAATTGCCGCTCTTGTCTCACCAGCCACAAGCAGAAGAGCATCGTCGGCATACGCAATTATTGTTACTGATTTTGGTAATCTCATGGTAAGCAGGTCGTCAAAAAGAACATTCCACAAGTATGGGCCGAGAACTGAGCCCTGTGGGCATCCCATAGTAACCTCTCTAGAAACGATGTGTCCAGCATATGTAATTGTAACAGAGCGATCTCGAAAATAGTCCGAAATAATCCCGAAAAGACTAGCAGGACACCCTCTGGCTTTAAGCTTAAAAAGAATGAGGGGCCACCAAGCATTGTCAAAAGCACCCGAAATGTCGAGAAAAACGCCCAGTACATACTTTTCTCTTCTGTTATTCTTCCATTTCATACATTCTAAAATGGCATGTTCAGTGGATACGCCCCGACGAAATCCAAACTGATTCAAACTGCCCATTGACAAAACAATTTCCAATCTATTCCGAACAAGTATTTCCAGGATCTTACCAAAAGCCGGAAGCAATGTGATAGGTCGATAAGCCTTGATATCTGATAGTGGTCTGTCGTTTCCTTTGGGTATAACCTTCAGTAAGCCTCTCTTCCATTCCCTCGGGAAAATACCTCTTCTCAAACAAATTTGCATCAGAGATTGAACTTTATCAGGACAAGTATCCCAAACTTTCTTAACAATCACTCCTGTTATTCTGTCCAACCCAGGAGCCTTACGTGGGCCAAGACCTGAAATTATTTCATTTAGTTCCCCTGTTGTTACCAGAAGTACTTGCTGAGTGTCATTATTGCTTAGCGGGGGGCATCGAGCAAGAATTCTCATACGACTATGCAATACAGAATCCTTCTCCATCGAGTCCAAAGGAATGAGGCCGTCTAACATTGTTTTCAAAGTTGAGTCTATATCAAGTGTTTCCAAACCATCCTTTACAATGCTAGACATATAGCAATCAGCACTCCGTCCTTCTCGTATTATTGTCCGAGTTACAGACCAAGGTTCAGCATTACCAGATATCTATTCTCTCCAGGAGCTTGATTTAGCCTGCCTGATCGCCTGGTGATATTCACGGCGAGCTCGACACAAGTTTTCGCGGAGATTGTGCGCAATATCTGAATCCACAGGAATACGACCGCCACGCACATGTCCATACCTTCGTTCCGCAGTTTTATAAGTTCGCCGAAAGTGAGACAGACCAGAACCAAGGAGCTGATCCACTGGCTTTGCAAGGCTTACTCCGGCCCAAGGCTACAGAAGAGGCTCGTACCACTGCTCTGTTAAAGAAATCCCCTAGACTATCAGGCGACTCGATTGAAACCATTCCAAAATCCTCAAGCTCTTTCTTCAAAACAACTGAGAAATAATTCCAGTTACAATTTTTTGTTTTAAAGCTCCAAAGGTGACTTGGTTCTTGGATTAGATGACCACCAACCTTCATGGTTATCAGGCGATGGTCACTAGAAATTGTGGCATTATGGACTTTCCAGCCGGATAATTCAGTTATTATTTCATCGGAAGTAGAGACAAATCAATGCAACTCTCACCCATTACTCCAGCAAAAGTAGACAGTTGTCCAGGAACATTCAGGATATGCAAATTGTGAGAGGATATAAACTCCTCAACTATGCGCCCACTCCCATTTCTATCTGAACCTGGCCTATCAAACCAGAGTGTAGAGCGGGTATTAAAATCCCCTCCCACTAAGACTGGTCTACCGTGAAGAGTTCTCAGAACTTCACTCAATCCATGAATATGTTGACCAATAGGATCAGAGTATTTAAAATAAACTGACACTAAAAATATTTCCTTTCCCTTCATGTTCAAACATATACAGGAACGATATTCATTGGATAGACTATCGATGTACAGTGGTCGTACAAAAGAACTATTGATTAAGAATCCGGCAGAAGGAGATGGTCCTTTTTCAATAGCAATAATAGGACTTCTTAATCCGCTTGTCTTACCTCTAAAAGTATACTGCTCCTGGATCATCATCACGGGTAGCTCATTCTCCTGCATATAATGTTGCAGCTTTTGAGCGCCCCAGATTTATTTGTCCTACAACAATGATTCTATTAGACGCAGCCATAGTCAGTGGAACTAATGATTCTCTCAATAGCCGCCTTTTGAGCTGGACAATTTCTATCACCTGTCAGATGGTCATCACCTTTTTTCCGAAAACGCACACAGCTTGCATAAACTCCGGGCTTGCTTTTGTTTGGACAATTATCATCCTTATGTCCTTCCAATGCACAGTGCTTACAAATTTCACTCTTATTTGTGCAGTCTTTCTGGCTGTGACCGTATATTTGACACCTAAAACATCTTGTTGCTCCGACAAAATCTCTAACTCTACAAGAATTCCATCCAATGAAAATGTTGCCTTGGTTTATAAGAAGCGATCTGACTTCAGCACTACACAATAGAATTGAGCCACAGAAAGGTTTGTCTCTTGGCCCAAACTTTGCAATTCTTCTAGTTGAGGCTAGGAAAGCTTCCTCAGACGTTTTGCCCTCCAGATTTATCTTATATATATCCCGCAAGAGATCCTGGTCATTTATACTACTAGGTACATCGTGTATTACAACTCTAGGAAGTCTTGCCTTGGGAATCGCCGCTGAGAAACCACCATTCTTCAGTTTTTCAGATGTAAGTATGTTGCCTGCTCCTTCCTTGCTCGAAGTTTCGATGAGAATGCCAGCACCTCTAGAGCGTCTCAAACGTACCACCTGAAAGCCATCTGTTACCGGGTCAAGAATTTTTCTTACCTGTTCCTTAGTAGAGGAACATGATTTGCCCTCTGGGTCATCTGGACGGATGACTACAGCCGGTCCTCTCGAAGGACAAGGTCTATTTATTCCAGGGGCGACGACTCTTCCAGCTCGCTGGGCATAGGTCTCTCTCGAGGGCAGTTCCAAAATCGCTGTCGGCTTTTCGGCAATTAACTTGGATATACCCTCCTTCAACTTATCTACTACTTCAGTCATTCCGGTGACAATTCCTTCGGCCTTGACAGCTCTTATCTGGGCCCGTGCATATAGCCTAGCCATAATATTTAAACATTGTCTAAACTTGGACCTCGTATCAATCGTGAAACGTCCCTTCTCCTCAACAATAAGTTTTTCCATCAACAGCTGCTGTTCACGGAAGAGAGCTTCGTCCTCCTCTGCCTGGCTTTTTTCAGTATCCTGAGGACTTTTGGGGCTATCTTTAATTCTCTTTCTCTTTTTAGAGGAAGGTGAAGACTGATTACAACCTGCAACCAAATTGTATGAAAAAAATTATGCTGCTGCTAGTTTCACTGGTCATAAAAGCATTCACAAGTGCACAGACTACTGTAACATTATATGCACAGGCTGCGCTAGATCCTAAATCGTCTCCAGATTATCAATAATGCTGCCGCCAGGACTATTTACACGGTGACGAGCGTTCTCACATCAAATCAATTCTTAAGGAGCTACACTGGCTGAGAGTCCCAGAGACAGTGGAGAAAAAACTGTGCCTCACGGTCCACAAGGCCTTGAACGGCACCTCTGTGCCTCACTGAGCTCTCCCCCATCGACGAAACTCTGAGGCGACCGCTGCGATCAGCTTCCACCCCTGTCAAAAAATTTTCAGAACCCAATAAGGCAAACACTTCGAAATTCGCAAAGAGGAGCTTTAGCGTTGCGGGACCAACTACCTGGAACCGCTTACCAGCGGATTTAAAGTAGCATTCACATTGCTTCACTTTGGATGATCATCCAGAGTGTCAGGGTCAAACCTATTCATAGAAAGTGAACACGTCTGTTCACATTTGTTCATCCTATGCTTTCACTGCCATGACAACACTCACGGTCATGTTGCATGTAGTTTGACGTATTTACGTAAAAAAAAAAAAAATTAATAAAAAAATGAAAAAAAAACATTCATTAAAAATTAAAACATACACACATACATACATCTTCTTCCCCTTGTCCTAGTTGGGTCGGGGGCCCATTGCGCCTAGGTACTTCCTCCAGAGATCCCTGTCCACTGCTGCTTCCAGGACCTCTGGCCACTCCAAACCAAGCCTTTCAACACACAAGTTTGACACCTGCCCTTGCCAGCTTCTTCTAGGACGGCCTACCGGTCTTCTGCCCTCTCCAATTAAAACAAGATAATATAATTCTCAGCAGCATGATAATTTTGTACATGATTCCGACTTTCAATACAAATTCATAGATAAAACTTGTTTATGGTCGTTTCAGTGAAAGGACCTTTCATCGAAATTATGTCGGGTAGTAATCGCTTTCATCCGTCATCGCTAGTGATCGCTATAGACCATTAAAGGATGACGTCACAGAAAAATCATTGAGGGGCATCAGGCATCCCAACACAACAAACGATTACGGTGTAATATTAGGTGGAACGCCTAAAGAATACCTAATAATCAAAAAAACTGTCAGTGTCGATTTTGTTATTATTTTGTCGTCTGACTTTCTTTTTTTTCTCTTATGGCATAACATCCTACAAGGATGATTTGCGCAATCTGATTGCTTGCCCCCCAAGCAAAAGCAAATCCATAGACAAGACCACGTGACTTTTAATGGTCTATTGATGAAACGCCCGTGCACACCTATTCATCTTGGAGGATCATCCGGAGTGATCACTGAAAGTGAACAAATGTGAACGACCCTTAAGACAGAACCTACCCACTGCAACATTCAGGAGTAAACTTAATATGGGGAGATTGTTTAGTTTGTAATGAAAAAAAAATATGCTAAATATTTTTAAAATGTAATGATAATTGTAATAATAATGTTGATAGTTGTAATTATAATGATAGGTCTAGTAGATGTAAACTTTTTTATCTATACAACACATAGTTTCGGGTTGTTCTACTCTCGCTCAGACTAAGTATACTAATTTATTTATTTATTTATTTATTTATTAAATAAACGGCTAATGCCTTTTACAAACATAAAATATAATAAAACAGAACAAAAAAATACACATTTCACATTAAATCCAAATAGGCTAATAAAAAACAAACCATGTAAAAAATAACTTAATAGCAAAACAAGACAATACATATTGCCATTTTAAAAAAAGTATGCACTTAATAATAAAAGTAACAATCTACATATATAAGTATCTAATAATAAAAAGTAATAATAGTAATTTCATGATTTACAAAAATAGTCTAAAGATATGTACATGCAGATATCACTATGTATGTATGTATAGAGTAGTAAATTAATGCAAGCGTTGCCAAAAATTATAATTATCAAAAAATAATGTCTTACCCATCAGGCGACAATAACAATCAAATACAAGTTATTTCGCTGTGAGTACAATCAATACTGTGCGATACTTCCACTCACTCAGTGCATAAGCACGCAATGTCTTCTAGATAAGTGTTGCATAGTTAAGTTTTCATTGGGTAAGTTTATTCGACAATTTTTTGTCAATCATGACAACATATACATACATATGTATGAGCAAGCAATACTCTCTTTCTACAAATAATAATTTAGAAACTATAGACATATTATTGAGTATTTCATGAACACCTGACACACGTTGGCTAGTTGCATTTACGAAAACCAAAGTGTATTCAATATACAATATAAGAAAACAAAGTAAAAACAAAAAATAACAAAAACAAGATGTTCTACTTACAAGTATCATAGTGTATTTAATAGATATACAAAAAAGCAACAAGTAGGATATTCATCTATGAGCAAGTATTGCACATAGCATTTATGCTGTATTTCGGGAATCAAATATATTTTTCAAAATTATTCTAAGTGAAGTAAAACTCGTATTGAACAGATCAATGTCCGACAGAAATTCGTTTCCTAAGCGATGTAAACGAGGGATGACTGTATGTCTGACGTAGTTGGTAGTATAGTTGTCAAAATAAAAGGGTTCGCGGTTTCTCGTACATCGCCCAGGCACACGAAAGTTAATGAACTGAAGTAATTCAGGGCTGTCAAAAAAGTTATTTAAAATTTTAAATAAATATGTTAGATCATTAATCGTTCTTCTGTTTTCGAGAGTATCAATTTTGAGCAGTGATTGTAAATAGTTATAATTTAGTTCCTCTCGGGGTATTCTCAGCTTAAAATTAATGAATCGAAGAAATTTACGTTGGACACGTTCAATATTTTCGATATGTACACTATAACTAGGGGCCCATATTGATGAATTATACTCAAGCTGACTGCGCACAAGTGACTTGTACAGCAATGCAATAGCATCAATGTTAGTGAAATCACATACTGTGCGCAGTATAAAACCTAATGTTTTAAGTGCTCTACCCGTAATTTCTGACATGTGACTTATGAAGGACATCTTATCATCAAAAATTATTCCCAAGTCCCTTATTTCCGTCACCGATTCCAATGCAGTGTTCTCTAATTGATAGCTGTATTGAATAATTGTTTTCTTTCTACTAAAGCGAATACATTGGCATTTTTTCACATTAAGTGGTAGGTGGTTTTTTTGACACCAAACATTAAGTTTATCCAAATTATTCTGAAGAATACAACAATCATAATGACTAGCGATTTTTTTAAAAATTTTCAAGTCATCGGCAAAGAGAAGGAAACTTACGTCATTGAATTCTTTTGTTAAGTCATTAATAAAAATGAGGAACAACATCGGAGCAAGATGGCTGCCTTGCGGTAAACCGCTGGTTGCCACAAAACTATCAGATATTTCACTTTCTATTCTTACACGCAGTGTTCGCCCCCTCAGGTAACTCTCAAACCATTTCAACAAGGTGCCCCCCACCCCCAAAACTGACAATTTGCCCAGAAGTATATTATGGGGCACCTTGTCGAAAGCCTTACTAAAGTCAGTGTAAATACTATCTACCTGACAGCCCTGAGCCAGGGCTTCTGCTATAAATTGTTCATATATGGTCAAATTTGTGAGAGTTGACTTGTTTGATATAAAGCCATGCTGTTGAAGCTCTATTATCCGTGATACGGATGGTAATATTTGGTCTAACACTAGCGATTCAAACAGTTTAGGTATAACAGATTGCAAACAGATGGGCCTATAGTTCGAGATATCAGCCTTGTCCTCCTTCTTATGAATTGGAATAATGTTACCATTCTTCCATGCTGAAGGGAAGACTCCAGTATTTAGAGACTTATTGAATATAATGGTTAGTGGTACTATTAAAGCATGTGCGCATCTCTTCAGCACCACCGGTGGTATATTGTCAGGGCCCGCAGGTTTCTTCAGGTTTAGCTGTGATATCTTTTGTTCAATAGCGTCAAAAGGGATATGACACTGGAATAGATCAATTGATTTTTCACCCATAATAAGAGGATTAACCAATCCACCCACATCTTGCTCATATACACTTCCGAAGAAGTCTGCAAACTTATTCACTATGCCATGTAAGTCATGTATATGTTCACGATTCAAGTACATTTGCGCAGGATAGTTACTATTAGTTTTACACAATGAATTTTTAAATTTCCATAGACTCTTCATATCAGTGGTTGTATTTTCAGCATCCTGTATATAATTGGAGTAGCATGAAGCTTTCAGAGCGCTACATTTGGTTCTTAGTTCAGTAAACAGATGGTAATACTTCTTCAAATTTGCAATATCCTTTAATACCTAATAGACATAATACACCACTCCATCACGGCATATCCCACAAGTGGGGTAGCCAGCAGACCAGCTGCATATAAAACATGCAAGCTGTCTTCTCCGTGCCAATATAAATTCAAGACATTCAGGATGGGTGGCAAACGATAGATAGACATAATCATGTCGCAAAAATAGTACATCAAAATTTAGCAATAAAACATGATCTATTAAACTCGCAAAATACAAAACCGTATTATAAATACAATCCGGAACCGGTTTTAGAAAATCAGAATTGCAGATTCTATTAAGATAAAACAATAATAACAGATAGACAAATACATCATAATAGACCCGATTTGGTATTACATGATAAACGTAATAAAATAACGTACCTAATCGACATCGCTGTCCCAAATACACATAATATACAAACAACCATCGCAGAAAAAATACGTAAATATACAGAACTAGCAGGAGAAATAAAAAATATTTGGCATTCTAGGTCCGTTTATGTAATACCTTTAGTCATGTCAGCTACAGAGGTAACTCCGAAATCATTAATAAATAATTTACAAAAATTAGATTTACCGGTAAATTTTATCATTAAAATTCAAAAATCTATCATAATACACACTTGTAATATGGTAAAAAAGTTTTTGAACACAGATATTTCAGGCACAATGCTGGTATTTTGAACCCGCGTTTTGAGCCCAATCCTTTGATATCCTGTATATCTGGATAGGTGAATTTTTCCCGGCATTAAAAGTTTTAATAACTGATCATATGGAGACTTATCTGGTTGTATAATGCTGAGAAGTGTAAATGGCAATTCTGTCGCCGCGTAAAAAAAAAAAATAGGTTATTAGTATATTTTATGCTGACTAGTTATTATTAAGTTGACATATAAAATTTCCCACTGTTTACCATTGTACCTATATTTTAATTTTTATTCATTTGTGGTTCTTGTTTATTTTATATTTATTATGTTAAATGTTTGTGTACATTATGAAAAAAATATTCAATATTTACATGTAAAAAGCCCAGGCCGTGAATTGAGAAAATAAATAAATGAAAACTAAAAATTCTTAATATCGTGCGTGTTTGTGATGATTGAACGTGGTCCTTTTTTGTAAGACGTGGTCACCACATTTCAGAATGGTCACTTCCATCGATTCAATAATGTCACCACCATAATATTAATAATATTGTGTGTAGGGGTGTGTGTCTGTTTGCATGTTCATTATAATTTCGTTGTAAACACTCTTGTGGGTAGGTGTAACATCGAGTGGGATATGGAATACTGTCGACACGAGTGTGAATACCTACATGCGCGCATCCTCATAGTATAGTAGCTAGTACCTAAGTTATTTTAGGTATTCTTGGCTTAGATTGTTGTTGTAAGATAGATTGGAGTTTTGTTAGTACCTAAATTATTTATTTATTTATTTATTTATTTATTTATTTAACAACAACATATACGGCACAAGGCCATTAAACATTTAAGGTATTCTTGGCTTAGATTGTTGTTGTAAGATAGATTGGAGTTTTGTTTATAAATGGGATATATAAGATGGACAATGTGGTGAAAACGTACACTTTTTTATACAATTATGAATTGTGAAATAATATTTTGACTGCGCAGGAATTGCTGGTAGTCACCGAGTAAAATACCCGGGCTTACTAGCTAGTAAGAGGTGAAAGCGAGGGTTGGGGTAGTATCCCCTTAGCCGAATGGCTATCTGAAGACTGCGAGCTCATAACTCCGGCAGACTTCCGAGGTAGACGTCGTGCTCACTCGCTGCTGGTGCAACGAGACTGAACGCTCTTCTGTTCCCGCCGACGGCCTTAGACACATGGGGCAGACCTCCTTTGAAGCGGCAGCCACCAGTCTCGAGTCAACTTCATTCTGAAGACTACATGCCAGGGTGTCATCGATGGATGGAAAGCGTCTACCTGAGTGCTCTAGGCAGAACGATCTTCAAGGAGTCCTGGATCTCGATATTGCGTTCAGTTTCTCTGTGTTTTTTCTATATGTTAATGACAATTAATTAATATTTAAAAAAAAAGGATAATTAGTGTACAGACATTACAAGATTGTGTGTTTTGATGTTAATTATTGGGATGTGCAATTTCAAAATAGATGGTAGGTTAGGTTCTTTAATAGATTCATAGTTAGATATAGTTATAATTTTTAAATTAATATTTGTTATTTTTTCTTCATTATTTTTACATTTTTTTCTTTGTTCTTTTTTTTTAATGAATAGAATGTATAATTAATAGTTATTGTGTTTTCATCATCGCCTCATAACACTGAAATATACCATAGCTTCTCAAACTATTTTTAATTCAATATTATTTATTTTAATGCGTTCCTGAAGTCTACCATAAGGATATGGTAAGTACCTGCAAGGGCTGAGTACATTATCATTGTTTTATATTACTGCTATCTATATTCTCTCTTCGCCTCCTTTCCAACCAAGTCGGACCTCGTCAAACGGAAAACATTGCTTTTCAAGAAAAATCAAGGTGTTCTTGAGATGGTCACGGATCATTGAACGGCGTCAAATGCAAATTGTCTTCATTATTATTGTTGTTTGTTTACGTGCAAAATGTGGTAGCTATCCATTAGGATTATTTTGATATTATATTTTTCATGTTCATATGTTTAAGAAATTTAAAAATAAAAATCAATTTAAAAATACAATTAATACTTTCAAGCGAAGCTTCCCAATCCTCCCTAGTATTGCACATCCTCGTGTATAGTCGCTTAGTAGCAGTTTCACTGATTCTCAAACCGTGGTGCCACGAGTGATAACCGTGTTCGTTATGTTTGAAATAATAATAGATTTTCCCTCCAAGCAAAAGCAAATCCATAGACAAGACCACGTGACCTTTAATGGTCTATGGATTCATCCAAATGATGGCGAATGAGCAGCTGAACTCATATCTGTTTTGTACACGTCCACTCCTTTTGTTGAAGGCTTGAAGGTGGCCTTTCAAGCACTTCATCTTTTGGTTTTCTTTTTAATTTTTCTAGTCAATTGTTTGTTTACCTCCCTTCATCATGCTCTACTAACCTTAGACGTTTTATGTTTGTATTTCCCTCCAACTTAATAAGGAGGTTATTGCATGTATGGCAGTGGTGAGTATGATCGGTAAGTATGTGTCATTATTATTTTGAATCGCACCACTACTTAGACAATATAAGCTGCAAAGTGTTGTCTCTTGTATTAAGAATCTTAAGGGGCGTTCACATTTGTTCACTTTCAATGATCGCTCTGGATGATCCTCCAAAATTAAAAGATGTGAACAGGCGTTTCATTTTCATCAATAGTGATCACTAGCGACGACGGAGGAAAGAGATTACATTATAATTTTGACGAAAGGTCCTTTCACTGAAATGACCATACACCAGTTTTTTTTTTTACGCGGCGGCAGAATTGCCATCCACACTTCTCAGCATTATACAACCAGATAAGTCTCCATATGATCAGTCATGGTCACACAAAAACTTAACAGTCTAATGCCGGTAAAAATTCACCTATCCAGATATACAGGATATCAAAGGATTAGGCTCAAAACGCGGGATCAAAATACCAGCATTGTGCCTGAAATATCTGTGTTCAGAAACTTTTTTACAATATTACAAGTGTTTATTATAATAGATTTTTGAATTTTAATGTACAAATTAACCGGTAAATCTAATTTTTGTAAATTATTTATTAAAGATTTCGGAGTTACCCCTGTAGCTGACATGACTAAAGGTATTATATAAACGGACCTAGAATGCCAAATATTTTTTATTTCTCCTGCTAGTTCTGTATATTTACGTATTTTTTCAGCGACGGTTGTTTGTATATTATGTGTATTTGGGACAGCGATGTCGATTAGGTACGTTATTTTATTACGTTTATCATGTAATACTAAATCGGGTCTATTATGATGTATTTGTCTATCTGTTATTATGGTTTTATCATAATAGAGCCTATAATTTTGATTTTCTAAAACCGGTTCCGGGTTGTATTTAAAATAAGGTATTACATTATTTGAGTTTAAAAGATTATGTTTAATAGCTAAATTTTGATGTATAATTTTTGCAACATGATTATGTCTATAAGTATACTCAGTTTGAGCGAGAGTGGAACAACCCGAAACTATGTGTTGAATTGTTTCCGGTTTGGCCAGACATTTTCTACACGAATCATCAATAATATTTTGATTTTTTATAATATATTTTTGATAATTTTTTGTATTTATTACCTGATCTTGAATTGCTAGCATAAAACCCTCGGTTTCCCCATACAATTCCCCAATGGTCAACCACCTGTTTGACGCATATTTGTCAACATAAGATTGGTTGAGATCATTGAGGTGTCTAGCATGAAGTTCCTTCCTACCGTAAGATTCTAACAAAATATTTAAATAGTTTAATCGCGGACCTACTGTTTCGTCATTTAAATTTAAAGGTGTATGATTTTTATCGGCCTGTATTATAATTTTATGTAATATAGAATTATTTTGTTTGTTCTTAAAAAATGTTTTATGGGATTCTATTTGATTATTATGTAAAGAGGAAATGTTAACAATTCCTCTTCCTCCTATACTCCTAGGCAGAACCAACCTTTCTTTCGCGGAATTTGGATGATGATATCTATTTTTTGTTAATTGTGTTAATAATTTGTCTTATTCTCTATGAATTTGTATTGAAAGTCAGAATCTTGTAAATTAACATGCGGTTGAGGTCTAGATTATTTTTTTTTAATTTTAATAAGTGTTTTTTTTTTATTTATTTAATTATTTTTTGTGAACAACAGACGTGTTCACTTTCGATGAACAGGTTTAACCCTGACACTCTGGATGATCATCCAAAGTGAAGCAATGTGAATGCTACTCAAAAACTTAACGGTAAGAAAATAGTTTGTTAGAATGTTGGCCCTTTTAACTAACTGCGGAGTAGGTACCCAATTAGCATGACCGTTGAAAAGTTTGAAGACCCTTGACCTCGAAGTAGATAATATTATATACATAGTCTTCAAATACGTCAATAATGATAAACCAAATATAAATTTACCACATTTTTAAATCAATCATTCTTTTTATAATCGGATGATTATAATTAGGTAGGTAGGTACTCACAAAATATTATTTTATTATCTGTGATCTGTTATGTAGGTATAAACAATCGTGGCTAATAAATCATGAACAACTGAGCGATTACCTAAATCAGTGAAAACCCATCAAAATGGAAAATACGCAAATACCTACATGCACAAATCACTCCAAGGGGTGGATTTAAAAAAAAAAAATTCTTTAATAAATTACAATTTACATACATACTTTTATTGATGCTGCCCAACTAGGTATATCCTGTACTAGGGCAAACTTCTCACAAACATTTCAATCATTTACTAACATATACACAATTACAAAAAGCATTCATCTCCTACATATACACAATCACTTTCATAATAAGAAAACACTACTGTAAACTGTCCATACATGAAACAACACACAAACAAACCATTTCTCCATATAAAACAAGAAATAACAACATATCCCTCAACCATACACATCACAAATCCCACACCACATACTAACACACATACATCACCCCAAATAAAACACAAAACAAATCACGGCACAAATCCCAAAAAAGTATTGCCTAATTATAATTAAAAAAGTACCTTACTCGACAACGATCAGTAAATTAATAACGAAACCACAAATAAACTTAATTATTTAGGTGACAGATATGACATGAATTTTCAAATATATGCATCAAACAACACCATTTGTGACATTGAAAAATAATTTAAAAAACTTGAGCACTTTTGTCAATCTACATTATTTGATATTATCAAGAAAACTGAGTAAAAATAATTGAGGTTTTACTTAATACAAAAGGTGACATGTAGAAAAAAAATAAAGAAAAGGAAATAAATTACTAAATTATAACGTTTTATATTTTGTTACTTTGTCGATTTCAAATTAATAATTTTAAAAGTTGCTGGGTTTACACTGTGGAAATTCATTTTTAATTTTAAATTAATAAAAATATAATTGAACAACCACTGTTTAATTTCCATTAGGTACGTTAGATTAGTGGTGACCGAACGTTTTTATCTATACGTATAGGCATCTAGCAGTTTCCCTGAAGATGCCTACAGGCATAGGTAGAGGGTTACTCCCGGGAATTCCCGGGCGGGAATTCCCGGGAAAACCCTCAAATTTTTATTTCCCGTTTCCCGGGAAAAAAACGAATCCTTTCCGGGGAAAAAATACAATTTATTAGTCATGCAGATTGCCATACTGATACCGAAATCTTTGTTTAGTTAACTGTAATAGTCGTGATAAACTTGTAGAAGCTGACGAATATTTTGATATGAAAATATGAAAAATAATATTAATTACCAATATAAGTGTTATACTTAAAAAAAAACTTAATTATAGCTTCAATGTATTCGTTTGAAAGAAGCATAATTATTCTAAATATAATTCGAAATCGGAGGTGTGTTTGGCCGACAATGTATAAGAATCCTACAATTTTTCATGTTTTTTTTACATATTTCGAAAAGTTAGATAGTTCTTAAAAATATTAGTGCGGCCAACTGTCATTTTTTTTGTTTTATTCATGGATATTAACCGATATAAAAAATCTTTTTTTGTCGAAATTTCTCATTTTTTAAAGTCAAAAATCTTTAAAAAGCTTTGCCAAAATCCATAACATTTTTTTTGCTTGATAGGATGATCAAAAATTAAAAGTTTATATATTTTGTAAACAATTTTTATTTTGATATAACATAGAGTACCTACCTTAATAAATCTCGTCAGTCAGCTATTTAGTTTTTTTTAAGCAAATCACTTATATTGGTAACAAAAATTGTTTTTTTTTTTATCAAATCAAAATGTTTGCAAGGGTCAACAAGTTATGAGAGTTTTTATACCAAATTTGTTGAAAATTTAATATTTATAAATATAGTAATGAATTTCCCGGGATTCCCGGGAAATTCATTTTAAAATTTCCTGTTTCCCGGGAACAAAAATAATCCGGGAAAAGATACCCTCTAGGCATAGGCGAAAACGTTCGGTTGCCATAAATGTAACGTAATGAAAATATTAAACGGTGTTTTTGTGTGTAGTGTAATGGCACGGGGAGGACAATTTGAGTGTTTATTACGTCTAGTTAGTACGCTGGCTACCCTCCATTGTATTCAGCATGAGATTCTCTTACTTGGATATGCTAGAACAATATCTACTCACGAAGCTGTCATTGTGGTCTATAAGAGAGAATTTTAAAACCTTCAGTATGGTCTCCTGATAGCTAAATTGGACAAAGCACAACTTGTGAAAAGGATGGGTTGCGGGTTCAAGGTCTATCTAGGGCACTACCAAATAAGATAACATTGTTTTTTCTTTTTTTTCGTTTTATGCAAGTTTCGTGTATTATTTTGAAATAAAACCGGGTTAGTTGGAAGACATCGCATTTTAGCTATAAACTCGCCCTCTGTACATTGAATTGTATAAATGATATTTTCTATGTTAATTTGTATTATTGTAAACAATGTACAGTGAAGAATAAAATAAATAAATAAGTAAATAAGAATTAATAATTTAATTATGTAGGTATCAATTATAGTATGTATTGTTGTCAATTTTCCTTTGATTTTCCAGTGACCTTTGCGTAAGATTGTTACCTAAGAGCTCATTAATCTGTGATAAGGGTTTGACATCAGTATATTGTTTTTAAACCTTAGTATCAAAATAAATATACATAAGTAGTCCAACTCCGATTTTATGACTCGAATTTAAAAGAAACACTGAAAATAATAAACTTTTAAAAAGTTCCGTGCGGTCCACGGCTAAGACCGTGCATCCCACTCTAACCACTAAGTACTCGTCGAAATCCTTCAATGGCGTGAAGATAGCCGGATTCTCACACCAAGCATTAATTTCATTACTTATTTTGGGTAATAACACGACATTTCACGCTTGTTCACTTTGGATGATCCTCCAAAATGAAAAGGTGTGAAATGGTTTTATTAATCGTGGTCACTAGCGATGACGCATATTTTGAAAGTATACAATGCCATTACGCACAGGTTGGGACTGCTCGCGTATAGTTTCAAGTAGTAATAAGCATAAATATTTATATAAAAAAATTAATATAAAAATATTTTTATATACACGATAAGAGCGTGATATAGCACGCTAGGCAGTGTCCCTCGAAATAATATTTTTTTTTGTCTTTTAGAATTCAATTTTAGTAGGTAGTTTTAAGAAAGTTGACAATACTTGCATACCGCCAAAGGATGCTTTGTTTAATATTTTAGAAATCAATAAATATTTATACACAATAAAGTCTAAAGTTGCAAAAATAACTTAAATATTTTTTTATGGCAGTTATGCAATAAAAAATTAGAAGTGTTGAAAACAATTATCCTCTTCTTGGTAAGGTATTTCAAAAAAAGTAATATTTTAAAACAATATAAAGAACTTGCCGACCTTTTACGACATTTGAACAGCATAAAAAAATGCATAAGAAAAGATGTACCTACCATCGTAAAGTTAAAAAATAAAATCAATGAATAGAGAGACATTTAAAAAACGAACCAAGGTCACATGTGTTATTAACTAACCAAAAAAAAAAGGATATCCTTACTTCCATGGCGGGGTTTTATGAAACAACAAACATAGTACAGGTTATAAATCAGAAAGATGGTATTGTTTCAAATATGTCATGTTTATTGGGGAACATTAAATTAACTAAATTTAGAAATGAATCGTTTCCTGTTTTTTAAGAAATAGTTGCAATAAAACTGCGCTCTGCATTATACGACAAAAGAATTTTGTTTTAAAATGTACATCGAAAAAAAGAATAGATACCCATTCAGAAATGTGTTAAAAAAATAATATATATTTTGTTTTAAAAAAATAAAGAACTCTAAGAACAATGAATATCGCAAACTTTTGTTTGATGGTACTTTCATAGGTATATCGCTAAACGTGTAAACATTATTTTTTGTACGCAGTTATAATGTGTGTGTATGTGTACATAATACAGTCAAGATACGTAGGTAGGTATAGGATATTGAATAAATATACATTACCTAGAGACTTAGTATATTGAAATACTGAACTAGGTAATTATGATAAGTTGATAAATGCTAGAAATTAAGTTTGATAATGAATAGTTATGAACTCACGACTGTAAGGGTCATATTAAGAAAATTAAAATTAAGAGAATGTAGACTGATAATGATGCTATACCTACATAGGAGCCAAATTGAATTATATTTCTATTATTGGTTTAGTTTTTTCCTTTTTGAATGTATTAACACATTATTTATATTTATAGACTGTTTATATTATTGATCTGTCATATCTACGTTTTAGATGGCAAAAGGCAAATGGCAGGTTTAACTAAATAAATAAATGAATATATTTCATATGACCTTGAATCTCAATATGTATGTAATGATTGTATGGAATTTTTATGTGATTAGATTTACTTAATGTAATTATAGATGATATTTAAGCGAATTTCAAGAAATTAATTATTATTAATATTATTGTATTGAATTAATCGAATATTGGTTGATCTGTATTTAATTATTCCTAGGGTTAGTGAATATGTGTTGTAATCTCTTGATCTCCATTATTATTTAGTCTTTATCAAATGTGGAATTAGCGAAAAAAAAATGTATGTAACCAATTAAATACCAATGGGTATATCAATGATGTAATAGTTATATAATGTTTTAGTTGAAATAGTTGAGAGAGACTAATTGGAATTATCGCATACGAGATTCAGAGATATCTACTCTGATCAGATTCTTTGGAGGCGTGTACCCAGTGGCAAATTCTAGTTGGAATCCCTAGGGGTGTATCAAAATAGTTAAGGAGTGGTTTGCTCTAACCAATCAGAGACATTACGCTTTACAGGTCGTTCAACCAATACGCTAGGGGTAGAAATAAGTCCGCCATCTTGGTTTCTAGTGGGAGACGATCCAAATAAAAGCTTTGACGCAGCGAAAAATTAGTTAGTTGAGAACGGAGCTGCCTTGAGTTGAAAAAAAGAGTCGAGAACAGAGTTGAGAACAGAGTTGCCTTGAGTTGGGAAAAAGAGTTTCCCGTGTTAGTTGAAAAAGCTACTAATAAGAGTAGCCTGCAGTTAGTTATCAATCAAATCGCGGCATCCTAAGTCCAGTACGAAATATTAGGTCTTAGTTAATTAAATTCGAATTAATTGTTGTTCGAGACAATGTTGTAAAACAAATCAAAATTTGCAAGCCGAAGTTAATCGGGAGTGAATAAATAGAAGAATTAATTATTTATCAATAGATTTATTCTTATCAATAGAAAAATCTTGTGAAAGTGTCGTTAATTTAATTTCATACATTAAGTAATAATAATAAATTAAAATCACCATAATATTAGACTTGCCAGTACAGAAATGTCATGAGGACTTTCTACGAACATTAGTAAAATTAAAATATAATAGCAGTAACGCGCCTAACCACTTTGTAACTTCATCCTCATAAAACAATCACTGTGTTATATGAAGGGCTTGTGTGAGATTTCGCCAAATAGAACAACTAGCTATTATTTTGCTATCATATATGTGTGTGCCGCACCTTTTAGAGGAAAAATCACCAGCGAAGCAGACTACGTAACGAGAGGGAAAACCACTCTCTCCCGCCATTCCCGGAGAGACGGAGTCCACCAGAGCAGGAGATCTGAAGATACTTAAGGCCAGATTTTTTTTTTATTTTTCCTTTTGTTTTTTTTTATATGTAAATTGATATTTTCATTTCGTTTGGATAATTGTAGGTGATTTTGTTTTCTTCGAATCTTTTTATAATAATAAACACGTCCCATAGTAGAACGAACTTGCCACTTAGGTATTCTCGTCGCGATATTCTAATTAAGTGCTCTCACCAGATTTATAATATTAGTTTATACTCATTCATTCAATTTATATTAATTAACTCCTGTACAATTTTTTTTTTAATAAATGAATAATAGTGCAAAGTATAATAATCTCTTTCAATTATTGCCCTACTAAAAGAGTAAATATTGGAACCTTTACTTTTTATTTCAATTCTTTTGTTGACCATCCCCTCTCTCACCCTGAGATCGAGCTAGCCGGCTGGAGGTCCTTCTCAGAGCAAGGATACCATAAGGAGAAGAGCGGGGCTGTGTCAAGCGTAATAACCATGTATAGTTTTTAAAAAATATTTATGCTTATTTATATTTGAAACTATACGCGAGAACTCCCAACCTGTGCGTAATGGCGTTGTATACTTTCAAAATACGCTTCACTGAATCAGCGTCAGAAAGTATACGCGACAATTACGCAGAAATCGTGTATATTTTCTGAGATTATTTTTCGTTACACAATTTGAAAACATACATTGCAAGAACACTATGAATGCGTACTGGCATTGTATACTTTCAAAATACGCAGCGATGACGGATGAATGTGACCATAAACAAGTTTTTTTTTTTATTATTTGTCCTATTTTCATGTTGTCGAGTCTAATTTTTTTTTAATAATATTGTTCACGATTTCACAAATGTAAAAACAAAAGACATTAAAATATACATAAGAATGTGACAGCCACACTAGCCAAAAGGCTGTGTTGTGGCAGAGAAACAATAAACTTATCTTGTTAGACAATAACAAAAATAAACAACACGTGAGTCAGTATGTAAGTCTGTGCAGGTAATTAAAATGAGTTATGTACATATGTCATGAGAGATTGAGTCAGTGAGCGAGCTCGCAATTAAGTCAGCGAAAGAGTGAGTCAGTGGGCGAGTTCGTAATTGAGTCAGCGAATGAGCCAGACGACTGAACAAACAGAATATGTCAGAGAGGTGGACTGAACAGCCATAATCGAACAAATCATCATCATCATCATCGCCCTCAACGCTCCTCTCGGGAGCACAGGGCAGAAACCAGCCTCCTCCATTCAGAGCGTCTCTGTGCCAATTGCGTCACCTCTTCCCACGACATTCCTTGCGCTCTGATATCGTTGTCATAGGAACGGTGTATTGTGAAAGAGGGACGCCCGGGCCTACGGAACCCCTGCGGACGGAAGAACAGTGCTCTTTTTGGCCAACTATCATTGGGCATTCTCAAAACATTAAAAAAAAATCGAACAAAGCCCCAATAGTATTTAAATAATTATTATTTTAAATTAATTGAGTTATTTCATTACTTTTTTACGAAAACATTTCAAATTACAGGCATAACCGTGAGGATTGACATGGCAAAGCATAGGATAAACGAGTGTGAATAACTGAATAGACGTGTTCCCTTTCGATGAACTGGTTTGACCCTGACGCTCTGGACGATCATCCAAAGTGAAACAATATGAATGCTACTTTACATAAAATTTACTTAACACATACGAGAACATCCAGTATTATTTTTTATAAGCTACTCTTCGAGTATAAATTATCTAACTATATTTTTTTTATTAGTAGGTATTTATTTCCTCAGACCCAGGTCAATTTAAAATATAACATTTGTATTACGCCCGGGATTATTTGACTATTGATAATTTTTGATATTTTTGACTTTCAATTTCCTTCGCTCATCTAGGTTCAATTGTATTTATGTAGCTACCATCTTAATCAATTATGTTCACATTATAACTACATTTAAGGGCCCCGTTTAGAAAAAACGGTAAAATTTTCTATTTTCAACAAATTTGATGGAAAAACTGCCTAAACTTGTTAACCCTTGCAAACATATTGATTTGATAAAATAAAAAATCAAATATTTATTACCAATATTAGTTTTTTAATAAAAAATAAATAAATCGCAGACTGACGAGATTTATTAAGGTACTCTTTGTTATATCAAAATACAAATTATTTGTAGAATATTTATATTTTTTATTCATTCTATCAAGAATATAAATACTTACTATTGATTTTAGCAAACTTTTTTTAGTGTACAAAAAATTGAGTTCATGTGGTGATTTTTGGTTACAAAATATGAGAAATTTTATCAAAAAAAATTTTTTTAAGTCGGTCAATATCCATGAAGAAAACAAAAAAAAAATAGATTTATTTTGTTCTATAATTGTAATAACTATCTAAGTATTCTCAATATTAAAATAAAGTTATGAATTTTTTTAGGATTCTCGTGCATTTATGTACCAAACACACCACCGAATTCGATTTTTAGAAATATGCTTTTTTATAAACGAATATTATGAAGCTAAAATCGAGTTTTTTTTAAAGTTAAAGTTTGTTATTGGTAATTAATATTTGTTTTCATATTTTATCAAATCAAAATGTTCATAGGGTCAATAAGTTTTGAGAGTTTGTGTACCAAACTTGTTGAAAATTGAATGTTTTATCGTTTTTGCTAAAGGGGCCCCTTAAGCCGTCACGTTACGTATTTTCAAAATACATATTCAAACAATTACATTTAAAATAAATCTAGATATGTATAGTCTATATAATCCAGATTTTAAAAAACAACAATTGTCATTAAGATTTTAATCCGTTTTGAGTATGTACACAGTTACGTAAAAAATGCGGTAAAAAATAAATTTGATTGTTTTGATAAGATAAAAAGTACTTGATAGAATAGATAATTAGATACTCTACTAATAGGTATATCACTAATCAGATTCTAATAGTAACTAGTCTTAGTAATATAAATAAAGCTTTGGTTTGAATAATCATTATTGTTTTCGCGCTAAGTTGGCTATTGGTTTTGTTAATACTGTGTTTATTTTTTTAATATGGTTTTCCTTAAATTAGTTTTTCTGGCGTTAGCCGTCGCTCTGGTGAACGGTGGAATCATTGACAGCAAGAAAGTGAGAGATTATGAAGCTTTCTTGAGAGAGTCAATTCAGGGAACTTACGAAGGTATTATTTTATTTATTCTACGTATTATTTTTCCTCTTTAGTGCTCCTTTCGAGGGCACAGGGCAGAAATCTGTCTTCTCTCTTTTGAATAGCGATTCTGCATTGTCATTCAAATCAGCTCTTGACATCGCTCTCATATCATTGTCATACGAATGTTGTTTTGTGAAGGAGTTCAAGCAAGCCGTCAAAAACCTTGAAAATAAAAGAATAGTGCCCTCTATGTATACATAAGGCCAACGTTTAGTGTTTTTCTTTACTATCTCTTGAATTTTATAAGAACTCTACTCCTATACTCGTACACCATTCAGATTCAATATACCTAAACAAAATTCAGCGGAAGAATAAGGATTTACCAGAAAAGTTCTACACAAAAAAATTCTTCACAATGTTACATACCCATAAATGACATCACTAGGTGCAAGGCACTACTCACTTCTACAACATTTTTAATAAACGTATTGCTAATTACTAAAACTTCTCAACACACTATCTTTTTATCTACATAGTATTCCCTCCTTTACACGAGACTTGACTCTATACGGAGGATGTTCCGATTTGAGTTTTAATGAAATAGTATTTATATTTTTATGTCTGCATTGTTTGTTGTGTTCAATAAAATTATTATTATTTTATTGATATCACAGGTGTATTCCCATGCATGAATGAATATTTAATAATAATCAGTAGTTTGAATAGTTATTAATTTACTTAATATTTTATTTTCAGAACCCTTGTCTCCCGAGCTAGAAGACCTTCAAAACTACTGGGAGAGAAGTGGCAAATTTGAGGGAGACATCCTTCTCACGGAAGATCAGATCAGTTCTCTTGTGAAAGAATATGCTGGAGAAAGGAATGCCATTCTGAACACTGCCAGATATTGGCCAAATGGAGTTGTCATATACTCAATTCGAGCGGGGGATTTCAGTAAGTATCTCATGTCTTTAAACACAGATAGTCTTCTTATAGATTTTATTTGTATAGGGCGGAGACCACCGGAACACACCGTTAACAAAGTCACGTCAATTAATATCCCTCGATATCCATCCAGAGGGAGACCAAAGAATACCTAGATGACACAATGTAATATAATCCTGTTGAGAAATGGCCTGGATGAGAATGACATAGGGAACAGAAAGATATACAGTATATATTATATAAGCTCAGAACGAGAAGAGCCGACTCCGAAAACCTTCTCCATATAATATGATATAATATATAGTCAATTATATTACAATCATATTGATACATTTACAGATTGCACGTGTGTATATTCGAATATACTTACCTACTAAAAGGAGGAGAAAATGGGGAAGTTACAAATAATGACTTCACATAAATACGACGATTTGTTAGAATATTTGTTTTAAGGGGTAGGTACTTTATTTTAGCAGTGGGTTTAAAAAATTACATAGAAACCTTATTATTTTCACAGCTTCAGCTCAAATCCAAGCCATCATGGATGGAATCAAAGAAATCGAGACTATATCCTGCTTAAGATTCAAACTAAGGACCACCGAGAAGAATTATGTCAATGTCACTGTAAGTACGATGATGAATGATTTCTTCAGCGTCGTTCAATGGAGTATCCATCTTAAGGGCGTGGAAAACTCTCTCGAAAGAGCGATGTCCTCAACTTGCTCCTATATGTTGTAATTGATTGATCTTTAAATGTTTCCACACCATCCAGGCACTGGTGACTCTCGGGCTCGCATCCTCTGAATACAAAATAACACATTCTGGAAGCCTCAACTCGGCCTTCTCTTCTGTTATTCACCAATTTGTATATTATATATTTTGTCATTTATGTTTCATTACAATTTATGTTATTCTTGTCCTACTTTTGTAGGTACCTATCCTATTTTTCTTTTTCCATTAATATTATTTTTTTAAGTAAATTAATTTACCTCCAAAAGTGCCATTGAAAATAGTTGTAAAACAAAAGATTCCCACGATGGCGCATTTGGCCGGCTGGCCCTTTTCAGGCCTGCCTAACCCGTGAATAAAATTTTGGTTTGAATGTGCCGATAAATGGTGGTTTAAGACTCCTGAAATATCCGGGTGTGAGGTGGGTCTTTCTTCAATGATTGATTGTTTCATATTTCCTCGGCAAGTCGATTCCAGCTAAGGAGTCCCTCAAAAGTCATCTTGGAGAAGCTGGACTTGTTCAATCTGTTGATCTCTCCCAGCTAGTTGGATGTCATTTTAATAGATGTTTTGTAGAACACAGAGATCAAAGAAAGCGCTTTACCTTCTAGAAGTTTAATATTTACAAGACAAAAGCAATATGTATTAAGATTTCAAATGGACTAGTAAGAAGGTACTTACTTAAACATTCGTATTTGTTTTTGCTTCCAGGGTATGAATGCAGGTTGCTATTCTAGTGTTGGTATGACAGGATCTGCTCAAGTTTTGAACCTTACGCCTAATAATCCTGGATCTGGTTGCTTCCGTCATGGAACTATTGTGCATGAATTCCTCCATGCCATTGGCTTCTACCACATGCAGAGCACCCACAACAGAGATGATTGGGTTAGAATTGTATGGGATAAAATTCAACCAGGTTTGTGTTTTTATAATGGGGAACTTTCACAAAAAAAAATTTCAACCCAAAAAATAGTACAGAAAGTTAGAAAAATTATGGTGCTTTTTATATTTTTAAATGAGCATTTTTAAGGTTTTTATCACCATTTAAAAAAGCAATTTTCGGACTTCGCCGCAAAAAGGTCCACTCGTGGCGGAGCAGTGTTTGACAATATCAGGCGCTACAAACAGTACTAAGAGTGAAATGAGTGGCAATACAAAATAGCGCCTAGCGACGTCACACCGGACTAATTCAATAACAGAAAATATGGATTTTTAAAATGAAAATAATGAATGAAAAGTTTTATTTTATCGTTTCTTATTAGGATATTCGTGATCAGGGAATATTTATTAATATGAATTGATAACATTTATTCATATTCCTCACACATGCATGTTCCCCATTATCATATTTTTTTATTCTTTACTGTTGGTACATATTCGATTGATCTCATGTGTGAGGCATTTAGTACGTGGAGAAAAATATCATCTTCTTTTACAATTAATAATAAATGGAAAACAAAAGGATGAAAAACATTACTCCGTGTCCGACTATGATTCTGAAATCTGGCAACATGTCCCGCCTATGACAACTTCAACTTTGTCACTCTTTAGACAGCGTCAGTAACTCCCGATATTCTATGTGTCTTGGTGTTTCTCATCCCTGTTTATTCTTTATTAATAATTAATATTGTCTATTTTAATTTATTAGGTACAGAACACAATTTCAACAAGTACTCAACGAGTCAAGTGACAAACTACGATGTTGCTTATGATTATGGCAGTGTCCTGCATTACTCAGAATATGGTTTCAGTATTGATGGAAGCAGGACCATAGTTCCATTGAAGGTTAATTCAAAACAATTGAGCAATAGATCATTAAAGCTGGCGTGATCTTTTCTATAGATCTACCGATTTGCATAAGAACGTTATTTTTTATCAGAAATTTCCTTACATTTCAAAATTTTACGATATTCTTTGATTCACATTAATTTATTTATTATTTTTGCAAATCATCAAATGCAATCAAATTACTGTATTATAATTTATTTAAAAAAAAGATATAGGTTTTTGTTAACCTTGTACACCAACCACAGTAAGCTTAAAGCTTGCGTCGTGACAGGGGAGTTTGCCTGCACCTGTGACGAACCACGGACTCCCTGTTCACGAGGCCGAGACTCTTTCTCCAGGCTACCGACGAACTCAACATATTCTGTGATGGTGTAGTAGTAATATACTTTGCTTACTAAGACCGGTTTCGACACGTTAGTTACATCGACGAACACTTTGAAAACTGAGAACTCATTTGAAAACTCGGTTTTCAAAGTGCTCGTCAATGACAGCAGCCCTACTCCCGACACAATCTAAATGCGATCTAATCTTGTTTGCATCTTAAAATGGCGAATTGGTACTTTTGAACACGGTCTAAATCTTAACTTTTAGACAGATCTAGTATGATGTCTTAAAAATTCGTTACGATCTTAACATTTGTATGAAATCGGTACTCTTGACACAACATTGCCAAGGTCAAATCTTAATAGACGTCTTAAAACACAATCTAACAACTGTCAAAACTTAAGATTGCTGTGGAGGTGCATTTTAGCAATCTAAAAGTCTTTTTCCATAGTTTTTCCATCTTTTTACAACGCAAGTTTGTTTATTTTTTAGAATAATATTTATTTTAGTATATTTCTAATACTTTTTTTCTATCTTGCTGTGTTTTTTACGCAAATAAAATTTGGTGTTGATTGTTAGTTTTGTCTTAGTTAGTTTAGTTTTGTGAGACTAGTTTTAAAACGAATAATGCATTGTGGAATTATGTCGTGAACAGTGTATGTGTTGTTTATCTGACTACTGTCCTATATTCTCATTCATTGGAGATATACAAGGCCTCCATCCTGTAACAGACGACGCAAAAACATGGATTCGCACCCCCTCTGAATCAAGTCTAGCGGGCTATAAGAAGATGAGTGAAAAATATTATTTCAAAACTACATTATTGTTCAACAACGACTCAACTGGATTGGCCATAACAACAGGCACCCAGGTGTGCTCATCACCATGGAGAAGGGCAAGACAATAGGCACAAATGTAAATGCGGACCAAGAAACACCTATATGGATCAAATAAGGACATGAATTGTGGTACGTACATAGAATTAAAGGTTAATTTCTATAATAAGTTATCCAGTAGTACCCATTAAGAGAAGATATAAATTGATGATCATAGTTGTATTTTTTATTATTATTATCGTTCACTGTATACCGTTACAAGATATTATAGAAGTGCTCAGATGGCAATATTGGGACAAGGGAATGAATCTCGCCCAGTGAATGCCATATTATTTATGCACATAAATGCATAATTATGTCATGAAATTCAACTATGCAGAAAATAAATCATAATTAAGTTTAATCTGTACCCCTCCCCTAGTTCATATCCGAATGCCCCACGATATCTTGTAACAGTGTACAGTGAAAGATAATAAAAATAAATACAACGATGGGTATATATCAACGGTATGGATCATCAATATAGGTACATTTTCTAACTGGATGCTATTGGATAACCTATAGCAGAAATTCACCGAATTGAAGAGACTAATGTCCCATCCATCCTGATTGTTTTAATTTTTTGTTGGAACAAAGAGGACACCTTGGAAGTTTATTACATGCAGCTGCTCTGCTTGCCACCCCAGTTGTGAGATATGCTATAACGGTGTAGTTGGCCGGTGTGGCGCGGAGGTAACGCTCTTGCCTTTGAGTCACGAGGTCCCGGGTTCGATTCCGGCCAGGGCAGATTGAGGAATGACCTTTTTCAAATTGTCCTGGGTCTGGGTGTTACAAGTATGTGTTTAGTGCATTGTAAATGTGTGTATCGTCGCGTTAGTACCCATAACACAAGATTCATCTAAGTTTGGGACTAGCTCGATCTCTGTGAAATATCTATGTATGTTATGTTATGTCTATACAAATGTCTTATGTCTATAGTAATGGTAGTAGTAAAGAGGCTAGCAGAAATTGGATGATATGAAAACTGATGTTCTTGAAACATCCAGGGGTAAATGGTGGGAGTCCCTTTCTTAAATGTTGACTAGCATAAAATAGAGATGAATGGAGAACAAATTCTAAATACTTTTTGCTTGTGTTACACAATAATACATTATTTCCCCTTATTAAATAATATGTTTCGTTTACAGGTTATATTCGGATATTATTTAGTTAAAATATTCTTGGAATCATTCTCAACCGTCTCCAGATAACCTTTAATGGTGCTGATGGGACCATTTACAGAGACAATAAGCACTGACACATCACACCACTGTTTAAGGAGCTACATTGGATGAGAGTCCCAAAGAGAGTAGACTTCAAACTGTACCTCACGGTTCATAAAGCCTTGAGCGGTGCAGCACATCTATGCCTCGCTGAGCTCTGTCCCATCGACAAAACTCTATTTATTTATTATTATACATATTTATTTATTACACATATGTACAGCTTAAAGCTTTTATAAAATGGTATTAAAAATTCAAACAACAATTAATACTATATAAAAATAAAAAGCAATTAAAAATGTATAAAATGTAAGATAGTATCATTACACTTTTAAAAAAATAAATATCAAAATACCATAAAAATAATTGCATTGAGCAATTAATAAAAGAAGAAATACACAATATTAGTCAAACGTTAAAATTAATAATGAAGAATTCTCAGATAAAACAGTCAAAATTCATGGTATCAATCAAAGTTCATTCAATAAACAATTGAAACTACACATCCGTCACATAAAAAGTTTGAGACGGAGAAAATAAAATGCCAAATGTCACAAAAACAAAACACAAAAAACAACAACAAAGCAAAAATTATACGAATATTTCAAGAATTCATAAATAAAGATTCCAATTTGGAGCGGTGCGTGGCCTTTCACTTAGGTCGGAGAACAATAGATTGCTCTTGATTCCCTCACATCACTCTGATTTCTACTTTTCATCTTTTAGCATTCACACCGCTAGACTTTGGAACCAGCTTCCCTCTACAATCCGCACCAGCTCATCGTTTATGTCTTTTAAAAATAAATTAGTCTCTAGGTGATGAACACTACATTCCTTATATATATGTTAACTGTTTATTATTTAATTATTTGAGATAAATAAACATTATATTTTGAAATTTATGTTTTTTTTTGCCTTTATCATTGTTGTCAATTAAATTCTTATAAAACTGGAATATTTTTGATTCATCGTGTCAAACATGGCAAAAATGCTGGTGCACAATACCATTCTGTTACCGACACTTATGTTTATAAGCGAAACTTGGACGTGGTTGAAAAAGGATGAGAGTGGAATAAATGCTGTGGAGATGCGTTCACTGAGAAGAATGGTTGGTAAAACGTTGCGAGATAGAGTGAAGAATGAGGATATCAGGAGAATGAGCGGATGTGAGAGGAATGTGTGTTAACAAAGATATGATGAGCGAATGCACGATGAAAGGATGAAGTAGATGATGTGTGTATCTGAAAGAGGGGGTGTGACGAAGCGCAGAGTCCAAGTGCATATATCTATCTATTTTATTTTATTTCATTTCATGTATGTATTTTATTTTATTACATTTTTATATATTTTATTTTATTTGGGTTAGTTGGAAGATATCGCAACTCTGCGATAAACTCGCCCATTGTACAGATTTTTTCATGCATGTTGTATATAATTCCTGTTATCATATTCTGCACAATAAAGTTTGTTATTTTTTTTTTTTTAAAAAAAGCTATATCTGGGTTTTTGTAATAAACCCAAATACAACCTTATACACCTTTCACAGTAAGCTACTAAAAGCTTGTGTCGTGAAAGGGGAGTTTGCCGGCACCTGGTATCGAACCACGGACCCCATGTTCACGAGGCCGAGACTCTACCTCCAGGCTACCGACGAACTCGAACGACGAAGAACGTTATTATTATTATTGTAGCCTAGAATGTACACATCATCTGCATACATCAATGCATTGACCCGAGTTTAATTCAATTCAACATCCATCTTTCTAAAGGTTGCATTCACAAGTCAGACATGTATCACAATAATTCATCCAATTTCCTTATATTCTCATTCAAATAAACCTTTAAAATACTTCTTCTATCTCTGTAATACACATTCATTAACACACATAATAGAATTTAATTGCCTCACCATATAAACCAGATATTCCGTGGGGCTCCATTCTTTCTGCCTATAATATATAAATTCATGATATATCCTGTCCTTTACCTTCACGCCGTGTCCCGGGTGGGGTAGGCAGAGAGAACGGAACGCCATATTGATCTTTCCTTACATACTTCTTTCGCTTCCTCTACATTCATCCAGTTTCTCATACATGCACGCCGATTCCTCTTACTTAACATGCGACCGCCCTTGAGTATTTGATCCACAAGGTTCTTGGACGTCCGCGCTTTCTCACACCCTCTCTTTCAGATAAATATACCTTCTTCGTCAATCTTACACCATCCATTTGCTCTACATGACCAAACCATCTCAATTTATTTACACGCATTCTATCAACAACACTCTTCTTGCATCCACTCATTCTTCTAATATCCTCATTTCTTACTCTATCTTGCAATGTTTTACCTACCGTTCTTCTCAGTGTTCGCATCTCCACTGCATTTATTCCACTTTCGTCCTTCTTCAGCCATATCCAAGTTTCGCTTGCATACATAAGTATCGGTGCGAGGATGGCGTTGTGCACCAGCATTTTAGCCATGTTCGAGACATTGCTATTAGATCGAAGTGCACCGTTCACTTTTCTTTTTTCAATATCTCTTTCGTATCTACCATCCATCGCAAACATACATATTCGTCCACTTGCTCCAAACATTCATTTCCAACCTTTATTTCACACATTGTTCTATCAATCTCTCTTTCAAACACCAGCACTTTCGTCTTAGTCACATTCATTTTCATCCCATTCATTCTGCAACTTTCATGTACAACTGACACTCTCGCACTTCTTTCTTGCATGCTCTGTAAGTTTCTTTCATTCGTTCCTTATATTCGTTTCTTTCATTCATTCATTATATAGGCAATAATTAAAAACATTCTTCATCCGTTCCTTACATTTGTTTCTTTCATTCATTCATGATAAAGGTAATAATTAAAAACATATAAGTATACAACATTTATTTGAGAATGGTTCAAGACTTTATAAATCAAAATTTATTCAACTTATTCCTACTCAACTGTATTTTCCCTAGTTGTAGCACCAAAATTCAGGCATTGTTCTATGCTACAGGATCATCGTCCAATTATAGCTATTATTCATCAATGAATTGACTCCATGTAATAGGGAATTATCACTGTGAAGTTGATTTCAACTATTCAGAGTACACCATGAGCAAATGTGCTGTGAGCGGGTTTATTCAAAGGTTCATGCTTTCTGTTGAGAATATCCAGTAGTTTCTATTGTCATGTTGTATTCATTGTCTCTTATATGTTGATTGTGTTTGTTCCAAGTTTGTTGTTTTTTTTTTTTAAGTAATTGTAGTGTAAAAAGGCTATTTAGCCATATACTTTGTTAACAAATAAATAAATTGTTTTACTTCATCACACAAAAAAGAGCTTCTCTTTAAAGTTCGTAGACGATCATATGCAGACATTATTCATTAATCCTTGTGTAGAAAAACATTTTAGTTAATGTCCAAATAAACCTATAAACAAAACATGTTATTTAATGCATTATATTTGTAACAAAGTACATTAATGATTGTTTCCACAATTCTTATTTCATACTTACCTTAATTTGTGACTTTCTGATCATTTTAATATAATAAATTCGCGTATACTTCTGCAAAAACAACAAACTAAAACATCGCAAAACAAGCATTGATAACTGTCAGTGTCAGTGAGATAATAATAGACAATAGCAAAATATGTCATAGACAAAAATAGTGTCAATGCATAGGTTTTAAAAAATATTTTTTATAAATTAATTGCACTGTTATAGATCATTATATAATATCATTTTCATTTCATTTAATCAGAAATTGATATTAGATTTATAAAAAATGTGGAAATACGGTGAAATCACGTGATATATTAGTTTTAATAATTCAGTTGTCGTGGTTGTCATGTTGGTACCCATAGATAACGGCGTTAGGAAATACATCTCTATATTAAGACATCTTAAAGTTAAGATTAGATCAAGATCAAGACTAGATTGCGTCGGGGGTACCATCTACAAGTCTTAATCTAATCTTGATCTTAAGATCGAATCTAATATTGATTGAATTCAAGAGTAGCCCTGCTGTAACGTGTCGAACCGGTCGCAAAATTAAAATTAATGAGTGATAATTTAAACAAAATGAGAAAACTTGTTTCTTTCAATTCTTTTAATATTAATAATATTAATCAGATAATTCATTTTTCAGCAAACCGACCAAGTGATCGGGCAGAGAATCAAAATGAGTCCAGGTGACATCAGGAAATTGAGACTGATGTACAAATGCTGATCTGAAAAGTACGGAATGTGGATTTGAAAAATTGTATTTTACTGTTCATAGTAGAAATAATACAGTGTTTTATTATAAATCTTTTTTAATTCTGTTAAATTGTAAATATTGAAATTACTTACCGAAATAAATTTACAAACTTTATCTAATAATATAATTTTATGTGTTTCAATTTCCTCCAGGACATTACTCATGACACGACCTTAATCTTATCTTGTTCTTAAACTCTATGATGCGCGAAATAACTGTTGTCTAAAATACACGCATGCCAATCTCGCGAAAGCTGAGAATAGTCATTTTCAACATTTGCGTGAGAATTATGGTTGTATTATGTGACATAGCCCCCAAAAATGTACTAGACATTGATATTGTTGTGATATTTATAAATTTTCATGAAATATATTTTCTAGTTTCGTCAAAAAATTATCAGATGTCTGATTTTTTGATCAAGATTCTTGATCAAGATCAGATTAAAATCGTATTATGAATAGCTCTACCCAGATACTCAACATTATCAAAGATCCTTTTTATAACATAAAATGGTTTTGGTAGCCATCTACTTCTCCTCTCCATGTCTTGTCGGATCCCCCCGACAGCGACGACCACCTGGGAAAAATCCTTCATGTTCTGGACAGCACGAAACAGCTCCTCCACACCTCTCATCCCGGTCCACTCCTGAATGTTCTGGAGCCAGGAAAGCCGCCTTTTTCCAACCCCTCTACGGCACACCAAACGTATATATTGACCAAATTATAAATATACATACATACTCGTATAACCTAAGTGTTTTTATTAAAATATGTGTTGTTTGAAGTCCAAAGGTGTACACGTATGACTCCACTTTTAAGGGAGATTCATTGGCTACCAGTGGAGGCTAGAGTGCAATACAAAGTGTGTGTATGATTTTCGCTGAATGAGGATGCGCCAGCTTATATTGCTTATAGTGCAGGCTGAAAAATCTAGGAATGAGGCAGCGTGCCTTGAGATCTGCTCAGAGTGTGTCCTTGGAGTTGGCAGCTCCGCAGAGGAAAATTTTAACAATTTACGGGGATAGAGCCTTTTCTGTGGCGGGACCCAACCATAGAATAATAAATATACTAAATATGGACCCAACCTCTAGAATGGATTACATCTTGAGTTTAGGCAGGCTGCGGATGTTAAGACATTCAGAATGGACCTGAAACCCTTTTATTTTACTATTAAATATATATTCTTTTTACATTCTTGACGTGGATACATGATTATTTTTTCCAAAATATTCAATGTAATACAATATACCTAATGTGTAACATCTGACGGGGATACCTTTATGTATCCGAGATTCTCCTTTAATCTATTTTATTCCTCTATATTTATAATATGACGTGAATGTAATGTCCTAGAATTGATGAATTGTACAGTGTCCTTGAGGTGCTTTGGCACGTAAACGACACTTTAATGTTGTCCAATAATATCTTTTGTTTTATTAAATTACTCAAATCATAAATAGGGTAATTGTTAGTAAAACACATTTTACCAGAGCATATTATTTTATTTAACTTTTAAAACGATTTTAATGCTATAAATAAATTTATAAAACATTATACCTACCTACTAACTTATATTTAATACACAAAGCTTACTATAAATTATTCAAAATCTAATTCTCCACTTCAATTTAATTTCGACGTAAAAATATCAGTAGCAAAGACTATATATAATAATTATGTCGGCGACATTTTGTAAAATCCGTTCGTTCACGAACGGCGGCGTCACTTTACAAAATGGCGAAAGCGTAAGGGTAAAAAGAAAAATCTTCCACTATAGATTTTAAATTTCGTAAAAGACATCTCTCTCGATAGTTAAAATCATAGTAAAGCACTTATTTCTACTACTACTACTAATATAATAATGTAACCCAAAGCAGGCAGATAGAACGGAACGCCATATTGATCTATCCTTACATACTATTTCCGCTTCCTTCATATTCATATAACTATTTTGCATACATGTTTTATTGTTAACCTAATAATGAAATTTTACTGTTTGTGCACCGATGCAATAAATACTCTTACAATCTTAATTAAGTATTATTTCTTAATCCTTTTAACCTTTCTGACTTACATACATCTAACAAACCTCTTAAACATGCGTAACCTAAATATTATATTATTATACTTATAATCAATAATATATTTTTATACTTTGAAAAGGCAATACTTATTATTATCTATTCCCTCACGCCGCATCCCAAGTGGGGTAGGCAGAGAGAACGGAACATTTATTGAATATTTTGATAAACATGTAAAATACAAAAATTATAAATACAATATTTTGTTGCCTAGACCCTAATGAGATTTTGACTGTTTTGGATAATGAGATGGATGCTCCATTTAACGGCGCCGAATAAATCATCTCACATGCATAATCACACACACACACACATTACCTACTATAAAAAAAATTTTACAAAGACACCATAAAGAAATCTATCCCATTACGGCATCAACCACAAGTGAGATTGCCAGCGGACCAACCGTCTATAAAAAAACATGCAAATCGTTCTCTCCGTAACATATGGGGTTCTTTATCTAATTCTCTATTATAATAACTTGCCATATGATGCAAATCAACAGCCGAAGCTTTCTACAAAATAAGAAAAAATTATAATAACTATATAAAAAAGTGAAAAATAAATCAGATATACCTAACTCATTTCGAACATGATAAGTATTAGAATTTCAACATAATGTTTATTTTAAATATACATAATTCAGATTGTAATAACCGAGTAAATAAATTTAACACACCTTCTTATATTTCGTTTGTTTTATGTTTAGTATTTTGTTATATAGATTCAAAGATTATATTTTAATCTGAACTATAAATGAGTGCTGTTTCTCATTGTATTATCGAAATATTATTTTATTTGGTCTTCAAACTAATACAGATATAAGACCAATTAAACTACAAAACTGATTATTTGCACTATTTGTCAATTTCGAATTGTTTTCTGTATACTATTGATGTAATTTGATTAATTTAATTATAAAATTCACTTTATTGAAATATGTTTACTCATTTTCTTCATAATATAAATTGAGTCACTCAATCGATGTCACTTGTTAAACATAGACAAGAAGGCAGATGGTCCCTGCGACCCTTCTACCTGCGTGTCTTTATGACATCTGAAAACAGTGATACAAAAAATAATAGTTGCACAAGCAAATAATTCCCTCTACCTAAATGCTCATTGAACAGTGTACAGTGAACAATAGCAATAACAAATAAATTAATGCACAAGTATGATCAACAATATCTATTTTTGTATCATCTATTTTTGAAGGCTTAACTATGGAACAGTTTCGAGACATTTTGAATGTTTTCAAACGAGTATTTCACAATGTTATAATCAAGTAACAGAAGTGCGTCGTAGAATAATCGTTTAAGAATATTCAAATATTTATTTTTGTCTCAGATACTAGTGGATAATCTACTGTACAGATTGATCAGCGGCGACCTTGTTGGTTCCCATTTTCATATATTTTTCGTGAACCTTTTTATGGGTAGTCAAATTACCAGAAGTGGTAAATTTTTTACTGCAAATATCACACTGGTAAGGTTCTTCACGACTATGGACCCTTTTATGGACAGTTAAATTGCTAGACTGGGTAAACCTTTTCAGACAGACATCACATTCATAAGGTTTCACACCACTGTGAATCTTTTCATGATTATACAAATTACCAGAAGTAGCAAATCTCCTCATGCAAACATTACACTCGTAAGGTTTTTCACCACTATGAGTTCTTTTATGAGCAGTCAAATCATCAGATCGGGTAAATTTTTTCTTACAAATTTCACACTCAAAAGGTTTCTCACCCTTGTGAATTCTTGTATGAATAGTCAAATGACTAGAGTGAGAAAATTTCTTCATACAAATATTACACTCAAACGGTTTTTCACCACTGTGAATCCTTTTATGTGTAGTCAAATGACTAGAATGCGTGAATCTTTTCAAACATACGTTACACTCAAAATGTTTTTCACCGCTGTGAATCCTTTTATGAGCAGCCAAATCGTTAGATCGGATAAATTTTTTCGGACAAACATCACACTCAAAAGGTTTTTCTCCAGTGTGAACTCTTTTATGCGTAACCAAATCATTAGATCGGATAAATTTTTTCGTACAAAGATCACACTCGAAAGGTTTTTCGCCACTGTGGATTCTTTTATGAGCGGTCAAATCATAAGATCGGGCAAATTTTTTTGGACAAACATCACACTCAAAAGGTTTTTCTCCAGTATGAATCCGTCTATGAACAGTCAAATGACTCGAATTATGAAATATTTTATCACAAGTTTCACACTGATGAAGCCTTCCTCTGTATCGTTTTTGTTTTGGTTTATTAACATGTGAACTCTCATTACTAGTCACTTGGCGCACAGTCGCTTCTTTTGTATTTTCTTTACTTTGGTAAGATGTACTGGCCACTATTTCACTACTGTCTCTCTCACATTCTACATTTGCGTCCGGTTCATAATTTATATCAACACTATACGGTACTACAAAAACAATATCTTCCTTCTCTTCCTCAACAGGTTCACGTTTGATTTCAACATTCATTGGAGTTTCATCAATATCATCATACGGAAAAGAAGGTGCAGCATCCTCACAGACATCCTCTACAGGTTCTTGTTTTACTACAACATTCATTGAAGTTACATCGTCATCTATTTCCCTCTTAACATAAACTTGATTGTCGTACAAGGCGCCTTTATCCTTACGTGCATCTGGGGCATAATATACACCAGCACTAGTTCCATCCATCATGCGAGGTATTTACATATACAACTTACACACACTGTTATTTTATTTATACTGCTAAAAAAAAGAAGAGCAGTTTAAAGACGCCAATAACTCAGCAAGCATTTGACAACACGAAGTTGACAACTGACAGCGGCTCCAAAGAATAAGAACCATAGATTTACATAGACACTAATCGATGATTGACAGCCAAAATACGCATAGACAATCAAGTTTAGATTGTCACAACACTCACAACCACATTTTTTTCAGCTGTTGTTGAAGTATTTTCGATGAAGGTGGTATTTGAATATCATTATACAATACGATTTTAACTTTTGTTAGATATCATAAATTATGAAAGTTGAAATGATTAACGATTGATATTTACAATCTGATTAAATATTCACTCTGATTACTATACAATTAAAAATTTAAGAGAGCCCCACCTCACACCCGGATATCTCAGGAGTCATAGGTTCTTATTAATTTATCCGCACATTCGGGTTGGCTGGAAGAAATCGCATATGCGATAAGCCCGCCTTTTGGTAGTTTATTGGAACAAAAAACATGTACACATTATATATTGATGCCAATAAAGCTTTATTTATTTATTTATTTATTCAAACCAAAATTGTCCTCACGGGCGGGCCACTGGACAGGCCCGCCATCGTGGGTATAATATTTTATATTACTTCTCTCTTCAATGTCCTTTTTGGATGTGAGTAAATTTATTTATGTACAAAATAATACATAAATAAGATTCAGAGAATAAAATAGAATATGACAATAATAATGCAAGTGGGATAGCAAACTGGCACCATTTTTATCCATATACTTACATTTTTTTTTTAAATCTCCATACTGATTGTTCATTTTTTCCCTTTTTTTCTTATTATTGTTATTTTTGTTTCGTATACTACACACGGTGCTTACAAAAACTGACTTGAATAATTTAGAACAACACATGTATACCTACATATAAAGATACTGCCTCAGAACAGACTCAAGTCTAGTGAGGCAGTAAATTCCACTTTCTATTGTCAAAAGAATATGTGTTTTAAGATATGATGTTTAGTTTGTAGTAAAATTTTTGTAGTAGTAAGCTGTTTTATTGTTATATTTATGGAAAATATAGAAGAAAAATAAAGCAAACTTTCTGCAATTAATAAACGTACATGTTGTCCTCTCCGTGTCAAAAAATAAGATACCTATATAAATAAAGTTAGCCTGAAACCTGATCAAAAGATGAAACCTTGTATAGAGTGTATTTTTTTATCTCCCTCTCTTGTAACTATGGATTTTAATTATTAAGTTTTAAAATTATTAATAAGACTTTATGCACATCGTTACACCCATATTTTGTCTTCTTAAAATAAAATGTTTACAAGATTACAGTAAAATGAGAAAAAAACGCACACACACAAACTCGCCAAATGTGACATCTTTGTCAATGTAATAATATTTTTTATTACAGTCATATTATTTACAATGTTTGTTTTTTTTTTTAACTGAACCACATTCATTATTAATACTTTAATAAAATATTAATGTTTTATGAAAAGGTTCATGTTACAGAAAACCTGTATGTTGTCATTATATCCTTAATGAAAAGAGTAGTGGAGCAATATACCTACTGAAATATAATTTGTCATTCATATAAAAACTCATATTAGATACGTTTACCACACAAGCCAAGTTAAAAGGTAAAAATTATCTATTATAAGTATGACAACTTTCGATTATACATAGTATTGTAATTCTGATTTAAGTATTAAATAAAAATACTTTAAAAGTTAGTTTTTACTAAAATAAACAACAATATTAATATTTAGTCTAGAAAATGAATTCGATTGCCATCTATGCATTACCACGTAAAACAATTTACTCGAGAATTGCATAATACATAAACAATACTAACCAAAGAACCTACGTAAAATACTACTACCACATTTCCATAGATGTCACTTTATAAAACATGTCGACGTTACAAGCGCTACAGTGATATAATATTGTACTACTCCCATCTAGTCTCGCGACAACTTAATAACAGTGAAACGTCAATGCGCTTGCGTTTGGTGGTTTGCTTTCGATACATTGTGCTTTTTTAAATTGTAGTTTTCTCTCCTCACAATATTTTCTTCCATCAATTTTATTTATTTCGTTCGTTTTTACATTAATAAAACATGAAATTTAATTATGAAACGAAATATTGGTGCATAAAACGTCGGAAATAATAACACAAAATTCTTCGTCGCGTATTCTTCATTCTTGTGTTTTTTTTATTCTACTGTGAATAGTATAAATGATTTATGGCATTGTCAAATTATATTTTTGAGTGTATGTGTGAATTAATTTAATAGTTTTTTTATTAAATATTCTATTGTGTCCTGTACAAAGGCGTTTGTAAAGTGATTTGAGTGTATTTTGGTGAGGTGATCACGAGATATTGATGCATCATTTTGCCTTTGACCAAATTGTCATCACACAATGTGTAAAGTGTTATGGTAAGTTAAAAAGCAAATATCATATCAATTAATACTTCAGTTATTTAATTCTTTATATTGGAATTTATTAATTATATTTGCACAGTTTTAAAATATCTCGTCTGGCTACAGAATTGTTTCGCATTCGACGCGTTTCTTTTGACATTGGTTCGGAAAATAATGACAAGTGGAGCTGATAATCGAACATGTGAAAGATAATAAATTATTATTAACAACACCGCAGCATCTTTTCTACGCTCACTGTTTCGTTTTGCATCTAACTGTTAGAAATATATTATTATAATCATTAGATTGTTGTGTTTTATATAAAATTTCGTTTTATTTTCAACACGTAGATATGAAATTCGATTGCACACTTACACATAATTATGTTATTGTGTATAGATAATTTATTCGACGCTGTTATGATGTCATTTTTAATTAACTGCCAACTATAAAAACGTTTAACATCTATCGAGGTGCAATAACTAAACCCGGGATATGATCATTATTGAAAATAAATTCAAGAATGAATGAGAGAATGATTAAAGCGAAAGAATAGAGTGAGCAAATGATTAAAGCGTAATTTGTTGTTGTATTACGGTCGTATCATAACGTTTTGGGTTAGTTTGAAGAGATCCCGCCTTTGCGATAAACTCGCCCTCTGTATATTGATTGTATATAACACGAATGTTTACCTTTTATGTAATTGTTTGTAATCAATGTACAGTAAAGAATGGATAAAATAAATAAATCATTCGTTTACAAAATTTTAAGTGTCTCGGAGGAAATCCGTGGAGCACTCGGTAAAGAATTGGTCTTCCACTCTTCTCCGTAAGTTTTCCAGTGTCCTGTAAAAGGCAGGTGTTGGAAAAAATTAAGGCATTTACATCTTAAATTCAGCAATGAGGTTTGCCACCCATCCTGAATGTCTTGAATGTATTTTGGCACAGAGAGGACAGCTTGCATGTTTATTATATGCAGCTGATCTGCTGGCTATCCCACATATGGGATATGCCCTGATGATATAGTTCTAGTAGGATATGCATAACATGGCTCTGAATTTTCATGTTTCACTCTTTTCCATATTATGTTATCGTGTGTCCTGTATAAGGCAGACGTGTTCTAAAAATAAAGACATTTCACATCTGAAATTCAGCGATTTTTTTTATTTATTTATTTCAAACTTACAGTTACAGCTTATATATTATAACATAATAAACGGAACAATAATAGTGCAAAATTAAAGCCAATTACAACTTAAGTTATATACATAGAATTATATTACTATGGTTATATAATACAAAATGTTAGTTAAAAAACAAATTATATAAAACAGTTACTACATTTTTTTTTAATATTTATTTATTTATTCTTTTTGCACATCAATACATAACAGTGTTAACAAAATAATATAAAATTTTAAAAACTAGGACGATGTGCAGTGGCGAGATTATCACTATAAAGTGATTTCTTCCATCTAACCACGGCACATTGACATGAAACTAGTAAAAAACAAATTTACTTACAAAAAAAAAACATACAAAATATCAAAACACAACAAAAGAAAAAAAAATTATGAAGGATAATTAGATAAATGTACCTATATTTAAAAAGGTATATGTATAAGAATATGAAAATAAATAAGAAAAGCTATGAAATAAATTCAATATTACATGTGAGCATTTTAGGATTGAGGGGAAAGGAAAAGGGAAGGGAATGATTTTGTTAAAAGATCTGAGTAACTTGAGTAAAAGTAAATTAATTTATGATGATGCACAATATGCATACAATAATTATTTATGTTAATTTTTATATAAGATATATTATATTTTAATTTTTTCTGTTAGCACGAAGAGGACAGCTTCCATGTGTATTATATGCGGCTGATTTGCCGGCTACTACCCCACTTATGGGATAACTCAATTGCAAAGACAAATAATTCAGTTCATTCAGCTATATTATCATGTAGGTGGGGTAGCCAGCGGACCAACCTCGTGCAGACAGATTGTCCTCTCCGTACCAAAAAAGTATACGTTCAGAATAGGTAGCCTAGCACATCGCCGAATTTAATTTGCAAATAAATAATAATAATAAAAAATAAACTTTATCGTACAAAATATTTAAACAAAAATAATTAGATTACAACATGGTACATATATACAAATAATTTTGCACAATGGGCGAGCTTATCGCAGGGACGCGATATCTTCCAACTAAAGGGGCGTTCACATTTGTTCACTTTCACTTTCAGTGATCACTCCGGATGATCCTCCAAGATGAAAACGTGTGAACAGGCGTTTCATCGTTATTAGCGATGACGGAGGAAAGAGATTACCACTCGTCATAATTTTGATGAAAGGTCCTTTCACTGAAACGACCATAAACAAGTTTAATCTTATTATTTTTTTCGTTGTCTATGAATTTGTATTGAATGTCAGATTCATGTATAAAATTATTACGCAAACGAGAGCTATATTAATTTATTTTTTAAGTGTTATTTTAAATTTTTGAATTCGTTTAATTATTTTTGTACGAAAATACGTCAAATTACATACAACATGACTGAGAGTGTTGACATGACAGTGAAAGCCTAGAATGAACAAGTGTGAACAGACGTGTTCACTTTCGATGAACAGGTTTGACCCTGACACTCTGGATGATCATCCAAAGTGAAGCAGTGTGAATGCTACTTAACCCAATAAAATATAACAAAAGACAAATTAAATGTTGGGTTAGTTGAAAGAAATCGCGCCTTTGCGATAAACTCGTCCTCTGTATATTGACTGTATTCGATTTGATTAAATTTAATGAAATTGATTTATTATCTGCATTTAGTTCGCTGCTATCCCAGAAACGGGAAGCGCCACGATGGTATGAAATATGAATGAATGAATGTATTTAGCTGGCACCCTGCATTATTGTCTATGGTTATCGTCGTATCGAATTCTATAATATCATTTCTTGCAACAGTCGTGGTGAATTTATATTGAACATAAAATAATATTGAAAAAAATGAAGCAATAAATTCGTCGCGTGAATGCAGAACTATCCTATGTCCAAATTAACT
Source organism: Athripsodes cinereus (assembly GCA_947579605.1). NCBI lineage: Eukaryota > Metazoa > Arthropoda > Insecta > Trichoptera > Leptoceridae > Athripsodes > Athripsodes cinereus. The sequence continues at coordinate 15,729,495 of OX388325.1, read as the reverse complement.
AAATGTTGAGGAGAGTCAATTGAAATAAAGCACAGCGCGTAACAGCGATGACAGACAATGCAAATTTTGATATTACCAATATTGTAAATGTAGCCAGTTTGCAAGTGAGTCTATGAATTCCATAATGAAGAACTATCCTATGTCACAAAATAAGACATAGGATTCTTCTGCATGTTAATAAAATACATATCTTTACATAGGTTACTTCTGTTTTTTATGTTTTTTCTTTATTAATATAAGGTTTGTACATGGTATACTTCTGCATACCCTGAACAAGCATGTCATAAATGACTTTTGGTGGAAAATTTAATTTTACTTAAAATTGGACTTAGGATAGTTCTGCATTCTAGCGACGATATTTATTGTTAGTGTTCGGTTGGTAAATTACCTGCTTGTTAATTAATTAACTTTGCATAAAGATAAGGTCCCTTTACTGCCATATATTATGTCGAATACGATTTGGACACTGTAGACTGGACGCTTATCTTTATAAAATTCAACTTGTTGAAAGTCCATACTGCGAATGCGGCCTGGACGAGGAGACTATTGACCATGTTTTCCTAGAGTTGGCTTGTTCACGTGGATCAATTTATCAAGGACGATCGTGTGTTGAGTAAGAGAAATCGACCAGCGTGTATGAGGGATTGTGCGAATGTTGAAGAAACGAAAGAAATAGTAAGGATAGATCTGCATGACGTTTTATTCTCACTTGGGACACGGCTTTAGCGTGTAACTAGAGTAGGTACTTAATAATAATAATAATACTAAACTCTACTGGGATCGACCAATACAAACTGATCGAACTATTCTAGCTAATCGACCAGATATTGTGTTGGTTGATCGCAGATGCCGTAAAACATACATCATAGACATCACTATACCGCACGATGAAAATTTAAATAAAGCTGAGCAAGATAAGATAATAAAATATCTTGATCTTGCTCACGAAATCAAAGATATGTGGAGAACACCTACCACAATCATCGTGCCTATAGTGTTGTCTGTGAATGGTTTAATACCTAAGAGTCTGGCAAACAATCTCAGAAAACTGGGAGTAGATGACAGGCTCAAATACAGCATGCAGAAGGCCGTACTTCTATCGTCCACCAGGATAGTAAGAAGGTTTTTGTCCCTGTAGCTCTGTAAGTGATCTCCCATGATTGTACTATTTCATAGAACATCATGGAAGAATCAACTCGAATAATGTTGGGGTTCTACATTTTGAATATACATAAATTTATTTTAATATTTTATGGTTTTTGTTATTTAATGTTATTTCAAAATTTTATTGTTAATCTTATATTGTGTTCAAAATGTAGAATCAAATATTGTTTTGTTTAATAAATGAGATATGAGATAATAATAATAAACTTTATTGTACAAAAATATTTGTATAAAAATAATAGCATTACAATAAGGTATAAACGAAATTTTTTGTACAATGGGCGAGTTTATCGCAGGGATGCAATATCTTCCAACTAACCCAATTTTTTTGTACTTAATTTACTTTTTGTATGGCTTCGGCTTGTATTAATAATCATTCCAAATCAAATCCGTGGTTCTAGTCCAGAAAGCCACTGCATCGCCGCTGGGGTTGATCTATGGATGTCCATCCAGTCTCCCTCGTACCTTCTTTCTGGACAATCCTCCACCAGATGTTGAATTGTTTGGGATTGAGCTCCACAGTCGCATTCCGGGGACTCCCGCTTACCCCATTTCCACATTAGGTAGAGTGTATTACAATAGTATGGAGGATATGATGTACCTAATAAGTATTTCCTTACAAATCTCAAAATAGATTTCATCTACATATTAATATCATAATGTATTGCACCCATAAAACTAAAATGGTACAGAACAGTGGCGTACTCAGTCAAAAAATCTTACACCCTCGTATATAAAATGACTAAATATTCATTATTAAAACACTATAACGACTGTTCAGTTCTACAGCTCGACTAGTCGAAATTTTCATAAATTTTGATTAATCGGTAATACATAATATTATCAACTCCGCTCTTTTAATTCCACAAACAAATATCTATAAAAAATACACGGTTCCCTTTATATATTAATTATTTAGTTAATGATAAAAAATTAATGTACCTATTTTCAATTCCACAAATTAATATTTGGAATTGTTTAACTATTGAACGGAACAAAGACAACGTATGTCTTTAATAGCAGTTGCGATTATTATAATTATATTTTACTTTCTGTTGTGTTTTTAAAGCATAATAATGTAAATATAGCAAAATTACAAGAATGGCAATTTTTCGAATATAAGACATTTCGACTTTTTTAGTATGGAAGTGGACAGTCGATAATATAAAAAACAAGTTCCGCCACTGGAACAGAAAACGGAGTCAGTATAGAGAAGAGTATTAAGCAAGAGTATGTACTCATAAAACATTGGTCTTACATACATAGTGTAAACGGCTATGTTATGTGTATCCTCAACACCACGTCCCCTGTGGCATTGGCATAGGAGACCAACGACCAACGAGACGCAATAAACTCAGAAGAACATCAACATCCATAAATGAAGACCACGAAAGCCTATACAACATCTTATATCATTAAGCTTAGGCCACTTGTGGTTTGAATGCCTCATATATTATTAACTTACTTACTTCCGATGACCGAAAAGCCCTTGCAGTATCTTTGCCTCCGAAACAATAGATCTCCAAGCCTTAATATCTTGAGCAATGGAATGGCAGTCGTCTTTAGCTAGCATTTAGCTCCCCTAGATCTCGGTTGGTGTTAATATATCTAACAATCTTTGTCTAACGGTTTTCTACCCTTCTGGTATACCCTGAAGAATACATTTAGTCGCCCTTTCTTCTCCGGATTTAACGACGTGACCAACCCATGTCAATCTTTGGGATCTGGTCTCACTTGTGATGAAAGGTTGGTTTGTTGTGATTGAACAATGAACTAGCTGACTAATTTAGTTAGCTAGTTCATTTTGACACCTTAGTACAACTATAAATTTCGAGAGTCTATGGATTTCGTATTCAGAACGAAATTTTAGTTGACATCTGACAATTACAATTAGTTGTATTTGGCAGAATCTTATTCGCGACTTTTAATTTATTTTATTTTTATTTTATTTTTATTTTATTTGAATAAAATATACCACTGCCAGCTTGACAGTTGTGAAACCTAATTGCTGGACAGTGGACAACATATAACAATCATAAACAAATATGAATCTAAGAATCTAAAATAACAACCATACGAATATAACCCATTAATAAAAAAAATAACTTACAATATTCTGTAAAAACACTACACAATATTTCAAACACCATTTAAAAAACCAATAAATAAAGTTAACTCAAAAAACATCAATAGATAAAAAAAAAACAATCACCATGTTATTTTTCAGACCGGGCACAAGGCCACTACCCAATCGTGCGAATATTATTAGTTGCTGTCATTTTGCCGCAGAATATTGCTATATTTTGGAAGTTTAAAGTTGTTTTTTCAATTAAAAGTAAAAAATGGAAATTTTTAGGGTCCTCGCAACTCTTGGCATCTATAAATTGTAAAATTATACCACCACCGACGCAAATGCGAACGTCAAAATATACCGGCAAATCTGACATTTCACAATTTTCACGAGCGACAGCTTGTTGCCAGAAGTGTAAATCGGAACGTGAAAAACATTTTTTATTGCGGCATCACCGACTAATATTTGTTTGTCCCATAGATTTCACCGTTTGCCCTTGGTGGTTATCGAGTTTATAGTTGTTTATAGTTCGTAACTAATACTGAATACGATTTTTTTCGAACTATTATTAGTTAAATATTTATAAGACAATCAAAACACTGTTATTATTTCATTCTCAAGAGTACTCTTGAGAATGCCCGTTGAAGTGGGCGAAAACGTTAGAGTTTGAATAAATGTGGTGAAAATTATAACAGTGTTTTGATTGTCTTATAAATATTGAATATGAATTTTCACAGTGTGAGCACAAACACCCTTCAACAATTTATTATTAGTTAGTTCATCAAGATTCAGAATCAGCCCTAATATGAAGATTAACTAAAAACATAATGCAACGAATGTATTAGTTGAAATGTTGATACGATGCAATGATTTCACGCGTTCTGTTTGATTGCGTGCGATGCAGAAAGGGAAATCTGCCTACCTATAGAAAATATCTACTATTATTCTTGTAGTTTTTAGTTAATTAGTAGTAGTAGTAGTAGTAGCGGTTATTACAAGCGGCTGGTCTGCTGGCTACTTCGCCTATAAATGAGTATTTTATTGTGAGTGGTCAAAAGCCAAAATCTAGAACTTACAATCGAAAGAATTCCACCCGCTGCTGATTTATTCGGCACTCCACATCGTAAAAGCATTGCAGAAAGCAGTCCTGGGTGCCGCCTGATGTTGTGGCCAATCCAGTTAGCTCGTTGTTAGCTGATTCTTTTAAGGAGTTGCCTTTTTTCTCCTACCCCAGTTAACACCTCTTCGTTTTCGACGCGTTCCGACCAATTTAGAGTTCGTCGGTAGCCTGGAGGTAGAGTCTCGGCCTTCAGAACAAGGGGTCCGTGGTTCGATCCCAGGTGCCGGCAAACTCCCCTTTCACAACACAAGCTTTTAGCTTAGTGTGAAAGGTGTATAAGGTTGTATTTGGGTTTATAACAAAACCCAGATATATCTTTTAAAAAAAAAATATCAATCTTCAGCATGCGTCATTTAAAGGCCACCAACCGTCCGTTTTCACTCTTGCTGATGGTTCACAACCATCTCGCAACCAATAGAGCCGGTAAGTCTAACTTCTATGAGAGGGCTTTTGGTGTTGTTGGACCGGTTACGTGGATACGCCTACCGGTACCATTGAGAGACAATCAGACTGTCACCAGCTTCAGAAGCAAATTGAAAACTGCACTCTTCACCGGCGTCCTTGAGACGATCTAGGGACTGTTAAACGGCATCAAAACGAAATCATCATCATATACATAATATATGCATATTTTGAGTAAATTCGAATGAAGAAGGTGTGTTTTTCCAAGAGGTACATTGTGTGTTACCGTGTTTACGTTACGATAACTGACGTGTTAACACGTCGCTACTTGTCGCATGACGTACAGTCGCGTGTCTCTGCTATTTATAACATCGTTATATTATAACAAATAATGTAATTGTAGAATGATGTTGTTTTAATATGTAATATATTATTTATAATATTTATTCGTATTAAACTGTGATTCTCTTTATTATATTATCGCCTGTCCAGTTGCATAACTCTACATCAAGTAGAATTGTCTTATATTCGAGAAATCGTCATTTTTGTAATTTTGTTTGACAATTACACTGTCTGAATGGAGGGGTGCGAGGAAGCGCGGGCGTCCGAGATATACATGGCTTGACCATGTAGATGAAATTTTCAAAGACAGCCGTGTTTTGAGTTAGAGAAATCGACGTGTGTGCATGAGAAATTGTATGAATGTGGAAGAAGCGAAATAAGTATGTAAGGACAGGTCTATATGGCGTTCCGTTCTCTCTGCCTACCCCACATGGGATACGGCGTAAGGGAATAGATAAATACATAATAATATTATAATGTTCATTTCCGGGCTTAGTGGCCGTGGTCTGTAGGGTAGTCTGTGACCCAACGTTTCACCCACAACCACTAAGACCACGGCCACTAAGCCCGGAAATGAATATTCTTACTAGTGACGCCGGCCGTGAAAGCCTAAGATCATACAATATTATAATGCTTTAAAAACACAACAGAATGTGAAATATTTATGTAATATATAGTAATATAATATGTGACTGTATTAGTTTATTATTTAACCACCCTTTTTTTCTTTACACACCCTTTCTTTCAGAGAAGTATATCCTCTTTGTCATTCTTCTTTGTCGCCTTCCATTCGTTCAACATGACCAAGCCATCTCAAACATAATGATAAGCGAATGTGGAGTATTGTTTTTCATACCGGAAATTCTAGGAATATAGACAGAAGTCTCACTTTTATTATTGGCACGTTATACCCTATGTAATATAATAATAAATTAATATTATGTTTTTTGTATTGAAAAGGATGAAGGATTTACCTGAACCCGGATTAAGGTAAGGATATCCCAGCTTTTTATATTTACTAGGAATCCTGGCATTGCGCATAATAGAGAAAGTTAATTAACTTCCTTGTGTCTTGTTCCTGCTGGACATTTGTGGTGAATCAAAACCACTGTTTTACGGAACAACGATAACGTATGTCTTTAACAGTGCGATTATTGTATAGTATATTTTTAACTTACTGTTGTGTTTTTAAAACATTTTGTAAAAATAACAAATTTACAAAATCGGAGATTTCTCGAATATAAGACATTTCTACTTGTTAGAGTTATAGAACTAGACAAGTCTATATTGAGTTTAGAGCAGAAATGAAAAATATCAACGTATTTTAAATTGTAAAATAATTAATAATGGAAAGAAGTGAATAACTGATGCAAGGAAAATATCTCGCAAAAATCTTTGTAGGAAAATTATTTTACAAGAAATTTCTAAGGGATACAATTCTAAAACTACTTGTCGGGTCAGATTTCCAAATATTTTGCATTTTTTTTACATCGATAAATGAAACGAATGTACGTATTTTTTAATCAAGAATATGTGGCGTAGGATATATATTAGAAAAATAATGACCCGATTATAATGTTATTTCCCGCTGCACTCGTTAGATATATGTATACAGGTATGTATGTGTTAGGTATATTGTTATAATTATTATGATTGAAGAGATAAAAATGATTTTATCTGTAATCCAATAATTCCATTATTTACTCTTTCGTCATGGTAGGTAATTGTTAAGATAACAGATAAATGTCAGAGCTGTCTGCATTTATACGTTTTAGGTAAATAATTAAAATCTAAGAAGGAATGGTTACAGTTGACATTCAACATGTATGAAAACAGATATGAGTTGAAATTCAGCATGTATGAAAACAGGTAGGTATGAGTTGACATTCAACATGTATGAAAACAGGTATGAGTTGACATTCAGCATGTATGAAAATAGGCATGAGTTGACATTCAGCATGTATGAAAACAGGTAGGTATGAGTTGACATTCAACATGTATGAAAACAGGTATGAGTTGACATTCAGCATGTATGAAAACAGATATGAGTTGAAATTCAGCATGTATGAAAACAGATATGAGTTGAAATTCAGCATGTATGAAAACAGATATGAGTTGAAATTCAGCATGTATGAAAACAGGTATGAGTTGAAATTCAGCATGTATGAAAACAGGTAGGTATGAGTTGACATTCAGCATGTATGAAAACAGGTATGAGTTGACATTCAGCATGTATGAAAACAGATATGAGTTGAAATTCAGCATGTATGAAAACAGGTAGGTATGAGTTGACATTCAGCATGTATGAAAACAGGTAGGTATGAGTTGACATTCAACATGTATGAAAACAGGTATGAGTTGACATTCAACATGTATGAAAACAGGTATGAGTTGACATTCAGCATGTATGAAAACAGGTATGAGTTGAAATTCAGCATGTATGAAAACAGGTAGGTATGAGTTGACATTCAACATGTATGAAAACAGGTATGAGTTGACATTCAGCATGTATGAAAATAGGCATGAGTTGACATTCAGCATGTATGAAAACAGGTAGGTATGAGTTGACATTCAACATGTATGAAAATAGGCATGAGTTGACATTCAGCATGTATGAAAACAGGTAGGTATGAGTTGACATTCAACATGTATGAAAACAGGTATGAGTTGACATTCAGCATGTATGAAAATAGGCATGAGTTGACATTCAGCATGTATGAAAATCAAACCGCTATACAATAAAAGATTATATTTAAAATAAATTAAAAAAAACACTGTTTCATTCCACTATAAGAATAGGGAACATGCATGTGTGAGGAATATGAATAAATGTTATCAATTCATATTAATAAATATACGCTGATCATGAATATCCTAATAAGAAACCATAAAATAAAACTTTTCATTCATTATTTTCATTTTAAAAATCCATATTTTCTGTTATTGAATTAGTCCGGTGTGACGTCGCTAGGCGCTATTTTGTATTGCCACACATTTCACTCTTAGTACTGTTTGTAGCGCCTGATATTGTCAAATACTGCTCCGCCACGAGTGGACCTTTATGCGGCGAAGTGTGAAAATTGCTTTTTTAAATGGTGATAAAAACCTTAAAAATGCACATTTAAAAATATAAAAAGTACCATAATTTTTCTAATTTTCTGTACTATTTTTTGGGTTGAAATTTTTTTTTTGTGAAAGTTCCCCATTGTTTAATTGTTAAAACGTTTTCGACTACAATGTAGTGATCATCAGTAACAATACAATACTAAATTCAAAATAATTTAGGGTCGGTAGGGGTTGTGTGGAGGGTGGGGGTGACTAATTCAGGGGTGGGTTCGGGAGCAAAAGTAGTGGTGACGTTATTTGGGGCTGTTGGATATTTACGACGTTTTTTACAATTTTTAATTTCTAAAATTTCTAAGTAGTTTGCTTTAAGAACATTTTTGTAGTAATTCTGCACCGCTGAAATCAAGCTGCTCTGAATTGAAATATTATTATTACTAGCAAATAGCAAAAAGGGGTAATAAATCGAAAACTTTTCTTTTTTTGTCTCAAATAAATTAGCAGAATTAATTAGGACGCATTATTTTTTTTATTGTAAAAGTATTTATATGAATTTTCCAGCTTTAAAGGATGTCCTTTACTCCTGCGTTAGCTGGAAGGAAACCATTACCATCTTAATGTTATGGATTGAAACAGCGTCAGATTAGTAGGTACTAATCTTATGTCACAAACAGTTACTCAGGATTTTCTCCCGGTATTCCATGTCACACGGGCACATGTGCCAAGTGTAACCTGTTTCTCTGTCAGTTCGTTAAGTTTCACCCGTTTCTGTGGCAGTTCGTTAAGTTTCACCCGTTTCTGTGGCAGTTCGTTAAGTTTTGTCTATTTGTAAAAATGTGTATAGGTATTATTCTACAAGTAGTTTTCAGAATTGCAGCCTTCTGTAAAGTGATATAATATGATGCTTGTGGTAGTACTTATATATTTAAACTGTTAAAAAGATGATGTAGTATGATGCCTGTATGTACTTGCCAAAACTATTGGTAGATACTTTTGTAATAATTTTCATTTTCCAAATCTTTTTATTTCTTCCTGCAATTCTGTATACTTTTTGATTTTTTTATGTAGGTACTATTAATTTTCTATAAATTCGTCGATGCTCTTCGAAACGATTGCCAATTCCCCCTGACTATTGAACGATTACTGAGTAAGACATCCGATACAATCCATCTATCCCTTCTCAAATCGATAAAGGCAAATTTTAATATTCTCTAATAACTATCTTCTCCCTGACATTTAATTACATTTAGAAACTGTTTTTGGCACAAATCATCCATGTAGAATGCTATGCCATTAGTGGAAAAAAACTAACATAATTTTACAACAAGTCTCAACTGGGCTACTAGTCTAGTTAGTAAGTCTATAGATAAATATAATATTGTTTTCTTTGAAATTGACGCAATCACTTTACCCGCACTTTACTCTAGTTTTTAATAAATTATCATCGCTTGAGTTCACAAAACACCCGAACCTCCAGGATACTGCGACTCACCAACCCGCATGGCAAGCGTGGTGAGGTAACGCCAACAAACCCTCCAAAAGAACAACCAAGATGCCGCATTTTCCCAAGATAGAGCGGCGTGGAAGGCGATGGAGGAGGCCTTCGTCCAGGAGTGGACGGGAGTAGGCTAGGAAGAAGAAGAAGAAGATCATCGCTTGAACTTTGTATTCTGTGATTCGTAATATAGCGTAGGTGTTTTGATGCAAACGTTTTGAGCCGTAATCTATTTTGGTTTATCTATCTAATCCATCTTGCAATCTCCCGCATGTGGGGTAGCCAGTGGAATAACCGGACGCAATAAACATGTATGCAATCGAGTGTTTTAGGTAGAGTCGAAAATGGACAAATCCGTTTGTAGTGAAATGTCAATTAGGGCCCAAAAACTTTCTCCAAACATTCATTGTCAACCTTTTTTTTATTAATATTTATTTTACATCTCTTTCAAATGCCAGCACTATCGTCTTCGCAACATTAATTTCTAACCCATTCATTCTGCAATAACACACACCCACACACGAAAAAATATTTTGTAGTCACTTTCATTCTTAGCCACTAACACCAAATCATCTGCATACATCAAAACATTCACCAGATTTCCATTCAATTGAAGACCAATATACATCTATTTCAAAGGTCACCTGTAGCGATATGTTATATTATGTAAAGAAAACCACCTACCTACTCATAGGAGTGATTTCCTTTAGTTTATTTATTTGAATTTAGAATTTTTGTTTTGACAGTTGGTAAAGTAATTTTGTTTGTAATATTGTGTTAGTTTTGAAAGACCTGAAATAAAGACTTTAAATGCTGTTTTTTTGATATTATTTCAGGTAATTGTTTTATTATTGTTTATTTTATGTTTAGTATTATTTAGTTTCTTTAGTTTAAATAATGTTTTTAATAAATTTTTGATATTATTTCAGAAAAACACAGATTGCTTTATTTCAAGTATAAACATCCATAATATTTTTTGGGTCATATTTGATACCTATTCAAAGAATAGATTAAACAAACACGGAGATATGACACAACCTTGTTTCACTCCCTTAGTTATGTGTTATCTAAGTATTATTAATATATTACGGAAAATACAATTATTTACGTATTAATTAGAAGCGAATTAAACAAAACAACAGAAAAAAAATATCTATCTATGTATATCTCCAGTAACCAGGTGTAGAAAATAGTAGAGTAGATAAAAATAATATATAAGTATCTTATCAGAGACATCAAAATAAAGTGAACCGCGCAAATGATAAGTGCGATCGCAATTTTACCTAATGACACTGATAAAAATATAATAATATATTCAGCTAGATAATTAAACATTCCGTGGAGCACCTGGCAAAGAATTGGTCTCCCACTCTTTCTGTATTGGGGTGTTCACATTGTGCCGCGTACAGACAGCTGGATGCGAACGTCAAGCATCAAGCAAAAATCTTAAATCTTTCGGCGACAATTCGGAGCACTCTCCGAAGAAATACTCGAATAAGCATCCAGCTGTATGTACACGGCATTTGGCGAATATCAAAATATAACCAGGCGAATTTCAAAATATAACGTCAGGCGAAAAAACAAAATTCGCCGTACGCCCATTGATCGCTACACCAGTCCACCGATATAGAAACGATCTGTTAGATGCGCTTTGATTTTGACATTGTTTTCAAAATGACGGACGTCGAGATGGAGATCGCGAAGTGTTTATTTTTAGTTGAAAATTTTATAGTAGAGGTTAAAGGCGCCTTTAAATTAAGGAAACAAACGCCACACACCAACAACAAAGATAATAGTTGTCACGAAGCGGGAAACATTATAAAATTTATAGGTTAGAAAGTTTTTACGGACGCCGCGCACATCTACGCATGCGCAAATCGTTCAACCAGAGAAAAAGTTGGAAGATGGTCAACTCGAGACGATATCGTTTCTACTGGTTTTTATCGTTTCAGACTAGCTGTCAATTTGCTCACACGGTTCAAATGGCTGGCTATATTTAGGTGCCCTGGTGATATTCGCCAAAGTGAGAACACCACATAAGTTTTCGAGTGTTCTACTGTAAAAGACAGACGTTCAAAAGAGTAAAGACACTTTTCATCTTGAGTTCGGAGATGAGATTTGACGGAATACGGTTCTCTAACTCCAGATTCCGACACCTATACTAAACCATCTCTGTGTCTTCCACAAATACACTAGCTGCTGCGTCTAATGAACTTACAGGTCGTCCTGTTTGTGCCGAGAAAACGTTTTATACTGTCATATTATTTGATGTTTTCATATATGTTTTCAAATGCCGTAATTACAAACCGTACTTAGCGATCGACTACTGGCGAACTCTTCGACAATCTACCTACACGTACCGTGTAATTATGCGTTATTGTTGCAGTTATTGTCGAAAATTCGTTTGTGCAAGTGCATGTTTGTCTAGGGGGTCTGCTCTATAGTAGAATGTGTCTCTCATTCTTTTCCGTAAATTATGAATTGATTAAAGATAACTTACTACCTTAGTCTGATTTGTATTGTTCATAGAGCAGTTATGAGAGTTATTCAGGACGCTCCTTTTCTATCTCCGCTCCGATAGAAACTTTATTCAAATTCTTTTGTGCAAGTGCATGTTTGTCTAGGGGGTCTGCTCTATAGTAGAATGTGTCTCTCATTCTTTTCCGTAAATTATGAATTGATTAAAGATAACTTACTACCTTAGTCTGATTTGTATTGTTCATAGAGCAGTTATGAGAGTTATTCAGGACGCTCCTTTTCTATCTCCGCTCCGATAGAAACTTTATTCAAATTCTTTTGTGCAAGTGCATGTTTGTCTAGGGGGTCTGCTCTATAGTAGAATGTGTCTCTCATTCTTTTCCGTAAATTATGAATTGATTAAAGATAACTTACTACCTTAGTCTGATTTGTATTGTTCATAGAGCAGTTATGAGAGTTATTCATGACGCTCCTTTTCTATCTCCGCTCCGATAGAAACTTTATTCAAATTCTTTTATTTCCTCAAATAAGCTTATACAATCAAATACAGTTCAAATATCCATAATATGCCAATAAAACTAATTCCACTTTGCCACCTCACTATAGGCTAAACCCTGTGTCGAGGCTGACAGTACAATCAGTAATATATGTGTGCAAGAAACAAATTTAGACATTATAATAAACAGATTAGATACAACACACCAATATGTGGTAGGGATTATTAGTTAGAGTTAGAAGACAGTATTTATGTACTATCAAATATTATGTAAGATAAGTTTCTATGAATTCAAAAGTTTGGATTACACGATCCTTAGTAGAAGTTCATTGTGATAATATATTTTTATTTATTTATTTATTTTATTCTTCACTGTACATTGGTTACAATATTACATAATGAAATAGTGGCATAAAAATAACAATTATAAATTCAATGTACAGAGGGCGAGTTTATCGCTAAAATGCGATGTCTTCCAACTAACCCGTTATATATATTAATTGTCTATCTATCTATACCCTCACGCCGTGTCCCAGGAGGGGTAGGCAGAGAGAACGTAACGTCATATAGATCTATCCTTACAAACTTATTTCGCTTCCTCCACATTCATCCAGTTTCTCATACATGTTCGCCGATTTCTCTTACTCAACACGCGACCGTCCTTTAGGATTTGATCCACGTGGTCCTTGGCCGTCCGCGCTTCTTCACACCTCCTCTTTCAGACAAATACATCCTCTTCGTCATTCTTTCATATTGCATTCGCTCAACATGTCCAAACCATCGTAACTTATATTAATTGTTTTTTCTCTTCATTGTTTCAGGTGATCGATTTTAGTTGTGTTTCTGTCATAATGCTAGCAGATCTGCGATAGTGTAGTGCGCAGGTGTGTGTGTGTGGGGCGCTCATTGGGGTTCTTAGGTGGCGAGCGTGGTGCGCTCTCCCGATGCACCCTGTTGTGACTAGCAGTGGCCCGGCATGGCCTTTATCATGATGAAAAAGAAGCGCTATAAGTTCAGCGTGGAGTGCTGCGTAGAGGAGTTGACGGAGGTACCCTTCGTGGCAGCTGTGCTCTTCGCAAAGGTTCGCCTTTTGGACGGTGGCAGCTTCCAGGAACATAGTACAAGGTATGACAATCTTTATTTTGTTTTTACCGTTCATCGATTATTATTCTTGCAAACTTTATTGTGTATATTATTATTGTTTTGTCACATACAGTTGTATAATATACTCGGGATTTGCTCCCGGTAATCCCAGGTAACACGGGTACCTACTTAGTATCCGTATATTTACTCTATGACGGGCACTTTTGCCAAGTGTTACCCATTTCCGTGTCACTTTTGTTTCGTCTATTTGTGAAAATTTGCGTATTATTCTACAAGTATTCAGAATTGCAACTTTCTGTAGAGTTATATAATACCTATGTTGCTTGTGGTAGTAGTGTCAATGTATTTAAACTATTGAAGGGACGATGCGATATGATTCCTGTATTTGATACAACTATTGTTACAATTGTAACATGTTTCATTTTCAAAATTCTTTTTGTTATTATTTTTGTTGAGAGTATATCACACTCTACTGGGACCGCGAACTGGATCCGATCACAGAGTAAACAAAATACTACAGTATTTCTACCTTCCTCACAAATATTCTGACATTCATAGAGAATAAAACACATTGTAGTTGAACTTCTTTATGGTTTTACATCGAAATTATGTTGGATGGTAATCGCTTTTATCCGTCACCACTACTGATCACTATTGATGAAACGTCTATTCACACCTTTGTCACACAAAGTTCTCGTATCGCTAAGTGCAAAGTATAATGGATGAACGGGGCACTGGTTTCGACTTATAAAATCATTGTCAAACTTACCTGACAATGACGAAACCAGGACACTATTCAATTAAATATTAAGTAAAACTAAATCAATTGTGTTTTCTTTCACATTTCTGCTTGTTGAGCTATGGAATTGGACAGTGCATATAGTATAATTTATTGTATTGATCTATTGGAGCATCTCCCACGCACATTTGTACCTTTGGAGTATAGAACCACTGCGTATTATTATAATGTTATGTTCTACTTAGAACAATTATTATCAGGTACTCGGTATCGGCGTGATTATTTGTTATTATTTCTACCTACTACCATTACTACCTACTCTTATTGCAGTTCAGGGAGGTTCATATTCATAAATATATTGACCTGTATGTCAGATTTAACCATATAATATGTCTGTACCATCGCAAGACGTGGCATATTACTCCAGTATGCAGCAACGAATATCGCTTTGTCATTTTCCATCATTAAGTCATTCTCATTACATGCAGTCCGTATCAGCGGGCATTGCAATAAGTGAGAATCACTCTGCACCTCCCCGCAGTCGCAGGTGGTGTCTTCTCCATTCAAAAAGCCCTACTTCTGCTGGTTACTTTTGCACCTAGTCACGCCTGTGTCTTCAACGTGGGGTAGCTTACAAACTATGCACGGTGTTTGTGCTTTCGGATGGCATCATCCATGGATTGTCGCCAAGTTTTTTTCCAACAATTCCTCTCTTCGTTTTTCTTTTTTTCGATCCTAATTATTATTATTATTACTCTGTTATTTATATATTAGGATTAATAATAAATAATTGATTTAATTCATAGGTGCAGTGCCTACTAATGCTAATTGATGTAAATAAATCATTACTTCCCACTCTGCTGAATCTGTGCTGTGTCGCTATACAATGTACATCCTACGATACTCTCCATGCAATCATTAGGCAGAAGGCAGTGGCGTGCTCCCCTCGTATGCAAAAATGCGCCGCATACAATTCGTCCCTCTTCTGACTAACAGTCGTATCTGCTAAAATGTAAATTGTTCAGGAAAGCGTTTTTAGTGTTTTGCCGCGCATATTTTCATCTCTCCTAGTTATATGATACAGTGTAAATATATTACATTATTTTATTTGTATTCTTATATATCTCAGAATCAGTTTTGAGATGAAATTTTGAGTAATTTGAAGATACGACAACACATTTTATTTAGAGTAATCCGTAAATATGACAACAAATCAGAAAGCTGTTCCAAGATAACGGTAACAGTTACATGTGTGATCTTCAGTGAGAACATGCAGGGCACATATAAATACACATTGGTGATCATAACTCGATTTCGCCAAAAAAAGTCAGATACGACAGTTAGTCAGAAGAGGGACGAATTGTGGTATGTGTTTCATACATGCTGAATGTCAATGTATACATGCTGAATGTCAATGCATACCTTAATAATAACTGCATGCACATCAGAAACATTCTTGGACCTATCTAAGGTAGAAGACAATAAAATGATCGGGTTTTAAACTCTCTTTACTAAATTGAAAACCTGGCGACGGGAAGTAGAAATATAAACAGTCTGGTATATTCTCTTCCAAATTGTGAAATGAGTTTTTTTCGTTTTTTTGTAATATTGGCGATGCACCTTTGTCTCCGCCCTTGTACAACTATGTATAGATAAAATTAATTAGTTCAATCAAGAGCAAATGTGATCAACTCCTCAAAGTAAAATGAAATTTCTTAGAACAAAATCAAACATCATTCGATGCACCCCATCATCCTCTAAACCAAGCAGATAGCTGATGCTAAGTGGGTATTCTATATTCCGTAGGGAGAAATGCAAACCACCGCGATCCCGAAGTGGGGATGCGAAAAAGACATTGTCAAGAGTCTCATAATCTATACCACACTTACAGTCAGGAATTAATGCGAGACCCACTTTAAAGAGATGACTCTCCAATCTATGATGATTGAATTGTATGCTCGAAATTGTGAAAAACTGGTGATCATCAGTTGAGATAATAAAATTGTTCATCATGAATGCATGATCAACATCAAAATTAAATGTATAACGCCGCCAGTGATAATATTAGGTACTACTGCTACTTATCAGACTGACTGCACTACGTCGCATTACTGAATAAAATGACGCATAATACAACTAAGTACATCTGCTTGTTATTAAGTATATGTAATTATTATGTTTCTATTAACAGCGTATTGTTGTGTCGTGTTAAAATAAATAACTCTCTCATCTTCATTGTACATATAACATTACATGAATCAATCAACAATGGACCAATGCACAATTATACAGGTGTTGGATTCCTTTGCAGCACGCCTCCGTGACTCGCGATCCTGCTGTGCTGCTGTTTTCCAGTTTTGGATGCAAATCAGTTGTGCATCCTTATTCACTCCATACAGCAGCTGTCGAAGCTTTGTCCTGTCTAGTTTTCTTCGACCTCCTCGATGTGGCATTCAAAATCCTTCTTGAAATGACATCTTCACTCGTTCTTTGCACGTGTCCAGGCCAGCTAAGTCTCCCAATTAATTTTTTTTATGATAGGATCTCGATGTAGATCGTACGTCTGCTAGTTTTAATTCACTTATCCTTGGTTCTTTCGCCAATCCCACCTATTCCTGTTTCAAAATATTATATTTAACATCTGTTGAGCTATGAACCATTTTTATGATAGTGTTCGAGGCTGTTGACAATAATCTATCGTTGGTTATCAACCTGAGCACTATAATTATGGCGCCAGAGAACAATACTGGACTCCAATTAACGACGTTGCTTTGACTTGCGCTTAATAAAAAAATGTGTATAATTATAGTTTTCGCATTTTATTCCATTTTCACTCGTAAGTGAGGATATTAAGAATATTACTCAACATATACGTGTTCTCATATCCCTTTTTTGTGAGTATGGTTAGCCAGCTGATTGCGTGTTGTAAATATGCAAGCTGTCTCTCTCCGTACTAACGAAAAAATAAGACATTTGGCAGAATGGGTGGTATACCATCGCAGAATTTAAAATGTCTTTATTTTTAATTATCAACTGCTTTTTATTGGACACTAGAAAACCTAAATAAAAGAGTAGAAGACCAATTTATTATCCTGGTGCTGCACGGAAAAGTAATACCTAATATATTGTCATGTGGTGAAATTATTTGATAAGTTCATAATGTACTTAAATTCTCTACCACAATGTATTCCGCATTAACAACAATAAACCTTACTATGGCTTCAGCTTTAGCACTAATTTTCCATTTACTGTTTGTCAACAATGCAAGTAAATAAATACATAGATACTACATTAATATAACCGAATATTTAGCAAGTAGTGGCTTACCGTTCGACTAAGACGTGAACTTCATTTGCTCACGTTTGTTCACAATGCTCTCTATGCAACATCATCCCCATACTATATTAATGAGACTAATACTTGGCGAATCACTGTTTAGCTCTGAGGTCTAACAACCAGCGCATCCTGTCAATCCCGGCTCACTGTACCATTTTCGTCTCGAACTCTTTTGCAGTTCGGGGTGCTTGTTGCTGGAATAATCTGTCATCATACTGACTCAAAGTCTGACGTCTTTCAAGTGAGCCGTTAAAGAGAAGGTATGTTGAAATATCTTTATTTCTCGGATATTTCAGGAGTCCAAGGACTCCTATTTATCCGTTTAGGTGAAAATTTATTAATATCTGGACTCTCTCTAGTCTCCACTATGCCGTTAGAGAGAAATTGATTTCCACAAACACAGCCTCTGAAACCTAAACCCCATCACTCCTTCCCCCTACCCTTCGCTCCTATCCATCACCTCTCGTCGCCAATTGGTCACGCCCAAAGCTCGCATGTCTTTTTCCACTCCGTCCATCCATCTCAACTTTGGCCTCCCGAACACTCTTTCTGCCTTTGGGCTCTGTGGAGTATATTCTTTTCATTGTTGATGTAATGGTTCAGGTTAATTAATTAATTATTAATTGTGTCGGTGCACACGTAGTAGACTTCCATAATAATGCAAGTGTTCCTTTCTACTATTGTTTGTTAATTCGCAGAGAGACGTCTTTCTTAGATTGATAATGACCTTATAAGTCGAAAGACGTCCTCTCTGCGAATTAACAAACAATAGTAGAAAGGAACACTTGTTTCAAATTGCATTATTATGATTCAGGTTTTGAAATATACCATGTCGTCTCAGAGGATCTGGGCATTTCGGCGCTCTTGCAAACCATGAAGACCTTCACTTAGCATTCTATGTTTTTATTACATGCAATCATTCCGCTGGCTACCCCATTATCTGTTAACTGTTCGACAATAATTGGTACCTATCATAAATTAACTTACCATTTTTTTACCTCATTGTCTTTATTTTTATTTATGTATCCATTTTTACTATGTAGGTATATATTTTTTTGATATTTTATTGTGTAATTGCTTTAGTTGTTGTTTTTTTTTATATATATATTTTTAGTATCTATCTATATGTATGTATCTATCTTTAATTATTTAGTTTATTTTATTTATTATTTTTATCTATCTTTAATTATTTATTTTGTTTTATTTATTATTTTTATCTTATTTTAGTTCTTCTTTAATTGGTTAGTTGGAAGATATCGCGCTTCTGCGATAAACTCGCCCATTGCACAAAATTTATTTGTCTAGTTTAAATTGTTGATTTTTTGTGCAATAATGGTTTTTATTATTTTATAATTTTAATAAAATTGTTAAACTTTTGTTCCAATGCTATGTATATTTATTTTAATAATGTATAGTCTCGCTTGTGCCGTGCCGATATGCTTTTTTATACAATAACACTTGAAATTGCCCCGAACGGGACATGAACCCATAACCCGTCCTTTTCTTGAGGAGTGCTTTGTCCAATCAAGCTACGGAGCGACATGCCGAAGGCTTTGATATTCTCCCTTATAAACCTCGATGACAGCTTCACGTGTAGACATTTTTTTTAAGTTATATCTGGGTTTTTGTTATAAACCCAAATACAACCTTATACACCTTTCACAGTAAGCTACTAAAAGCTTGTGTCGTGAAAGGGGAGTTTGCCGGCACCTAATATCGAACCACGGACTCCTTGTTCACGAGGCCGAGACTCTACCTCCAGGCTACTGACGAACTCAAAACGAACGACGAACATTGTTCTGGGATATCTAGTAAGGGTACCGCATGCTGGATTCTTCCCAAATGTTTGTATTCATTCAATAATTAATCATTATTTAGATGTCATTTCACAAAGACACGCTCGACAGATCAGAATGGTATGTCACTGTTATGTCACAAATCTTATGTCACTGTTAGCTCCATACAAGGTCTCGTGGAAGTGCTTTTATAATCTGATTTTGTGTAAGTAAACATAAATCTCTACAGAGCTTCAACCTAATTTCTGTATTAAGGAGCGTTCACATTTGTTCACTTTCAGTGATCACTCCGGATGATCCTCCAAGATGAACAGATGTGAACAGGCGTTTCATCGATAGTGATCACTAGCGATGACGGATGAAAGCGATTACTATACCCGACATTATTTTTATGAAAGGTCCTTTCATTGAAACGACCGTAAACAAGTTTTATCCTATTATTTGTCTTATTCTCTATGAATTTGTATTGAAAGTCAGAATTATATGCAAAATTATCATGCTGTTGAGAATTAGATTAATTGAGTAGATACTTATCAATCTCCGGTATGTCCACCAAGTACAAAATTTTGCTTTATTATATGGGCGCATAGAGAATCGTTTTTACTTTGGTTTAGTTTTGATCTTACTCACGTATGTCCACAGATTTATTAGGAAAATACTGTCTAAAAAATCAAATTCAAATGTCGCGTGTGCTGTCTTGTTCTGACATTTTATAAAAAAATTAATACTTATAGCAGTTAAAATGGATACAATTGTTAAAATTGTTGATCCTGACAAAGCAAGGATAAAAAGTAAAATAAAAAGCCAGCAAAAAAATTAAGATATGTCCGTCGATGTACTTCTAAATCCAATAAGTCTATACCACATTTCACAAAAACAAAAAATGTCCATTATCTCATTTTCACTTATGATGGACATATTGGTGTTTGATAAGTATCTACTCGATTCGTTTTAATTTGTAATAACTGTTATTTTTCATTTATTTATTTATTTGATTATTTTTTTTACGAAAATACGTCAAACTACATACAACATGACTGTGAGTGTTGACATGGCAGTGAAAGCATAGGATGAACAAGTGTGAATAGACGTGTTCACATTCGATGAACAGGTTTGACACTGGATGATGATCCAAAGTGAAGCAATGTGAATGCTACTTAACATAAGGTTGTCTCGTCCTGGCTGTTATTATACGTACAGCGTAATGTATATTAGAGAATTTAGGTCATGGGAAATTCATCCCATTTTAACACAGAACAGACATTAGGGAGTATGTATTATATAATATAATTATTGTCAAAACAATTTACTTGTGTACATTTAACGTATTAAACTAATTATAATAATTTATTTATTTATTTACAAACGTAAAACAGACAATACCTACCTACATAATACCCAATTTCATATGCTTATGCAGCATAATATCCTTTTTTACCCACCGAATAGTAGAACAAACATAATCTCAAATTCTCCTGTCGGCAATTCTATAAAATTATTTAATAATTTGAATGTTCATGTCGATATCTTTATCTATCTTTCTCGGGGGTTGATTGATATATGAAAACTTAATTGATAAAAAAAAGAATCATGAGAAATTGGCGAACTTGTGGTTAACCAAACTTCTAACCAAAGTTATGTGTTATGATATTATGTTTTAATGTGTGTAATTAATACTGAATGTGAACAATTAATACTAAACTTAATTCTAATAGCAGTCTTAGCCCTAAGTAGAACGTATTATAATTATATATTATGTCATATGTTTCCTGTAATGAATGCTACAACATGAAGGATTAAGGCACGGGTAGGAACTATTTAGAATAAATCAATCATATTATTATGTCAAGATTTTAGGTTATTTTGGAAAATGTGAATCCTGTATATGAGAGCGCATAACTTGTACTTTTTTTGTTCTTGATATGAGGGGAAATCCTAATCATAGACATCCGGCCTTTCTGGTCGGGTAGTGCCGGACTCCAACCGGCTAAAATCCCTCATCTTCTTCCACATCCCGGTTCCTGCCTTTCGGTCTACCCAGAGACGTGGCCTTGTCCTATAACGTTCTTCCTTCCTCATTTTCATCGTACTCTTTTGTCCTCATTATGTTCTCTA
Source organism: Athripsodes cinereus (assembly GCA_947579605.1). Lineage (NCBI taxonomy): Eukaryota > Metazoa > Arthropoda > Insecta > Trichoptera > Leptoceridae > Athripsodes > Athripsodes cinereus. Next base: position 15,707,774 of record OX388325.1, on the reverse strand, counting down.
TGAATCCCCGCATCAGCCTCCAGTTTTTCTTCGAAACCATCATGATTTGAATGATGTTGTCTGGTGACAGTGTTTGGCATATTTTTCTGCTCGGCATAACATGTACTGTATTCTGTCTTACCAATAAGTAGCTTCATTAGGAGAGATATAGTGGTATCGTATCTACCAGCACCGAACACAAAATATGATTCAAATTCAAATTCAAATATTTTTATTAAGAGCCCTTGATAGGTAGGGAACTCGAAATTGTCACATGATTTTACGCAACCATTTTTCAACATTGATTATTAATTAATTGCAATATTTTCGTGATCGAGATGATATTTTTACTGTTTGTTTTTGATAATATCAAAATTTGAACATATTTTAATGTATTTTTAATAATAATAAAAAAAATAACCGAGAGATTCATGTAGAAATTATCGATTGAAAAACACCTTCCGAAATTTCATCACGACTAGCAGAGGTATTTTAAGACAATCATCTTAGAGGTTACATAAATGATGAAGTAAATTTTGCTCCAAGGATGCTTTAGAAAAAACCTATTTTTCTTAAATTTGGGTAATATTTAGCCGTATTTTTTTTAATATGCGAAAAAAATGGGATTTGTGACGTGCACATAAGAAAATATAATTTTTAGTTCGTCAAGTTCGAATAAGGAAAACATATTTAAAACAATTTTAATTGAATAATTTGTCATATGATTATAATATCGTGATGTGTTATTTATATTTTGAAATTTTCATTTTAAATTTTCCGCTTGCGGGAAAGTTTTTATGAAAATTTCCGTAGAACTCAAAAATCGGGTTAGTTCGGCCAGCCGAGCCAAAGAGTCGGCACGCTGTTGAATCTGCGTCTGATTATTTATTTAAAATTATTAAAAAATAGAGATGGTTTTATGCTTGAAACTACATAATTACAGCACTAGATTACTTGATTTTTACCAAGGAAACATATTTTTATATGTGTCATCAAGTAATCCCTATATAAATGTTTTTTTTTCATAAAAAAAAACATTATAACTTAATATACCTAAATAATATTTATTTCCATGTCTGTCAAAATGCGAATCGACGAATACGAGAATGAGTGTTCAGTACTATAGATGAGGAGTTCACAAGTAAAGGCACACCGATCCATTTTTCACAAATATTTAACTATGAATGAAGTAAAATAAATCAGTGAAGTTGATATTTTCAACCGACGGTTCTCGGTGGAAATTCATGTTGAATTACTTACAAATAAATCACTTATTTATATTATATCCACTGTGACTTTTAATCAATAAAAAGTCACAGTTTAAACACTACAAATAAGTGTTTTATATAATTAATTCAAATAAATTAGTATTTTTTTATTTTTAATTTAATGTTGGTGAACTTGTTTGTGTACTTAATAAAACTGTAGATTGACCTCAGCATATCCGCCTATTTCTCTTTTTGCTTATTAGTTGCAACATATTTCTTTTCTAATGATAAACGCAAAGTGCCAGCTAATATCCAATTATTAAAAGATGAATACAGAAAATATGCTCTTAACACTAAATTACAGTTCGTATACCTTACAAAGACTATGATAAAATAATACAAATACATAGAAATATATCCGGTATCAGGGATCTAAATTGCTGCCGGTACCTACTCTGCAAAGAATTCACCAAATTTATTTAGGTATGCTGTTTTCTTAGTTTCAATGTTCTAGAGTTGATGTAGGTAACTTTGTGTATGAACTCCTCAGAATGACATTCACCGATGTCAATATTGTTGTCATAGCAACATTTTGTTATTTTTGTGAGTATTAGTATTAAATCAGAAATATACTAAATACACTGATTTATAGTTTTATTTTAATTTTTTCATTATTTAAAATGACGAAAGAGTCATTACGAATGTTAAGAAAAAATAAATTAGCTACATATTATTCACATGATCAAAATGAGTGAGTATATTATAATGGTTGATTTATATTATATCGTTTTTGACATATATTTTTTTTTGTAACGTAACCTTTCCTAAAGTAATTATTAAAAATAAAATATTTTAATACGCGTGAGTAAGCAAACAATGCAGCATCACTCATATATTGGGTGCAATGCCAAAAAGAGAGAGAGAGAGAGAGAGTAAGCAAACAATGTTTCTGATAGAATAAATTAATAAATTCTTTATGTTTTATACTTTCCAGATTATCAGATGATTAGATGATTAGTGACATTAAAACGGTGATGGAGAATTACTAAGACTTGAATTATCATTTGCAAATGTAAGTACATAGTTCTTAACTGATATTTAGGTATATAGTAAAATCAGCACGTATTATCTTATTTTCATGTTACTATTTCAAATAAGCTGATATATGAATACACGCAACATGTTTGAATCTCGGATACATATGTATGTTTTAAAACAAGCTTTGGTACAATTATTATTATTTTATTTTATGTATTTATTCATGATGCTATTCACTAGTTTGCAAATGATTTAAGTATTCCATAAATGTAATAAGTAATAATATAAAATTAGTTTGTGAATCAATAGTGAGAAAATGGTTTAATGTAAAAATATATCTCAGCATGCATTTGATTTTTAGATTATTATGAGTATTCGAAGTTTTCCAAATATGCATATTATATATTTACATATTTGCAGAAACCACTTTGCATGTATGGTTACTATGGAAACATATAATATTTATATTTTGACATTCCATTTCCACGTGAAATTTTAGCACAAAGACATTGTACTTTAATAAGACTGTGCATTATTGGCCGGTTTCAATAATCTATCTATCCGCTCCTGTCGATTGAAATCTATTGTGTTCTATATTTTGAATCATACATTTCAATCGATAGTCACGGATAGATAGGTTATTGAAACCGGCCATAAGACACGATTACACATTAAATCACTTTATTGCTATAATTTTGTTTTATTTCGATGATGAAAAAATACTCTGCAAATATATGGACAGATTGTAAATTTATCCTTGGATTATGATGACTCAAATCTTTTTTTGTGATACTAAAGATGCATGAATCATTCTCTCCAAATCCCGGCCTTTTTGTTGTTTGCAATTTAATGGTGGAGTCAAAAATAATAAACAAGGGAAAAACATATTAAATATTCTTTTATACTTTTGCAGCACTGGTGCCACAGTCGCCGTTTCTTAAGGCAGCCATCATTGTCACTTAATTTGACGTCCCAGAAGAAAGAATAAATTATGGTCAACTCAATGCAGAATGGTGCAACAAATTATGGATAAACTCAAATATACCTACTTTACGTGTACTTTTTAAGGTGTATAATATAAATTATATAATTGTTGCAGAATAAAACTGAGTATTATTTAAAAAAAAGTATTTGAGTACTTTATTGGAAATATACCCACTTATACGCCCACATATATGTACATACAACAAGGTAGACATGTAAAGCTAATAAGCTTTTTTATGACCAATGATTTGATGAATCTATCTATACCCTCACGCCACATCCCATGTGGAGTAAGCAGAGAGAAGGGAACGCCAATTAAGTAAACACCTACCACTATCCAGCAAAAATAATAATAGTCTACCTACCTACGTGTTTGCTATATTCATGTATAGGTATATGTAGGCCTATTTATAACTCTTGGGGCATGAATGCTCTCTCGCAGGTGGGCCTTGTTGACCTCTGGTGCATCAATTGCATTATACATGCCGTTTTTTCAATGGAGTGCACAATCTTGTTAAAAATTATGTCTTTGTACGCAATGATTTTTGTGTCATTTGGTGTCATAGATAATGAGTGAAATATACATCACGTACGTCGCATTTTTTATCTCCTTTTTCACTTACCGCAAAAAGAGAGACAGTGATTTTTTAATGTTCGTAGTTTTTCGGACATAATATTAACTATATTTACGTGTGTTAGTGACCAAGTGGTGTATAGATAATGAGTGAAATATACTTCATTTCTTTATCTCCCTTTTCACTTACCGCAAAAAGAGAGACAGTATTTTTTTAATGCTTCGTAGTTTATTGGTTCGTACGTAGTTTAAAAGTTAAAATTTGGAGTAAACACCTGTTTTTAGGCAATTTTTTGCATATAGTCGAACGATTTCAAATTAAATTCTGGCTGTGAAGTCCTGTTAATCAAAAAAAAAAATACATGCAATAAAACAAAACAATAACATAAGACAAAGTAATAAATTCAAGTACTCCCCAATTTGAGCATAGCTCGTGTTTTGGGGAGGAGTAAACTACATACATATAAACATATTCTGTTTTATCTCAACCCTATATCTTAGGGTAGAAACAATTCATATATATCCAATCAGTCACACCTATAAGATATAATATGATGATAATATGAATGAATGGATAACGATTTCCCCAAAACTGCCTTCAATGTGCTTTTTACACATTTCATTGACACGGCAGAGTATGTATGTATTATGGTTGTCGTTTTTATTATTACATCATCACATTCGGGTCGCCGCCCCACCAGCCCTCGGCACCGTATACCCACCACCACACTGTCTCTGGGGGGATAAGGATGCGCCCTCCGCCCCCCTGCCCCGCCCCACTCACACCCGACTATGTGACCTGACCCAAGTCTGGACTTTGCCCTACATAATATGAATCGTTCCACAAAAATACTACACCTAATATACCTACTCTCCCTTCACGCCTTATCCCAAGTGGGGTAGGTAAAGAGGTCGGAACGCCATATTATATTATTCGTGTATTTATTTGTTCTAAGGTGCAACACAGGTGTTTGATACATGAGCAAGATTCACACAATCAAACATCCAAATCATGCACACTACACCAATAGATATATCTAGAGTTATGGCTTACCTTCCAGAATAAGGTTGCTCCCCATTCTTCGCGCGTTCAAGTTCACAATAAAAATCTTGAAGGAAGAGGAGGAAAAAGGAGAATAATAGGTAGGAAAAGGGACTAGGAAACAGATGCCATATTTTGAGTGATAAAGTGATCCTTGACCGTCCGCTTGAAGGCGTGAAGAGTGGGCAGCAACCTTTTCCTGGAAGGTAAACTATTCCAACAGCGAGCACCATGAACAGAAAAACACGAGTTTGTTAAAAAGTCCGATTATAGGCCATTGATAATAATTCATGGAGAGAGCTCTATGCTGTTAGTATGTATTCGACAGCTTTTTTCAGCTAGCATTTCAGATTCGATGAAGCCAAAGTTCAGGCGAATCGTTCAACTATAATGTACAGTATTATGTTTTTAATTATCTCTATAATATGATGTCAACAAGCGTTTTCAAATAAAGCGTGGGCTGTATTACAATTTTAATTTCTGCTTACTGAACTAATAACGAAATTACGCATTCAATTTCCACGAAGTTCGTTTATTATTACCAGCTACCGTACGATGTTATTCGATTAATATTAATTCTCCCCGTTGTAAACGTACGTACCCACTTCAGAATATTGCGAGTGTGACACAAAAGTTAGTGAAATGACATACATACATACCATCACGCCGCTTCCCTCGCGGGGTAGGCAGAAAGGATCGAGCGCCACTTCCTTCTATCCTTGCATACATCTTTCGCTTCCGTCACTGTCATACAATTCCTCATGCATGCTCTCCTGTTCAATGTGCTCAACACGTGACCGTCCTGTAGGATTTGATTTAAATGATCTTGCCATTTAATCCTCGGACGTCCGCGTCTCCGAGCACCATTCCTCTCAGCCAAATATATCTTCTTAGTCATTCTGTCCTCATTCATTCTTTCCACGTGCCCAAACCATCTTAACTTATTTACATTCATCTTTGTTATTACACCAACTTTCATTCCACATTCCTTTCGTATATCACTGTTACGCACACGATCTCTCAGACTCTTGCCACACATCCTTCTCAACGATCTCATTTCCACTGCATTTATGCCACTTTCATCCTTTTTTAACCATGTCCACGTCTCACTTGCATACATAAGTGTTGGCACTAAGATAGCAGAGTGCACCAACCTTTTAGCTGTGGTGGATATGTTTCTATTTGCAATTATTGGTCGGATTGCACCATTTACCTTATTGCCAGCAACTTTTCTCCTTTCAATATCGCTTTCACACTTCCCATCTCTCGTGAACAAACTACCTAAGTACACACATTCGTCAGTGAATTCGTAGTGAAATGACGACAGTAATTATTGTCTTTTGTTCAATACGGAGTAGCGCCTCGATCGCAGACACACAGTATCGTCCCTCTTCTGACTAACTAATCTGACATTTTTGGCGAAATCGAGTTATGATCACCAATGTGTATTTATATGTGCCCTGCATGTTCTCCCTTAAAATCACACCTGTAACTGTTACCGTTATCCTGGAATAGCTTTCTGATTTGTTGTCGTATTTACGAATTATTCTAAATAAAATATGTTGTACCTATCTACTGATTCCTCAAAATTTCATCACAAATGTGATTCTGAGATATATAATCTGCCACCCTTCAATCTCTTCACTGGCTCAGATGTCCGGAGAGAGTTGAATTTAAAGTGTGTTTGACAGTATTTAAGGCACTTCATGCTATGGCCCCAGAATATATCATGGAACTCTGTGGTAGACAGGCGTTAAGTCATAGACAGACAACACTTAGGTCTTGTCAAGATATAACAACTAAATTGGAGGTGACCAGTACTGTATCGAAACCAGTGTACGTGGAGCGTGCTTTTGCAATATCTGCACCTGTAGTCTGGAACAGGCTTCCACAAACGATCAGAGAAACGCAGGACATATCTCGTTTCAAGAACCAACTGAAAACTTATCTATTCAAGAAATCTCACGGAATAATTCAAGCACAACCTTAGTTAGCAAAGAGCGCCCTTGAGGTGGATTTTTTTTCACAAAACGGCGCTTTACAAATCATCCAAATAATAATAATAAGAATAGGTACAAATAAAATAATTTAATATATTTACACTGTATCATATAACTAAGAGAGACGAAAATATGCATGGCAAAACACTAAAAACGCTCTCCTGAACAATTTACATTTTAGCAGATACGACTGTTAGTCAGAAGAGGGACGAATTGTGTCAATAAAAGTGTATCATTGTTACCTACTTATTTTATTGTCACTTGAAACGATAAAAATCTTAGTTTTTGATGGATATATTCACAAGCAAATTAACCATGTAACTTCTTACGTGGATGAATACCTTCATGTATCAAATTATTTATATTTATATTATGACGTGGATGTAATGTCCTAGAATTTATGGATTGTACAGTATCCTTGAGGTGCTTTGGCACGTAAACGACACTTTAATGTTGTCCAATAATAATAAAAAGTCTTTAAATATCAGTCAGTGAACTTATTACTTCTACTACTATTACTATCACATCACAGCATATCCCACAAGTGGGATAGCCAGCAGACTGGCTGCATGTCATAAACATGGGTGCTGTCCCCTCTGTACCAACAATAAATTGTGACTTTCAGGATGAGTGGCAACACCTGCCTTTTACAAGACATTGGAAGAATTACGGAAAGAGTGGGAGACGATTTTTTTGCCGGGTGCCCCACGAAATTTATTACTACTTGGAACAAACATACTGTTCGTTGTCTCCATGTCAATATAAGTAAGATGTTTTCTATCAATGCTGAACGGAAAGGCTGAAAATATATTGTGTTAATTTACTGTAATTAGCCTATGGCAGTAGAATACTGAAAGCATTCAGAAAAAGAGAAGAAAATTTAAAAAAAAAATACATTGAAGGACCCACTGACCACCCGGAAATTACAAAAGTTTTTGAGCTTCCATTTGAGTCATTTAGTGTAAAAAACAGCAATCTGTCAATTTTGTGAAAGTTGACTTAACAGCTGGGTTATTCCGTGTCAAATCATCACACTGATTCAGACTTGATGTCTCGGATTTTCATGATTTTTTTTAAGACATGAGATTTTATCATAAAAATTGTGATTTTTAAAAATTAATAACTTCAAAAATAATTGTGCTACATAACTGAAATATGGTATTTTTTCATAAATCTATGATATATTGCTGCATAAAAAAAATCATGAAAATCTGAGACATCAAGTCTGAAAATCTCTCAAAATTGTGTTGAATTGACACGGAATGACCCAGCTAGGATAATATGTTCCATCAATGTTCTATAGAAAATGTTAATTTAAATAGTGACTTAGTTTCAAATACAGCTATCTGAATGTTTTCTCAATTTTTCTAGATGTATCACGAATTTGTCACAAGTCAGATTGCTGTTTTTGACGCTATACGACTCATTTATCCTATTCTAATTTCTAGAATAGCAAATATAAAAATCTAGTAAAATACGAAAACTACGTTTAACATTTCAAACTCGTAAATTTGAGAGAGAGAAAATACAAAAGCGCCTAGATCTACGTTAAAATACGTGGACTTGGCAACACTGTACCACGCTGCTTATGATGCCAGCTTCGCGCAGATTATTATTATTATTGCGTCACCGTTTTGATTCCATCACTTTCATTAATAATCGTTATCATTACGTCATCCAGACCGTAGTTCTGACAGCATCCATCTATAAAATAATATATCTATTTATACCCATATTGTTCTTGTTATTAACAAACGAGTCATCATCCACTGATGTTGAGGAATATTTCATTTTTCGTCGTAACATCTCGGCATTTACCACCAGTAGGGTAGCCAGCGGACAAACTAAATATTTATCAGACATTCACCTTTTACAATATACTTTTAAATCGTTAATACATTCGTTCATACCATCACGACATCTCCGAGGGGTGGATATATAGTGATCTAACTCCTTTTTTCATTTGGCATTTTGGCATAATGATCCTATAGATTCAATGGTAAATTTCTAAACTATTTTGCTGCATCGGTGGTCACATCGTGTAGATCCCCCCCCCCAAGCAAACTCAAAGCCATACAGAAACATTCCACGATGGGTTATATTGGTACTAAAGGGACCCTTTAGTACTCTATGACCCTTTACATCTTTTTAGTACTGAAGAAAAATAATTTGTTTACATACTTATTATTGTGCCTTGATTTTGTAATATCGCTGAGAAAAATGGTTGGTAAAACGTTGCGTGAAGAACGAGCGAATGCAAGAAAAGTGTTGTGGACAGAATGCGCGTGAATAAGCTTCGGTGGTTCTGACATGTTGAACGAGTGAACGAGGTAAGAATGACAAAGAGGATATACTTGTCTGAAAGAAAGGGTGTGAGGAAGCGCGGGCGTCTTAGAACCACGTGGCTTGATTTCGTAGATCAAGTTCTCAATGACGACCGTGTGTTGTGTAAGAGGAACCGACGTGTGTGGGACATGGCGTGAGGGTATAGTCGGCTATAGATTTTTGAATATATTTTTGTATGGTATGTTTATGACTCCATTTCTATTGTAATATTGATGAACCCAAGTGTCCTGTAAAGGACATATATAGAAGATGTTGAAGAATAAAGAATTGTATAAAATTCTGGACAAACCCATCCTTGCATATTGTCTGCACGTCTGCCATGCCCTGTTCGTTGCCTGCTGGAGAACCATTCCTTGCCGGGGACTCGAAGCTTCTACTATTCCATTCATTGATTATGATTATTTTAACACGCTTCAAAATTCCACCACCATAATTATAATAAATTTACAACGGCGCGGCAGATTACGTAGTTCCAATGTTATCCCATTATTAATGTATACCTACGTGAATGGTAATTACAAATTACTTGTTATTAGTTTTGATAGAATTTTCTCCGTATTTCGGCTCATATTATACGCCACATCATCACCATACCAACCTATATGTAATTATGTAGAGGTAGGTACACATTACGGATGCTGAATAAGATAGCCAGTCGATAGAGATGTATATGAGCCGGCGATGAGTATCGACAACAAGAACGACGAAATTTGAGCGATTTTCGATGTTCGAACAGTTCTTGCAGAAAACTAATCGGACATTTCGATTGGAGAGTAATTAAGTTAAATAATGTAACCATTGTTCAAAATTTAATTTGAAGGAGTGAGGGAGGCGTCGTAACAACGATTACGAATTGGCTCTAGGGTGGCGTAAGTGATTACTGTCGATGATCAATATCGACAAGGTTTCGCCATTATTACGATATACATATAATCAGCCAACGAGAAACATTAATGAAAGACATAGAAGACATCTTCTATTTCAGATGTCGAGATGTCTGAATGGTTTCATCATCTGCGCATTGACTCAAAATATATATCTATACTCTCACGCCGTGTCCTAAGTTGGTAGGCAGAGAGAATGGAACGCCATATTGAACTATCTGTAAAAGGCGGGTGTTCGCAAAACCTCACGTATAAGACAATTGATAACTAAAATTCAGCGATGCGGCATGCGAATCATTCTGAATATCATTTGGCAGGGAGATGATAAATCTGCATGTTTATCCCTTGCAGTTAGTCCTCTGATGGTTACCGTACTTGTGGGATATGCCGTGATGGTATATTAGTATAGTACAATAAATATTAGAACTTGATAAATAATCACACCATTCACAAATCTCCTCAGACAGAAGACACGTGGAACAGAGTTAGCATTTATTATTTGAAGTATCTATTCCATTCCGAGAAATTAACGTTGCATAATGTTTACATTTTCGATGTTTATTTGTTTCGATTGTGTCATTGACTTGTCTATTGTTTATTCTCTGTCTAGTGCTTACCTCAGTGTTTTCATGATCATACTGCCTCTGGTATCTAAACTAAATAGGCATATGTGTCTGTAGATGATTCGATCCCGGTCCTTATTTCTAATCCCGGGATATCGGGATTATCTACACTTAATCCCGGGATTGTATTAGTAATGAAAAGTGGTAAAAAAAGTCAGTAAACCATGTAAAAATCATTTTTTTATTTATCTTTTGGCAATAAATTTAAGTTTTAAATTATTTTTCTTTTATTTTTTCTATACAATTAATCACAAAGTGAATACCATGTGCAAAAGACACTTGATGCTCTGCATCAACAAGTTTTCCAACCTATGTATTGTTCGTGTATGTTTATTTACAGTTTTTTTTTAATCATTATAATATAGTTTTTGAGTTTGTAACTTTGTGGTAGTTGAAATACATCGCGCCTTTGCGATAAACTCGCCCTAAATATTGATTGTATTTAATTTAAATGTATAATTTCTATGGAATTGTTTCTTATCAATGTATAGTTACAAAATAATAAATAGATATTTCCTCCTTTTTATTTATTTCCTCTTAAGGGACACAAACAGTTTAACTTAACAAATATTAACAGTCACATTTTTCCAGAAAACAAACCAATCAAGATATATAATAGAAAACACTGTAACATACCTACAAACAATTAATAAAAATAATAAATTTCATTTTTTAAACAAATTTGTACAAAAGGTATTTATTGCCTTGAAGCTGTGTCTTCCAGTAAACCTAATTAAATCTTCTTCAAAAATGATTCAATCAATCTCAAAACTAGTCGAGACATAGACAATAATTACACGTACATACTCAAGTCGTATTAACGGACGAACTGAAACATTAATACATTGGTTAATTTCATCTATGGCTATATTGTATACTACTGTATATACATAATGACATTCCCGGTATGAGACAAGGTCGCGCTGTCAGCAGACAGGTTCTTACGTACCTACTATACCTACAATATAATTATGTATATTTATAGGTACTATACATGCATGATTACAGTGTTTGTCACCTCTCAACTTTGCACTATAAAACGTATGAATGATTGCATACCTGCTCTACGGTACGAAGTCAAAACTAACAACAAGTGCGCGGTTTGATATCGAAATTGGATAAATCCATTTGTGGTAAGATGTCAGTAGAGGCCTAAAATATTTTTTTAGTGATTTTCTAATTGATTTTCTCCGATATTTTTTGCATAGGTAATTCATTTATTTATTGATATCAATACACGGCGTGAGCCTTTTACATGTTAACGACACAGTTCAATAGACAACAAAACACAAACAGACGCAACAATCTCAAGTCAAGTCAAGAATATGTTTTTGTTTCAATTTTGAGTTTTTAATAATAAGAAACAATCAATGAAATAAAATAATACAAAACAGAAGAAGTTAATTGGAAACAATAGGTCCACGTCAAATAAATTTCATTATGTCAATACAAGTAAGCATGAATTTCATGGAATTTTAAAATATATATTATTTTACTATTTGTTATCTGTTACTCAATTTGAGATGGTTTGGTCATGTGGGACGAATGGAAGAGGAAAGAATGACAAAGAGGATATACGTGTCTGAAAGGAGGGGTGTGGGTAAGCGCGGGCGTCCGAGAACTACATGGCTTGATCATGTATATCAATTTCTCGAGGACGGTCGTGTTTTGAGTAAGAGAAATCGACGTGCGTGCATGAGAAATTGTATGACTGTAGCAGAAGCGAAAGAAATATAGTATGTAAGGACAGATCTATATGGCGTTCCGTTCTCTCTGCCTACCCCACTTGGGATACGGTGTGAGGGAATATATAGATAGATAGATTTTTTTTTTAAATCGCTATCAATTTCGGCAAACTTTTACATCTACGGGTGAAGCAGTACCGGTGAAATTTTGCCGAAATCGAAAGCAATTTTTTTTTTAATTTTTTTTTTTGAAAGGTGATAACGGGATAAAAACCCAGATATATATTTTGAAAAAACTTTGACCTAGATAAAAAAAAAACAATTAAATGAAAATGTTAAAGCCTAAAATAAAAAAATTAACAGGGGGCCTAAAATGGCCACATTGAGCAATTCATCTACAGTTCATATTTTGTGAAATGTTGCTGTTAAATCGTTTTATAATTCCTAATATGATCCTATTATGATTCATATAAAGTGGCCTTTTAGCCCCCCTGATAGCTGAGTTGAGATGTCTATAAACTCGCTGACTTAAATAAATATATTACAAGTCTTATTTGTGATGTTTCACAAATTCCTGATGTGATCCATCCTTACAGTAAGTAGATCACTGGAAAACTGAAAACTCACAGAAAAGAGTGGGAGAGCCATAGCAGGGATTCCACTGAACGGAGAAAGTGCTGGAAATAAGTGAATATACGAAGGTCTTTGGTCCGACGTGGAATAGCTGGTCACTCACACTGAAGATCGGAAGTGGAAGGTTCAATCACTGCAATCAGGTTTAATAATTATACTAAGTATGTAGGAACATCTTTGTGGAGGCTGGTTGCTTCTTGTACTGGCTAGATACATGGATATTCATGAAGCTGTATACAATGGCGTCACCAAACTTTTTATTTATTTATTTATCAAATAAACGGCTAATGCCTTTTACAAAATATTACGAAACCAAACAAAAAATATACATTTAACATCCAATCAAAATAAGGTTTTACAATATGTTATGCATTTTTTGACACAATTGGATGTCGGGAACTGGATTATACTTGATTTTGATAGTGAAAAATATTGAGTTGAACTCTATATATAATTTTCAAAATTTCAAACCATGTGATAAGCATAATACAGAGGAATTGGGAACTAAGCGAAACGTAAACGTGGTATGAGAAGGACGGAAGCAAAATAAATGCTGTGGATATGCGATTGCTGAGAAGAATGAGTGATAGATTGAGGAATGAAGAGGAAGAGAGGATGCGAGAGGAGTGTTGCGAATAGAATGCGTGTAAATGAGTTGCGATAGTTCAAACATGGGGAGGGAATAGATGACGAAGAGAGTGTATTTATGTGAAAGAGGGAGTGTGAGAATGCGCCGAAGTCCGAGAACTACGTGGCTCAAATTCTCAAGGACGAACGCGTGTTATTGAGTAAAGGAAATTGACTTGCAATTATGTCAAGTTGCATTTATTTGGAGTTCCGTTCTTTTTGCCTACTCGCTTGATCCATGAAGACGTTTCTTAGTCGGTCCCTACAATTCCTCTTTTCTGCAAAGATATACTAAATTGATAATTCAAAGAAAAAATCGGTCATGCGGCCTTTTGTTTCCAGTTTTAAACTGACGTTGGTTGAGAAAGTTTGTAAGACAATACATTGCTAATACTTGAAGGACATCGATGTTGGAACACAAAAATTCCGAAAAAATGTACCGCGCTGCAAGTTTAGTATGTCTATAGTTTTCTGTCATCCCTTCTGTGGAGAGTGCGGAGCATATCCTCTGGGAGTGCCCCGAGATGATGGATGCTAGGGATAGTATGATTGGTAATATGAGCGAGAACACTCCCCGACCTGTTTGGTTCGGGGAGGTGCTGCAATGTCCACGGAATCTCAGGGCATTTTTGGAATTTGTGGAGACATGGGTTTCTCGGCGGGATCTCCTGCGTCAGCTGGGTTTACCCCCGACTGAGGTAGGAGTGCTCTAAGATTAATTGTTGCCCTTTGCGACGGGGTCTGTTGGGCGAACTTGTTATTTGTTGTGTTTCGTCCTGTCTCCCTTAGTGGAGAGTAGATATGGGAGGGATGTTCCTGTAGGGAGAGAAATGTCTTTTCATTGCGCTGGTAACGGCGACTCTCGAGTCTAACCTTCTGAAAGCCCAATAACAAGTCTCTGGACCATTATTTCGGCCTCTGGTACAAATTAGATACTGTATTGTTATAATCATTAATAATTGTGCTTGCTTGTTATTTTTTTTTGGCTTTTTGTTGATTCATTGTTGTTAAGCTTTGTTTATTTATTGTTATTCTTTGTGTTTGATTCGGTTGTGATTGCAGTTTTTCCTCTTGAGAGGGGCATCGAAGGCGTAAATGTAGCATAAAAGATTCCCGCGAAGCGGTATTGGCCGGCCAGCCCTTCAGGTTGCCCAAAAGGGCCCGCCCGTGAGGACAGAAGTTTTGCTTAGAAGAGCGGATAAATAGTGAGATATCCGGGTATGGGAGGGAGTCTTCAATGTCATCCCTTCTCGCGATGGCTTTGAGCAGACCTTAGTGCCTGGTGAATGTAGTTTTATCCACTGTAAATTAGATCTAAAAAAAATACAAGAGTCTTACATGCAGTTGTTGTTACTTGTAGTACCTACGTTAGTAATTTATTGTGCATGTGTGGAATCACGCCAGTGCTATGCACTATGCTACCAAACCGGTTAATCGTATAGTTTTTGCATTGTCAGCAGGTACATGGTACAGTGTCTCTTCATTGAGAAACTGGCAACAACAAGTATGCACTTCTTTCACTGTGTACTACCTGGTAGCATGGAAAAAATATCCATTTTATTAAATAAAGCCGAGAGGTAGGCCGTCTATCCTGAATGTCTTGACTTTTATTGATACAAACAGGACGACTTGAATGTTTTTTTTTTTAGAAAAAATTATGGTCACGCCTTTATTATTGAAAAATTATTTTTTATGTATGGAAACCTCGGGTGAAGTTCGATATTTACGGCTTGTATGGAAGATAGGCTACAGCCAGTTCCTCTGTAAAATAAAATAAAAATCTTCTAATGTTTTAATTAATATCTGAATTAAATGTTCATCATTATGTATATATTTTAGGGAAATATTGAATAGAGCGACCGAAATAACAAATGGTTGACTAGCAATAAACTCACTCTAGTACTGCATATCAATTGTGCGACAAAAATACTAAATGGCCGACTAATAATAACTGGTGTCAAATATTTCATAACCGGGCTCCGAAAAATGGACCGCAGTTGTAATAGATGAGCCACTAAAAAAAATCAGCGATGTGGTTTGCCAACCATCCTGAATTGTCTTAATTTTTTGCTTGAGAGTACAGCTTGCATGTTTTTCACATGCAGCTGGTCTCCTGGCTACCCCGCTCATGGGATATACTGTGATGGTGTAGTAGTAGTAGTAGTAGTAGTAGATGAAACTGGAGAAGTTTATTGTCTTGATGTTAATTTTGGAACCTGATTTCTGAGAAAATCAGTACTGCGTTATTTTTCTACGATTCAAGTCTATGTATATTATCGTACCATCTTCTGTTACTATTGAGTAATTTTATGCATCGTGCACCATATTATACTTATACTGCACTGTACTATTTGGTCTGCCAAGGGTAAGGCCCCACTGCAGAGAACAGCCACGGGCGTAATATCGTTACGTAATCATTCTTGTATAATACAACATGAAAATAACGTAACGCTGCGCCATTATTTTATCGACTGGATGATGCTATCATGCACAGTCATAAATATAATATGTATAGTTATAAAATTTAATAAACACATCTACGTACCATCACGATGCTTCCAACGTGGGGCAGGCAGAAGGGATCGAGTGCCACTTCCGTCTATCCTTGCAATTCTTCAAGCATGTTCTCCTGTTCAAGGTGCTCAACACGTGATCGTCCTGTAGGATCTTGTTTATAATATGATCTTGTCATTTGATCCTCTGACAAATATATTTTCTTGGTCATTCTTTCCACATGCCCAAACCGTCGTAAGTTATTTAAATTCATTTTTGTTCTTCTTCTCAAAGTGCCATGTCAGGTCCCCCCGAAGTCGGCTATCACCCTGGCGTAGGCCTCTCTGTCCTGTGCCAGCCGGAACAACTCCTCCACCCTCCGAACTCCGGTCCACTGTCGGATATTTCTCAGCCAGGACATCTGCCGCCTTCTCACACCACGACTACCCTCAATTTTTCCTTTCAAAATGAGTTGGAGCAAACTATATTTCTCATTTCGAAGTACGTATCCCAAATATGCCATCTTCCTCATCTTTATGTTGGATAACAAGTCTCTATCTGTTCTAGCCCTCCGCAACACCTCATTATTGGTAACCAAATCAGTCCATGGGATGCGCAACATTCTGCGATGAAGCCACATCTCAAATGCCTCTATTCGGTTCATTGTGTTCGCTTTGAGGGTCCAAGTCTCTACTTTTGTTAAAATTTAATAAATACACAACAAAATCTATCTATGTGGTTTGGGCATGTTGAACGAATGAACGAGGTAAGAATGACAAAGAGGATATACTTATCTGAAAGAAAGGGTGTGAGAAAACGCGGGCGTCCGAGAACCACGTGGCTTGATCACGTGGATCAAATTCTCAAGGACGGCCGCGTGTTGAGTAAGAGGAACCGACGTGCGTGTATGAGGAACTGTATGAATGTGGAGGAAGCGAAGGAAGTGTGTAAAGATAGATCGGTTTGGCGTTCCGTTTTCTCTGCCTACCCCACTTGGGACACGGCGTGAGGGTATAGTATAGTATAGTATCTATCTATCTATGATTTTTTCGTTGTAGAAATCAAAAAAAAACCGCCGTTGTAGAAATCTTTTATACTACACATTCTCTTAAATCCTCATTTTGAATAAAAGTTAATTTATTAAATATAATGTAAAAAGTGGGACAAGAATAATACAAGTTGTAAAACTCTTTTTTAGCACTCGTGTGTTTTTTTAAGCGTTCAGAAGACGCGAGCCCGTGCCTGCATGGTGTGAAAACATATAAACCTCCCAAAAGGCTCTCAATGGCTCTTTGAGTGACTCGCATTTTTTTAATGTTCTGCTTGGTCAGTGTCACCGTTTCAATGTCATGTACTTCCACTGGCAACACACACTTCTCGTAGAATATGCGCTTATTGTTAATTATTATTTTGCTATTGAATAATATGTTATCCATTTTGCCAAAGGCTGCCCAGCTTCGACCTATTCTCCTTACCTCGGCTGTCTGGTTTTCTAGATACAATGGAATAGAGCGACTTAAGTATATGTATACATGCTTATGTATGTATGTATATGTGTTTTCAGATGCCACGAATGCTACACACTTCAGGGTATTTGTCGGCCCACTGACGTGGTAGGGTCGGAGATGCCATTATTGGCTTAATGGTACTGATGGACTGGAAAGAGTTGAAAAAATAAAGAAATTGTCACCCAAACGGATAAATAGAAGTCCGTGGACTCCTGAAATACCCGAGAAAAGAAGTTATTTCAATGTAATAAGTATGCTTGAGTAGGTTCTAATACAATAAAAAAATATTCTCTCTCTATTATTTACTTTGATTACCTATATAACTCTCCCATCCTTCACTACCTTAATATTGTGCATACGTCATTTTTAATATTATCTGTTTCCTTTGTTTCAGGTATGTGTTCAGTACAGTTCATCAATTGTTTGATAAAATTAATCTTCTAAAGCGATAAGGTAGGTAATAATGTTATGATCTAAAGCACTCTACTACAATATGTTATTATCTACTCTCGTTCGAGTGTTTCGTTTATATAACGCTGTTATTTTCACTCTTGTACATAGGGAGTTGCATAAGTTCGTCCAAATTAATTCGCTAAACACTGTATCAATAATAATGAAATCGTTACACTCGTTTCTCGATTCTGAGAATCGCAACCTCATTTTGTTTACAATCTGTCGCCATAACGCAAAGGCAATGGTCTTATTGATTTGTTGGCTCGGCTCTGTGACGTGTTTTCTCAGTGATACAGAGTTTTTTTTTAACCAGGAACTCTTAAAACCGCCATGCAGTGCAATTGGTGACGGGCTATGGTGGTTTTAAGGGCAAACTTTTTGAGCTTGGACTGGTAGAGAATCCGTGGTATGTTTGTTTGACAGGTGCGCAGAGTGTGAAGCATATTATCTTCTGGGAGTGTCCCGAGATAATGGATGCTGGAGTTATGATTGGTTATATGAGCGAGAACACTCCCCGACCTGTTTGGTTCTGGAAGGTTTTGCAGCACAATTCACAGAATCTCAGGGCATTTTCGGAGTTTGTGGAGGCAATCTGATCTGTGTTGGCCGGATTTATCGTAACAACACGGCGTGTATTATAATTAGTTTGACAATGACTTTTGTGAGTCGAAACCAGATCACACAATCATAAAAAAGTTGCCATTTTTTTTTTCATAATTTAAACACATTTGTGTTGCATCGGCGCCACCAGGTTGCCCTGTTTCGAGGCATGTTGCACGAAGAAACCATAGTAGTACTGAAATTCAATGTGTTAATGAGTAAATAATAAATGTGTGAATGAATCAGTAAATAAATGAATTACGAAATCAATAAATGAAAAGACAATATTGATAAATGAACAAACATAAGTAACATCGATATTCTTATATCCCAAGATATATTATGTCACGTTAAGTTTTGGCAATCTACTGAAAACTCTAAAACAACAAATTATTATTTTTATTGTCTTTGAATTTACTTTGCAAATGCGATCTGCAAAGAGATACAATTTATATATAGTTACATAATATTTACAGTATTTAAAACAACAAAATAAAATAATAATAAAAACAATCAAAGGATCACTATAGAATGTTCGTTTCCTCAAATAAATGCGCTGTAAGACAGATAAAATATATAACAGTTTTGAGAAATCAAATTAAAAGATACCATTACCTTGTTGGTTGTAGAATTCATCGCTAAATTTGGGTAGGATAGAATAACAAATGCCTCCGCGATCTATTGTAGGAGTGCGGTACATAAAATGACAACTTGGTCAGTATAATCGGATTATGAATTATTCCATTCAATAATTAAAAAAAAAATGATTTAATTAGAAAAAATTATGCTTCTTGTAGATAATATTCAAATTTTCGAATTTTGTATTTGTGGTATTGAATGAATATCACTTTCTTCAAATGTGATAAGCAAAAAAAAACTAGACTTTGAAAAAATTCTAGTTGTTGGTCCGTGGAGCTGGATCGTCGATATGTACCTATTATACAACAAACTGACTCAAATATACAAATGTATTACATAATAATATTACGTCGCGCGGCCTTCGCCGAAATCGAACCTAGACCCACTGCAACGCGACACACACGATGGCATTACAGTATTATGTTTGACATTATTATTACTACCACTTTGTATTCTCTATGGTCTCCAATATAAATAATATACTTATTATCATTATTACTTCTGTGCACGCGCCAAGTGCTCTGAAATTTGCAACCTTTATTGCTTGGTACGCGCGTTCCAAAATTTGCGACCTTCGTTACGTAATAATTTAGCAGCAACAACAACAACAACATCGCGTGCTTTGATTTTATTATCTTCATGTTTATACTATCAAAAACATCAATAATGATGGACTAACAGCTGTTTGTAATGAACATCCCGGATGTCTTCTGAATGGCATATTATGATATTCGGGATACCTCATCACTGAAGATTTTAAATTATTATTATTATTCATAATGTCCAGTTTTATATTCTTTTTTTTTGTTATTTTATTTGAAAAGTTTATTTAAAGTACTGATAGTAACACATACCTATGTCAATTATTTGAGATTATAGAATCTTAGAATGTTTTATTAAGTTACCTAGTTTTAAATCTTAAAATTGAAGTCTTTATGATTTAATTTTATTATTTTGAGTTCAACGTAATTAATAATGCAAATGTAATATAGTCTATATTTTGTGTTTGTATTCTATTTAAATATTTGATATTGTTCTTATTTATAAAATTTGTTTCTTATCATGCTATGTTTAATAATGTTTAAGTTTTGTAAAAGGCGTAAGCCGTTTATTTGTTAAAATAAAAAAAAAAAAATAATCTAATGTTTTTGTGTTAACACGTTGTGATGATCCTACCTATTTTAAACCATTCTAAGCTCCGAATTTGCAACATCCTAGCTTCTAAACTATACCTACTGTAATAATTGATTCCCAAACTAGAAGTGACAACCCTATTCAGCTAGCTAAGAATTGTATGAATTTTCGCATTGTTGCAAATATACGTACGAAATATCGCATTCCTAATTGAATTAATTAACAAATTTTGGCCTTTCGTGATCGTCTCGATTTATCTATTAACTATTTCAGTAGATTCGGACCCAGTACGTTGTGTTTTGCCGATAATTTTACCTACGTTGTGTATTTTTAAAATGCAAAATAAGTCACCTGAAATATACATTTCAATAATCAAAAGGAACAACAAAATCACAAAATCAATAAAACAATTTAAATATGAATTTTGATACATATTAACTCTGAGATCAACTTTGACGTCAGATCACTTACCTTGAGATACTGTAAAATAACATAATAAAAATAGTGCATAATAAAACATAACGAAATATAACATAACAATCATCATAACATAAAATTCAAATAATATTATTCTATATCATTACGAGAATGTTGTATGGTAACTGGTTGCCGATCTATGTCCCTACATAAGATAACCATTTCATAGTACAGTATCTATAGCCAATGCATGTGTGTTCCACAATATACCTAGATACTAATTCGATGCGTCGAAAGGACAGTGGCGCACCCCAAACATTACCTTATTACTTTTAAATATTAATTAAATTTCAACACGATTGCTTTGACATCATTTTCGGAGACTATAACTACTGGTTGTTAATGCATGGAAAGCATGCTGTGTCCATGCTGAAGGAGCGCCGCCTCCGCTCCCTCACGTCTCAAACTGTCCCATGCCGCATTTTGAGCCCGTGTGCACTAATCTACATCCCGAATATATAAAATAATATATAATATGTATACTCATTTGAACATGCAGCTATATATATAATAAGAATAATTATAAATATATGTTAAGAAGCTTTGTCTAGGACCCTGGCGGGAAACGGGGCAAGACCCATATTGACCCTTGTCTCAAAAGCTGAATCGAAGAGATAGGAGCAGGGCTTGCTAACGGTACACCTACATTTCGAAGCAGGATTAGGACTGGAATTGTTAGTATATAGTATATGTTTCTACAAAGTACATAATACGTCTCGTGCATAATTGTATAATAATAATGATAAATATGTGGTTACGAATAGATCAAACCCACACTATAGACACAAGGTAGCTAGTCTAGTGTCGATAGGCAGAAGGGATCCATATCCATAAGGTAATCTCGACAAGATTTAGCTATAAAAGACTACATATTTATGGTGAGGTGAATTTAGGTATCATGTAAGTCAAATAAAAATATATTAAGACCAATAAATACATAAATATTACTTATGATTAGTGTCATGCAAAATGTCAAATTTGTTCCTTCCATGATATCGCAGCGATTACAGCATGTTGAATAAGTAGAAAATCCAGTAAGTTCGTAGAATACAAATGACATCCGATGATAAAATATGTAATTAAATTAATAATCAAATAATATCCTTCTCAACATATAACTCCTCTTCAAACTGTATACTCCATCGTTATGGTAAAGTAAATTAAATAAAAGTATAATATTGGGTAGAGCGGTGCGCCACTGTTATTAGTCTAGTTCTAGATGTGTCGGACCGCGCTATATAAAATCAGCCACAGGTACATACATACATACAATAATACTGAAAATAAATGTACATATAACACATAATTCCTTCGTTTTCAAAATCCGTAAAATAATAAATCCTTGAGTACAAATATTGCCTTGTAGACAACAGACATCCTGAGAGTATCCTAACACCTAGATATAAATAATAAATTAATAATATTAAAAGAAAATCTTATCTTAGACAGCTGGCAGCATCACGGATTTTAAATGCTAATTAAAAGTAATTTAGGATGATCTTTATATATTCCCAATTGTGGAAATATCACTAAAAAATAATGTACTAACTACTACGAAGGTGGGTAAATAAATATTAAAATATATCGAATTCAAACACTGAGATTAATATGATTGAGTCCCACCTCTCCCAGGCTCAAAACTAAAACTGCCCCAGAGTAATAAGTACTCTGTCTTCAGACCCTGAAAATGTCGACCCAAAGCAACAAAAAAAAACTACATCCATCTCTTCCTGACACACACCGAAATATACCTGTTTCTGTCTCCTACATAGCTAGTTGTGTTCAACAACCACTTGAAATCAAACTAAGTTTCATTCCTATATTAATTACCTACTACAAATATTCGATCTAGGTATATAAAAATAATATATACCGTCTTGTATATATTCATTTCATGACATCCCCCCTTTGAGATCATGCTGAAGACAAAATGGATGAGGCATTATCTCACAAACAATTATTTATTTTCTAATTATTTTTCATAATTATTTAATTCCAACTTTCGAGTACGCCCCTGTCTTCCGATAGGTCGTAGGTACCTCGTCAACTGTGTCCCTCTATTCAAGTCATCAATAATTATAATACACCCCAACGCTACCACTTGAGATATACTCGTTCAATATTATTGTCCCATAATAAAATATAACATAATATTTTAATATTCTGTTATATTTTATTATTTCGAGTTTCGTTATTATTTTATGTCATAACATCTATAGAACATAAAATAATAATAACAAGTTTGTGCCAATACTTTAATATCCAAGTTGCATTTTGTTAAAATTCCTTTTCATGTAATCATGTTCACACATCATTATAATTATTCATAGTCGTGTGGTTCTTTATAGTCCATATATGCATTCTTCAGGGTGATCCAATTCGCTGGTAACACCAATCCTGTACTACTCGCCAGATGTCTCATATCCATGATTCCTTTGCCGATGCAACCAGTAGTCCTGCAGCACACAAATAGACATGCAAATCGTCCTCTCCGTACCAATTCAGAACATTCATGACGGCGGCAAACCTCATCGCTGAATCCAAGATGCTAAATGTCTTAATTTCCTAGAACACCCGTCCTCCCACAGAACACACGAAGACTCACGGAAAAAGTGGGAGACCAACTCTCCACCGGCAACCCATCCTAAATAACCATTCATCTCTCAGCACCATCACGCTGCGTCTCAGATGGGGTAGACAGAGAGAACCAAACGACAAATCCTTCTATCTTGGCACACATCCTTCGCTTCCATCACTGCCATACAATTTCTCACACAACGCATACCGATTTCTTCCACTCAACACGCGGCCGTCCATAAGAATTCGATCCACGTGATCAAGCCACATAATTCTACAAGTTGAGCAACATCCTCCAGCTAACCAACAAAATTCGTGATAATGTGTTGACAATGTGCCTAAATAACATCAAACGCGAACAGCTAACTCAAAATACCTATAATTACGTACCTAAAATCACCTATAATAATACCACAAATAATTAAAAGGAAGATAACGTACTATGTTCTTGAACATCCAGGGGTAAGTGGTGGGAACCCCTCCCTCAATATGTTTACGCACATTCACGCATATAAGATACAGAACGCAATATTTAAACGAGTTGCATTGACAATATCTACATAATACATCCCAATATGTTATTCTATAATAGGTATATAGAATTACCCTCGTCTCCAATATAACAGTCACCTAATGTATATACCTACTTATTAAGTATATATAAATGAATCGTCCTCATTCATTTCAAAAGTCCTGAAAAAAAAACACTTAATAACTATTTCAAACTATCACACACACAACTAAATATAATATATTTACACACAATTATAACCACAAAGGTACATATCATAACATTCGTTCCACTTGTAAAATAATATTAATAACTAAGCACTTTTCACTCTTAAAGTCTTAACACTATTGAATAATATTATTATAATATTTGACACCACAATTTTAAAATTATAACACACTAAATTTCAAATAATATTCCATTTGTAACATCGATAGATCCGCAAGTGAATCTCAACCTGTTACATCATAGCGTTGTCCTTTCTTCTTACATTAGTCCTCTCCAGCAATTTATGTTATTGTACACCACTCTCTTTTGGGTTAACAGAGAGGATACAATGCTACACAATCCTATCTAGTCGTCTTTTGGTTTCCATAAAACTTCTATCATCGCTGTCCAAACTTCTTTCTAAGTTTCCTTGCAAGTAAATCATGTCGTTATCCTACCAACAAATATTCAATTGAAATAATTATCTCATTTTAGCGCACGCATAATTCCTAATACCCTTTGTCTCAGGTTTCTTTGTTCCATTCAGCAACATCACAATATCAGGCATACAGTTTAACAACCACTGATCGCATACATCCCGTTAGGTACTATAATATCCCTATACCTATCTGCTTGCATCTTTATTTAAAACTATAGTTTTTTGTCATTCCAGTAATAATATTATTTCCACTCTCGTTCTTGGTTTTAAATATTATAACGTATTAATTAATATTTTAGTATTTATAGGTTGTACATCTTATTTCTCTATTTGGAAGACATGATGTGTTATATCAGCGAACACCAGCCTCTTTCTTCTTAGAATATGTTCATAAATTCGTTTCTTCTTCCAGTCCTCCATTTTAAAATGATAGATACCACCTTTCAGGGTACTCAAAGAGTTCCAACGTTATCCAATGTGAAGCCCTTGGTTTTGCCCCCCCGGGCTTAAAAGAGTGTAGGTTGTCCCCTCCCCCCCTTAGCCTGTAAGAACGAATATCCACTATTTCTTCCAGCTAACCGTTTAACATATAACTGTAAAAATAATCACCTAAATCGTGATTTTATCAAAACCTCATCATTCGATTATTGCCTATATACTTATCCGCTTCATTCGTATATTGTATTATGTATGTTATCAGATACTCATAAAATCTGGTCTAATATTATTTCAAACTCAATAATATATTCACCATTCTTACCCCGATAGTAAATTTATTTCACACCCCAAATAATTAACTTGACAGAATTCTAAAAGTTTAAAAACAAACACTTAACTTACAAATACTGTAAAATGTTAAGACCATATCCCCCAAAAAAAATAATAATACCTATTATAATTAGGTACAATTCTTGTCCCTAACAAACATCCACTTGGTACATATAACTAACATCAAACTATATACCTACCTATTATTTATCCATTTTACCCAAATACTATAATATCTAAAAATCCTAAAAACTCTAGTCATATACCTACCCATACACATAAAATAAACTCCACATACCTAATATTCATGTTTACAAGTCTACTTGGGAATATAATATTCCATTTTTCTAACACCCAATCTTCTTATGAAAGTACATATTTTTGGTACCTACCTATATACATTATTGAATAAAATAAAGAACTATTCAGGATTTCAACATATATATACCTATCCAATTTTATACCTGAATCACAAGCGCTCTTTATTAGACTATTCATAAGGACATAATTCCGAATGAACTCTCAAGGGTTCACTATTCTTATGCATAATGTTAGGTATATACCTATAGATAGCCAAACACAAATATAATATGTTGCCGAACTTGCCTAACACTATAATCCATGGGTAACCAACCCGCGGTTCTCGAAGTAAAATCATCAACCAATTTTCTCACTACATCTTCCAAGAATAGATTTTATCCCCCCCCTCAAAAACCAAACACATTCCTCTGTCCATAACCCAGTTCTACTCCTCAAAACCCATTTATGCTCTCCCCCCCTCCAATATTCATGATTTTAGTTATTTATCATCGCAAACCCAAAACCCACTTCTACTCCGTAAAAACCCAGTTTATGTCTGCAATGACAGACATAATATTCTGGTCCAAGGCACCATTTGTGATGATCCTACCTATTTTAAACCATTCTAAGCTCCGAATTTGCAACATCCTAGCTTCTAAACTATACCTACTGTAATAATTGATTCCCAAACTAGAAGTGACAACCCTATTCAGCTAGCTAAGAATTGTATGAATTTTCGCATTGTTGCAAATATACGTACGAAATATCGCATTCCTAATTGAATTAATTAACAAATTTTGGCCTTTCGTGATCGTCTCGATTTATCTATTAACTATTTCAGTAGATTCGGACCCAGTACGTTGTGTTTTGCCGATAATTTTACCTACGTTGTGTATTTTTAAAATGCAAAATAAGTCACCTGAAATATACATTTCAATAATCAAAAGGAACAACAAAATCACAAAATCAATAAAACAATTTAAATATGAATTTTGATACATATTAACTCTGAGATCAACTTTGACGTCAGATCACTTACCTTGAGATACTGTAAAATAACATAATAAAAATAGTGCATAATAAAACATAACGAAATATAACATAACAATCATCATAACATAAAATTCAAATAATATTATTCTATATCATTACGAGAATGTTGTATGGTAACTGGTTGCCGATCTATGTCCCTACATAAGATAACCATTTCATAGTACAGTATCTATAGCCAATGCATGTGTGTTCCACAATATACCTAGATACTAATTCGATGCGTCGAAAGGACAGTGGCGCACCCCAAACATTACCTTATTACTTTTAAATATTAATTAAATTTCAACACGATTGCTTTGACATCATTTTCGGAGACTATAACTACTGGTTGTTAATGCATGGAAAGCATGCTGTGTCCATGCTGAAGGAGCGCCGCCTCCGCTCCCTCACGTCTCAAACTGTCCCATGCCGCATTTTGAGCCCGTGTGCACTAATCTACATCCCGAATATATAAAATAATATATAATATGTATACTCATTTGAACATGCAGCTATATATATAATAAGAATAATTATAAATATATGTTAAGAAGCTTTGTCTAGGACCCTGGCGGGAAACGGGGCAAGACCCATATTGACCCTTGTCTCAAAAGCTGAATCGAAGAGATAGGAGCAGGGCTTGCTAACGGTACACCTACATTTCGAAGCAGGATTAGGACTGGAATTGTTAGTATATAGTATATGTTTCTACAAAGTACATAATACGTCTCGTGCATAATTGTATAATAATAATGATAAATATGTGGTTACGAATAGATCAAACCCACACTATAGACACAAGGTAGCTAGTCTAGTGTCGATAGGCAGAAGGGATCCATATCCATAAGGTAATCTCGACAAGATTTAGCTATAAAAGACTACATATTTATGGTGAGGTGAATTTAGGTATCATGTAAGTCAAATAAAAATATATTAAGACCAATAAATACATAAATATTACTTATGATTAGTGTCATGCAAAATGTCAAATTTGTTCCTTCCATGATATCGCAGCGATTACAGCATGTTGAATAAGTAGAAAATCCAGTAAGTTCGTAGAATACAAATGACATCCGATGATAAAATATGTAATTAAATTAATAATCAAATAATATCCTTCTCAACATATAACTCCTCTTCAAACTGTATACTCCATCGTTATGGTAAAGTAAATTAAATAAAAGTATAATATTGGGTAGAGCGGTGCGCCACTGTTATTAGTCTAGTTCTAGATGTGTCGGACCGCGCTATATAAAATCAGCCACAGGTACATACATACATACAATAATACTGAAAATAAATGTACATATAACACATAATTCCTTCGTTTTCAAAATCCGTAAAATAATAAATCCTTGAGTACAAATATTGCCTTGTAGACAACAGACATCCTGAGAGTATCCTAACACCTAGATATAAATAATAAATTAATAATATTAAAAGAAAATCTTATCTTAGACAGCTGGCAGCATCACGGATTTTAAATGCTAATTAAAAGTAATTTAGGATGATCTTTATATATTCCCAATTGTGGAAATATCACTAAAAAATAATGTACTAACTACTACGAAGGTGGGTAAATAAATATTAAAATATATCGAATTCAAACACTGAGATTAATATGATTGAGTCCCACCTCTCCCAGGCTCAAAACTAAAACTGCCCCAGAGTAATAAGTACTCTGTCTTCAGACCCTGAAAATGTCGACCCAAAGCAACAAAAAAAAACTACATCCATCTCTTCCTGACACACACCGAAATATACCTGTTTCTGTCTCCTACATAGCTAGTTGTGTTCAACAACCACTTGAAATCAAACTAAGTTTCATTCCTATATTAATTACCTACTACAAATATTCGATCTAGGTATATAAAAATAATATATACCGTCTTGTATATATTCATTTCATGACAACGTGTTAATTCATTATTATAATATTATATACCATATATTTTTTTGGCAGACCATTGTATCGAGCATGATCATTCTATTGACATCCAAGATACTAAGGTCTTACACTCCCGAGTCCAAGGGTGGCAAACTGAACGCCTTGGAGATTTTTGAAATCTATAAAAATAGGAACAATTTGGTAAATGATGATGATGATGATGATGGATGATTTCCTCAGCGCCGTTTAATGGAGAATCCATCTCAAGGGCGCAGGAGGCTCTGTTGGACGAGCGATGTCTTCAGTTTGCTCTTGAATGTTAGTGTCTTTGTTTGTGTTACCCATGTGTACATTGATATACACATTCATATAAAGTATTTATCAGCGACTCTCGCGTTCTGAAGTTTTATTGTCACTTTCCCCCGCTATGTGTTGTGGGTAGCGATGTTGTGTTGCCGTCTCTGTTACACATTGCAGGACACTAGATATAATACACTAGACCGTAATTCTCAGAAACGGTTGATCAGAACACATGTTTGGATTTTAGAATGTTGTTGATAAATGAAGTTGTCGTTTTTAGATATTAAATTTAACAAAAAACTCGATTAAAATAAGGAGATGATGCACATTTATAATGCATAAAAACTGCGCGATTTTATTTTGCAATACACACGAAAACTGAGAATTATAGGATCAATATAAACGGTAAAAACGGGTATTTATCCAAGAGCTATGGTGACGCGTGGCGGCAGCTGTAAACAGCGCCTGCACACTCTGCACACAAATATCTAAATACCATACACATCTCCCTTGTTTATATACCCATCTTCTTCACTTTTTTCAAACACTTTTAACTCCACCCATTCTCCCCCACCCCTAGTATAAGTTAGTAATAGAAAACAGACTCACTACATATTATGAACTTTAACTAATTAGCAGTGGTCTCGAACCTACCGATTTTTCGGTATTTATACCGAAATGGGCCGTGTCCTACCGATATACCGAAATGGTCTAGTAATCTACCGATTTTTACTATTTGTCGATAGGGAAGTATAATCGGTAGATAAGTATCGGGTATTCGGTAAAAGTACCGGATACTTATTGGATTCGAGCAAATATTCTTTAAGAAAACCGAGGAGTTTTTGAATTATTCCAAATTCCTATACCATTTTGAAAATCCGGCGACGGGGGGGTAGAAATTTTCTAAAAAAGAAAGTATCCGGTACTGACTTCGTCGGTACAAATACCCGGTACATTGTAGAAAAAGGTACTTCGAGAAAATATTCTTTAAGAAAACCGAGGAGTTTTTGAAATATTCCAAATTCCTATACCATTTTGAAAATTCGGCGACGGGGGGGTAGAAATTTTCGTGAAAAGAAAAGTATCCGATATTAACCATCGTCGGTACAAATACCCCATATACCGAATTTGGGTACAAAATATACCATTTATACCGATTTCAGCGGATAGTTCTACCGATATATATTGGACAATGTCGTTCGAGAACACTGCTAATTAGTCCTCCTGATGATGTCAAGCAAAAGCCTTGGCGAAAACGTTTGAGGTAACGTTTTGTTACAAAACATTTTCAAATTTGTTTGATTAGTTTTGAATTATCAAAATTAGGAGGACATTATGAAAAAAATGGACGCTTATAAAGGGAAGATAGCTTTCATAAAAGTAGGACTGGCTCTTCAAACGTATCAAGGTTGGTCACCTTTAAGCAATATCGATTGAAGTGTGTCCATCATCAATTCGATCAATATATTATTTAGTACAATGTGTGTACTGATAAGATGTATTTACCTGCTAATCGTATTTCAATATTGTATCATTATTATGATATCGACTGTACAGTTCCATAACTCGACAAGTTGAAATGTCTTCGAGAAATTGTCATTTTTGTAATTTTGTTATATTTATATCATTTTTTAAAAACATAACAGAAAGTGAAATATATTATAAAATTACTACATAATTTCTATTTTTTATTAATTTCTTCTTATTGACCTGTCTTAAATTCATAATTCATTGTTTATTGATCTCTGTTTGTATTGATTATTTTGTTTGTGTTGTTAAATATTAATTTCATAATTGTATATTTTAATAATCTTAAATCTTATGTTGAATTTCCCAATTTTGATGATTTATTGCTAGTTCTGTCTTTTACCAATTAATTTTTAACGAATGGTTTATATGTATTATATTTATCATACTGTTTTTTTTTATTGTGTATTGTCCTTTTTTCATAGTTACTCCTTGTCTTGTTTGAACGTACTGTCTGTCATGCATTTTCTATAATTTATTATATTTTATACATGTAAAAGGGTCACGCCGTATATTGTAATAAATAAATAAATAAACTATATAATAAGTACCGACAAACCCCCCTTTCACGACACAAGTTTTTAGCTTACTGTGAAAGGTGTATAAGGCTGTATTTGGGTTTATAATAAAAACCCAGGTTCATCTTTTTGAAAAAAAAAGAACACTGTTAGAGACATTACTTTGTCTTTGTTTTGCTCAATTGTTAATTAAAACAATTCGAAATATTTATTTGTGGAATTGAAATTTAAAAGTAGGAGAAATTATGATTGGGGCAATGCTTATGGGTTATTATTATATAGTAGTTACTGATTGTTTGAATATTATGTACCTATTATTATTATTATTATTGTGTTGTTAGATAAGAAAATCGAAAAAATAAAAAAATTATTTTTTTTTTCATACAAATAAATATAAAGCGAATCGTGTATATTTTTATAGTTTGCCACCCATCCTGAATGTCTTGATTTTATATTGGCACGGAGAGGACAGTTTGCATGTTTCTTACATGTAGCTGATCTGCTGGCTACCCCACTTGTGGGATGTGCCGTGATGGTATAAGTATAAAAAAAATAATTAGTGTGTGAGCGTGTATGATTAAATAAAGTAAGGGAAATAACCTTAGTAACTGAAGTAAAGAAAATTGAGCGCTGGGACAAAGTATGGTGAAAACTGGCTCAGTCTACCTTGGTACGGGTTCATGCCCAGTTAGGTAGATTTTTTGTGACTTTTATCTTTTAAATACTGCTCTATAAATGAAAAAATAAATAAATAAATGGTGTATCTGTATTACCAATTAAATCAATATTTCGAAATTTTCGACTTGTTGTATTATTGAACTACCGGACAGTTGATTGTTGTATTGTATAATGCTTGCACCTAGGCCTACCTGTATTCACTTTATTGCTTAACACATATTACACATACACGTATGTGATTATACATATACGTACTTATTATACATATACGTACTTATTATACATTTGTTGACATAGATAGATTGATACCATCGCTTCGCTAAGTAGTACTCCCATACTTAAATGTTATATATTAAGTAAATCAATAATTTGTAAATGTATTTATCAATTCACTTGTATGTACGTTCACTATATAAGCTATACCCACAGAATTCCATACAAAACCTAGAACCCTGACTCGTTTACAAAAGTGAGGCAAAAAATCTATGAACTTTTGACAGAATGGCTGGCGGAAGCGTGTCTTGTATCCTACATTTTATAGACTCTTTCTCGCATTTTTGATGGAGACGAGAATCTCCGAATACTAGTACGCAAAGTTAATAAAGTCATTTGGAAGTTAACTACATATTGTGTTTTTTTTCAATTATCTTGAAATGGACTTCCAACAAGTACCTTCGGTCAACAACATTAATGTTATAAAAATATGTCATTTTTACATTTATATAAACGTAATTGGACATTTTTTGAAGTTCTCGTCAACGCTTTTATCGATTTACCACACTTCTTTTTGCCAACCTATCTGTCAAAAATGCCGAAAAATGGTGCCTCACTTTATTGCAATGAAAACACGTACGAGTGCTCCATATAGGTATTATAAATAAAAATCTATGGTTATACCGGCCCTACCTCCGGATGACGCTGGTGAATCTGTGAGCTGATTTGCTTTGGAGTGCGATCGTCGTGTGGTGAACTGGTTTTTCGTTCTTGTGCGTCCTGGCTCCCTTGGAGGAGAATAGCATTGGTTGGGATGTCCCTTTCGGGTGAGAGAATAGTTTTCACACTACTTCCCTTGGCTCACTGTGTAAGTATAAAGTTTCCAATGACCCCGATCCTTAGCACTTTGCAGCGCTTCATACAAGGTCCCTGCCGTTGCCTCCTTCACCTGGTCACTCCATCTCGTCGGTGCGCATATGCTGTTGCCATCCACAACTCCGGTTTGGACAAGCTTCTCCAGGTTCTCTGCCCTTCTCCGTGCGATGTGCTCAAAGCACTGCAGGACAAAACAAAACAATAATATTAATAATAAAAAAGAAGACATTGGAAAAAGGATACAAAAAGGGGGGATGGGGAAGGCTGGAGTGATGGATTTTAGGTTTCAGAGGCTGTGTTTGGGGAAATCAGTTTGTTTTTAACGGCTCGCTTGAAAGACATCGAGACTTTGAGATTTAGATGATTATTCTCCGAGTGATGCCGGGCTTAGAAAGATTTGAGGTATAATGCGTAGAAAATAATAGTATGTATGTATGTGTGTATGTATGCTATCAGACATCAACTTAACTTCGTTATCAGATCATGGCTATATTATATTCATGTGTTATATACTTTCATACTATTATCATATAATAATTATATTTATACATCTGGTGTCTAACACTGACTATACACTATTGCAGTGGTCGGACAAAACGGCTCTCGAGCCGTACGAAAGCCACACGACAAAATTTTCCAATTTTTCTGATTTTTTTTTCAGATTAGGTACATGTCGATTATTTTACCATTAACAGTAGTAACATACAGTTGCTCAATGTTTTCTCCCAGTAGTCCAGATCACACCGGTACATATTGTGCGAAGTTTCACCCGTTTCTGTGTCAGTTCGTTAAGTTTTGTCTATTTGTAAAAATGTAAGTATATAGGTATTATTCTACAAGTACCTATTCAGATTTGCAGCCTTCTGTAGAGTGATGTAATATTATGTTGCTTGTGTTAGTGCTAATATAAATTTAAACTATTAAAAAGATGATGTGGTATGATTTCTGTACTTGATAGAACTATTGGTACCTACTATTGTAACATTTTTACTATACTATACTATACTATACCATCACGGCATATCCCACATAGCCAGCAGATCAGCTGCATGTAAGAAACATGCAAACTGTCCTCTTCGTGCCAATATAAAATCAAGACATTCAGGACATTTGGCATTGTGTAATGTAATGTAATCGTCAAAACTTGTAACATTTTTCATTTTCTAAATTCTTTTTTTTCGTCCTGTAATTCTGTGTACTATCGAATTTTTTTCTGTTATAGTCGTAAGTAGATTGTGAGTATTCCGAACAGCATTGTCTATGATTATTGTTATCTCAAAATGTCAACCTGCGCTGAGACCATTACAGCTTTTGGCTGATGTAGATATTATGTAGTATTTCACCTGGAGAATGAGAATCAGGTAGAATGTTGTTGATCTTTGAAGCACAGAATGGGCCACTTGCAGATTTTTTTTTATTACATAAAATTGTAAATTAGTATGAAAGAAACACAACCACAATTTATTTAAATTTTTCTTGCACTATTTTCTTAGATTATAAGCTTTTAAAAATTGGATTTTCTCGTATGAAAGAAACACAACATCAATTTATTTTAATTTTTCTTGCACTATTTTCTTAGATATAAGCTTTTAAAAATTGGATTTTCTCGGAGTGATTAAAAACGATATGGCGGCACTGTGACGTCACGGAGTCCCGTGAATCATAATAACTTTCGCACCACAGATTAAAATCTCATACACACACGGTACTCCGTGACGTCATCAGCTGTCAAAATCCATTTTACGTGTTTTGCCAAACGTCAAAAATTTTGGAATTTATTTTTGTAAATTCTCCATAATTTAGATATTTAAAAAATTCAACTGACATATTTGTGTTTTCCGCCCTCAAATTTACTTAATTCGATCATTTTTATTAAAATCCCCCACGACTGCAAGTGTATCATTGTTTTTGCATTTGACTGATTGTAGGTTAGGTTAGGTTTGCCGATCGCTGAACTATTGAATACTGAATACTGAACGTCCTTGACCGGAGCAAAATGTGTCTTAACACAAATATATACCTACATTTATTATCTATCTATCTTTGTACATTGTACCTGTCTGTATATCATATTATAGACACAATTTAGATATATGTATTATATTTTATCCAGTAGCCAGTGAATTTGTATACATATTATGTACCTACATCCAGCAAGGGAATAACGAAAATGATTTTTGATCAAATCTCTATAAGAGAAATTATCAATTCACGGAAGCTGTTAATATAATGGCAACTCTGTGAGGTAACGATTCCCTAAAAGAAAATGAGATATTTGATTAAATACTTAAGTAGCATTCACATTGCTTCACTTTGGATGATCTTCCAGAGTGTCAGGGTCAAACCTGTTCATCGAAAGTGAACATGTCTGTTCACATTTGTTCATCCTATGCTTTCACTGTCATGTCTACTTTCTCACTCATGTTGTTTGTAGTTTGACGTATTTTCGTATAAAAATAATTAAACAAATTCAAAAATGAAAAATAACACTTAAAATAAATTAATATATGTAGCTCTCGACTGCATAATAATTTTGTACATGATTCTGACATTCAAAACAAATTCGTAGAGAATAAAACAAATAATAAGATGAAACTTGTTTATGGTCGTTTCAGTGAAAGGACCTTTCATCAAAATTATGACGAGTGGTAATCTCTTTCCTCCATCATCGCTAGTGATCACTATTGATGAAACGCCTGTTCACACCTGTTCATCTTGGAGGATCATCTGGAGTGATCACTGAAAGTGAAGCCTAGAAACCTACTAACTACATATTAAAAGCGTTCATAAAAATAAAGCACTTATATTAATACTTACGCTGTGACTTTATTGGACGCTAGCTTTCAAGAGCTTCCGCTCTCATCATCAGGCTAATGTAATAAACAAGCAGTTCGTTCTCCTTAACTGCTGTAGCGTATTTCCTCTCCCGTCTCAGCTAGCTCACTGCAAGTATCTTCAGAGGTCGTGGATTGGTTAATTAGGGCACAAGATTGATAAATATACAGGATATTCACATAACAAACGTTTTCCCTTTATTGTATCTTTGTTGCAATACATTACAGTCGGGGCAGCCTCCATTGACAGCCGTCCATACTATTAAACCATCCGATCTTTCGTCATGGGTGCCAGGTGTTCACAATACCCTTCTGTAAGGTTCCCCAGATACAGATGTCGATATGGACGAGCAGGCGACTCGTCCGGCTCAATTGGCGACCCGGGAACTAGAACCGCCTCTGTTGGCAATCATCATCATAATCATTAGACACTGACAGAACACTTTTCATCTGTATTGCATTTAAGTTAATATTGTGATTTATCTAAAATATATAGATATTTGCGGTTATATACAAGTGTCCGGGCCCACGATTATATTATAATTTTCACTGCCTTTATTTACAAGTAATTATCTCCATCCTCTTTGAGGTTATTCCCGATCAGATGTCCTAATTGCCAGACATTGGTTCACTGATATTTGGTCGCCACGAGGTGACACCAAAGAAAATTTACTAACTGAAGACGTATGTCTTCCAACTATCCCGGAGTCCTCTTAAAAAGTGAACCCTTCACATGTTTTCTGCCGGTCAGTATTTTATTTCTTCGAATTTGTAACAATAACGCGTTTGACTTCTGACAACTCATCGCGGTGTTGCCATAAAGCGAAATGTGGCTGATAAGAAAAATTAAACCACCAATAATAATATCATGCTACACTGCATTAATAGATATAAAGATTTACAATGTTAATACCGTTAAATTCACCCGCTGTATATTGTATTTGATATTGTCATATATATGCACAGTGTGACGAATCACCTTTTTCAAATTGTCCTGGGTCTGGTTGTTACATGTTTATGTGTTTAGTGCATTGTATATATGTGTATCGTCGCGTTAGTACCCATAATACAAGATTCATATCTTAATCTTAGTTTGGGACTAGCTCGATCTGTGTGAATTGTCTATGCATGTTATGTTATGTTAGTTAAATTGCTTTGAATCAATGTACAATACAGAATATATCAATAAACATGCAAATCGTTAGCCTGATGATGAGAGCGGAAACTTTTGAAAGCCGGCTCGGTATTAATAAAGTCAATGTGGAAATACTTACTGAATTTTTGAGTGTTTTATTATTATTAAATTATCTACTCTACTCTCTACTCTCACACATCCACGGCGTTAGCCCTTGACATGTTAACAATCATATTAAAAACAGAAAAAAAACAACAAAAAACTACACAATAAATGTGTCATATCAGGAACAGTATTACAGGTTAAATAAGTGTATGTGAGATAATTATTATAAGTCAATCAAAAATATTCAAATAAGTCATTGTAAATAGAAGATTTATAAATATATCGTCATACAGGTAAAATAAATTTAAGTGAGATAATTATTATATGTCAATCAACAATATTCAAATGAGTCATTAAATTGTAAATAGAGGATTTAAAAGTATATAGTCATATAGGTAAAATAAATGTAAGTTAAATAATTATTTTAAGTCAATTTAAACTATTTCTTAATAAAGTCATTTTAAATAAAGGATTTATATATATAGTCACACAGGTAAAATATAAGTGAGATAATTATCAAAATTTTATGTTTTTATGTATTTGCTTAGAACTAAAATGTTCTATTTTTTCGTTATAATTTTTATATAGAGTGACATCTGAATTTGTATTGAAAGTTTCTATAAAATAATATATTATATAAATTAAAAATTAAATTATTTAATTAAACATGAACTTCCACCAAATACCGTCGATCGACAATATTAACTTCATTAAATGCCACCCCCCACCCCCTATATTTTTATTATATATGTATTTGTTTTCATGCTTGCTAATTAGTTTTAGATAATCGTTCGTAAATGGTGGACGCTCCATCGAAACCGTGGTAGCGAAAAAGCTCGTAAAATATAATAATTGATACATAGTCATCTAAAATATTATCAATATGTCTAGAAATTATTATATAGTTAATGCCGAAAATATAAACAAATTACATTAAATGCAATTATTTAGTAAACCATATATTAGGGCCAATTCTGAATCTTAATGAACTAACTAACTAAAAAGTTGATTAATATTAGTTATTATGTAGTATTCAGCATTAGTTATGAACTATAAACAACTATAAACTCGAGAACCACCAAGTGCAAACGGTAAAATCTATGGGACAAACTAATATTACTCAGTGATGCCGCAATACAAAATGTTTTTCACGTTCCGATTTACACTTCTGGCAACAATTTAATAGTTGTCGCGCGTGAAAATTGTGAAATGTCAGATTTGCCGATACATTTTGGCGTTCGTATTTGCGTCGGTGGTGGTTTAATTTTACAATTTGTACATGCTAAGAGTTGCCCTAAAAGTATAAATTTTCACTTTTAATTGAAAAAACAACTTAACACTTCCAAAATATAGCAATATTCTGCGGTAAAATGACAGCAACTAATAATATTTGCACATTAAAAGTCGCGAATAAAATTCTGCCAAAACCAACCTATTTTAGTTGTCGGCTGTCAACTAAAATTTCATTCAGAATACGAAATCCATAGATTCTCGAAATTTATAGTTGTATTAAGGTGTCAAAATGAACTAATGAACTAAATTAGTACGGAAAACTGTGAATACGAATAAGAACTAATTATCATGACTCAACTATCTTCTCACAATTAGTTGACTTAGTTAGTGCAACTGAACTATTTTATGATTCAGAATTGGCCATATTAGTGAATGCAAAGTAAGTCACATAACAATATTCAGGCCTTCCAGTGAGGACAATTTTTGTTTAAATGAATTAATCATTCGAATTACTATACTATACTATACTATACCCTCACGCCGTGTCCCAAGTGGGGTAGGCAGAGAGAACGGAACGCCAAACAGATCTATCTTTACACACTTCCTTCGCTTCCTCCACATTCATACAGTTCCTCATACACGCACGTCGGTTCCTCTTACTCAACACGCGGCCGTCCTTGAGAATTTGATCCACGTGATCAAGCCACGTGGTTCTCAGACGCCCGCGTTTCCTCACACCCTTTCTTTCAGATAAGTATATCCTCTTTGTCATTCTTACCTGCCCAAACCACCGTAGTTTATTCACGCGCATTCTGTCCACAACACTCTTCTTGCATCCGCTCATTCTTCTAATATCCTCATTCTTCACTCTATCACGCAGCGTTTTACCAACCATTCTTCTCAACGATCGCATCTCTACTGCATTTATTCCACTTTCGTCCTTCTTCAACCACGTCCATGTCTCGCTTGCATACGTCTAACAAAAAAAACAGGTATTGATGTTTTTAAAAAAAATGAATGGATATTTTTAGTGAACATAATAAATAAATAATAAATCCCGTTTTGGAATATCTTCACTGATATAAGTGATTCCCACGAGACAGTTTTGGCCGACCAGCCCCCCCCCCCCCCCCCCGATAATAAAGTTTTTTTTTGTTAATATTTTTTGTTAAAATTTTGTTAATACGAATAAATAGAAGTCCCCTGAGATACCCGGGTGCGAGTTGGGAGTCTTCATTCTCCAATGACCAAAGATAGAGCCGCAGATTCCGATCCATGGTATAGATAGATTGTATTGTAATGATTAAAAACTGCACGCAATTTAAATATCACACCCGACCACGTATGTTACGTGTTATTTGCAAGGTAGAAATACTTGATAATTATACTAAAGCGTCATTCAGACTTGTCACTTGTCAGTGATCACTTTGGATGAATCGTCCAAAGTGAGAAGTGTAAACGATTTTTTTTCAACATAGTGATCACTCGAGATGAAAGTGTTTTCTTCCCGACATATTTATTATCTTTGATGAAAGTTCCTTTCGCCGCAACGCCTATAAACAAGTTTTATTCCCTTTTTCTGTCCTATTGTCTATGAATTAGTATCGAGTGTCAGAATCGTAAACATAAGGAATGTGTTTTTTTGTGCTTTCGAGAATTTTACAAATTTATTTGTAATTACTATTATTTATCATTTAATTATTTCAAAAAAGTAAAGGCATGTCACATCTTTAGTTACGATGAGGTTTGCCACTCATTCTGAATAAGCTTGATATTTCATTGGCGCGGAAAGGATAGCTTGCATGTTTATTGAATGCGGCTGATCTGCTGGATTCCCCGAGGAAATGTTTTCGTTGAGTCTGGATGATATAGGAGTTCCGCTCTTGTGAAACAACCAAGGGAAAGTGATGGGAAAACTCAATGCTGGTTACCCCACTTTTGGGATATGCCGTGATGGTATAGTAGTAATAATTTTCAAAGCTTTTTTTTACGAATTTTGGGTATTAACACAACATTTCACACTTGTTCACTGTGGATGATCCTTAAAAAAAATGAAACAGACGTTTCATCAATAGTGATCACTAGCGACGACGACGAATGGAAAGGTCCTATCGCTGAGATGACCATAAACAAATCTTTCTATTATTTGTCTTATTTTCATGTTGTCGAGAATTATATGAATTTCTTTTAGTCATGAATAACTGTTTTCATTTATTTGCTTTTTTATACGCAAATAAGTCAAACCATAGACAACATGACAGTGAAAGCATAGGATGAAAAATGTGAACAGACTTGTTCACTTTCGAATAACAGCTTCGGTCTTTTAACTTTGTATGATGATCACCATAGTGTAGAGTGATGTAATGTGAATGCCTCTTTGCTTTAATTTACTCTCTCTCACTCATTACAATATCGATATGGACACTGTGGTTTTATACCGCTTTTACTTGATCACACGATATTAATACGTACCCGATTATAATAACTACAGTCAAAACTCGATTATTCGTATTTCAAAATCTTTAGATATTAAAATATTAATTATTTGTAACTTGACTCTCCAACCTGCATGTTTCTTACATGCAGCTGATCTGCTGGCTACCCCACTTGTGGGATATGCCGTGATGGTATAGTATAGTATAGTATAGACTCTCCAACCATTTATGAATGATTCTGCCATATGTATATCAGAAAATATCCTTACTGTGAAATATTCATAGATATTCATCGTACATATTTTTTTTATGCAGTTTTTTTTAAATAAGATTAATCTGAGTTTTTGTTGTAAACCTTTCACATTCTTACACCAATTGCATTCTAAGTTCTTCGTTCATTCTTTACTGTACATTGATTATAAACAAATTTCATAATAACGTGACATATGCAGAATTTGAAAGAAAAATTTAAGGTATTTATATTGCAGTTGTGTTGTCATTTAGATATCGTTTAAGGTTATCTTCTGGGATCGCATTGGCCTTCAGCTGTAATGATTCTTGTAAGAATCGTTCTATTGTCAGTAATAATAATAATAATACATCATGTCGCAAAAATTATTATCATCAAAACTTAGCAATTAAACATAATCTATTAAACTCACAAAATGTAATTCCTTATTATAAATACAACCCGGAACCGGTTTTAGAAAATCAAAATTACAGGTTCTATTATGATAAAACAATAATAACAGATAGACAAATACATCATAATAGACCCGATTTAGTATTACATGATAAACGTAATAAAATAACGTACCTAATAGACATCGCTGTCCCAAATACACATAATATACAAACAACCGTGGCATAAAAAATATGTAAATATACAGAACTAGCAGGAGAAATAAAAAATGTTTGGCATTCTAGGTCCGTTTATATAATACCTTTAGTCATGTCAGCTACAGGGGTAACTCCGAAATCTTTAATAAATAATTTACAAAAATTAGATTTACCGGTTAATTTGTACATTAAAATTCAAAAATCTATTATTATAAACATTTGTAATATTGTAAAAAAGTTTTTGAACACAGATATTTCAGGCACAATGCTGGTATTTTGATCCCGCGTTTTGAGCCCAATCCTTTGATATCCTGTATATCTGGATAGGTGAATTTTTCCCGGCATTAGACTGTTAAGTTTTTGTGTGACCATGACTGATCATATGGAGACTTATCTGGTTGTATAATGCTGAGAAGTGTGGATGGCAATTCTGCCGCCGCGTATAAAAACAGATGATACTGGGACGTAGAAGCTATTCTAGAATTTGAAAAAATGTCTCGCACAAAATATATTCGACGGTGAATCAATTTTTTTGATTCTTCTTCTGTAAGTGTCTTGTAAAATAAAATCTAGGCGATTCTAGGTATATTACAAATTCTTTTAGTATGAAATTTCGAGCTATCGATGTCTTTTGAAATATTAAAACATACTTTTTCTTGGATTTAACATTGTTCGACTGTGTTCTGATCGCGATTGTTCATGGCGGTTACCATACGTCGTGCAAGTGTAATTTAGTTTGTTTTTTTATCATTCTCTCTCCCAGTTTAATCAAATATTCACGAACAATATATATATTTTTTTCATAAAATATGAACAAACATATACATACCTATATAACACATTTACTTAAAAATACACTTAAAGTTATATAATTTCCTATCCTTATCAATATCTATAATACTAAATGCTTAGCGTTCATCGGATTACAATAATTATAAAAATATATTAAATTGTCACATATATTCATATGGTAGGTACACTATTAATATGAATAATATGTCACGTGTGCGACAGGAAGAGGAAGCTATGTGCTACTTAATATATTATAATATATGATCAATGATGATATTGTCATCCTATATTTACTACCGTAGCAATAATAAAGTCCTGTTACAATATCCATCTATTATAATTATTGTACTAAATAATATAACAATCAGGACGTGCCGCTCAGTTTTTACGAATGTAGAAGAAAGACGAGATCTCCATGTC
This sequence comes from Athripsodes cinereus, assembly GCA_947579605.1. Lineage (NCBI taxonomy): Eukaryota > Metazoa > Arthropoda > Insecta > Trichoptera > Leptoceridae > Athripsodes > Athripsodes cinereus. Next base: position 15,665,219 of record OX388325.1, on the reverse strand, counting down.
TTATCACTGGTTTATAATTGTTTATACTCTACGTGTCCACCATATTACCTCAAGGAAATGTTTGAGTATCTTTCGATCCATGGCTTGCCCTTACAATCCAATAACGAGCGTCTTCTGGCGATACCAGCTCATAGCTCAAACTTTTTTACAAACTCTTTTTCTGTTCGTGGTGCTCGCTGTTGGAATAGTTTGCCTTCCAGGATAAGGTTGCTCCCCACTCTTCAAGCTTTCAAGCGGGCGGTCAAGGACCACTTTATCACACAAAATATGGCTTCTGTATCCTAGTCCCTTTTCCTACATATTCTTCTCCTTTTTTACTTCCTCTTTCCTTTCTTTAAGATTTTCTTTATGTGAAAGTTGCATAAAATTGGGTTAGTTGAAAGAAATCGCGCCTCTGCGATAAACTCGCCCTCTGTATATCGATTGTATGATTGTCTTTGTTTTAAATGTATTTTTGTGTGAATTTGCTTGTTATCAATGTACAGTAAAGAATAAATAAATAAATTAAAAGTAAAATGTATTATTTATGTCTCTGTCCATCCATCTATGCCGCCCTCACGCCGTCGTATTCCAAGCGGAGTAAGCAGAGAGAGAGTTGAACGCCATATAGATGTATCCTTGCAAACTTATTTCTTATAATACGGCACTGCCTGAACAATCTCTGCTGAAAAAATTAGATCAACATCTTCAGAGTCACAATCCTCTGGATGTGTCTGCAACAACCCGCTGGTTTTCTTATCCACCCTTCCCCGCTGTCTCCTGCTAGTATTTTTAGAACTACAAGCGCATGCCCTTCATCGTCACTTGATTAGTCCACGTCTTTATTTTTTAAATCACCTGCCATTTACAGAAAACATGTTAATATATTATATTCAATGGGAGGAAGTGATCTTTGACAACTCCTCTGAGAGAATGAGAGGTTAAAAGATTGTTGACATCCTAATTTTCGTGCAGTTTTTATTTTTTATCAATATTATTCACAGTATTAGTTATATTAATCTAATATATAAGATTCTCGTGTCACGGTGTTTGTTATCATACTCCTCCGAAACGGTTGGACCCATTTTGATTAAATTTTGTGTGCTTATCTGGTAGGTCTGAGAATCGGCCAACGTCTATTTTTCATACCTCTAAATTTTAAGGGTTGTCCACCCCGCATTTTTATTTTTTATATTTTGAACGTTTTTTTTTTATTTTGTTTATGATGAGGCATTAAAAAATACACACAGCCCTAAATTTTAACCCTTCTACCATCACACCATATTTTTTTTAATAGCGATATTAGTAATTCAATCATTTTCAACTCCGGTCGATATATAATGTATATGACAAAACAACGTTTGCCGGGTCAGCTAGTATTATATATATTTTGTCATTACATGCGGTCCTTGTAAGGATTACATGAAAATTCTTCGAAATACAATTGTTCGAATTTACAATTGTTCGAAAAATTATTATTCGATTGAACAAATCTTCGAATAACATTTGTTCGACTATCAATTATTCGAATTACAATTAATGGAAAGTGAATTGTTCGACTAACATTTGTTAGAAAACCTCATTCTTCAAACTATTTTATATTAATCTAAATTCATTTTATTTTGATGTTCAGAAGCAGATCATATTGACACGATTATATTACGTTTCATATGAAACCCCAGCCATACCTCATCCAACTGTGGACGAGTTCATAAACAACAAATTTAATGTTATTTTAGTTTCTTAAGAAAATGAGGCTATTGCGTTCATACCTAATTATAAATATATTTAAATTATTTTTCCAAACGTTTGACACTATTTAAATAAATCGATTGAGTCGTATTATATAATATTACTTCGCTAAGCGAGTCACTTTTCGCCGAAAACAGGAGCAAAATTATCTGTTTTGATAATAAAAATTCGAAGAATTGTGTTTCGAATAATTGTTGTTACCAATATAACATATGAAAATTCGAATAATTGTGTTTTCTGATAATTGTGGATTCGAATAATTGCCATTCGAATAATTGTCATTCGAAAAAAAGTGAATTCGTACAAATGGTTTTTCGAAGAATTGTCAATTCGAATAATTGTGATTCGAATAATTTTCCTGTCACCCTTGTAAGTATACCTATAGACAAATTATTTTATAATAGTACCTACTTATACATTATAATGTACATACATAGATAGTTACTTGTATTGATCGCGCGACATGTGTTGAAAATTTAAATGCTTAATTAAAACAACACATGGCTCGTAAAATATTAAAATATACAATATATTATTCTAAATTCTATATGAATGTAGATATAATTATTCAGGAGTGTATGTATACTATAAACATCATGCCACCATTGACTTGGAAAGACTGACTGGTAGCGCAGCACAAATTTTATCAGAGACTACTGCTATTACTATGTACTACTATTCCATCACTGCATATCCCACAAGTGGGGTAGCCAGCAAACCAGTCGCAAAAAGTTGTAAACAATCAAACTGTTCTCTCCGTGTCAACAGTATGTTAAGATACTGAGGACCTCATCGCCGAATCACAGTTTTTTTCACAACTTTCACAGTAAGCTAAAAGCTTGTGTCCTGAAAGGGGAGTTTGCCGGCACGTGGGATTGAACCACGCACACTGAGAAAAATATTAACGAAATTTCACAACGAATCATTGGTACGTACTTTCAGATTAGGACCAGAGATAGTACAAACGATTCATTAGTACGAATCTATAATATTAACTTTTCGCAAACAAATCGTTGGTAAAATTACCAACAATTTGTTTGCGAAAAGTTAATATTACCTCCAGGCTACCGTCGAACTCATATAAATGTCTTTATTTTTTCGATCACCTGCCTTTTGCGAGACACTCGAAATCTTACGGAAAAGAGTGGGCGAACAATTCTTTGTCGGGTGCTCCACGGGTTATTTATTTCCTTCCCTCTATTTTTTTTATAATCTTCCCACTTATTAATCTAATAATTTGATGATGTCTCGTTTGTTTTATTTCCTGCTGAGATCGCCTTGGCCAAAAGCTGTTATGATCTCAGTGCAGGGTGACATTTTTAAGATTAAAATAATAATAATAATGAATGTAGAAGAATCGTGAGAAGTACACGCATAGACAATAATTGTTTTATTCACACAGATCGAGCTAGTCCCAAACTAAGATATGTATCTTGTTTTACGGGTACAAACTCCGCCTCCGTCTAGTAAGCGAACGTCTTTAGTAGAACAACGGTGCCGGTCCCAAGCTCGGATAAAGGAGGAGGGATTCCCATCCTGACCCTTCCCACACTCTTCACAAAACCCTTTAGTATCCAAAGTCCTCTCTCCCCAAATCCTACATATCTCCTTATCCGAACACAAATATATATAAATAATACAGGACGATATATATAAATAATACAATATATAGACTGTACAGTTCAATAACTATACAAGTAGAAATGTCTTATATTCGATATATCACCATTTTTGTAATTTTACTATATTTATATTATTATGCTTTAAAGCCGCTCTGTAGCAAAAACGGTAAAATATTCAATTTTCAACATATTAGGAAGGAAAACTATCAAAACTTGTTGACCCTGCGAACATTTTGATTTGAAAAAAAAAAATGAAAACAAATATTTATTACCAATTACCACCTACTTAAAAAAAAGTAAATAGCCGACTGGCGAGATTTATTTGGGTACTCTTTGTTATATCAAAATACAAATTATTTATAAAATATTTTTTTTATTCATCCTATCAAGCAAATAAATAGAATGGATTTTAGCCAACTTTTTTTAATAAACAAAAAATCGAGTATTATTATATAGATGTAACAACACCCAGATCCAGGACAATTTAAAAAAGGTTATTGTTCATTTGGCCCTGACCGGGAATCGAACCCAGGACCTCGTGACTCGAAGGCAATATCGTCACCTCTGCGCCACACCGACCGTCTATCTATAGTACATAAGGTTAGAACAGTATGACGTTCGGTTATCTCTGCTTATCCCGCATAGGACATGACGTGAAGATATAGATACATCCTGGCTACTCGCCTGTGGGAAATCCCGTAGCGGTTTAGGTAGAGAGATAATATGCTTTTAGTCTAATTGCAAAAACAGATAAAGTGTATAAAATAATTCCAATCTCTAGCTCCATAACTCAACATGTCGAAAATATCAATTTAATCGGTAATAGCTACATATAATTAACGCACTCTTTCAATTCTACAAACAATTAACTATAAAAAATACACGGTTTCCTTTATATATTAAATAATTAGTTATGGAAAAAAAATATTATATACCTTTTTTCGATTCCACAAGGAAATATTTTGAACTGTTTACTAACTATTGAACGGATCAAAGATAAAGTATTATGTCAGCACTTTCTGTTGTGTTTTTAAAGGCTCTCTAGCAAAAACTGTAAAAAAAAATCGTGAAGTTAAGATAGGTAGTTCTTTAAAACATTATTTCAATAAATTGTCAATTTTTCTGTTTTATTCATGGATAATTATTATCAATTATTGACTGATTTTTTTTTGTTTCTCATATTTTGAAACCAAAAATCACCACGTAAATTCGATTTTTTGTTTATTTTAAAAAGCTTGCTAAAATCTATAGTATTTATACACTTGATAGGATGAATAAAAAAATATAAATTTGTATTTTGATATGACAAAGAGTAAACAAATCTCGTCGGTCAGCTATTTAGTTTTTTTAAGTAGGTGGTGATTGGTAATAAATATTTGTTTTCATTTTTTTTCTCAAATCAAAATGTTCGCAGGGTCAACAAGTTTTGATAGTTTTCCTTCCAAATATGTTGAAAATTGAATATTTTACCGTTTTTGCTAGGGAACGGCTTTAAAGCATAATATAGGTAAATATAGTAAAATTACAAAAATGACGTTTTCTCGAATATAAGACATTTCTACATGTTGGGTTATGGAACTGGACTGTCGATATATTGTATTACACATATCGTTCCTCTTCTGACTAACAGTCGTATCTGCTAAAATGTAAATTGTTCAGGAGAGCGTTTTTTGTGTTTTGCCGTGCATATTTTCATCTCTCCTAGTTATATTATGATACAGTATAAATACATTTAATTATTTTATTTGTACCTATTCTTATATATCTCAGAATCATTTTTGTGATGAAATTTTGAGGAATTTGAAGATACGACAACACATTTTATTTAGAATAATTCGTAAATACTACAACAAATCAGAAAGCTGTTTCAGGATAACGGTAACAGTTACAGAGGCCTGAGTCAATAACACACTTTCACGTCACGTTCCCGCTCCGTTAACGTTCGAGTATAGACGAAGTTGCAAGCAAGTGTCAATTTCGTTGCTAAGATACACAATAGTTACGAAAATTAACACTTTGGCGCAACATCGTCTACACCCGAACGCTAACGGAACGAAAACGTAACGTGAAAGTGTGTTATTGACTCAGGCCTCTGGTGTGATCTTCAGTGAGAACATGCAGGGCACATATAAATTAACATTGGTGATTATAACTCGATTTCGCCAAAAATTGTCAGATACGACAGTTAGTCAGAAGAGGAACGATACATACATACATATACTGTATGTAAATACATAGTAATATTATAATTAAATTACGTTTATCACTCAGAAGTGACCGCGAAGTTTCATCGTTTTATTCTTTACCAGCTACAAACTCCGTTTCGTTCACAGAATAATCATCAAATTATTGGCTGCTCCAGAACATTCAGGAGTGGACCGGGATGAGAGGTGTGGAGGAGTTGTTTCGTGCTGTCCGGAACAGGAAGGATTTCTCCCAAGTGGTCGTCAACGTCGGGGGGACCCGACAAGACACGTAGAGAATAAGAAAAAGCAGGCTTACTCCTCAAAGTAACTATAGTTTTAAACACGTGCTTACCATTCTCGCGGTAGCGGGAGCGCGGTATTTTTGACTATAGTCACTTCGCACAACGTATGTAATGTATGTTGAATGGTTTATTCGACGCCGTTTAATGGAGCATCCATCTCAAGGGCGCGGGAAACTATCTCTTCAACTTGCCCCTGAACGTTGTTATCGATTGGTTTTTACGAAGGTCCTCGGGGAGTCGGTTCCAGATGACGGGTCCTGCGACGCCAAAAGCCCTATCATAGAAGCAGGACTTGTATGATTAAGATCAATTCAGGTAGACTGAGTCAGTTTCTAACTCTACTCCTTCTCGACATAAATTTGTGTTCCACTATACAAAGCCTTGAACAACATATTGTCACCACGGTGACAATATTTTCGTACGTTTCGTCCCGGATACTGCTCCTCGCAGAGCATTTCTTTCGTTAGCATCTTCCAACTTCCGTTGAAGAAGACCAGAAGACATAAGATCACACAATTCCATGACAGAGCTTTCGGCGTTGCAGGTTCAGTAACGTGGAATTGGCTGCCTGCCTATCTGCGGCGCCAGAGCAACGTCACCAACTTTAGGAGTAAAATGAAATCCTCCCTTTTCGCCGGCTCCCTTGGGGCGGTCGAAAGATTGTAAAACGGCGCCATAAATACAAATTATCCATCATAATCAAGTTGATTACCTACTCAATTAGATTTAATACGAGGCGGCAATCACTAGAGCGTGTGTGATTTAGTTGACAGTTGAAACTTACAGTGTTTTAATTTGAATACATTGTTTGTTTGTCAAATAAATAAAATAAAATTTTACATATTTAATAACTCTAAGGTTTGTACATTCACAGAGTTAAAATTCATTATGATGATATTATACCTACTTTAAATATAACACAGTTTACTTTTCACTTCGATTTATTCAAATCTCGAGCGCTTTCGTCAATGTTAATAAATTGTCATTTTCAAGAGAACTAAATTAAAATAAAAACAAAAGTTAATATCTTACAATGAGAAATATAAAGAATGGGGGTAGGGTAGGGTGGGCGTGTATGATAGTAGAATTAGTGGATAGGGGTGGAGTTGGGATAATTGTACTAAATGGCATCATTGTAAATATTCAAATCCTTTCACCTTCTCCTTTATTAAAACCCATGAGTCATTCTTCCTAGTACAAGTATCCCAACTCCACCCCTATCCACTAATCCTACTATCATACACGCCCACCCTACCCTACCCCCCTCTTTAGATTTTAATTTAGTTCTCTTGAAAATGACAATTTATTAACATTGACGAAAGCGCTCGAGATTTGAATAAATCGAAGTGAAAAGTAAACTGTGTTATATTTAAAGTATAATATCATCTTTACATATTTATTTGTACAGCTGTTCTCGCATAAAAATGCAAATTTAGATCTATTTAACTAGATTTGTGTCTGAAGTTATTCTTTAACCTCGTTCCTCTCTCCACTCTGGAAAACTTGCAGAAGAAAGTGAGGGAATTCTAAACATGCATGTACGTATATAAACGAATTCAAATATTTATGGTACGGCTGCGTTTTTTTTTTCTCTATTCGCCCATCAAATACCGCGTCTGTTTTCTGCCTCTTACGATTTGAATTGACTCTGTAGCCGTAACAAAGGCACATGAGCCAAAATGCCGTTAAATGGCTATTTAAAGATTTCGATTTTACCTCCTTTGATATCATGGTCAGAAAAAAGTTCACATTTTTACGGAATCCTTTACAGCTTTTTTTAAAATATGTGTCTGGGCTTTTGTTTTAAACCCAAATTCAATTTTATACACACCTTTAACACAAAGCTTAAAGCTTGTATCGTGAGAGGGTTTTTTTATATTTAATTGAAACTGGACAAAATCAAAATTGACCCTTCAAACAAACAAGAGAAAGGAAATTGGAACATGTTTTTCTACTAAATTGATTTTTTTTTATCGAGAGAGACTATTTCGTCTAACAAGGACATAGTCAATGTTGATTGGAAAAAAAATTACAAAGAACATTAATTTTGTGTAATGGAAACGAGTTTTTTTACTATGTTTTTAAATTATCACTATTAATTTTAATTTTGCGAAAAAAAGTGAGAAAACTCTTCTTCTTCTTCTTCTGCTTGTAGTAGATCATTGATCTGTTTGTTCGGAATTTGTTTCCTCTTGCGACGCTGAAGACCAACTATCCTTTCATCTTTTAGGTGGCCTTCCAGGCAATCTTTGCCTAGTGGAGTCTCGTTCGCGGTTCAAGAAAACTTGTTTCTATTAATCGTGTCACGAAATAATCACATTGTAAATGCCACTAATATACTTATTAATGATATTGTAAAAACATTTGTTTTGAATTTTATTATAGAATTCTACCTCTTGAACACGGACACAGTGAATATAAAGAGGAATTGATGCAACGAATAAAGATACTATACTATACTATTACTATACTATACCCTCACGCCGTGTCCCAGGTGGGGTAGGCAGAGAGAACGGAACGACATGTCGCTCTATCCTTACATACTTCTTTCGCTTCCTCTACATTCATCCAGTTTCTCATACATGCACGCCGATTCCTCTTACTTAACACGCGACCGTCCTTGAGAATTTGATCCACGTGGTTAAGCCACGTGGTTCTCGGACGCCCGCGCTTCCTCACACCCACTCTTTCAGCTAAATACACCCTCTTCGTCAATCTTACACCATCCATTCGCTCCACATGACCAAACCATCTCAATTTATTTATACGCATTCTATCAACAACACTCCTCTTGCATCCACTCATTCTTCTAATATCCTCATTTCTTACTCTAATTCGAATTCTAACTCGAATAAAGATATCTCAATGAATATTTGCATGTGCATAGATAAGACTCGGGAGAATTCATTTTCGAATTTTGAGAATTCGAAGGGGTCCATGGATGCTTGCTCTAGCTGCCTACTCGATTTTATTTAATATTATACTGAATTTTTGTGGTGCTGTAATTTTGTGAGTATATTAGCTGTAAGGTGACTATTTTTTACAAGAAAAAGAAGAATGTTTTCTTGATTTAATATAGGAATATGAAATATTTTGGAAATCTCTTCGGCTTTGTTTAGGTATATTTTCAATCAAAAATAGGACGGCCTGTTTTATTGAACTTCATTTTGTGACACTGCTAATTATTTAGTTTTGGTACATTTATTAAGATATGTCTTGCATTCTCAGAACGAGGATTCAAACAGAAACCAACCCAAACCTCACCTCTGAAAAGCGACGAAGTTTGGGAAAGTCTTAAATTGTTTGTTGGCACGTAGAGGACAGCTTGCATGTTGTTTATTATATGCAGCTGGTCTGCTGACATGCCCCACATTTTGTGGGATATGCCATGATGGTATAGTATAGTTCCATTCCATATCCAGAATTTGATGATTTAGTCGAGTTTTTAAAAGTGACGACCTTTTTCATTTCAAATTTCTACTCCCCTGTTGCCAAAATAATTCAGGTATAGGAATTTAAAAAAAATAATTATGTCCACAGTTTCGTTAAATAATATTTTACAAATTTATTTGATTAGTTTTAAATTTTAAAAGGGAGGGCAGAACTCAAGATTTGTTGATTTTGTTATCTGAATGATGATGTGCAAGAAGAATAAAATAAATGAATAAACGAATAAGAAAAGTGGACGGTTGGTTACATTATAATCCGCGATCGTTGATCTGACGAAAGTCCGCCGTCTGATTAGTCAGTCATCGCTTCTCTTGTTGTAGCCTCTGAAACAATGCAGACTCCTTGTTTATTATAATATTGTATACAATGTCAGATTCCAAAGAATGTATCCAATATCAGAACTGGACACTGTTAATCGGGAATATAACCAGTTAATATTTAATCCGTTAACGAAAAGATTAACACGGTTAAGTCGTAATATTTTTGAAAATGTAACGCGTGGCACAATATTAATCGTCACCGTTAATTTTAGAAGTTAAAGATTATATAACTTGATTTGCTGGAAAATATTGCCTTGATCAATGCCTTTTGTACAAATTCTTTTGACAATAATGTGTTGATTATTATTGTTATTTTGATTTATTTTCTTTTCATTTTACTCTATTTTATTTCACTTTGGCATTGTATGTATTTATTTTAAATTTATTGAATATTTCTTTATTTATTTTATTTTTCACTGTATGTACATTGGGTAGAATATTTCAAATCAATAAAAACATCACAAAAATATCAGTCATACAGTTCAACGTACAGAAGGCGAGTTTATCGCTAGAATGCGATGTCTTCCAACTAACCCGAAGATCCTTGTTATGAGTGAATATACGTGTGTGTAATAATGAAATTATCCCTCAAGCACGAAGTCTGCTCAAATTTAAGGGAATCGATTATGTTTTACTGTGTATTTATAAAGAAAATGATTATTATTGTAAAAAAAATATATTTATTCCTTAATAAACATATTTGAATATTCAAAAAAGATCCTCAATCCGAAATACTCGGGATATAAAAACTTGGAAACCCCCTTCCAGAAAATGAAACGGACCTAATTTTACTGAAGCTTTTTTAACGAGATTTAACGTTACAGTTGAAAAATTGTGATTTAAAATTTATCAAAATTTTAACGAAATTAACTCATTAACCCGTTAGGCGTTAATGGGCAATTTTAAACGGTACATAAACATTAATTACTAGTTTTTAATAAAAATGTTTACATTTGCGCTGTATTGTTTGTTTAAAGTGTTTAATCTATGCGGTTACCATCATTTCTGACCACCATAGTCCGCAAGCGAATATTTGCCTAATTGTATCTGGCTCGCTGATTTCGTTACAATATTAACTTGAAACCCAATTTCACTCAACGAGTGGCGGTCATCTGCATGCATGCACTCCTAGATTTGCAGCCATCTGCATGCATGCACTCCTAGATTTGCGGCCATCTGCATGCATGCACTCCTAGATTTGCGGTCATCTGCATGCATGCACTCCTAGATTTGCGGCCATCTGCATGCATGCACTCCTAGATTTGCAGCCATCTGCATGCATGCACTCCTAGATTTGCGGCCATCTGCATGCATGCACTCCTAGATTTGCGGTCATCTGCATGCATGCACTCCTAGATTTGCGGCCATCTGCATGCATGCACTCATAGATTTTTTGATTGGTATGTGTCATACAACTATGCATCTACTTAGATATAAAAATTATAAATATTATTATAGTGTTGTTATCAGACTCATCTCAACACTACTGTCACAATAACAACCATCAGGCCCAACAAAATTATCACAACTTCAATTAATCATACAAAATTTTGAAGGTGTTTAAATTAGAAGATTCAACCAGTTCAGGTGGTAAACTATTCCAATGATTAACCACCCTGTTAAATAAACAGTGCTTCAACGGATTTCACTTGAACCTGCATCCATCCAACTTAAGGGGCCCCTTTAGCACAAACGATAAAACATTCAATTTTTAACAAGTTTGGGACACAAACTCTCAAAACTTGTTAACCCTACGAACATTTTGATTTGATAAAATATGAAAGCAAATGTTAATTACCAATATCAAACTTTAACTTTAAAAAAAAACTCGATTTTAGCTTCATATTATGCTATTATAAAAAAGCATATTTCTAAAAATCGAATTCGGGTGTGTGTTTGGTACATAAATGCATGAGAACCCTACAAATTTTCATATATTTATTTTAATATTGAAAATATTCAGATAGTTATTACAATTATAGTACAAAAAATTCTATTTTTTTTGTTTTTTTTTTCCATGGATATTGACCGACTTAAAAAATATTTTATTTTATAAAATTTCTCATATTTTGAAACCAAAAATCACCACATGAACTCATTTTTTTTATACTAAAAATTTTTTGCTAAAATCTATAGTATTTATATGCTTGATTGGATGAATAAAAAATATATATATTTTACAAATAATTTGTATTTTGATATAACAAAGAGTACCTAAATAAATCTCGTCAGTCTGCGATTTATTTCTTTTTTAGTAAAAAACTAATATTGGTAATAAATATTTGATTTTTTTGTTTTATCAAATCAATATGTTCGCAATAAGGGTCAACAAGTTTTGGCAGTTTTTCTATCAAATTTGTTGAAAATAGAATATTTTACCGTTTTTGCTAAACGGGGCCCTTGAATCTGCAGCCATCCAACTTTGATTCATTGAAAGATCTACCGACCACCCGGCTAGCCTGTGGGCTTTTATTTATCCGATATTCTACACAATCTTTTCCACACCGGAGGCGCTATAGTGGACATCCTGAACGGCTGGCCGGCCAAACCACCAAATCTTTTCCACACCGGAGGCGCTATAGTGGACATCCTGAACGGCTGGCCGGCCAAACCACCAAATCTTTTCCACACCGGAGGCGCTATAGTGGACATCCTGAACGGCTGGCCGGCCAAACCACCAAATCTTTTCCACACCGGAGGCGCTATAGTGGACATCCTGAACGGCTGGCCGGCCAAACCACCAAATCTTTTCCACACCGGAGGCGCTATAGTGGACATCCTGAACGGCTGGCCGGCCAAACCACCAAATCTTTTCCACACCGGAGGCGCTATAGTGGACATCCTGAACGGCTGGCCGGCCAAACCACCAAATCTTTTGACTAAGCCCCTTCGATGTACCTATTATATATACGAGAGAAGCAGAAAAAACGGATGTGAAATAAAATTTAAAAAAGAATAAAAGGGCATTTTTTAAACCTACATAGGTAACAAATCAGACATTAATAATTATTAAACTTAAAGAAGCAACATAATTTAGACACAAAATTTAAAAATACAGAGTCATAACGAAACTGTTCTTTATAATTAAACTGCTGCGTTCTTGTGGTAGTATAGGAGTATGTACCTACTCTGTTGATAATGTTTTTTTCTGTGATTTTGTTTGATTTGACCGTGTCTACCTTAATGTTAGAAATAAATAAATAAATAAATAGATTTATAATACAAACACTTAAGCCTTTTACGGCAGGAAGCACACTGAAAATCTCACTCTAAAATGTGAGAGACGTCCTCTATTCCGGGGCCTGTGCAGTTAATAGCCTACATAGAAATAAATGTATACTGTAATTCTATTGAATGGAATGTTTGGCGCATCGCCCCATTAATGTATTCCCCTTCGCCAGCAACAACACGAGCGTCCAAATAAGGAAGTGAATTGGTTGGACCACTTTTTACGCGACAATTATAGCCATTTCTTTTCATTCTAGACTGTAAATTCAACGACCGACATGACTACTCCAGTGTTGCGCTCGACCGTGTTATATTATAGACCAGGGGTCACCAATGACTTTCATTAGGGGTCTGTTTTTGAAAATAAAATGATCGTCGCGGTCCAGAAGGGGTAAAAGCCTTACACTCCCCCCTCCCTTACGAAATACATTTTTTTTGTAAAAGATATATCTGGGTTTTGTTATAAACCCAAATACAACCTTATACACCTTTCACACTAAGCTAAAAGCTTGTGTCGTGAAAGGGGAGTTTGCCGGCACCTGGGATCGAACCACGGACCCCCCGCTCACGAGGCCGAGACTCTAATGGGTTTAATTAAACGAATGGGTTACGAAATATTATTTTCTTACGTAGTAAATAGATTTGAGATCGTCGGTAGCCTGGAGGTAGAGTCTCGGCCTCGTGAACATGGGGTCCGTGGTTCGATCCCAGGTGCCGGCAAACTCCCCTTTCACGACACAAGCTTTTAGTAGCTTACTGTGAAAGGTGTAAAAGGTTGTATTTGGGTTTATAACAAAAACCCAGATATATCTTTTAAAAAAAAAAATAATCAATGAAAGAAATGACATTTTTTGCCTTGAACTATCCGTCCGAAATTTCGACTATAGACGACTTAGCGAGAAAGAATCAATTTCTTCAAGTCATTGTGTATTTTAGCTACGAAAATTGATACTTTCTCGCAAAGTCGTCCGTAGTCGAACGACTATTTAACGCTAAAATGTGTTTTGACCACGGCCGCAGGAGACATATCCTTCGAAATTCTCTCTTATGTGGTGTTCTCACTTTGGCGAATATCGCCAGGGCACCAAAATATCGCCAGCCATTTGAACCGTGTGAACAAAATGACAGCTAGTCTGAAACGATAAAAACCAGTAGAACGATATCGTCTCGAGTTGACCACCTTCCAACTTTTTCGGCCGATTGAACGATTTGCGCATGCGCAGATGTGCGCGGCGTTCGTATCTATGGTAAAAACTTAATAACCTATAAATTTTATAATGTTTCCCGCTCTGTGACAGCTGTTATCTTTGTTGCTGGTTTGTGGCTGTTTGTTTCCTTAATTAAAAGGCGCCTAATAACCTCTACTATAACATTTTCGACTAAAAATAAACACTTCGCGATCTCCATCTCGATGTCCGCCATTTTGAAAACAGTGTCAAAATCAAAGCGCATCTGACAGATCGTTTCTATATCGGTGGACTGTGTGAACAGGTGTGACGATCAATGGAAGTCCGGCGAATTTTGTTTTTTCGCCTGGCGATATATTTTGAAATTCATGCAAATGTGACCATCCAATTATAGACCACAATGACAGCTACACATTTCATTTGCGTTGAGGTGCTGCGTTGGCTGTAAGAAAGATGTTGGGTATTATAATAAGCGATATCCATTGTCTTTCCCCACGGATCGTGCTCGTCTTCTTACGTGACTTTAGTTGAAAGGGGGAGATTATTATCACATTGTGAACTGAATACTACTTGATCATATAACTCTCTACACTATGTACGTGGTACATACACAAGTGCCGAGACAAAACATTGCCGTGAAAAGTACCTACCTTTCCATTTGCAGACTCGATTTTCAAAGTGCGTAGGTACTCAAGACGAAATCGATATACAGTCGATTCCGCTTAATTGGGACACTACTTAATTAGGACAGCCGCTTATTTGGGACAAATCTCAAAGAACAGAAACCAAACCATGAAACCAATAGTAAATTTATATGTTTAATTGGGACAACATTCCGCTTAATTGAGACAGTAAATTTAACATCTTCTTCTTCTTCTTATGGGTTATACCCGTCATATTCGTATCTCAAGGTCCCGCAGCCACGAGATCGCGTCGTCCGACCCTAAACTAAGTGCTTGCAACCCGCCATCGTATGAATATCGGGGACATATGTTCACCACGTGGTCTGTTGTTTGGTCAGCACCACACACACATAACGGAGAGTCTGCGAGTCCCCATTGAGAGACACCACTCCTTAGTCTGTTCAGCGTGCACCAGAGTTTTCTGGGCAAAGTAGAGCCTGGAAGCTGTACAGTTGGATCTGCAACCAGGTAATGGTTTTTCACCCTTGTCGTTGCCCACAACATAACAGTACATATCATCTTACACATATTCTCAAGAAAAAATATGTACAAAGAATTCTCATTTTTGCGTTTGAATTAAATTGTATGTACCTACCCATTTATTATTTTAATTAGGATTTTTTTTTCTTAAAAGTTTATATTACATATCTATTTGTAATATATGATAATTTATATTAACTACATATATTATGTAATTTACAGTTTCCAAGAGTTTATAAAATAAAATATAAAAAAAAAATGCATTGTTTAATTTTATGTGTGTATTAGGTACTGGTTAATGGCCTTAGTTGCCAAAACCAAATTAATTAATTAAAAAAAGGGAACTTCGCTTAATTGGGACAAAATGCCCAAGTCCCGATGTGTCCCAATTAAGCGGAATCGACTGTATTTTATTATCTATCTATGCCATGGGTGGCCAACCTTTTCAGCAGCCGGGTCAAATTTTTGAAATGAGATTTCCTACCGGGCCACAACAATATAATTTATTAATATAATATCCATATTTTTTTTTTTAAATATATTTATTTTATTCATAAATACACAGTATACATTGATATTACATTAAAAAACAATATAACACACAGTAAAAATGCTCCCTCCATAAGCAACTAAATGCTTGTGCGGAGGGTCGGATTTCAATTATAACATTAACACACATATAAGAATCAGCAAGAAATATTAATACACATATAAGAATTTGTTACAAATAGCAAACTTTCAGTTCTCATGTACGTTCATCAAACGTTCAACAAAATCTATCAGCACAATACAAAATTAAACCAATACAATTATTCACAACGTCAAAACAATATACAAATCAGTTGGATCAATTTTCCTCTCATCAACATTAACACAAACACACATACACAGAAATACATCACTTTTACGCGATTCAGTGCTCAATGATATGACATCATGAGCCTGAATCTCAAAATTGTCGCTGAAAGTGTTAATTTGGAACATTTAATGATTTTACTTGACCTTAAAAATTCTATAGGAATATGAAATGTCTTGCAAACTCCTCGGTTTTCTTTAAGATTATTTTCTACAAATACCTGTTTTCAAAAAAAGTAACTGGTACCTACTTGCACCGACTATCATAAAAAGTGTGCATATGCTTCGCGGGTCACAAGCAGGCAACCCGCAGGCCGCATGTGGCCCGCGGTCCGCGGGTTGGCCACCCTTGATCTATGCCATCATAGCTATACTAAATTATGCTATACACTCACGCCGTATCTCGAGTGGGGTAAGCAGAGAGAATGCAACCCCATATAAGCCTATCATTAAGTACCTACTTCTTTCCATTATTCCACATTAGTTTTTTTTTGCATTTATTCACTGTGTTTCTGGTTTGTCAGTAATTAACATTTTTTTAACATTAACATTATAACATTACATACATAGACATTTCACACAGATCGAGCTAGTCCCAAACTAAGATGAATCTTGTATTATGGGTACTAACGCGATGATACACACATATACAATGCACTAAACACATATACATGTAACACCCAGACCCAGGACAATTTGAAAAAGGTCATTCCGCAATTTGCCCTGGCCGGGAATCGAACCCGGGACCTCGTGACTCAAAGGCAAGAGCGTTACCTCCGCGCAACACCGGCCGACTTATCAATATCTCGTTTTAGAAAAAAATTACTCATACGAGATTTCATGAGACTATTGATAATGTTCTACTACTGTACCATCATAGTATATCCCAGAAGTAATTGCAAAGATTTATTAATGTAAATTGTTTTTTTTACGACCTTATGTACCTATAAGAATAAATGAATAAATAAATAAATGAATTAGTGCCATTTAAAATTAAAAAAAAAAACAGACATGAACATACATACATACCCATACATATCAACAGTACCTAATAGTAGAAATAAAAATACAACATAAAGCAAACAAAAAAAATAGACACATGCAAGCAACAATGTACTTATTTAGGGACACATATAGTATTTTTTTGCTATATGGTTGCGATACGTTGCCCATCAGCAAGAGTGAAAGCGGACGGTTAGCGGCCTTTGAAATGTGGTGCTATACACGCATGCTGAAGATTCATTGGTCGGAACACGTCGAAAACGAAGAAGTGTTAACCAGGGTTGGCGAAAAAAGACAACTCCTCAAAAGAATCAGCCAACAACGAGCTAACTGGATTGGCCACAACATTAGGCACCCAGGACTGCTCATCGCAATCGCAGAGGGTAGGACCGAAGGCACAAATGGCAGAGGCCGACCGAGAGGCGCCTATAGGGACCAACTGAAGAGGGACATGAACTGTGGCTCATACGTGGAGTTGAAAAGACTGGCTGAGAATAGGGAGGAATGGTGAAGAAAGTCCAAACTCGTTGCAGACCAATCCAATGGATTGTAACTCATTATATACCTAATATATTAGGTCGGGGAAAAAGTCTTTTCGCATATAATTTGTATAAACTTGTAACAAAATATCTTTGGCTGTACTATTTGTATCTGGCTGATTTTTATGGAATTAAAAAGGTGACATTTCAAAAAAAGAATTAAATTAAGAACATTTTGTTTCCCGCTTTTTTTCATTTGTTTTTCTTTCTGTCAAAATGAGCGAATCGAATGAAGAAATTAGATACATTTCAAAATTTTGTTACAAAAAAGGAAAAAATGCAATGCAACCCGCCAATTTTTTTTATGACGTTTATGGACCTAATGCAGTATCAGTAAGAGTAGCACAAAGTTGGTTGAAGCGTTTTCAATACGAGAATTTTGATGTCAAAGATGTATCTCGCTCTGGTCGCCCTGTTACGGATAAAATGGACGCTATTTTGGTCTGATGGCTACCCCACTTGTGGGATATGCCGTGATGGTATAGTAGTAGTAGTAGTAGTATTTTTGAAAAAGTGGAGCAAGTTCGGCATACCAGCAGTTAAAACATAGCTGAAGAACTGGGAATTGACCACAAAACAGTTTTGACCCGTTTGAAAAAAGCTGGGTACACAAAAAAGCTCGGTATTTGGGTGGATCACGTATGTCAAGAACGTGTGATAAAGGTTGTGGTCAAAGGTCAGTCAGGCTTCACAGACTGGGGCAAAACCTGGATTTACTCGCAATAAGAGGTGATGCGGTGTCAATGGTGGGATTGGAAGGGCATTTTTTATTATGAGCTTTTACCGCCGGGCAGAACCATCGAATCGGATCTCTACTGCCAACAACTGATGAGATTAAAGCAAGAAGTTGAGAAAAAGCGGCCAGAATTGATTAATAGAAAGGGTGTGGTCTTTCATCATGATAACGCTGGACCACACACATATTTAGCCACTCAGCAAAAATTAAGAGAGTTTGACTGGGAGGTGTTAATGCATCCGCCATATAGCCCTGACCTTGCACCTTGAGATTTCCACCTGTTTCGGTCTCTTCAGAATTCTTTAGGCAGTGTCAGGTTAACATGAAAAGAGGACTGCCAAAACTACTTGTTGCGGTTTTTTATCAGAAGTCCCAAAATTTCTACAGCAACGGGATCATGTCTCTACCTACAAGATGGCAGAAAGTCTACGAACAAAATGGCATATATATATATTGTAATTAGGGAATCCAATCCCGCATCAAAATCGCGATCCCGCAAGACTGCGGGATTGAGGTCGTCAGTCCCGCGGATCCCGCGGGATTTGCGGGATTGAGATTTTTTAATAAAAAAAACTGTTTCAAGTAGACATTTAGTTATTTAAAAAAATATATCAAATAAAGACGAGTAAATTTGATATTTTTTTATTATTATGCAGTTTTTTTACTCATATTACTAATTAACAAGTGGAAATAATGACGTTTTTGAGGTATAAATAATCAGCTTCTTGTAAGGAACAATATAATACAACTTTTCACCTAATATATTTGTATTGACAATTTAACATATTTATTAGTTTCGACTTTTAGAGGCATAAAAAATAGCTTTTTTCTGATAATACTATCGAAGAAATGATAAGTATCTAACGTTTCATCTTTTAGATTTGATCTAATCTTGTTGCATAAATAGCCAGCCGCGGAAAAAGCATGTTCAGCTTCCACGCTATTAGGTGTAGTTGACTTCATGTTACTTGGCTATCCATTCTGTACGGAGACTGTGCTCTAATTCATCTTCTAGTATAGGCGAAGGCTCATCATTTAATAGATTCGATAAAGGCGTGACTTCTTCATTGCCATTGTCATCAACTTGTTGGTTTTGAGTTTCAGGTTGTACCTGCGTGTCTGACAACAGTCTCTCAATTAAACACTTCATTTTAGTTCGAAGTGTAACTTTGCTTGGATGAAAGAATGGAACGTCCACCACATTTGTAGATCTTGAATCTTTTTATAGATATTTGTTAGGATTTTCTAAGCACAGCAACACGAGTCATTGATGTGTGGCGTTATTTTATGCAGCGAGATAGCGACACTTCTAATTCCTGGCTTAACCTGGTATTTTGTCGATCCAGTTTGCTTATCATGAAACGCAATGTGGTTTCTGCAGAAACTAATTTTGCGTCCTCGCGGCATAAGACATTTACAGCAAGCTTCACTGGCTTTAAAGCTCGTTCAATATTACTCGATGTTATAAATTCTTCATCAGTAAATGAAAATGAAGATGATGTCAGTTTAAGATCAATAAGTGCTTGGTTGAACCTCGATAACATTGTTGCGAGATTGTTCCAGCGCGTTCAGCAATCTAGGATCAGCTGTAATTCTTTGCAGAATTCTGCTTTAATATGTATTTGCAGAAGATCATTAATTGTTACTGGAAATTTCGAACTAAAAAGCTTGACAATTTTCCTGACTTTGAATCAGTAAAAACAAAACATGGAATAAGTTATAATGATTTTCATTGAAAAATCTATTGGTCTGACAATACTTATCTACCTGCATTGTGGTAGCAAATCTCCTTCTTGAATGTCTTCCTCTACCGAAAAGTGACCTTGCTCGTCATCATTTTCATTATCACTCCCACCATCCGGTCTATTTTCGAATACTTCAACTTGACTTCATTTCTTCTTCTTGTCTCTGATTGCATAGAACTTCAAGAACAGCGAGTTGCAACCCATGTGCAAAGCATAACTGGTGGTGCGCTTATAATAATCTCCCAACTTTCTTCATGACTGCTGCACTATCAGTTGTTTTTTTTTTTTTTTTTTTTTTTTTTTTTATTTATATCATATAATACACATTAAATACAATTATAAAGTCGCGCCAAATCCATAACAAGATTTGTCGGCGCGTTCATTTTCATAACAATATATACATAAATAATTTAAACCTAACCAAAAGCAGCAAAACATATACTTAATAACTATAGTACAATTTCAATTATATACAAATCCACATTTCAGGAGCCATTCCTTGACAAGTCTTTTTGTTGCAATCTTGCTACCACATTTCTTAATAGATGTCGGCATCATATTAAGCAATTTAGGCACATTATATTCTAAAGTTCTCTTACCGTATTTATTATTATATTTTGGTACCAAATATCCCTCATTCGATCTGAATCTAGTATGATGAGCGTGTCGCGGTCTTGTTTTATATTCATCCTTCAAAAACTGGTCAAGGACTATCCTTTGCCAAAACAAGCCTTTAGCAGACAAAATATTCAATTTTTTAAAGTACAATGAAATATTATTACGCGCCGCGGTACATATATTTTTACTAACAATTAATCTTAATATCGATTTTTGTGCGAGCATTACCCTTTTTAAATTAGTATTAGTACAGTTACCCCAGCTACCAATACCATACCTAATCAAAGATTCTGCCAGAGACTTGTATATTAATTTGAGTGTAGATCTAGGTACGAAGTACTTAATTCTATATAACCTACCAGCAATGGATCTTAAACGCTTACAAATTTTATTTACATGAAGATCCCATTTAAACTTATTATCTATAGTTAATCCTAGGTATACATAATTACTCACCACATCAATAGAAGGACAGTCACAAGTGATGGGGAGCTCAACATTTTTGTGTATACACTGATGATTATGCGAGGTAATTTTCGGCGTTGGATTCACAACTGCCAAATTTGGAGATCTAATGTACATTAATTTAGTCTTTTTCGCATTAATTATTAGACCATAATCATGTGACCATCGTATCAATTGATTATAATCATATTGCATCAGCCTACGAGCCTCCATCTCATCATGATGCGAAACAACAAGTGCAGTATCATCAGCGTATACAAAATACTTACAATATCTGAACAAGATTTTCATACATGAAACAAAAATAATATACATAGTTGGTCCCAAAACGGAGCCCTGTGGTACACCTGTCAAAACATTTTTACTATCAGTTATGTGCTTACACACCTTAACAGCCATTTTTCTATTATTTAGATAATTTTGAAAAAGTCTCAACACATTACCCCGTATTCCTATACATTCCAGCATTTGGGACATTTTGTCATGATTAATTGTATCAAATGCCTTAGAGTTGTCAACATAAAGCACAAGAACATGTTTCTTTTTATCAAGTTCTGAATTTATGAAACTTGAAAACTGACAAAGAAGAGTCTCAGTACTTTTATTTTCTTGGAAACCATGTTGGGAGGGGTCCATTAAATTATGTTTTTTTAGATATTCATTTAATTTAAGAGACAAATACTTCTCCATTATCTTTTCAATAGCCGGAAGTATACTAATTGGACGATAATTCTTAACATCATTATGTTTATCACCCTTATATATTGGTCTTACAATACTACATTTCAAATCATTCGGTACAACCTTTTGTTTGATTATTAAATTTATCAAATGAGTCAAAACTGGCGCCAAACAATCAATATTATTTTTTATATCAGAAATCCTAATGTTGTCGAGCCCGGCAGATGTATTTTTTAGTTTTGTCACAATTTTCGTGATATCAGATACAGTAGCACTAGGTAGGTACATACTTTGCACCGCACCGGGCATTCGAATATTGATCGCTCTGTAATCACACACATGTATCATCTGAGAAACACTATCAGTAAAATAATTCAAAAACTCTGAAGCCGCTACATCTACATCACAATTTTTACAAAAATATTTTAAAATCATTTCATCACAATTACTTTTACTCTTACGACCCAGTATGACATTAATAGAATCCCAAGTATTTTTAACATCCCCAAAACTTTTTTTGAACTTATTATTATGGAATAAAAATTTTGCTCTTTTAATTTGTTTATTCACAAAATTCCTGAAATGTTTGTATTCTGTTTCATAGACCAATTTCTTAGGATTACTTTTCCATTTTCTGTATAAAGTATCTTTTTTTGTTATTATAATTAGTAAATCCGGAGTCATCCACTCACATATTGGCGATGTTCTCCTTGCACCAGTATAAGATCTATCGACTAAACTTCTCTCATACATGCCAGAAAAAGTTTTCTTAATATTATCATACAATATATTACAATCATTTATCTTCAAAAAGTTATCCCATCCAATCAGTTTACATAAATTATTAATTTTAATTTTAGACAATATGACAGTACTATTGGTAGAGGTGCCCGTCGTCCCCCGCACAGTGCACGATGTATTATTACTATTACTAAATCTACTTTTATCACTATATACTATGCGCAGTGCCACCGCATGGTGATCAGCTATATCTACATTCCATACACAACTATACATAGACACATTACAATTTTTACACAAACCGCCAACTCTGGCGAATATATGATCGATACAACTTCTTACGATTTCATTACATACAATCACTTCACGAGTCGCATCATTTATACATTTCACGAAGTAATTATCAAGTAACACATTTGAGTATTCATTTACTATATTTTCATCAGATAATAAGTTCACATTGATATCACCAGCAAACAGAACATCATCATCAATTGTAAAATTCTTAGAGATAAATTCATTCAACTCACATACAAACTCTGTTTTACTCAGGTTGGGAGGCCTATACATAGCTATAATATTAATATTGTGCCCTGTCAGTGTTGTGACCATACCACAAACACTTTCACAAGACTTAAATTCATGACACCTTGGCATAAAATTTAGACAATTTTTAACATAAACACTGATTCCACCTCCTCTTTTCTTTTCCCTACAATAAGTATATACGCTATATCCCGGTATGTCGTATAAACTTACTAAATCTTTTCGTAGCGCTGTCTCAGTTAGAATCAAAACATCAATATTAGACAAACATTCCTTAATTCTAATAAGAAGCTGATCCCAATTCTTGAAAATCGATCTTATGTTCAAATGCACAACACAGAGATTGTGATCATTGGGATCATGAATATTCATCCATTTGTTTAAATCTTTTGTAACACTGAAGTCAACTTCTTCGTCACCATCTATATAATTGTAAGCCATTTCATGCATGTATTTCCTATCTTCATAAAATTCCCAATAATCATACAATCAATATCAAATCCCAAAGACATTACAACTTTATTATAAAAATCCAACCAATAATTATCAACAAAATATTCGTTTTGATTTACTATACCACTTCTACAAAAAACAACGCAAAAACAAACTCGACTAGTACATAATATTACATTATTATTTTCATATAACTGTTGTGATAAGTTACCACTTTGCCAAGTCGTCAACGCACACATACAAACAATCAACGTACAGCAGCACATATACAAGCAATATTGTATAATTAATACAGGAACAGAAATACAGCGAGTAACTCTCCATACACTATCTATATTCACATTTTCTTTAAACGATATTAGATACATTAACCGTCAATAATCAATTTTTTGCTTTGCGAACTTCAGCATTCTATTAAAGAAACTACAATTTCTTTTATCCAACGCACTGTGATCAACACTAATTCGCTTTTTGGTTCTGATTCCATCCTGTATACAATTCGAGCATTTCGGTTTTTCTGCCCTCTTTTTACACTCTTCATACTTATGGTCTTCTCCACAATGTGAACATTTAGCTGGATCCGCCAATCTAAGACAAGACTTCGCTGAGTGTCCCGGTCGTAGACAGTGGAAACATATCGTCAACGGATCAGAGTCATCAACCCGTATCCTTTGATACCCCAGGTATACCAGCCCCTTTCCAATCAGAGATCGTCTCACTCGGGAAGTGGTCTCTACCAGCATATGTATACCAGCATACTTGTCACCTTTAAGCTTTATTATCTTTTTCACTATCAAATCATTTTCTTCCTTTATGACTTCTTTAAGTTCGTGATTCTGTTCTTTTAGATCAGTAACAAAGTTATCAGATTCGTAGTCCATAGTAATATTTTTAAAAATGATCCAAGGCTTCTTTTTCTTACATATCTCAGCAATTAATTTTTTATCAAACTTCTCGTTTATCACTTTGACAAGAATTTCTGCATCCTGTTTATGAGGACACGTAATAATAACTCCTCCCCGTCGCAAATTTCTTATTCCAAACACTGAAACTCCTAGAGGACCCAGCCTGACTTCCTTTTTTAATTTTCTTTCGATCATATCTTGTGGTATTGAATCACCAATGACCCTCACTATCAGAGAATATCTCTTCTCAGGTAGCTCATTACCAGCTTTATCATTTTTACGCGCTACTGCAGCATATTTCCTCTCCGTGCATTCCGATGCCCTCAACTTTCCAGTCATCCCAGCATTGTCGTTCATCACCGCTGCGAACATATCCGAGATCTCATCCAGTTCCTTGTGAACTTCGTCACGACTGGACACAGACAACTTCCCCTTACCCTCAGACAGTATACCTTTAATTAAATTTATATGCCCTCTCAGCTTCTGAATCATTTTTGCTTGCGTAGCTGTATCTTCGATGTTTTCTGGCGTACAAATAAATTCACTATCCTCAGATATGTCAGTCGTTTTATTTTCATTCGGAGATCTCGGCGTTAACAATGATCGTTCAAACGGGCTCGACATCCTGTAGCCGAAATAAACACTCTGTATAGATTCCTTGCGTTTGTAAACTCCGCTACTCTATATGAATTATTTCGTTTAACAATAATAAAAATTATTATAACTGTAATTATCACAACCGCGACAATACTATGTGTCAAATATGTCAAACAAAAGATTTAATTCACTTTTTTCAAATGTTACTTAAAAACAAGGTTAAGATTCCTCTATCATCAGATGCAGAACACCTCAATCTTTCTTTTGAAACCAATCACAAAGTTATTGGACTGCTCAAAACCGCGCAAATAATTATTAAACTGAAGCGAGAAAAAAAACACAGTTCATCCGCCAAGTGGTAGGTTAATAAATGTTGCTGTGATCACATCTAGATTTAGGAAACTCTAATTATTTTCCATACAAATTCTATAGAAAAGTCACGAGATCCAAGGCAAAGTAGTTAATTTACTTATCATTGAGGCTGTGCTGGGTTTAATAAATAATCAGAACGTTGTCTGAGCCCATTCTTAAATATATTTTTTCAGTCCCGCAAGCGTGCGGGATCCCGCATCAGTAATCCCGCATTTCTGATCCCGCAAAAAAGGTGCGGGGTCCCGCATTTACGGGATCCCGCTTTTGCGGGATTGGATTCCCTAATTGTAATTAAATGTAAATTAACTTTGAAAAAAATTGTCTTGAATTTTCATATAAAATGCGAATAAACTTTTTCTCCAACCTATTATATTATATAGTAATAAAAAAGTAGAACTATATAAGTATTACAATGTCATGATGACTTCGAACGTCTAGGTATACCGAAAAATGTAATATCTCGACACAGTTTAGTTCCCTCCCGACACACATGTATATTGACACATCCCTACTAGGATATGCAACAAGGACGAACTTATTTCAGATGATGATTATTATTACTATTATTGCAACTATAACGGATATATATATGTACAATAACACGACATTATATATGTGAGCATCATCTATGTCTGTCTATGCATGATATAATATATAATAGTTTGCCCTATTTACATACTAAATCGACAATGCGAATATATTGGAGTAGGTACTACATTCAAACAAACAAACATAGAAACGACCTCGAGTTTTATTATTACATAACTGAATTGCTTCTGCAGTAGGTGCTTATTTATTAAATTATATAATATACATTTTTATAATTTAAAAACAATATGCATGGTGTGAACAGGGGGTCCGTGGTTCGATCCCAGGTGCCGGCAAACACCCCTGTCACGACACAAGCTTTTAGTAGCTTACTGTGATACGTGTACTACTTACATACTTACTTCCGATGGCCGAACAGCCCTTGTAGGACCTTTGCCTCCGAAACAATACATCTCCAAGCCTTTCTATCCTGAGCAATGGACTGCCAGTCGTCTTTAGCATTGAGCTCCTCTAGATCTCGATTGATGTTATCTAACAAATCTTTGTCTTGGTCTACCTAACGGTCTCATCCTGCCCTCTGGTATACCCTGCAGAATACATTTAGTCGCCCTTTCTTCTCTGATCTAACGACGTGGCCAATCCATGCCAATCTTCGGGATCTGATCTCACTTGTGATGAAAGGTTGGTTAGTTGTGGAGCGAATTTCTTCATTACTTTTAAGCCTCCAAGTTCCTTCTGCAATACCTGGTCTTGGACCCAATATTTTTCTTAGAATCCTATTTTCAAAAGACTGTGAAAGGTGTATAAGGTTGTATTTGTGTTTGTAACAAAACCCAGATATATCTTTTTTTTTTTTAAGTATTTTCTTCACTTCTCATTCACGTGTCTTGTCCGGTCTCTCCGACGTTGAGGATCGTCTGGAAGAAATGTTGTCTGTTCTGGGCAGCGCGAAACAGCTCCTCCACACCTCTCATCCCGATCCACTCCCGAATGTTTTGAAGGCAGTAGAGCCGCCTCTGCCTTTCCAAAGTGAAGTGATTTAAAAGAAATCGGCGTGCTTATTATCTTCAGTGAGGATGTTTATTTGCTAGTGTTGATTTTTTTGTGGAATAAAGATTATTATTATTATCATCTTTATTTGTGTGTCGAAGAGTATACCGGACACTGGGGGGCGTACACCATTACCACAAACACGTACGTATAGGGTACATTTGTTGCCTTTGTTCCGGTAATTGTTTCTACATTTTTTTGTATTTGTTGAATAGGCGCCTCTGACTCTGAGCCACTCACATACTATTGTCCTACATGAAATAGATACAGTGAAGTAATTAATAAATATTTAGGTTAACTAATAAATTGATTAAATATACCAACAAACAGGCCGCTGCTGGCTGTCCCATATTATCTCGTGTAATACGATATGATAAGAGTTAGTACTTCGCTGGGCGCCCCCCCCCCCACTCCTTCTCCTCCCCGGATGTAAGTAAGTACTCGTGTAATGATGTACCTATAATATTTATTTATTCTGGTTATGTTTTCATTAGTCATTATCAATTGTTTCATGTAATGAATTCTACGCAGTCTACCTACATTGACAAATATCATAGTTTACATTTTTTTTCTATTCAGTTCCCAACCCTCTTCTCGTGGCTGCTGGATATATTATTATGTCTCTTTATAACTTTCCCATTATCCGTTTTCTGTCGCGAGCAAGACAGATCCACTTCATTCCCATTATTTGGACATCCATCCATCTTTTTTTGGGGTTTTCCTTTGTTTCTCTTGTCCTCCGGTGGTCTCCATTCCAGGATCTTGGGTGTCCAACTGCTATCCTCTCTTCTAGCTATTATATGACCAGCCCACTGCCACTGCAGCTTGGAAACTTTCTCAGTAACATGCACAACCTTTGCTTTATCGAGATCATTAAATTTCTTATTCTGTCTCTCAAGCTTATTATTATTATTAACTTAAAAAAATCACTCTGCACTGAGACCATAACAGCTTTTGTCCAAGGCGATCTCAGCAGGCAGAGAAGACATAACAAAATCCAGAAAAAGCAAGTCAGGGAAAAAAGTCACAAAAGAAACATCATCAAAAAGAACAACAGAATCAAAGGAGAGTCTCTATCCTGGCATATTATGCTTAGCATCTTTCTCTCATCGCAACTTTCTTTTATACGCAAGTGTTAAGAGGGCTCTACACCCCTTCTTTGTGATTTCATGCAAACAAATTAGCAAAATTACAACCATTTTATTTTTTAAATATTTTAAATTCTGGATCACATGTAGTTATTTTTTTATATTAATATAATATTTTGAACATTTATAAATGCGATTTTATCATTTTAGTTTTATTTTGCTGCGAGGAATATAGTGAAAATAATTTTTGAAGATTACCGTCGCAATGATGATACGTTGAGTGGTGCTATTTTAAATAAATTATCCTTAATAATACAAGGGTGTTAATAAAATTTTAAAACCAAGATTAATCTTAAAATATCATGAATTTTATAATACACCTTGAGTTATTTATTTACAACCCTTGGATTTTCTTAATTATTATGACAAACTGCATACACATCAAAAATAAATTTCATTATCAAAAAAATCATAGAAAATGTTTATAATTCAACCATTGTTTTATTCATATAATAATATGGTATGTTGTTTACCCTGCATACTACATATATAACGTTATTATGTGCAATAATCAAGAATATAGCGAGTTTCACAAATTTTAAGATTCAGAAGGCCCACGGCGTGCCTAGTAGCCGGATGTGAAACCGTACTCGCTCTGTTTTTGAATTAGGAAATAAATAAATTCAATTTATAGAATAAATACAACTTAAATTTTATTTATATGTGATAACATACTATTTTTTTATACCCATGAATATTTTTGCATATAAAGTTTTGGCTTATATTTATTAATAAAGCTATTTCATTAATTATTTGAATAATTTTCTCTGCGCCTAATAAAAATTGTTGCCTGAAACCACTAGAGCTAAATCTAATTTGTACCTTAGGTAAGAATGGCTGTTAACATCGTGGCTTCTACACATGAAGCTGTCATTTCGGTTTGTAAGAGAAAATTTCGGGAGCCTTTGGTATTTTGCCTAGTAGCTTAACTGGACAAAGCACACCTCGCGGAAAGGATGGGTTACGGGCTTAAGTCTCATCTGGGGAAGTACCAAATAAGCTGACATTGTATTTTCTATGCCTTTGTGGTACCTAGTTTCATGTGTTAAATTTACATATATATGACCTCATACAATGGTTAATTATTGTAAAAATAACTTTGATATCATGGTTTCTATTCCATAATATGTATGTTATCACATGCAGTACCCATGAGTCATAGAACATTCATTTGAGTGTACGTTTATATTATGTTCTCTGTGGAAATATTTAGCAGACAAGATATGGGAAAACTATCATCAAAATGTACATCCTCTGAATATGTTTTTCGTTTAACAAAGTATGTAGGTAGGTCCATCTTATTTGTTGTTTTGTTATATTTAGTTATATGTAGTATTGTTTTGATTGAATAATTTCCATATCAATTTGTGATCATATTGTTATGTTTGTTTCAGAGAGGAAGTGAAGAACCACACGGTGAGATGGAACGCCACATTCCAATTTGTGTGCAAGATGTCTGCCAACGCTTCCACCGGAGTGTTGGAGGCGTGCACGCTCAGGATATCCGTCAGGAAGGAGTGTAAAGGTAGGCTATGAGAGAGCTTTTTATGTGATTTATAAAATTTTAGAAATTGAAACGACCTCTTTTTATTTAAGTAGCATTTATCAAATGTCTCTTATGGCCTTGACATGCATCTGTCACAATACACTATTCCTATGAAAGTGACAATTACAAGAATCAAGGCACTAGGTAGACAGGCACTGGGTAGAAGTCAAATCTATCCACACTCGAGATATCCCCCCAAAATCCTACGATGTCGGAGATTAAAGAATTTTCTGTAACTGGACAATACCAAACAAGCAATGTAGGGGAGTACGGTGAAGTAGACCCACCGGCCATCCTGATAGATTTCAGGACACATGTCGTCCAATAATAATAAAATAACAGAATAAGTATGTTTTCAATAGGAGAATTACAATAGATCTTATAGGTTGCAGTGCACAGCATCCTATATCCAATAAATAATAATGACTAAGTCATCAAAGTGTCATGAAATAAGTGACACAGAAACGCACACTTATTGAGGAGGTTGGTTCTTACACTGTGTTGGGCACTGGGAGGAGCGTTTAAGAGTGAATTACTGAATGAATGAGTAACTAATTTATTTTGTCTTCATTTTAGGTGGTAGGTCCTATGTGAAATTAGGCTTTGTAGATATGAATCTGGCCGAGCTGGCGGGTGCTGGTGAGGCTGCTCGGAGATGCCTGCTGGAGGGATATGACTCCAGGAGGAGACAGGACAACTCTACACTGAAACTTAGGATCAAGATGAATATGCTGTCCGGTGATCCACTATTTAAAGTGTGAGTATGCAATAATAATCATAGCTGGAAACCAAATTATTTCCATTTCATCATCATCATCTCCGTCGGTCCCTCAATCCTGAGGATCATGACCATCATGCTTCACTCTGTAGACCGTCTGTCAAAGTAATTATGACTGGGGTTGTGGAAAGGAGGAGGGGAAGGGGCAGAGTGCCAATAAGATGGAGCGACCAAATTAAGGAGGCCACACAGCGTATGCTCCTAAAGAACTGTTTGTTAGGACAATCATTGTTTGAACTTTTTATTGCTATGTGGTATTATTCTTAGAATTTCAATATTTAATAAGCAATTTATTCTAGAAATCTTGTAATTTACATGCGTCATTTTGAATATGCAACTACAATATCTATCTTTACCCTCACGCCGTGTCCCAAGAGGGGTAGGCAGAGAGAACGGAACGCCATATAGATCTATCCTTACAAACTTCTTTCGCTTCCTCCACATTCATACAATTTCTCATACATGTTCGCTGATTTCTCTTACTCAACACGCGGCCGTCCTTTAGGATTTGATCCACGTGCTCAAGCCACGTGGTTCTTGGCCGTCCACGATTCACCACACCTCCTCTTTCAGACAAATACATCCTCTTCGTCATTCTTTCATCTTGCATTCACTCCACATGTCCAAACCATCGTAACTTATTTATACGCATTCTATCCACAACACTCTCCTCGCATCCGCTCATTCTCCTGATATCCTCATTCTTCACTCTATCCCGCAACGTTTTACCAACCATTCTTCTTAGTGAACGCATCTCCACGGCATTTATTCCACTCTCGTCCTTCTTCAACCACGTCCAAGTTTCACTTACATACATAAATGTCGGTACCAGAATGGTATTGTGCACCAGCATTTTAGCCATTTTCGACACATTGCTGTTGCTAACAATGGGTCGAAGTGCACCATGTTATTGCATATTTTGACAGTTTTTAAGGATTTTGCATATTGTCTGTGGATCTGTGAAATCTCCCAAAAAAATTTCTTCATAAGACATCAATTTTTGTTTTATATTTCAGTCCTTCACCTTCTCTGAAACACAAGCAATTGTCGGAGCATCTTGCTGCGGCAGTTGGTCTTTCGGACGAGGATCCACCTTCCCCACCGTCTCCAACCGCGCAAGGATCTTCTGTTGCAAATGCTCAACAGGCTGCGACAGCACTACCTGCACTGGCTGCAACCGCTTCAACTGTAACGGTTGTACCGACATCAACAAACAACACGGCCGTCAATAATACTGTCGTCGGCCAACCTAATATTATTGGACAAGCGCAGACGAATCTTAAACAGCAGCAACCTCAATTGTTATTGGAGACGCTCGGCGGTGATATAAAATTAAAGGGGGAAACGATATTACAACAGACAGTCGCAGGGGCGGCGACAAACGTGATGACGACTTCGTTATCGGAACAGCAACAGCAGAATCCAGGATCCAAAGATGACGATTGCGGCTCTTCAATAGCGTCGGGTAGTTCTGGTTTCGGTTCGCTGCCAAAGAAACGACCCACGTTGTTTGGGAGTGGTAAGAATATTGATTTATACAGTAAAATTTGAATTTAAGATTAATGAGAACACCTAAATAGAAGTTCTTTTTTAGTTATTTAATTAACTATGCCACACTTGTTGGAGTGTCCATTGTGCCCTGTCACTTGCACTATGGAGGATACTTTTGACACATCTCCACCTGCTGTGCGTTTTGCGCAGTACTGGAGATCAGTTTGATGGGTTTTTTCTCTGGGTTTCGACACGATAAATAATAAATAATTAACTAGACTTAATTCTGACTTTTCTCAGATTGAGTTTGTCCTGAACTAAGATAAAAATCATGGATGGGTACTAAAACAACGATGCACAAATTTATGCATTGCATTAAACACATGTTAGGTAATTTGAAACAAGTGTTTCTTTCTACTATAAGTTATCGATCACGAGAGAGACGTCTTTCCTCTTATCAATACATGTAACATCCAAATATAGAACAATTTAAAAAGGTCATTCTTCATTTTGCCCTGACCAAGAATTGAACCTGAGACCTCGAGACTCAAAAACAAGAGTGTTGCCTCCTCACCAAACTGACGATAATAGATAGATCTATTGAATATATTTGTCCTGGACTATGTTTAGTGATTTTCAATAACTTTTTATCATCAATTTTTATATTAAATAATGTAATTTTATTATTTTTTTGTAGAAATAGTAAACCAACAGGGCTGTGAGTCCCAGCAGACGGACGATGAAGGGGGAGGGGCAGGAGGTACATTACAGAGACAGAGGAGTGGGGAGGATATACTCGATGGCATTGGTAAGACACTGCGTACACTAAATTTATGTCGGAGATAAATTAGACTGTGTCAATTTTTTAATATATTGACATTTTATTAACTTAGCTATTATATGATCAAATTCACAATAACAGCTGTGGGTCGAGTAAAAAAATTTGTCATATGTGTATGAAGAACTGTATGAATGTGTAGGAAGTGAGAGAAATGTGTAAGGTCAGATGGAATTGACGTTCTGACTTTTTGCGGCACAAGGGGATGGAATGGAATAGAATATGAAAAAAAAAAAAACATATTTTAATAAATAAATGCATAAATTTTCCTTTTTCACACTAAATCTACAATTGTGGCTGAGAGAAATGGTGCTAGGAAACGCGGTCGTCTGAGGATTCAATGGCAAGGCCATAAACCAGATCTTCCAGGACTAACATGGACTGAGCTCATTAAATAGAAGAGCATGTATGAGAAATTGTATGATAGTAGCAGAAACGATAGATGTATGCCTACTAAGAGCAAGTGGTGCTCGATCCTGTATGCCTACCCCGACAGAGAAGCAGCATAATGGGGATGATAATGACCTACGAAATTTTTTTAGTAAAATAAAACTTTCTATTTAATTGGGCATGTGGAAAGAATAAATGTAGACGGAATGGAAAAGAAAATATATTTGGCTGAGAGGAATGTTGCTCGGAGAAGTGGCCGGCCGAGGATCAAATGGCATGGTCATAATATAAACCATATCCTACAGGACGGTCACGTGTTGAACACTTTGAACAGGAGAGCATGCATGAGGCATTGTATGACAGTGACGGAAACAAAAGGAGTAAGTGGCGTTTGATCCTTTCTGCCTACCCTGCAAGGGAAGCGGCATGATAGTGTGCATGTATAACTTTGTATTTATTATGTTGCAGGTTCTGTAAGCAACCACTGTCCCACATGTCTTCAGGGTCACTCCAGAAACAGTTCCAATACATCTGGAGAAATGTCATCTAAGGTATTATTATCACACATAATCATACACAGTATTTATAGTTAAAAAGTAAAGTATTTAAAAACAATCACAGTAAGTGTGATATTTGTAGTAAAAAAATGTGTAAAATTGTATTGGCAAAAATATTGTCTCTATCTAACTATTCCGTAACATCGCCTCCGATTAGAGGGGCAGCCAGTGGAATTCACTTCAACGTTCCTATCGAGAACACAGGGCAGAAATTTGCCTCCACTGTTCAGTAGACATGACAGTAGACAGTATATTAACTACGTGTAAGAATTAATACGCAAAATTCTTCTCCGTGCCGACAAAAATTAAGTTATTCGTTATGGAGGTAATACTTAATCGCTGACTGACATTATCTCGATTATTTTTCTAAGACATGGGTATCTAAATTATCAAATCTTGCTCAGACGTATGCCTTTTGGCGTAAAAAGGGAAATTGAAAGACTCACTGACCACCCGGATAATGCAAGAGTCTGGAGGACTTCCATTTATCCAACATGTAATGATATTAAATTTGTTTGTCTTCCAGGCCAGTGGTTACGGCAGTTCTCTTAGCCAGCAGAGCCAGCACAGTCGGCAGAGTTCAGAAGGAGGTGATTCTTCGGAGGGAGGCAGACATGCTCAGCTCACATCTTCCACGCATATTAGGTACAGTAAATATATATATGAAGAAATATAAGACAACACATCTTTAAATTAGAAACATAATGTTAATTTAGAATAAGTGATTGTAATATAATTTTAATATTATATATATATTAAGCAATATTGTTTTGAGGTCTCGGTGGACCACCATACTGCTTCAAAACTTTGACGTGACATATCAATGACTTAGAGCACAGATGTTGTAAGTGCAGTTTTCATAGTTTTGAGATAATCAAAGTTAAAAGTTTGAGATGCCATACCATTTAGTACTTACCACGTATAGTTTTTGTTAAATATCTCATCAATGACACAAAGTTTCGCAATAATATTCGGTAAAAACTGCACTTATAACATATGTACTCTAAGCCATCAATTATTATCTTGGAATATTAGAGTTTTTGATTAACTCGAGGATTAATATTTTTTTAATGCCTTTAACCTTTTGGTAATCTCTATTGCCGTTTGATTTGAGCGCAACATACAGGTGACAAAACCAGTGAGATGTTTCAATACTTGGAGAAACATGTTTAGACAATGTAAAAACATTGTGCAAAATCCAATCATGTAGGATATATTCGTTTTAACTAATTTCACTTTCTTTCTGCTAAAATAATCGTTAATAATTCGCTTGTTTTCGACTGACTAACTTTTGTTCTGATGTGTTTTTGTTTCTGTCATTGTTAAATGCTTTCGTCTTAAATACATGCTATTAACATTTTTTTTTATTGAAATGCAACAAAACAATAAAACAATAACTTGGTCAGTTAAATAAAATATTTATTACTAAAGTTACAAAATGAAAGTTAAATATTAACTTTCGTCTGATAAATCAGTTGTCTGTAAAATTAGTCATGTGTTTTTTTAAGGTACCTAATAAAGTTGATTGGTGTTTAAGGTAATAAAGAAGACACAAAAAAGGGACAATTATGTCTATTTTCCTGTATATTTCATGTCAAAAATTACAAACAGATGTTTGTGAAATAAATAAAATACATTATTCAAACAGTGTCTTTATTGAATTAAAAATTATGGTAAAATATTTCAGCTGTTTTTTATTAATTTTTTCGTTCAGTTAATTACACCATCACAGCATATTCCACAAAGGGTTATTTGCTTGTAATAATGTACAAGTTTTCCTATCCGATGGCATACTTCATGGCTAAATCTGTTGGGTTAGTTGGAAGAGATTGCACCTTTGCGATTGACTCGCCCTATGTATATTGATAGTATTTAATTTGGTTGCATCTAATATATAAGATTCTCGTGTCACGGTGTTTGTTATCATACTCCTCCGAAGCGGCTGGACCGATTTGATGAAATTTTGTGTGCTTATTGGGAAGGTCTGAGAATTAGCCAACATCAATTTTTCATACTCCTAAAAGTTAAGGGTGGCCCACCCGGAATTTTATTTTTTGGACAATTTTTTTATGGTGAGGCATTAAAAAATACCTACATACAGCCCTAAATTTTCACTCTTCTACCTCCAATTCTTATTTTTTAATAGCGATATTAGTAATCTAGAAATAATGTATATCGTCGGTCTAACTTGTAAACCACGTAAATCCCGATTTGGCCAAAAGTGACTTTTTGATACCAATCGAATGTACAGTTAATTCCTCACCACTGTGTGAAACTTTTATTTTCAAATTATTGAAATTGTTTCAAAAAATGGTCATCAAAAAAACACGCAAATCCAGTCCATAGAACAATATAATTTGCAAACCTCTCAAATCCCAATTTACGCGCCTTTTGTACGACAGATATTGGTTGAGTGTTGCCGCCTGGTATAAATTTCTTTGCATTGTGATTCGACCATATTCAGAAGTTTCAGTGTTGTTTTTTTTAGAGAGAGTTGAATGAGAATAATCAGTATTTTGAAAAAAAAAATACCAGGAAATAAGAGATTAATTAAAAATAGATGTAAATATCAATTAACAAAGAAAGGAACATTTGCAACGTTAGATGACGATGAGCGGAGAAGTTTGCTGATTTTTGGTCAACTAACTGGGGCCAAAAGAAGACTTTTATAAACATGATGGTTAAGTCAGTAAAATTGGGTTAGTTGGAAGACATCGCATTTTAGTGATAAACTCGCCCTCTGTACATTGAATTGTATAAATGATATTTTCTATGTTAATTTGTATTATTGTAAACAATGTATAGTGAAGAATAAAATAAATAAATAAATAAAACAGATAATATTTGCAAAAGAATTCACATAGATATAATATTATGTGCATTTTTTAATTATCTTCCTAAAAATGAAGACAACATTATATTATGTAGCGTGCAAAATAATGTATCGAACACACTCGGAATAGGGGAATGATCGGTCAAAAATCGGAAAGATAATTTTAGGAATTTTGAAGTTTCCAAAATTTCTCAACATTAATTTGTGGAGAAAAATTATTAACTTATGAATGTTATTAATCAATTGTTTTCACTGTAATTCCATTATGTAGAGCTACTTTATCAGAACCTTATCTCTTTCCTGAATGGCGTTCTAAGTCACATTAAGGTATTATTTTTTAATAAAAAAATGGTTCAGCTATTTCAATTTAAGTTTTACAAAGTCTTGAGAAAAGGAAAGCATATCTTTTTTCAAACTAAAAAAGGACAAATGTTAGACATGTGTCCATATTTGCGAGCAGTGTTATTATTTCGAGATTCAGCTCAAAATTAAATTTCTCAAACCTATACTTACTACAAAGGCAATTATTTTTGTTTTGACGATTTGACCATTTCACAAAATATGGTTTTCCAGGGACATAAATGTGCCAGCAGAATTTATAAATATGTGCAAGTTTGAATGTAAAAATTTGAGACGTCCAGTGTAGAATTTTTGAGTTTTGACAAATTTTAAATAATCGACAGTGCTCATTTCTCGAAAACTTTATACCTGGGGAGAAAAGTTGAGGATTCAGTAATTTGAATGGTATAATAAAATACAAATTATGATTCCAGATACCTGAGCAATTCTACCACAAATGTTGTATCATAGCCTCATTAATGTCGGAGAAAGTATGACGAGTTGAAAAGGATATTACCGAAGGATTTTTGAACTTACTATAACAATTTATCACATTAAAATAGATTATAGGCTGGTAGGACGTTCATGTGTTGAGCACATTGAACAGGAGAGCATGCATGAGGAATTGTATGACAGTGACGGAAGCGAAAGATGTATGCAAGGATAGAAGGAAGTGGCGTTCGATCCTTTCTGCCTACCCCGCGAGGGAAGCGGCGTGATGGTATGCATGTATGTATATATATAAAAAAATAATATTTGTCATCTTAAAATTATAAATTAAGTTCTTGTTTCACTTTGATGTTCTTGTTTTCCCATACTAATACTCTTTGTAAAACTAATAAATCCCGTTCCAGTACTAGAGAGTTAAGAGTGAAAAACTCTTAAATCCAAATTATTGAAAAAAAAGTATGGACGCATTTATATTTTTGATTATTTTTAATACAAATCATACGCAATGGAAAATAATTATTAAATGTAATTGTTAAAATTTTAAAATTCCTCCCCATTTTAATAATAAATAGTTTTAACCTTCTCCTGTAAAAAATGTAAATTTGAATATATGAGGTTTACAAGTTAGACCGACGATATGGCAAAACGACGTTTGCCGGGTCAGCTAGTATCTCAATAAAATTGTATGTATTGTGATCAATGTACAGTAATGAGCGAATAAATAAATAAACAAGACTGCCCGTAAACTAAACATATTTATCATAAACCAGTTTGTCTTTGAATCAAGACACTTGTCCATTTTGCATGGGTTAAGGATCATAGAGTATCAGTTTATTAATCGTAGTTAAAATATTCTTTAAAATAATCAGTGGATTAAATGTATTTTAATGTTATTGATAAAAGTACGCGCTGCTAAACTGCAGTGTAATTAAAATTCTTTGATATTCTTACAAATTACTTAGATCATTAGACAATTAACCAACAAAGTGGTGATAGACTAATTAAAATTTAATTAACAGCTTTGAATTTATTTTAATTAAATTACTTGTGTAATGGTTTCATTTGTAATCTCCATAAGTTAATGGCTATTGCATGATTATCCCTTCTGTTACATCATCATCGCTGCATCTGGTTCATCATAATAGGCAATAAATATGCATAAACAACTGGCAAAAACATATTTTTTTTATATACACAGAATGGGCATGATAGAATGGTGTTTTGCAACAATGTTTAAACTACTGCTATACCAAAATTTTAATTGTATAAATCAAAGGATAAGGATTGACCGTGTTCTTAAAAGACGATCGACATCTCACTTAATACAAATAGTAAAAATAATAGTCGTACATATCTTTAATAAATAATTTACTAAAATTAGAATTACCGGTTAATTTGTACGTAAAAAATCAAAAATCCATTATAATAAACACTTGTAATATCGTTAGAAAGTTTCTTAATACAGATATTTCAGGCACAATGCTGGCATTTTGAACCCGCATTCTGAGCCTAATCCTTTGATATCCTGTATATCTGGATAGGTGAATTTTTCCCGGCATTAGACTGTTAAGTTTTTGTGTGACCATGACTGATCATATGGAGACTTATCTGGTTGTACAATGCTGAGAAGTGTGGATGGCAATTCTGCCGCCGCGTTAAAAGTTTGCTCATTTGATATTGTAGTGTGAAATATTAATCTTGGTTGATGATCGTCCTTACATATGTTTATTTTACAATTATCCATTGTATGAGGTTATATTTGGCAGAGAGGAATGGTGCTCGGAGACGTGGACGTCCGAGGATTAAATGGCAAGATCATTTAAATCAAATCCTACAGGACGGTCACGTGTTGAGCACATTGAACAGTAGAGCATGTATGAGGAATTGTATGACAGTGACGGAAACGAAAGATGTATGCAAGGATAGAAGGAAGTGGCGCTCGATCCTTTCTGCCTACCCCGCGAGGGAAGCGGCGTGATGGTATGTATGTATGAGGTTATATATGTAAATTTAACGCTCGAAACTTCCTTATAAGGCGTAGAATAGACAACTTCACCTGATTTGGTAGTGTCCCGGAGGGGACTTGAACCCGCAAACTGAGGTGTGCTTTGTGCCTGAAAAGAATAACAGATTTAAAAATATAAATCTTCTATAATTTTGTTCTCAGATTTAGAAGATGTATCAAAGATATTTGCTTAATCTTTCGATAGAGCATGTTAATTAAAAAAAATTATTTGTTCAAGTTATGCATCAAAATTATTTTTTATTTATTTTATTTTTGTTATGCTTCCATGTTGTTGTGTTCCAATTGTTTTTTTTTATGTTTAATATTTATTTATTTTATTTTCGATTTTTTGTTTTTATTTTTTTTTAACAGCAAGAAACGCGGACCAAAACTTGTGATTCACCCCAACAGTGTGACAAATAGAATGGCGGTAGTGGATTCATCCGATACCTCGGGAGAGACTTTCCACACTCCAAATAACACTTTAAATAGGTCCTCGGTGCCTCCAGATTTGATCCCCAAAATGGCAAAAACGCCTCTGTCACCATTAAGCGACGATTCTGAATTTTTGACACCAAATTCCACAATGTTATCTCCTGTGCCTCATCTGAAAGACGATGATTACAAATTCGCCACACCGACGTATTTTGACAGGAAAAAACAGGACTTTATGTCTTTTGCCAAATCAGCAGCGAAAGTTCTACCACTGTCCAACTTCCAGATCTTCAAGCAAAAGTCTTGCAACATGATTCCGGAAACTATTGAAAAGGAAGCGGCCAAAGAGCAGTATAAAGTCGATGACAGTGAATTGTTTAATAATTTTCCATTTTTAACGCCAATGGCGCACAGAAAGAGCTCTATACACGACAAACAGAAATTGCCGTGTTTCAAAGAAGACTTTTATATGTCAAATGATTTGGAAAATCATTTCAGAAATTCCGTAAAAAGCGCAAGCGCTTTCGAAGATCGCCACTTTGTTTTTCCGGATAGGAATAAACCATCGAGACATACAGTTCATTCCCCGCCTTCCGATCGACAGTTTGGACATTCGACGCCTAAATCGAATACAAACGATGGATCGAATCTCGCCGACGCAGCTTTTGATTGTGACAATGACGATGTCTTCGCAAAACCAAATTCAAATAACGAAATCAACTCAAGATTTGTTAAAAAGCCGCAGAATCGATCAGCGAAAACAAGTAGCTTTTTGAATAACTTCATGATGAGCGCTAATCCATTACGACACAGTCACACGACGAGCGGAATATTGGACAGAAACAAAATGGCTTCAACGTCATCACAGAGGTATGTGGAAATTCATCATCAGGGTGTGGAAATGCAATCAAAATATCGCCTTCATTAAAAAGAAATACTGTCTTGCTGGTTTTTGTTTTTTTTTTTTTCATTTATTTTATTTTATTCTATTCTCTTTTCAGCCGTACTCACAAAAAAAATTTAGGCTTGCTTAACTAGACACATATAAAATAATATGTGTCTAGTTAAGCAAGCCTTGATTAAATTTAAAACTTTTATTTATCAATAAACAATTTGTTATCCCTGAGTAACTCAAAACATTTCTTTCTGCGGTGCATTTACTTAATACTGCTTCTACTAAACCATCACGGCATATCCCGCAAATCGGGTAGCCAGCGGACTTACTGCAAGTTATGAACATGCAGATTGTCCTCTCCATGACAAAAAAAAATCAGAATACGGTGACATGCCTTCTTGCTGAATTGTAAATATTAATTGACTTTCGAAAACTTTCAAAAAACCTACTGTTTTTTAAGAGGTTTGCCACCCCTCCTGAATGTCTTAATTTTTTATTGGCACGGAGAGGACAGCTCGCATATTTATTACACACAGCTGGTCTGCTGGCTACCCCACTTGTGATATATGTCGTGATAGTATAATAGATATTATACTGAAAATGAAATTTTGTAGATATTGCAATCTAACAATAAACTCGTCCTCTGTGCATCGAATTGAATAATTGATATTACACACGTAATTGTGTTAGTTGAGAGAAATCGCGCCGCTGCAATAAACTCGCTCTCTTTATATTGGTTGTATTTATTATAAATATCGTCGCTAGAATGCAGAACTATCCTTAGTCCAATTTTAAGTAAAATTAAATTTTCCACCAAAAGTCATTTATGACATGCTTGTTCGCGGTATGAAGAAGTATCCCATTTACAAACCTTATATTAATAAAAAAAAACATAAAAACAGAAGTAACCTATGTAAAGGTATGTATTTTATCAACATGCAGAAGAATCCTATGTCTTATTTTGTGACATAGAATAGTTCTGCATTATGGAATTCATAGACTCACTTGGCAACACTTACAATATTGGTAGTATCAAAATTTGCATTGTCTGTCGTCGCTGTTCCGCGCGGTGCTTTATTTCAATTGACTCTCCTCAACATTTAGTTCATTTGGACATAGGATAGTTCTGCATTCACGCGACGATACATTGCTCTTAAAAATTGCTTGTAATCAGTGAAGAATAAATGGAACAATACTTTGAAGTGTCTTTACTTATTCTAATATTAATTATTCCTCATTTGTGAGTACGGCTGTTTGGGTTTTGGTGATGCATTTTTTTTTTATTACTATTACTAATGTCTTCTGCGCTAGCTCATTTATCGTCGCCGTAACGTCTATGGCCAGTGCTCTATGGAAGAATGTTGCCATGTGTGTTTTTTTTTTTAATTTTTTACTGTTTGCTTTTATTATAGTATTATTTATATATTTTTTTAATAATCTATATATTCAAAATCCACCTTAATGGTTTTGACAAATTTACTTGTCGTTTTTAATACGGGTTATGTGACAGCTTTCTTTTATTAGAAAATTGTTGTCATATTCATTATATTTGATGTATTATAAGAATTTTGATAATAGACTAAACTATTGTTACATTTAATATTTTATAAATCTTAATTTATTTATTTATTATTTATGCGTTTATTTTTCAGCATGTCTTATTGTTATTTATTTATTTATTTTGGTGATGGTGTTTGGAATTACTAAACATTGCATCTGATTAAAAATGTTTCGTGATACTCGTCGGAATGAGCGTAAACACGAGTATAATTAACAGCATGAAAGTCTTCGCTTATTCTCACCACGAATCAATTTTTCATCTTTACAAGTTGGAAAATAATCAAAGACATCCGGCATTCGAGACAAAACTTGACATATCTCGCAGAGGTTGATTTTTTTATTAGTTAACCATTATTATAATGTATGATTATGGATTATATACTAAGGACCCATAATCCAAAATGGCATTTTGAAACATTTATAGACCATTCGCCCAGATCGAGTTAGTATCAAAAAAATACATAAATCTTGTATTATGGGTACTAACACGACGATATACATATATATAATGCACTTAACATATATCCATGTAACACCCAGACCCAGGACAATATGACAAAGGTCATTCTTCATTTTGTCCTGACCGGGAATCGAAATATAGTTATTTAATGTTTTAAATTGTTTCTCCTTCAATTTTATTTGCATTATTTAACCAATTAATCAAATGTTATAATTATTTGTCTAGAAAAATACAGAGAATTCTCATTTTAAGAGTTAAAACATTTGCAACTAACATTAAACTGTAATCGCAAGAAAATTAATATTTACCAATCAAACAAAAAATGTGGGCCATGTGTCCTTATTTTAAATGCCCCCTCATTTATTAGTTTAATTTAAGTGAAAATTATATAAAAAGTAGTAAATGTTTTTATTTATGTACAAATTTAATGTTGTTCTATTCTATATTTGAAATGGTTATGTCATGATTTAAAATTTTTGACATTTTGTTCTAAATTTAATTTATCTCTTTCTCTCATTGGACGCTGCTCCTCTATTATTGTCTGTTGTGTCGTGTTTTATCTATGGAAGGGAGTCTTGGTGTCGCCAGTGCGGCAACATACCAGGACATCACGACAGTGACAGTTTACCGCCTACACTGAAACATAGAAGACCTAGCAACACTGGCCTGTCAGTTTTCAAATAATTCTTTTTTTAAAAAACATTCCATGTGTAATTTGTTTTATAACATTTTTTCTTTCTTTAGAATGCATTATTATGATTACGATACTTGTATATTACATAAAAGTATATTTTCTGTACATATTTATTTATTTATTTTATTTTTATCGCATTGGGTTTTATTCACGATGTTCAAAATTTCATATTTTGTACAATGTTAATTTATTTGTACAGTTATTTTTGTATTCATTTATTTTATGTGTATTTCATCAACTGTATATTATTTACAATTTTTTTTATTTGTATTACGTTTTTATTTTGCCAAATGCCATTGTATATTAATTTTATTTATTTATTTTATTTCTTGTACATAAGACATTTATCTATCTATCTATACCAACTGCCACATCTGCCACAAGTGGGGTAAACAGTGGACTCACTAATTCATGTAATAAGCATACAGATTGTCCTCTTTGAAACATAAAAAAGTAAGAGAGAAATATATACTTCATCACCCCTCAATTGAAGATGTTAATTGACGT
The DNA here is from genome assembly GCA_947579605.1 of Athripsodes cinereus. Lineage (NCBI taxonomy): Eukaryota > Metazoa > Arthropoda > Insecta > Trichoptera > Leptoceridae > Athripsodes > Athripsodes cinereus. Next base: position 15,621,250 of record OX388325.1, on the reverse strand, counting down.
TTTGGATTTGGCTATTTTGCAAAATGCATTTTATAAAAATTAACACAAAATATTTCTGCACGCTCAATTAAAAAATATGTTACTCTTAACCAAGCCTTGAGTCGATTCATAAGCGTCGAAACTCTGTGTCGTGCACTCCATAAGGAAGTTCACACATGTATGTGTATCATATACAACATACCTACCTAGTTAATACCTATTCAAATAGGTTGACTATCGGTGAGTGTGATCAATTGGAATGATTAATCTAGAGTGGTTCAAAAATATGATTGACATATTGTACACTTCTAATAAGTAAAATCCAGTTCCCGACATCCAATTGTGTCAAAAAATTCAGTACATAATAAAAAATATGTCCTATTTCGATACCAATACACTGATATTCTACATGTTTAGGTGGGGAAGTCCTACTCCCGAACATTCTGACTGCATTAGTTTTTTATGACACAAAGAGCATGATCTGTATGTTCACCACATTAAAATCAGTATATAGTCCACTGGATTTCAGTCGTAAGAAATTCTAATACATATGACAGATAGATCGAAGTCCCATAAGGTACAATGCGTAAATGTTTCATCATATATTAAATATATTCATTGAAATTACTTTTAGTTTAATATTTTGCATTGTGTATTGTTTAGAAATCCTTCCGGTGGCTGTTCAAGCGCTGTACTCGGAGAGACGGGATCCCTGGACAGAGCGAAGGCTGCCCTGGAGCGTAGGAAACACAAGGGAAGCGTGGGAGTTATGACTATGTCAGCTGTGGGACCTGATACGGATTCACAAGTGAGACACCTTTCTCACATCTCCTTATTACATTTTGCACAATGTTACACTGTGTAAATATGGTACTCTAATCGGAGATGTTTGATTGATTCTGTTAATATATATTATGTATAATCATTGGTGAATCACCATCAGTCGTGCTTTAATTATTATTTTCATCTATTTCCAGGGTCACACAGTATCCGGCAGGGTCGAGAATACGAGAGTGAACCCCGACTCCCTCATAGACGAGTTACTCAAGTCCACAAACCTGGAACAAGTGGAAGACAGTGCCGAGAGTAAGTGCAGATTACTAGATTTTAAAATTGAAATTATTTGACAAGTTGTCTAAATTATTTATTGAAGCGGTATACAAAACACATGTAAAGTAGTTGCGATGGTATGGACATGTGGAGCGAATGGGTAATAAAAGAATGAAAAATAAAATTATATTCATCTGAAGGAATGGATATAAAAAGTATAGAAATCTAAAATTTACATGACACGACCAAGTATGGGTCACATTCTCAAGGACGGTCGTGTAACGAGTAAAAGAAATTGGTGAAAAGGTATGATGAATTCTTGTATGAATTTGGAGAAAGTGAAGGAAGTATGTAAAAATTGCATGCTTTTGGTGTCGCCTGACCTATTCTATCAAACAGCCTACTAGCTGCATGATAAATAAATATTCAATCTTTTATGAGATGATGTGTAAAAAAACGTTAATATGTTAAACCATTTTTTTCCAGTGCTTTAAACTTTTTAAATTTAAACTTCACATTCTTGTTTTGTGATTTCAGCATCTGGCCTCCAATTGTACATTGCCAAAGACGGTACGGCTGCCCTGGGTAGTCGACAGTTCAAATCCCAGATGACGCAGGGTAGCAACAGGGCCTTCAAACAGGTTGTCATGGAGACGGTAGACGATAGGTAGCTACCAACGTAAATTAAGTCTGCAACAAAAACAACAATGGGAAATTATATGAATATAATTACTATCAAATATTATCCAATTTAAATGCGTTATACTTTTGTACGTCATTGACGCTTTCTCGAATTGTGAAATTACGTACATGGGTTCATGTGAAGATTTTGCCGTGAGGCAATTCTACTTTGCTCGTTTGTAAACAGTTTTTGAGTATTTATCTTTTGTTTGAGTTTCACAACAAGAAAGTGTCGATGACGTTTGCGGAATGGAGATTTTCATTTCATATGTTTTCATAGCTTTAATCAGGGTGTCGTTGTATTTCTTTTTCACTTTGTAAGCGCCCACAACACAAAATAGTTTTTTTATGTATTATAAATTTCATTCATTACTCTTATTGAGAGGAGGCTGAGAGGGAATCTAATTGATGACACTATAACTTTTGAATGCTAAAGACCATGTTTTACAGTAGTCTAAATCAGTGTTCCGCAAAGTGTATACCTTGGCACATTGGTGTACCGTGGTCATCAGTTGGTGTGCCGCGGAAAAAAGTCAAAGTTTTGTGAAGATAATACACCTGAAAATAGCTGAGAGCTATAAGAGCGAGGCACTTCTTTTAATAAACATTGCTTTTTTCTTTGGTGTACCTCTAAAATATATTGATTAGATATAGGTGTGCCTTGAACACAAAAATTTTCCAGAAAACTGGTTTAAATGATCATTTGTGAGGATACAATCTGAAATTGGCTAAAGATAGATTCACCCGGAACTCTCAAAGGCAATTCCTTCAAAATTGATTTGTAAATGAGTAGAATAAGCTACCTGCTGCGCTGGTTGCTGCAGGTAGTACTTAGTTGGGTTTTACAGTCGAAATTATAGTTATTCCTTGGTTGTACGGGTGTTAATTTCAACTCAAATATTAAAAAACATAAACAATAATCTCAGTTTGAACTTGGTGGCCTAAGAATATTAATTATGTTTTTATTTTTTCAATATTTGTCGCAACTAGACAAAGGAAATTCTTTGATGTTTGATGTACATTCATGGAATCATTAACTCCTTTACCATCCCCTAAGCAGAACAATTTGGTTGATTTGAAAATAAAACATTATTTTGCGAGCGTTTGGACCAGGGTTGCCAGGTGTTCGGTATTCTGCCGAACCGTTCGGTATTTTAGCATCGTGTTTGGTATGACAAAAATACCGAAGTATGGGCGGCAGTCTGACATGTTGCGAAATGCATGGGCAGTTAAAGCAAATAAGACGTATTGCTGAAAGCGTGCATTAGTGAGAAAAAATATAATATTTATAAGTTAGGGCAGCTAGTTGGTCTTGTGCAATGGCACTTTGTATTTCAAGGTCATAATATAGTTCAACGATTAAAACTTTTTATGCCCAATGTTCGGTATTTTTTTTGGAGAAGACCTGGCAACCCTGGTTTGGACACGTGGAGCAAATTGATGATGAAAGAATGACGAAGAAAGTATATTTATCTGAATGAAGGGATTTGAGAAAGAGCGTATGTTGTAGAATTACATAACTTGAACACGTAGATTGAATTCTCAAAAATAGCCGCATAAGAAGAAGTGATCAATTTCTACTATAGGTTATCCAATAGGATCCAGTCAGGAAATATATATATTGATTATCATAGTTTTATTTATTTTTATTATCTTTCACTGTACCCTGTTACAAGATATCATGGGGCATCTAGATATGAGATAGGAGAGGGGTACAAATTATATCTAGAGTATAATTTGTATTTGTGATGATTTATTCCTCTACATAGGAAGGGCTATTCAAATATTTAACGGTCTGGCTAGACACATTGATATATTTGGCGTGACGTATGCGGAGTTTGTCAGGAAGATTGAGAGTGTGTTTTAATTGTTGTGTTGTTGTCTAGATGTTGTTGATTTTCTTCTGGGATCGCATTGGCCTTCCGCTGTAATGATCCCTGTAAGAATCTTCTCTTTGTCAGTAATAATAATAATAATAGTTGAATTTCATGGCATAATTATGCATTTACATAAAAATCACTGGACAAGATGCACCCCTTCGCCCCCATATATGGCTTCTGTGATATCTTGTTATGGTATACAGTGAAAGATAATAAAAATACGTACAACTATGATCATTAATATATATTTTCGTAATTGGAACTACTGGATAACCTGTAGTAGAAATTGTCCGAAGAAATTACGCCCTGGCGATTAACTTGCCCTCTGTATTTAATTGTAATTAATGTGAGTGTATTTTTTTTATAAAATTGTTGTCAATGTACAAGTAAGGAATGAATGATTGGTATATCTCAATGTGTTGTGGTTAGATGGAAGAAATCACTTCGTATTTTATATATTAAATTTTGTATTAATTTATTCAATAGGTATTTCAAATTTTGTATTGTTTTTTATATAATGATGATGTGAAAAAGAAATAAATAAATAAATAGACAGAAATTCCATGAATGTGGAGAAAGCAAAAAAGTTATCGTCATATCATAAAGAAAGTTAGGTATGTGCAAACATTTTTATTTGGGCATTTTCTTTAACCTGTCCGTGAGTGAATAAAGAAAAAATAAAAGTGTATGGCAGAGTGAATTAATTCAACTTTCACTTTTTGAATATTTTTTTATTGCATGTTATAGAAAATGATCCCTAAAATAAAGGAACCATTTCTCAAAAATTAATAATAACGGAGTTATATAACAAAAACAATTTTGATACGTCATGTCTGCTCCGGTATTGTCAACAATGGGTTCAACATAGGAATATTTATTAGTATTAAAAATATTTATTTTTATTTGTTTTTAACATAAACTTATGTAGGTACTAAAAACTAATTAAATTGTCCAGAATCAGCACAAAAAGTAAAAAAAAATCACCAAACACTCCATAAAATAACACCTATAGCGCACGAAAGCACGCAGCAAAATGGTTTGCAACCGCGAGTGACGGCTAGGTATTTCAAGCGACGGTCACGTGACATTTTGTATAGGCGATAAATAAGGTCTAAACACGCCTATTTTTGATTTTTTTCCTTGTGATTGGTAAAGTACATCCGACAGATTGGACCAATGATGAAATTGACGAATTTGGCGGGAATACCTAAATATTACTGGATCAAACGCACCGGTGCGTGCGTACTCCAGATCCCATAATATTTCTTGCACGCACCGGTGCGTTTGTACTCCTTTACAGGTTAAAAACTGTTCATTAGGGCATTAAAACTGTTGTCTGGACTTTTTATTGGCATGTGATATTATTCTTTAAGTATTGAATTTCAATATTTGATACTAAGAATCACTTTATAAAATGGTTATGATGTCATCATTAGCAGTTTATTCTAGAAATGTCAAAACATTTATGAATTCACATGCCCATTTTTGAATATGTAATGACGTTATGTAAAAATACTGCGTTATGTTCTTTGTAGCCTACCCCATTTGGGATACGGATCGTGTAGCTAGAGAAAATATTACATATTTACATCCAAAAATTTCCATTATTTAGTTTTGAAGAATATTGTAGAGATAAACCATAATTATTATTATAAAACCAGTGATTTTTGTATTGATTATCTCCATTCCTTATAATACTACGTCATAGGTTTAAAAGAATTAATTTGCTTTCGAACTGTAATGTTTAAATGAACACATATTATTTTATGAAAATAATCAAAATGTTGGTAAAAATATCATGTATTGTGTGTGTTTATCTGTGTGTATGTATATATTTCTTTTTATGTTTTGTATTTATTAATATATAGTTGAAATTATCGTTTGTTACTTTCGACTGAAATTGAGTTTTACACCAAAATCAAATTTAAATTTAATTTTTAATTTGACTTGCCATAATGTGAGAGGTTCACGTTCAAAGACCCGTTGACCCTAGAGCATTGAAACTGATTACAGCACATTTCTGTTTACAAATTCAGTTTATTGATTGGATTGATGTTTATTTATTTATTTATTTATTTATTTTATTCTTCACTGTACATTGTTTACAATAATACAAATTTACATAGAAAATATCATTTATACAATTCAATGTACAGAGGGCGAGTTTATCGCTAAAATGCGATGTCTTCCAACTAACCCGGTTTTATTTTGTAAAATTCTTTATTAATTTATGGAAATAAACTCAAACTGTTTGAGTTTTACTATATTTTATAATAGATTTTGACTCACAAAGTCATTGTCAAACTAATTTATTGTACCTGTTATTAAATATAGCAAAACTCAAACAATTTGTGTGTATTTCCACAAACCAGATTCACCATTATTTAAATTGATTTACTTGTGAATGTAAGTGTAATTTCATTGTAATTATTTTACTACAGTGTAACCAGTGAATATACAAACATTTTCTGTATTCATTGTTAAATATTTGTGAAAAAATGGATAGATGTGTCTTTGCATGTGAACCTCTCACATGTTGTAGAAAATGATATTCTTTCGTTTCCAGAAACAAAAGATTTTGAAAAAGTTTTTTATAGTAAAAGCAGCACATATTTTGTTGAACTTTTTAGTGAACCGTAAAAATTCCTCAAAACTTTGGCACGCTGTATCTTGGTATATTAGAATTACAAATTGTTAGCTTGTTGCTTACAATCAGTCTACTGGCTACCTCACTTATGTGATGTGCTGCAATAGTATGTGAATTCTGTATAAATTGACATTTTGGTTTGGTTGAAACATAGGCGAGTCTTTGCTGAAACTAATTGTGTTTTGGATGAAACTAATTGAAACCAAATTTTCAGTCGTACAATGGTTCTTTGTATTATACCTGTGTAGTATTATAATTATTATGCTTTAGTTGACTATCGTACCAATTAGATTAGTTAGTTCTGTCAAATGTTTCAAAATATCAATAGATTTGTAGTAGAAGTATGTTTACAAAATTAATAAAGATTGAATTTCTGTTGTAAGTCAGTTTTAATCATTCAAAGTTATGAGTGTTGTATTTACCACAATTGTATTTAATGACAATGACCATAATTGAATTTTGTTACAATTGACCATAATTGCATTTGGTTACAGTTATCCATAATTGTATTTGGTTACATTTGTACATAATTGTATTTGCCGACGTTTGACCATATTTGAATTTTGTTGCAATTGTCCATAATTGAATTTGGTTACAGTTGTCCATAATTGTTTGGTTACACTTGTCTGTAATTGTATTTGGTGACTTTTGACCATGTTTTAATTTTGCCGTTAACTACAATTAAATTGAATGATAATTGTACACAACGAAAAATGTGGAATGATTCTTGAATTTGCAAATATAAAATTTCGATGACTTGTACAGATGATCTGGTAAAGAGTCACCGATGATTTGTACAATTAATTGATGACAACGCACCACTTTACAATTTGTTGACAATTGGACATTTTTACAATCCGATGACAGTTGACATTGACATTAAAATTTACAATCCGCATTTGTTGACAATTAACCACTGTGTTTTAATTTTACAAAATACCATATTTCTATGAATATTCTGTTTTGATATTTTGAAATGTTTGATTGATAATGTTAACAAATTGTTAGACTAGGTATTATTATAATATATTAAATAATCTTAAATTAAATTAATATTCATATGCAAAAACATACTTCCAATTATTAGTTTCCAAAATATTGTTCTGTGTGACCAATTGTTAAACATGACGTTAATAATATTCCAAACAATTGAGTGATTTATTATCAAAATCAGCCAAATATAGTCTGCTTAATATCGAAAGTGGACAAATTAAACAGTTTACACAATCAAATCGATTTTTTTGAACAGATTTTTTTTAAATTAATTTTTCTTCCATCTCGTCTTCCCATCTATCTCACTCTATTGTCTGAATTCTAATTTTTTGAAAATCCCATGTCTCTCTGATAAAATACCACCATTTTGCTATTGATAATTCATTGTGAACAAAGTGACTATTAATATAAGATGTCAAACCTATGTATTGTATAATGTATGACACAATTTAAACCATATACATACAATGTTTGAAACAGTATACAAAGCTAGATAGAATAACTGTTTTTAAATTTGTCTAAATCATTTGTGACATACTTGGCATTAAAGAAAATGTAAAATATTATTGTAATTGTTGGCGGTTTATCTTTGAACAAGATGGCTGACACTTTGACAAGATGGCTGGCACATTGACAAAATGGTGGACCTCCTTTTCTGACCCCTTTATAATAACAATAAGCTGATATAATGACGACTGGATGTGATGTTATTGTTGATTTTGTATGATGTTTTTACAATTATATTATTGCCTAAAGATGTTTGTTTTTTGTAGAGCACTACCGCATATAAATAAATGGTTATCCATATATATCTTGACAGCATATTGTATCTTAAAAGAATCAAAGGTATTTCTGAATTTAATATTTCTTAAAAGTTACAAAATTGTCTCTGGAACAAAATAGATCTCCCGCTCTCTTCTGCAATTTTTCCAGCAGTCTCCTAATACTGTGAAAGTATTAGGTCATCATCGCGAGGTAAAAGGCATCTAATATCTTCAATAATTAAGTGTATTGCCCCCCTTTCCAACAGGATGAGTATGAGAGTGTAACATTTAGTTGCCAATGGTCTCCCTCTCGCATTTATATGTAAGTATTGCATATTCTATATACCTGACTAAGTCATAAAAGGGCCCTTACAATAAGAGAAGAAGCAACCCTGCAATTAAAGAGCTGTTGAAATGAAAATATTTTGAACCCAACTTTTGATTGGGCCCGATACCATTTTTTTGTTTGAGTTTCTGGTCTATAATTTGGTTAGCTAGAAGATATTGCCTCCAGCTTCAGAATCAAATTGAAAACTGAACACTTCACTGGCGCCCTTGAGATGGTCTAGGGACTGTTAAACGGCGTCAAAAATATAATCATCATCATCATCCAGGCAATAAGCTTGCCAATTGCTATACTATACTATACCCTCACGCCGTGTCCCAAGTGGGGTAGGCAGAGAGAATGGAATGCCAAATAGATCTATCTTTACACACTTCCTTCGCTTCCTCCACATTTATACAATTTCTCATACATGCACAGTTTTTTTGAATTGATAAAGTGCTATTATTATTATTTTATGATACGTCTTTGTGGCTGATATAGTTGAAAATATTACCTTCCCAAATATCCTTGATTCTTTTAAGATATTATTAAACCATAGATATGTATAATTAAATGTGTGTGAATAAATATTGTTGTTATTGGCATATGACAATAATAAATAAATGAATAAACAAAAAACTGCCTTCCTGACATTGTGCTAAGTTTGTATTGTGACTAAAGAAATAAGAAAACAATATACTTTACCTTTTTAATTTTACAACAAAATGATAATAATTTGTTGGAAGATATGACAATGGGTTGTTGGAAGATATCGCTTCTACGATAAACTCGCCCATTGCACAATATTGTTTATTTGTATCACATTATTTCATAACTTTGTAATTGAGTCGGTGAGTTGCAAAACCCGTTCTGACCGAAATTTACTAACTCACGCTGTGCATAATTCAATTCAAAATATTAAATTTTTCACAGTATCATATTGTCGTTGGTTCTATGAAACCTCTTATGTGCTCCAGACCAATTTTTACAGGGGATGCAAAAAAACTGTAAAGTCCACAGATCAACAAATGTAATAAAAATTATTATCACATTCATGTAAAAATTTAGACGTTTTACGTGAAATTGATAATAAATTTGATTACATTTGTTGATCTGTGGACTTAAAAACAGTTTTTTTGCATCCCCTGTAAAAATTGGTTTAGAGCACATAAGAGGTTTCATAGAACCAACGACGATATGTATGAATTATTATGTAATTCATATAATTTTATACGTTCCAAGATATCGAATGCAAAAAATATCACTTTCTAATTTTATTTACATTCGAAATACAGTCGATTCCGCTTAATCGGGACTTGGGCATTTTAATAAATTAAAGTTATAAATGGGTGGGTACATACAATTTAATTCAATGCAAAAATGAGTCAAGTGTAGTCTGTCTTTTGTTTTTGTAACATTTCTTTGTACATATTTTTTCTTGAGAAGATTTGTAACATATGCTGTGATCTTAAATTTACTGTCCCAATTAAGCGGAATCTTGTCCCAATTGAGCATATAAATTTACTATTGGTTTCTTGGTATGGTTTTTGTTCTTTGAGATTTGTCCCAAATAAGCGGCTGTCCCAATTAAGCGGAATCGACTGTAGTACCTTATTTGTATTTTACTCGAAATCAACGTTTCTACCGAGAGTGGTTTTTGCGATTCGATGACTCAATTAAGTATGCTCCTTATTGTGCAATAAGTTTATTATTATTATTATTATAACTTCACTTTCAAAGTTTCAGCGATGAAGTTTATCATTCATCCTGAATATCTTTAACTTTTGTGGCTATGGAGAGTACGACTTGCATGTTTATTATATGCGCCAGTCTTCTGTTTACTTCACTTGTGAGAAATTTCGTGATGGTATGAATGAATGATAATCGTCGCCAATTTTATTACCGTTATAGACACTCAGAATGGGTGAAACACCTCATTATTAATTAGAAGATGTTAAATGTATTATACGTGTTGTTTTACAAACACCTGCCTCTTACAGGACTTTAGAAGACTTGCAGGAGATCTATTCTTTGCGTAGACTCCATAGAACAGTTTTGTGAATGCATTAAAAAAGTTATTTTGAAAAAAAAATGTTTTAGCTTTTTTCATAGACAAAGTTTGAAATGTCAAAATTGTGTGAGTTTCTATGGTCATTGCTAGAAATTATTTCTATGGAAATTTAAAGACCTCTGTACAAACTGTCATCTTCTGTGTTGTTTTTGAGCTAACATCATCACTATCGGGAAGGCAGCGAAAAATGTGTGTGTGCGTATGTGTGTATAAAATTATGTAAATTATAATCGATAAGTAAAATATAAATAAATAACTGTGCTATGTACATACCTATCTACGATAATATATATCATGTGAATAAGTAAATAAATAAACATGTATTAAATAATATATATGTCATTATATTGTATGTATAAACTGTTTTATTTATTTTAATTTAAATGTACCTGTACGCATAATATCCGTGCTCCAGAAAGAGACGCCATTTTTCAATATGGTCGATATAATTTTTTTTCAACTTCATTACATATTATGTTTTTTGGTTTATTTTTTTTGATATTTGTAAATGGCGTAAGCCGTATGTTTGGTTGAATAAATAAATAAATATTGGGTTAATTTGAACATATTGCCCCTTTGCGATAAACTCACCCTCTGTATATTGATTGTATTTAATTTGAATATATTATATCTTCCATCAAATTGTTTGTACCTAATCAATCTTCACTAAGGAATGAATAAATAAATACATTTGCTTCTCTCAATCTGTTAATTATTGTATATTTATATAGTTTATCTGTGGAATTTGCGATAAAAAATAGATCTTCCGCTATTTTTCATAAGTTTTCGAGTGTCCTGGAAAAGGCAGGTGGTTGTAAAACCTCATGCGTAAGACAATTAATATTTACAATTCAGCAATGAGGGATACCTGCCACCCATTCTGAATTTTCTTATTGCGTCCTCATTTGTGGGATATGGCATTTGCACTGAATATTATTCTCGTGTAGACCCTTATTAATGTCTTTATTTTCTATGAACCATTTCACGACAAAGAACATTATGTGTTTGTGAGTCTACATTACACAAACATATTGCATTATATTGTCAGCATTAAACCTCTTATGAGCATTTATCAAGTTTTTCAGGAGATCAAAATGACTGATTTGTTGGATGACATTTTCTATGTGTCCGATTTGTTGCGTGGAAGCTGTGTCTTAGAAATTCTATTGTATATTATAACATACAGGACACTCGAAAACTGACTGAAAAGTGTGAGAGACTAAAAAATAATTGTTTCTTTTTGAATTAGCATGAAATATTTGAAAAACATTCAAAGATCATTATTAATCGTGTCACCAATTTATTGTTTAACATTTTCTTTCATATAGACTCTTAGTGAGAACACTGCTTCAATTATTGTTCCTATTACAAAAAAAAACACAGATTAAATTTAGTTTTGTTATCTGCGATTATGTTCCTTACTGTATTACTTAAAAAATCTTATACTTACTTACTTTACTTTTCGGGTCCGGACTTTAGACTTTGCCACTCCAGTATTCAGCGACGTTTATCGCCTTGTCATTCGCCATCAATAGGTCACTCTCATTACATGCATTCTGCACGAGCGGGCATTGCAATAAATGAGAATCACTCTGCACTTCCTCTCAGTCACAGCTAGTGTCCTCCTCACCCAAAAAGCCCCACCTCTTAAAAAATCTTATGAAATACAATATCTCCAATATTACGAGATTAATAAAAAGATTAAGATTTTTTAATTCACTTATCGGTAATATTTCTTGCTTTTTCTGTATTATTACTGTTTGTATTAACTAAACTAATGTTGCAAATCATTCAATGGACAAACTCACTGTTAAAAAGGGTGTTATTAGTAAATAATGCTCTATTTTCAATGCACAGATAGAGTATCTTGTATGTCTATTGCGTACTTACTTATTTACAAATATTTACGGCCAAAACCTTTTACTTATGCAGCTATTCCTGTCTACTGCTGAACATAAGCCTCCCCCATATGTCTCCAGGCATTTCTCTGCAACCAGTCATCAGCGATTCTTCTAATGTCATAAGACCATCGTGTGTGAGGTTTTCCTCTACTTCTTTTATCTTCACAAGGTCTCCATTCAACTACCCTACTTGTCCATCTTTGATATTTGAGTCTGGCAACATGACCTGTCTATTGTGTGTATGTTTATCACTAGAGATGCAACAAATACTAGGCAACTATTTGGTATTCTGTCTGTTCAGCAACATTTTTACTATTCGGCCTAATACCGAATATTTAGTCCATTATTCGGTATTCTGCCGAGTAGTTGAAATGTAAAACTAGAAGTAACTAATAACTTGTAGATTGTTGCTATTTCATTGTCAGCTGCAGATGCATAATTTTATTAATCCTCAAATGTATCTAATTAATTAATTTAATTTGATATGGAGTGAAACAACATAATATTGTTTTCATTAATGTTGGAACACAAAAATTTCGAAAAATGTACTGCGCTTCAAGTCTAGTACATATGTCTATGATGTACCTACTCGAGTACGAGTACTCGGCAAATGATCTTGCATAATATTCGGTATTTGGTGAAATATACTATTTGTTGCATCTCTACGTATTTATTACACTTGGTTACACTACCAGCTGCCACAATTATGGTAGATGCTGTAATTAACCTTAATTCGATGCTACAATATTTCTTTAGTTTAAACCAGTCTAAAGCCAATATGTAAGCACTGGGAATTGTTTCTTTCAAATTGTGCGCTAAATTCAGCTCTTTTTACCCATTGCGCCACTTATAATATGACATAATTTGTTAATTAAAAAACACTATTTAATTATTACAACTTTTATTTCAAAGAAACCTTAAGACTAAACTTCACATAAAATTAAAATAGTACAACATAGAACTAGTTTTTTTTGCTACTTGGATATTTGTTTAATTTTCAACTCCAGGCAGTTTTGGAAGAGTATGGTATTTTTTGAAACATTCTGACATGTGGAGAGCCACCAAGCATTTCTCACAGACACGTCTCGCCAGCTTAGTGCTTTAATACCATAATATAGTTGGCCGACTTCGTGTGTCAAAGGTCATTCTTGATTTTGCTCTAGCCTAGAATCGAACCCGGGACCTTGTGACTCAAAGGCAAGAGCATTACCTCCGTGCCACACTGGGGCTAGTGTTGTGGAATTCTAAATAAATTATTTTTGGGAGAATTTTTTTTATTTAACAGTATAATAATAATAAATACTTAATTCAATCAATCAATAACAATATACAAATGTTGAGACAATTTATCACCAATATGGCTACAATTAATTATGGAAACAAAAAATGTTAGGTACCTACATAGAAAAAAGTGCTAATAACTGATGAAAAATCTTGATATTTGACACCCCACATGCCCATATTTAAATTTAAAAAAATTGCAGGTACGTACATGGAAAAAAGTGTTAATAACCTCTGATTTGGGCCTTAATCAGCCCCACAAATTTTTGGATCAATCAGGTTGGCTGCGAAGTGTTCTGGGCGAAAGGTCATAATACCACTAAGAAAAATTATGAAGAGAAATTTCTCTTCCATCAGAGGAGAAATATCTTGTTCTCGAGAAATTTCTTTGGAGAATTTTCTCTTCTCACATCACTAACTGGGGCCACACGTAAATGTTTAAATTGACTTATTGAAAAAAAATGTGAGACAACTCGTTGACATTTTCGAAATTCACACTCTTTTAATGAAGCAGAATCTGTTTTTGTGTAAATAATATGTACTTACATAATATAGTTGTTACTAAGAAATTTACCATGTCCAACTATTGTCGCCAACAGAGTGGAAAGGGTTAATCATTTATGCTCTCACCGGTTATAAAATTTATCTAAAAATAATGTATAAATAGAACTTAATGTTTCGGTGTTGACATTGTGAAACAACATTTTAATAATGTAAAATTTTACTGTTTCTTCTTCTTATGTTTTACTATAATTATACAAAATATACAACAGTTAAATATACATACTCCACCCTGATGATGCCAATGTATTGGTGAAAGCGCTAGGCATAATTGAGTGGCTCAGAGCCAATGGTGCCTATCCAACAGTCACGAAAATTTGTAGTTGGGCATATTTCTTGATTTATCACTGTTATTTACTTATTTCAGTGATGCCTACTGTCATTAATGCTTAAAATGTAATATGATTAAATCACTGCTGACATAAGGCATCTTTGAAATAAGTAAACAATACAGATAACTCAAGAAATATATGCCCAACTACAAATTTTTGCGACTGTTGGATAGGCAATCATTGGCTTTGAGCCACTCAATTGTGGTATACTTTGTATACATTAAAGTGAAACATAAAGACAGTGTTATATTATATTTTATATTATTATAATGTGTTAAGTTGAATTTTTTGACGTGTTTAATTATATTTCTGAATAGATTCCTATTTTGTTTTCTTCTTGTAAACTTGTTAAGTATTTTTCTGTAAGATAGTAAATATAACTAAAGTATTGTTTTTTTTTTGTGTATTTATTTATTTATATTTTTTGTATTTCATTATTTTTATTTATTTGTCTTCCAAATAAAAGAAATGAAATAAAATATATGTCTTTTATTTTGCATGATTTTCATTGTATTATCATGTTCACACCCTTTTTTTAATATAGGTAAAGTTATTGTGTCGGTGCACAGGTAATTCTACTACTACTACATCATGATGGCATATCCAACAAGCCAGCAGACCAGTAGCATATAATAAACATGCAAGCTATCCTCTCCGGGCCAATATAAAGTCAAGACATTCAGGATGGGTGCCAAACTTCATCGCTGAATTTAAGATGTAAATGTCATAATTTTTTCGAACACCTGCCTTTTACAGGACACACAGGGAGAAGAGTGGGAGACCAATTCTTTGCAGGATAAATTCTTGATATGTTTTATGTTATATATTATTTAAACTTGGTGTTATTGCAGTGTTCTTTAAAGGAAAGTGTCTTATCCATTGTCACACCAAGGTATTTCGGTGTAAGGCAGTGTTCGATTTTTCCCCCTTCCACGTGACCTGCTTCTTTGTTTTTAAGATGGAAGGCGCAGAGTTGTGTTTTTCTTGGGTTTGATTTTTTTTTAAATTTTCAAGTCATCGGCAAACTTACGTCACTGATTTCTTGTGTGAAGTCATTAACAAAAATAAGGAACAACATCGGAGCAAGATGACTGCCTTGCGGTAAGCCGCTGGTTGCCACAAAACTATCAGATATTCACTTTCTATTCTTACACGCAGTGTTCGACCCCTCAGGAAACTCTCAAACCATTTTTACCATTAAGAAGAAATTGGTGAGCTCTTTGGTTTGGGGCGACACCATATTTAACGGGAATTTGCGTCGCTGGGTCTTTGCTTAAGCTCTTGATCACTTTCCATTCCGTCCTGCTGTTCTGTTTCATGTCAAGGCTATCAATCAGGTTACACCACTTATCTTTTCTGGCCTCAGAAACAGTTTCCATCAACCTTTCTCCAGTCTGTAGAGCGGCATCCGAGAATGGGTTTCTGTCAAACAATTCCCTGTACTCTTCGAGTAGTCGTCTGGCATTATCAGTAAATCCGGGGTTGTACTCCGTCCTGCATCCTCTTGGGATGTGTTGCCTTGATATTTTATGTACCGCTTCCACTAAGACATTGTAAATTTCTATTGTTGGTGCTATTTCAGAGACAGCGTCATCCAATGCCTGGCTGAAACTTATCTATCTTGCCTTCTTAAAATTGAAGCGTCTCTTAAAGGTCACCATTGCTAGTTGAAACATTGGAACAATCTTGTATGTTATGGATCGATGCTGTGTCTTTGGTATAGGGTTCTCCACGTGGTTGATGGACAGGGGCAGAGAGTTGTGTGAAAAAGATCGCATTCATATTATTAAATAAATTCAGTTCCATATGATTGTGTTATTGTGTGCTCGGTGGGGTTCCAGAATGGATATGCGTGTGGTACTACATATCTACCTACTATCAAGCACGCATGTAAAAGGCAAATTAACTTAGGTATTGCCTCAGAACAGGCTTAAGTCTAGTGAGTCAAGTACAAATTATTTTTATTTTAGTGTTTAAGTAAACATATATTCTGTATTATACATTGTAACTTTGCTGGAAATAATAACTATCCTTTTCTCCATCTTGCACTATTGAAAGACATCAGCAGTTTTGGATGGTGCAGGAGGGTAAATTTGTTTAAATCATAATGATTATAATAACGTAGTGGATGCTTTACTAAACCCTTTTATGTCTCTACGAATGATAAGATCGCCTAAACTTTTTCATACAAATGTTACACTCGAATGGTTTTTCACCACTGTGAATCCTTTTATGTTTAACCAAACTACCAGATTGACTAAATTTTTTCATATAAATACAACACTTAAAAGTTTTTACACAGTGTGGACACTTTTGTGTCTTACTAAATTACTAGAATGACTAAACGTTTTGATACAAGTATTACACTCGATAGGTTTTGAACCACTAAGAATTCTACTATGTCTTATTTAATTACTAGAATGATTAAACTTTTTCATAGAAATATTACACTCAAAAGGTTTTTCACCACTGTGAATTCTTTTATGTGTCCGCAAATTACTAGACTGATTAAACTTTTTCATGCAAATATTACACTCAAAAGGTTTTTCACCACTGTGATTTTTTTTATGAGACAACAAATGACAAGATTGTCTAAACTTTTTCATGCAAATATTACACTCAAAAGGTTTTTCACCACTGTGAATTCTTTTATGTGCCTTCAAAGTACTTGATAAATTAAACTTTTTCATACAAATATTACACTCAAAAGGTTTTTCACCACTGTTAATTCTTTTATGTGCCTTCAAAGTACTAGACTGATTAAACTTTTTCATGCAAATATTACACTCAAAAGGTTTTTCACCACTGTGAATCCTTTTATGTGCATTCAAAGTACTTGATAAATTAAACTTTTTCATACAAATAGTACACTCAAAAAGTTTTTCACCACTGTGAATTATTTTATGAGACAACAAATGAAAAGAATGTCTAAACTTTTTCATACAAACATTACACTCGAATGGTTTTTCACCACTGTGAACCATTTTATGTCTTTTCAAATCGCGTAGTTTTGAAGTTTTTTGAACAAATATTACACTCAAAAGGTTTTTCACCACTGTGAATTCTTTTATGTGCCTTCAAACTGATTAAACTTTTTCATGCAAATATTACACTCAAAAGGTTTTTCACCACTGTGAATCCTTTTATGTGCATTCAAATTACTTGATAAATTAAACTTTTTCATACAAATATTACACTCAAAAGGTTTTTCACCACTGTGAATTCTTTTATGTGCCTTCAAAGTACTAGACTGATTAAACTTTTTCATGCAAATATTACACTCAAAAGGTTTTTCACCACTGTGAATCCTTTTATGTGCCTTCAAAGTACTAGACTGATTAAACTTTTTCATGCAAATATTACACTCGAATGGTTTTTCACCACTGTGAATTCTTTTATGTGCATTCAAATTACTTGATAAATTAAACTTTTTCATACAAATATTACACTGAAAAGGTTTTTCACCACTGTGAATTCTTTTATGTGCCTTCAAAGTACTAGACAGATTAAACTTTTTCATACAAATATTACACTCGAATGGTTTTTCACCACTGTGAACCATTTTATGTCTTTTCAAATCGCGTAAAGTTTTGAAGTTTTTTGAACAAATATTACACTCGAATGAACTTGTACTAACTTTTAACTTTTTTATCGATTTCTTATTTTTGACATTTTTACGCCTCGTTTCTTTAACGTGAGTTTGATTACTTGCATGATTATGTGCAAACTCTCTTTGTGGAGAAGGTGTACTGCTTATTTTTGTTACATTGTTGGCTCTTTCACATTCAATTTTTATATCGGGTTCATGTATATCAATATCACCATACGGAACTGCATATCCAATGCCACAACTTTTTTCCTCAACAGGTTCACGTTTCACTTCGATATTCGCCAAAAAGGCTTCGATTTCATTATTCTCAGTTACACATATCTGCATGTCACACAAGACGCATTTGTCCTGTCGGCAATCTGCAATGTTGTGTTCATCAGCACTGGTTCCCTCCATCATTCCCTAGATGATAACTTTAAGTATTCGTATTTTGGGAATTTTTACAAAAATATCTCATCGCCACGGGATATAATGCCTTCATTGCTACGCATACGAGTAGCTCTTGTCAATTTATGACAACCAAATTCCATAGACAAACATAGTTACCAAACACAGAATTCCATAAACAAAAATATATGGTACCAAAATTTGGTTTAGAAATGAGGCAGTCAAAGCAATAGACCATTAAAGGATGACGTCACAGAAAAATCATTGAGGGGCATCAGGCATCCCAACACAACAGACGATTACGGTGTAACATTAGGTGGAACGCCTAAAGAATACCTAATAATCAAAAAAACTGTCAGTGTCGATTTTGTTATTATATTGTCGTCTGACTTTCTTTTTTTTCTCTTATGGCATAACATCCTACAAGGATGATTTGCCCAATCTGACTGTTTGCCCCCCAAGCAAAAGCAAATCCATAGACAAGACCACGTGACCTTTAATGGTCTATAGTGGACTAACCCACACGATGGCCAATAGACCATTAAAGGTCACGTGGTTTTGTCTATGGATTTGCTTTTGCTTGGGGGGCAAACAGTCAGATTGCGCAAATCATCCTTGTAGGATGTTATGCCATAAGAGAAAAAAAAGAAAGTCAGACGACAAAATAATAACAAAATCGACACTGACAGTTTTTTTGATTATTAGGTATTCTTTAGGCGTTCCACCTAATGTTACACCGTAATCGTCTGTTGTGTTGGGATGCCTGATGCCCCTCAATGATTTTTCTGTGACGTCATCCTTTAATGGTCTATTGCAGCTATAGTAGCATTCACATTCCTTCACTTTGGATGAGCATCCAGAGTGTCAGGGTCAAACCTGTTCATCGAAAGTGAACACGTCTGTTCACATTTGTTCATCCTATGCTTTCACTGCCATGTCAACACTTTCACTCATGTTGTATGTAATTTGACGTATTTTCGTATAAAAATAAGATAAAACAATAAGATAAAACTTGTTTATGGTCGTTTCAGTGAAAGGACCAGATGAGTAGTCCATTTCCAAACACCGCTATGTCAATTTTTTTTTTTTTTTTTAATGGCAATCTATTATTCATCTTAATTATTGTTAATATCAAAAACCAAACTTCATCTTAATGCGTTATTTTCCATACAATAAATGATACAATTTGATATAATTTTGCAAAACTTGCTATGTTAAGCATTTGTCCAATTTCAAAACTCCCTATGTTACCTGTCACCTTGCAAACACCGCTATGTTCAGAGTGAACTCTTGCAAATCCCGCTATCTCAATGTATGTCACTGTCACATTGATCTAAATCTATTTGTGTTTTTGGCGGGTGTAGTTTCTTCTTTGAGCCCTCTGACACACACTTTGAGCCCTCTATTAGTCATATACGATTATTTTGTGACGCGTGTAGAGGGCAAAACAAAAACAGCATTGTTTTGAATATGTTGGCAAATTGGATACAAATGAAATCCCCACGACAAATCGAACATATTACTGTATTATTTCCAGTTGTTGGACATTCATTTTAGCCTCCAGACCGAATTTCCGAAAATATAGAAAGAAAAATCAAGGACATAGAGGTGATAGTGAAACCAGAGAAATATTTTGGTATTTTCCGAAAATTTGGTACACTTGGTGGAGAATTCATTTCTTTCGGAGAATGTTGTCAAACCAACAGGGTCTTGGCACTTTAAATTTAACGAGTCAAAAGATTTTTTATTTTGAAGAATATAAAAAACAATAGAATAACCATAAAAGGTGAACCAAATAACATTACTGCCCCCCTAGACAAACCGTCACTTGTCGATCGACTACAAACGAATTTACGACTATAACCGCAACAATAACGCATAATTATATGGGACATGTAGGTAGATTGTCGTAAATTCGTTTGTAGTCGATCGAAAAGTGCGTGCTTATCTAGGGGGGCTGAGCTAATTGAATATGGAAATGTATGTAAAAAGGGCAAGTCTTTTAGAGATATTCAACCATCAATGTTGGGGATTGGGGAAAACGTAGTGAATTCTGCAAAATTACAAGATGTAAAGAACTTAATTTGTAAGCATATTGGTGAAGATTGGCTAACTCGCGCTAATCTAAATTATTATAATTTTTTATTAGCTGGAACGGTGGCTACAGAAAATCGAAATGTCGAGGAGACTGATGACGAAGGCACTATGATAGCCGAGGAAGTTAATATTAGAATATAAGGAATAATAAACACTGATCGAGTCTCATTGCTCCTTGACAAACAGCCTGAAATTCATTTATTTTACTGCAAAACTTGTTATGTTTATATCGTTCAACTGCAAGTTCATTTTATCCAATTGCAAAAGTTGCTATGTCATTAAGAACTGTTTCAAAACTCTCTATGTTAAATTTAAATGTATTAATATAAGAGAAATAAACATACCTTCAGTGTATTTGACATTATAAATTGTTTCCAAGTACTCAAATCTATAATAAATAACAATGAGCACGAGAAAATATAGCTACCAGAAAGAGAAAAACATTTTTTTTTGATTTCCCGAAAAAAGTGATTTTTTAACATAGCGGAGTTTGAAAGTGGACTACTCCTTTCATCAAAATTATGACGAGTGGTAATCTCTTTCCTCCGTCATCGCTAGTGATCACTATTGATGAAACGCCTGTTCACACCTGTTCATCTTGGAGGATCATCCGGAGTGATCACTGAAAGTGAACGTATGTGAACGACCCTTATGACAAAAAAAATATTATACTATATACGAATATGAATAAAATATAATATATTATGAATAAAATAACTTATTTTCAAATAAAAAGTGTTTAAAATTTATGCGCATGCATGATGTAGTATTATATCTATCACCGTTGTAATACCGCGGTCCACAATGTGAACTGTCCTTTACATACAAAATCCTTATGTGCCTAACAAAAAACACGGGATTTATAATGTGAATTTGTTTTTTACTTGAAACTTCGCGCAATTTCTTAGTGTTTGTTATAATTAAATACAAGTTGGGAGTATTATCTTAGTGTTAAATATAATTATTATTTTAGCGATATATTCATTTACCTTGCCAGAAATGTTTCTTTTTTGATACAAAAAGAAATGTCTTCATTATACTACCTCCAATAAAATAAGCTTTTGTGGTCTTTTTTTCCACTTGAATGACATTTCTATGTACTTAAATGAAGAAATAAAAGTTGGAAGCATACTTAAAACAAAAAAATTGTCGTTTTATGCAAAATAGAAAAAGAATTTTATATAAAATATCGTTGTGCATAACGCAGGAACACGCAGATATTTTAGCTTTTTCATTTTGGTGGTAATAAAAAGCGTAATAAATGGAAAAATAACGAAATCAACTATAGTTTTATTAAACTTAATACTTTTTTTCGTTGAAATATATTGATGACATTTTTACATTTTGCTTTAAAAAACTATCAAAGTGTTAAGGAACAATGTCAAATTTGTATGGGGTGCAGAATGAAGGGTATTTTAAAAATTCAAATTTAATAGTTAGAAAGTGATGAAAAATTAATATCTTCCGATAATTTAATCAAAAACATATGCAACTTGAGATTAAATCTTAAGTTTTTTCGCAATGATATTCGTATATTTTTTAATGTAATATGAAAGTAAGGAACCATCGGTTATTTTAACAATAAGCAACGATTTTGGTTTTAGGCGATAGGATAATAATCCTATCGATCCATACAGTCACCATAGATTTTTATTTGTAAAACAAATTTTGGTACCATATATTTTTGTTTATGGAATTCTGTGTTTGGTAACTAGGTTTGTCTATGGAATTTGGTTGTCATAAATTGACAAGAGCTACTCGTATGCGTAGCAATGAAGGCATTATATCCCGCGGCGATGAGATATTACTGTAAAAATTCCCAAAATACGATTACTTAAAGTTATCATCTAGGGAATGATGGAGGGAACCAGTGCTGATGAACACAACATTGCAGACTGCCAACAGGACAAATGCGTCTTGTGTGACATGCAGATATGTGTAACTGAGAATAATGAAATCGAACCCTTTTTGGCGAATATCGAAGTGAAACGTGAACCTGTGGAGAAAGAAAGCTGTGACATTGGCTACGCAGTTCCGTATGGTGATATTGATATACATGAACCCGATATAAAAATTGAATGTGAAAGAGCCAACAATGTAACAAAAATAAGCAGTACACCTTCTCCACAAAGAGAGTTTGCACATAATCATGCAAGTAATCAAACTCACGTTAAAGAAACGAGGCGTAAAAATGTCAAAAATAAGAAATCGATAAAAAAGTTAAAAGTTAGTACAAGTTCATTCGAGTGTAATATTTGTTCAAAAAACTTCAAAACTTTACGCGATTTGAAAAGACATAAAATGGTTCACAGTGGTGAAAAACCATTCGAGTGTAATATTTGTATGAAAAAGTTTAATCTGTCTAGTACTTTGAAGGCACATAAAAGAATTCACAGTGGTGAAAAACCTTTTGAGTGTAATATTTGTATGAAAAAGTTTAGACATTCTTTTCATTTGTTGTCTCATAAAAGAATTCACAGTGGTGAAAAACCTTTTGAGTGTAATATTTGCATGAAAAAGTTTAATCAGTCTAGTACTTTGAAGGCACATAAAAGAATTCACAGTGGTGAAAAACCTTTTGAGTGTAATATTTGTATGAAAAAGTTTAATTTATCAAGTACTTTGAAGGCACATAAAAGAATTCACAGTGGTGAAAAACCTTTTGAGTGTAATATTTGTATGAAAAAGTTTAATTTATCAAGTACTTTGAATGCACATAAAAGGATTCACAGTGGTGAAAAACCTTTTGAGTGTAATATTTGCATGAAAAAGTTTAATCAGTCTAGTACTTTGAAGGCACATAAAAGAATTCACAGTGGTGAAAAACCTTTTGAGTGTAATATTTGCATGAAAAAGTTTAATCAGTCTAGTGCTTTGCAGACACATAAAAGAATTCACAGTGGTGAGAAACCTTTTGAGTGTAATATTTCTATGAAAAAGTTTAATCATTCTAGTAATTAAATAAGACATAGTAGAATTCATAGTGGTTCAAAACCTATCGAGTGTAATACTTGTATCAAAACGTTTAGTCATTCTAGTAATTTAATAAGACACAAAAGTGTCCACACTGTGAAAAAACTTTTAAGTGTTGTATTTATATGAAAAAATTTAGTCAATCTGGTAGTTTGGTTAAACATAAAAGGATTCACAGTGGTGAAAAACCATTCGAGTGTAATATTTGTATGAAAAAGTTTAGGCGATCTTATCATTCGTAAAGACATAAAAGGGTTTAGTAAAGCATCCACTACGTTATTATAATCATTATGATTTAAACAAATTTACCCTCCTGCACCATCCAAAACTGCTGATGTTTTTCAATAGTGCAAGATGGAGAAAAGGATAGTTATAATTTCCAGCAAAGTTACAATGTATAATACAGAATATATGTTTACTTAACAATTCAACTTAAACACTAAAATAAAAATAATTTGTACTTGACTCACTAGACCTAAGCCTGTTCTGAGGCAATACCTAAGTTAATTTGCCTTTTACATGCGTGCTTGATAGTAGGTAGATATGTAGTACCACACGCATATCCATTCTGGAACCCCACCGAGCACACAATAACACAATCATATGGAACTGAATTTATTTAATAATATGAATGCGATCTTTTTCACACAACTCTCTGCCCCTGTCCATCAACCACGTGGAGAACCCTATACCAAAGACACAGCATCGATCCATAACATACAAGATTGTTCCAATGTTTCAACTAGCAATGGTGACCTTTAAGAGACGCTTCAATTTTAAGAAGGCAAGATAGATAAGTTTCAGCCAGGCATTGGATGACGCTGTCTCTGAAATAGCACCAACAATAGAAATTTACAATGTCTTAGTGGAAGCGGTACATAAAATATCAAGGCAACACATCCCAAGAGGATGCAGGACGGAGTACAACCCCGGATTTACTGATAATGCCAGACGACTACTCGAAGAGTACAGGGAATTGTTTGACAGAAACCCATTCTCGGATGCCGCTCTACAGACTGGAGAAAGGTTGATGGAAACTGTTTCTGAGGCCAGAAAAGATAAGTGGTGTAACCTGATTGATAGCCTTGACATGAAACAGAACAGCAGGACGGAATGGAAAGTGATCAAGATATTAAGCAAAGACCCAGCGACGCAAATTCCCGTTAAATATGGTGTCGCCCCAAACCAAAGAGCTCACCAATATCTTCTTAATGGTAAAAATGGTTTGAGAGTTTCCTGAGGGGTCGAACACTGCGTGTAAGAATAGAAAGTGAATATCTGATAGTTTTGTGGCAACCAGCGGCTTACCGCAAGGCAGTCATCTTGCTCCGATGTTGTTCCTTATTTTTGTTAATGACCACACAAGAAATCAGTGACGTAAGTTTGCCGATGACTTGAAAATTTAAAAAAAAATCAAACCCAAGAAAAACACAACTCTGCACCTTCCATCTTAAAAATAAAGAAGCAGGTCACGTGGAAGGGGGAAAAATCGAACACTGCCTTACACCGAAATACCTTGGTGTGACAATGGATAAGACACTTTCCTTTAAAGAACACTGCAATAACACCAAGTTTAAATAATATATAACATAAAACATATCAAGAATTTATCCTGCAAAGAACCACTCACCACCCACTCTTCTCCCTGTGTGTCCTGTAAAAGGCAGGTGTTCGAAAAAATTATGACATTTACATCTTAAATTCAGCGATGAAGTTTGGCACCCATCCTGAATGTCTTGACTTTATATTGGCCCGGAGAGGATAGCTTGCATGTTTATTATATGCTACTGGTCTGCTGGCTTGTTGGATATGCCATCATGATGTAGTAGTAGTAGTAGAATTACGTGTGCACCGACACAATAACTTTACCTATATTAAAAAAAAAGGGTGTGAACATGATAATACAATGAAAATCATGCAAAATAAAAGACATATATTTTATTTCATTTCTTTTATTTGGAAGACAAATAAATAAAAATAATGAAATACAAAAAATATAAATAAATAAATACACAAAAAAAAAACAATACTTTAGTTATATTTACTATCTTACAGAAAAATACTTAACAAGTTTACAAGAAGAAAACAAAATAGGAATCTATTCAGAAATATAATTAAACACGTCAAAAAATTCAACTTAACACATTATAATAATATAAAATATAATATAACACTGTCTTTATGTTTCACTTTAATGTATACAAAGTATACCACAATTGAGTGGCTCAAAGCCAATGATTGCCTATCCAACAGTCACAAAAATTTGTAGTTGGGCATATATTTCTTGAGTTATCTGTATTGTTTACTTATTTCAAAGATGCCTTATGTCAGCAGTGATTTAATCATATTACATTTTAAGCATTAATGACAGTAGGCATCACTGAAATAAGTAAATAACAGTGATAAATCAAGAAATATGCCCAACTACAAATTTTCGTGACTGTTGGATAGGCACCATTGGCTCTGAGCCACTCAATTATGCCTAGCGCTTTCACCAATACATTGGCATCATCAGGGTGGAGTATGTATATTTAACTGTTGTATATTTTGTATAATTATAGTAAAACATAAGAAGAAGAAACAGTAAAATTTTATATTATTAAAATGTTGTTTCACAATGTCAACACCGA
Source organism: Athripsodes cinereus (assembly GCA_947579605.1). Classification (NCBI taxonomy): domain Eukaryota; kingdom Metazoa; phylum Arthropoda; class Insecta; order Trichoptera; family Leptoceridae; genus Athripsodes; species Athripsodes cinereus. The sequence continues at coordinate 15,595,088 of OX388325.1, read as the reverse complement.
AACATTAAGTTCTATTTATACATTATTTTTAGATAAATTTTATAACCGGTGAGAGCATAAATGATTAACCCTTTCCACTCTGTTGGCGACAATAGTTGGACATGGTAAATTTCTTAGTAACAACTAGGTATATTATGTAAGTACATATTATTTACACAAAAACAGATTCTGCTTCATTAAAAGAGTGTGAATTTCGAAAATGTCAACGAGTTGTCTCACATTTTTTTTCAATAAGTCAATTTAAACATTTACGTGTGGCCCCAGTTAGTGATGTGAGAAGAGAAAATTCTCCAAAGAAATTTCTCGAGAACGAGATATTTCTCCTCTGATGGAAGAGAAATTTCTCTTCATAATTTTTCTTAGTGGTATTATGACCTTTCGCCCAGTACACTTCGCAGCCAACCTGATTGATCCAAAAATTTGTGGGGCTGATTAAGGCCCAAATCAGAGGTTATTAACACTTTTTTCCATGTACGTACCTGCAATTTTTTTAAATTTAAATATGGGCATGTGGGGTGTCAAATATCAAGATTTTTCATCAGTTATTAGCACTTTTTTCTATGTAGGTACCTAACATTTTTTGTTTCCATAATTAATTGTAGCCATATTGGTGATAAATTGTCTCAACATTTGTATATTGTTATTGATTGATTGAATTAAGTATTTATTATTATTATACTGTTAAATAAAAAAAATTCTCCCAAAAATAATTTATTTAGAATTCCACAACACTAGCCTCAGTGTGGCACGGAGGTAATGCTCTTGCCTTTGTCTCACAAGGTCCCGGGTTCGATTCTCGGCTAGAGCAAAATCAAGAATGACCTTTGACACACGAAGTCGGCCAACTATATTATGGTATTAAAGCACTAAGCTGGCGAGACGTGTCTGTGAGAAATGCTTGGTGGCTCTCCACATGTCAGAATGTTTCAAAAAATACCACACTCTTCCAAAACTGCCTGGAGTTGAAAATTAAACAAATATCCAAGTAGCAAAAAAAACTAGTTCTATGTTGTACTATTTTAATTTTATGTGAAGTTTAGTCTTAAGGTTTCTTTGAAATAAAAGTTGTAATAATTAAATAGTGTTTTATAATTAACAAATTATGTCATATTATAAGTGGCGCAATGGGTAAAAAGAGCTGAATTTAGCGCACAATTTGAAAGAAACAATTCCCAGTGCTTACATATTGGCTTTAGACTGGTTTAAACTAAAGAAATATTGTAGCATCGAATTAAGGTTAATTACAGCATCTACCATAATTGTGGCAGCTGGTAGTGTAACCAAGTGTAATAAATACGTAGAGATGCAACAAATAGTATATTTCACCAAATACCGAATATTATGCAAGATCATTTGCCGAGTACTCGGCGAAACAATGGTGAGAGCGAGCATCTTTGTGTAGGTACATCATAGACATATGTACTTGACTTGCAGCGCAGTACATTTTTCGAAATTTTTGTGTTCCAACATTAATGAAAACAATATTATGTTGTTTCACTCCATATCAAATTAAATTAATTAATTAGATACATTTGAGGATTAATAAAATTATGCATCTGCAGCTGACAATGAAATAGCAACAATCTGCAAGTTATTAGTTACTTCTAGTTTTACATTTCAACTACTCGGCAGAATACCGAATAATGGACTAAATATTTGGTATTAGGCCGAATAGTAAAAATGTTGCTGAACAGACAGAATACCGAATAGTTGCCTAGTATTTGTTGCATCTCTAGTGATAAACATACACACAATAGACAGGTCATGTTGCCAGACTCAAATATCAAAGATGGACAAATAGGGTAGTTGAAGTAGAGGAAAACCTCACACACGATGGATTTATGACATTAGAAGAATGACTGGTTGCAGAGAAATGCCTGGAGACATATGGGGGAGGCTTATGTTCAGCAGTGAACAGGAATAGCTGCATAAGTAAGTAAGTACGCAATAGACATACAAGATACTCTATCTGTGCATTGAAAATAGAGCATTATTTACTAATTACACCCTTTTTAACAGTGAGTTTGTCGATTGAATGATTTGCAACATTAGTTTAGTTAATACAAACAGTAATAATACAGAAAAAGCAAGAAATATTACCGATACGTGAATTAATAAATCTCAATCTTTTTATTAATCTCGTAATATTGGAGATATTGTATTTCATAAGATTTTTTAAGAGGTGGGGCTTTTTGGATGAGGAGGACACTAGCTGTGACTGAGGGGAAGTGCAGAGTGATTATCATTTATTGCAATGCCCGCTCATGCAGAATGCATGTAATGAGTGACCTATTGATGGCGAATGACAAGGCGATATACGTCGCTGAATACTGGAGTGGCAAAGTCTAAAGTCCGGACCCGAAAAGTAAAGTAAGTAAGTATAAGATTTTTTAAGTAATACAGTAAGGAACATAATCGCAGATAACAAAACTAAATTTAATCTGTGTTTTTTTTTGTAATAGGAACAATAATTGAAGCAGTGTTCTCACTAAGAGTCTATATGAAAGAAAATGTTAAACAATAAATTGGTGACACGATTAATAATGATCTTTGAATGTTTTTCAAATATTTCATGCTAATTCAAAAAGAAACAATTATTTTTTAGTCTCTCACACTTTTCAGTCAGTTTTCGAGTGTCCTGTATGTTATAATATACAATAGAATTTCTAAGACACAGCTTCCACGCAACAAATCGGACACATAGAAAATGTCATCCAACAAATCAGTCATTTTGATCTCCTGAAAAACTTGATAAATGCTCATAAGAGGTTTAATGCTGACAATATAATGCAATATGTTTGTGTAATGTAGACTCACAAACACATAATGTTCTTTGTCGTGAAATGGTTCATAGAAAATAAAGACATTAATAAGGGTCTACACGAGAATAATATTCAGTGCAAATGCCATATCCCACAAATGAGGACGCAATAAGAAAATTCAGAATGGGTGGCAGGTATCCCTCATTGCTGAATTGTAAATATTAATTGTCTTACGCATGAGGTTTTACAACCATCTGCCTTTTCCAGGACACTCGAAAACTTATGAAAAATAGCGGAAGATCTAATTTTTACCGCGAATTCCACAGATAAACTATATAAATATACAAAAATTAACAGATTGAGAGAAGCAAATGTATTTATTTATTCATTCCTTAGTGAAGATTGATTAGGTACAAACAATTTGATGGAAGATATAATATATTCAAATTAAATACAATCAATATACAGAGGGTGAGTTTATCGCAAAGGGGCAATATGTTCAAATTAACCCAATATTTATTTATTTATTCAACCAAACATACGGCTTACGCCATTTACAAATATCAAAAAAAATAAACCAAAAAACATAATATGTAATGAAGTTGAAAAAAAATTATATCGACCATATTGAAAAATGGCGTCTCATGACATAATGTAGTTTGTTTCCGCCACACAGTTATTATGCGTACAGGTTAGTGATGTAACGAATGTCTGATTTTGGATATTCGCGAATGCGAATGCGAATGCGAATATTTCATGCCGACATTCGCGAATGCGAATGCGAATGCGAATATTGACTTGAAAATGGTATAGGAATTTGAAATATTCCAAAACTCCTCGGATTTCTTAAAGAATATTTTCTTGCAGTACCTTTTTCCACAATGTACCGGGTAAGTATCCGGCACTTTCACCGAATTACTGATTTGTTTCTTCATTTACATGGTACACAACAGATGAAAGACATATAAATATAAACATGTAAGCGACAAAAACATTCCAATAGTCTTACATCGAAACAGTGCATACTTCAGCAATAACACACAAAACAATATTATAGAAAATCTTACACATAATATAGGTATTAATTCACAATACATCCAATCACCCATTCCTATTACAAATCGCTGCCCACCCAATTTCGCACACATACCTAATACATTCATTCGCACAAACACATTCACACTTCACTAATGTATGCAATAACAATACAAAAAAACTCTTAAAAAAGAAAAATCAAAAATTTAAAAAACAGTCTAAAAATTAATACTATCCCAAACACTTCACATTTTATCAAACATATAAATTTTTTTTTATATTTATTTCATCTTATTCTACCCTCAACTCTCCTTTCTCAAAAACCTGACGTAATTGGCACTTTAAAATTCTATAAACAGGGTTTCTTGAGTCTGCAATCGTTTTTGTTTTTTTTTAATGTAGAACGGAAAACAAGATCTTGTTAAAGGAAGCATTCTAAAGTTAATCCTATCTAAAATATTAGGCACATCGTATTCGGACAAGCATATTTTTCTCAGGTTGCATGCATCCAGCAAAACTCTTCACAATTCCAATTTAGGCAAATCTTTAATAAATACAGGATAATGCAATCTCTTCCTAACCAAACGAATGAATTTAGACTGAGTTCTCTCAACTTGATCGACATATTTTTTAAAATGTGGATTCCATACAGAGGAACAGTCCTCCAGCTTGGAGCGAAACAACGATAAGTACAAGTACAAATACGATTCATATAACCTAAATGACTTTGTAGATCTCAGAATAAATCCCAGTATTTTATTGCTCTCTTCGATAATTTTGTTCACGTGATCATCAAAGTGAAGCTCAGAGTCAAACACCACACCTAAATCTCTAATCTTATTTACTTCTTTTAAATCATGATTATGGATATTGTAAATTTATCGAATTTTGTTTCTATTTTTGGTAAAAGAGATCAGATTACACTTCTCCAGATTCAAGTGCAAGTTATTTCTTTTACAGTACTCGTGTAGTCTTTCCAAGTCCTCGTTAAGCATTTCATAGTCAAACAATAATTGAATTTGACAGTATATTTTTAAATCGTCCGCAAATAATAGAAGCTCTGAGTGGTCAAAGCACTTTTTTATGTTGTTTATGAATATCGTGAAAAGTAAAGGACCCAAAGAAGACCCCTGAGGGACACCAGATGTAACACTGACACTGCCAGATGAGTAACCGTTAAGTTTAACTGTCATCAATCTATCAGAAATATATGAGTCAATCCACCTTAGTTGAAAAAAGTCGATGTTCTACTTTATCAAATGCCTTTTGAAAGCCGATATAAATGGCATCCAACTGTATACGATTGTCCATAGCTGAGAAAAAAAATCAGATTTGTTACTGTCGATCTTCCACTCATGAATCCATGCTGCTCTACAAGAAGATACGGCTTCAGGAAAAAAGTAATTTGTTCACGAACCATACCCTCAAATATTTTTGAAATAGGTGATAGAATTAAAATTGGTCTGTAGTTACGAACGTCCGATTTGCTGCCAGATTTATGCAAAGGAATAATACTAGCCATCTTCCATTTGCATGGAAAGCATCCTTCTTGTAAACTCCTAATTTATTTATCGTGTCGAAACCCAGAGAAAAAACCCATCAAACTGATTTCCATTACTGCGCAAAACGCGCAGCAGGTGGAGATGCGTCAAAAATATCCTCCATAGTGCAAGTGACAGGGCACAATGGACACTCCAACAAGTGTGGCATAATCTGTGCTGCACCACAGTCACACGCTCCGGATTCGTCCTGTAGGAAGCCCAATCGTTCTCTATTGTCGCGGCAGTTTCCTACACCAGATCTCAGTCGATTTAGGGTTTTCCATGTCCCATAGTCTAGATTGCCTCCTGCAGCAAGGTGTTCTAATAAATGTCAGATACAATGGTTTGGTTAAATGACTTACACATCTCTTTAATATATTGGTGCTAGACCATCAGGGCCAACTCCTTTTGTCTCATCTATACCTAATAAACGTTTATGAATATCAGATTTCAAGATATTAACCATGGATAAACATGAGTTAGTTAAAATATTTTCCAATTCTTTAGTATTAGAATCATGCAAATTATTCAGTGCAAATACAGAACCAAAAAACGTCGAAAACAAGTTTGCAATCCCCTCTGGATCGCTCGAAGTCTGGTCACCGTCACCCATTACCCTTGGATAGCCTCTAGATTCTTTAAGAGAATTCACGAATGAAAAGAAAGACTTGACATTGCCCTTAAGTGACTTCTCAGTGTTATTAATAAAAGACCTATAATCGTGATTCTGCGACAACTTCAACTGAGCTCTTAGTTGAAAAAATAAATTGTAGTCAGAATCATTACGGTTCATCTTCAACTTACGCCAAGCCTTAGACTTCTCTTAAACAATAACAGAATTCTATTAGAGAACCATTTGGGAAAATTATTAGGTGCCACCCTCTTCATAGGTGTATGCTTCTCAATTATTGGCAAAACATAACCATAAAAAGATTCAATCATCTTATTCACCGGTCCGTTTCCCAAAACACTGATCCAATCAACACTTTATAGTTCAAAATTTATTTCCGAAATTTTGACTTAAAGTATATTAATTTCTGGATCATATTTTGAGACAAATCCTCAGCAATTTCAAACTCATAATCTATCAACAGTGAAGGATAGTGTGAATCCTTACCAACCAGTGGAGAGTCACATCTGGTAACAGAACACGGAATAGTTGAAAGAACTAAATCCAAGATAACTTGATTGCTGTTATAAACTCCGTTAGACTGAAACATATTGAGAAAAGATATAGATTCTATCAAATACTGCGCAACAGGACACGAATAAGAATACGGAACAAAGATTGAATCAACATCGGGGTCTTTTTTCCATTGGATTGTTGGGATATTGGAATCTCCAATAAGACAAATATCCGTTTTGCCGTAATAGCTGATTAAACGTTCAGATATACTTTAAAAAAAAGATGTTTTAAGTATCTAAGGATGTGGAAGGCGGTATATACATATACTACACCCAGTAGCGGTGAGCATTTTTTCATGCGTTACCGATGAAAAACGAATACTGGTAAAAAAACTTTCACCAGTATCATCCCAAACAAGAGTGGATGAATATCCTAGTGTCCGATCCACAGCAATTAAGACCCCACCTCCATCCCTTTTACCACTCAACATGAAATCCCTATCCTTGCGGTAAACTGTATATTCGTTTTGAAAAAGTTCGCTGTCAAATATGCCACAATTTAGCCAAGCTTCCGTCAGAACAATTATATCATAACTATTTGCAAATAAGTTTGCTTTAAAACCTCGATCTTAGTCTTCAAGCCCCGAAAATTCTGAGAGAATACTTTAGTGTGGTTCACCTTGTAGTATGATATAAATATTCCTTAAATAGAATATAAAATTATTGTAGGGCCCTATACTCATAGCAGTTGTAATACTTAAAACAAACATATAAATTAAATCTCCACAAATGCATATTTCTCCTAATAATAATAACATCATCAAGCAAACGAACACAGGAAACAATACAACAAATGTGGCCAACACGGAACAGACCAGATACTTTATTACTAAAATAATATTCGCAAAACATTCGCATATTTTTTTGCGAATGCGAATGCGAATACTTTGAAATATGCGAATATTCGCGAATGCGAATGCGAATGCGAATATTCGTTACATCACTAGTACAGGTACATTTAAATTAAAATAAATAAAATAGTTTATAAATATAATATAATGACATATATTATTATTTAATACATGTTTATTTATTTATTTATTCACATTATATATATTGTAGATAGGTATGTACATAGCACAGTTATTTATTTATATTTTACTTATCGATTATAATTTACATAATTTTATACACACATACGCACACACACATTTTTCGCTGCCTTCCCGATAGTGATGATGTTAGCTCAAAAACAAAACAGGAGATGACAGTTTGTACAGGGCTGGGTTCACGATAGCATAAATATCGCTCGACGTCGAGTGACCTGAGCGACCATGAAGTTGCAGTGAGTGGCGAATGTCACCCCGGATATCGTGAACAACTTTGAGCGTTTTATGACCCAAATGTCATCATAATGGCGCCATTTTCGTAAGATTCATTCGCGATCTGAAAAATCTGCACTAACTATTTTAATTTCTCTTCCATTTCACTTCTTGAACTAAAAAAATATGATTTTCTATTTTGGAAAATTGTATACGACAAGAATACACCATAATTACGATTAACTTCGCAATTGTTTTGACATCTTCCATCACTCAAACGTCAAAGTAACTGTCAGAGCGATAATCACCCTGCTATGATCTCGGTTGTTCGGTTGTCACTCGACGACATGCCTGAACGCGACAGTGCGAGTCGTCGGGTGACTCGCTCCGGCTTCGTGAGCGATCGGAGCGTCGTCGAGTGATCACTCGGCGACTGTATGAACGCTGCCCAGAGGTCTTTAAATTTCCATAGAAATAATTTCTAGTAATGACCATAGAAACTAGAAACTCACCGAATTTTGACATTTCAAACTTTGTCTATGAAAAAAGCTAAAACAGTTTATTTTTTCAAAATAACTTTTTAATGCATTCACAAAACTGTTCTATGGAGTCTACACAAATAATAGATCTCCTGCAAGTCTTCTAAAGTCCTACAATAGGCAGGTATTTGTAAAACAACACGTATAAGACATTTAACATCTTCTAATTAATAATGAGGTGTTTCACCCATTCTGAGTGTCTATAACGGTAATAAAATTGGTGACGATTATCATTCATTCATACCATCACGAAATTTCTCACAAGTGAAGTAAACAGAAGACTGGCGCATGTAATAAACATGCAAGTCGTACTCTCCATACCCACAAAAGTTAAATATATTCAGGATGAATGATATTTTTTGATTTTTTTTTAATTTTAACCCCTATTTTGTGGCAAATCATAGTAATGCCCTATTCAACCGCTTTAAAATAAGACCACTCCCAGGTTTATATCATCATTGGTTGCCAGTCTATAGGCATCCAAAGGTGTCAAAACACGCAATATCACGATGCATGCATTTCTGAAGCCCTGTATCTCCTGATCCCATTGAGATCCCATTATAGAATTTTGGTATATGTATTAATACATTACAAACTATTTTTGACAATTTTTTGGAATTTTTAAAATTGTCACTTTTTGAAAAATTTAATCTTTAATTTTTTTTTTTTTTTCAAACCGTGACCCCTATCCTGTGGCACATCAGATTAAAGCCCCATTCAACAGCTTTAAAACGAGACCTCTCCCAGGTTTATATCATCACTGGTTGCCAGTCTATAGGCATCCAAAGGTGCCAAGACTTGAGATTTTTTCATAAAAATTGAAAACTTTAAAAATTAATAACTTCAAAAATAAATGTGCTACATAGCTGAAATTTGGTATTTTTTCATAAGTCTATGATATATTGCTGCATAAAAAAAATCATGAAAATCTGAGACATCAAATCTGAATCAGTGTGATGATTTGACACGGAATAACCCTGGCCTGGCGCGTTATTCGTTTCGTTTATTCATGATTTGTTCATTGCCTTGTACATTTTGAGAGATAACACAAATTTATAAATCTGATAGAAAGGATTGATCGATAAAAAAAAATATGAAATACTGCATCAAAAGGCTTTTAAATTTAGAGGAAAGAAAAATTAAATATTAGTGAGGGGAACACAGGATAATAAACTATAAACTTAATATTACTGCTATCTGCTGATTGCTATACCCCTACAGCATGTCGAACAAGTAATAAGCCATTCAGGATTCTTTCCTTTTTCTTTGGAGCACTTGGCAAAGAAGGGGTCTCCAACTCTTCCGTAAGTTTTCAGGTGTTCGAAAAAATAAAGAAACATGAAATTTTAAATTCCAAGTATACTAATTTTTTGTTGGCACAGAAAGAATGGCTTGCATGTTTATCACACGCGGCTGGTATACTGGCTACCCACTTGTGAGATATACTGTGATGGTGTGGAATAGTACATTCAGAATAGGTGCAAATTGTAGTATATATTATTATGTGAAGTTTTGAGACCATTTGCCTACTCCATGACACTCGATAACTAATGTGGTGTTCTCACTTTGGCGAATATCGCTAGGGCACCAAAATATCGCCAGCCATTTGAACCGTGTGAACAAAATGACAGCTAGTCTGAAACGATAAAAACCAGTAGAAACGATATCGTCTCGAGTTGACCACCTTCCAACTTTCTCGGCCGATTGAACGATTTGCACATGCGCAGATATGCGCGGCATTTATGTCTATGGTAAAAGCTTTATAACCTATAAATTTTATAATGTTTCCCGCTTCGTGACAGCTGTTATCTTTTTTGTTGGTTTGTGGCGTTTGTTTCCTTAATTAAAAGGCGCCTTATAACCTCTACTTTAACATTTTCGACTTAAAATAAACACTTCGCGATCTCCATCTCGACGCCATTTTGAAAACAGTGTCAAAATCAAAGCGCATCTGACAGATCGTTTCTATATCGGTGGACTTGTGTGAACAGGTGTGACGATCAATGGGCGTACGGCGAATTTTGTTTTTTCGCCTGGCGTTATATTTTGAAATTCGGCTGGCGATATTCGCCAAATGTGAACACCCCATTATGGAAAATAGTGGGAGACCAAATATTTATTATTTACTATTTACTGTACATTGATTACAAGTACATTGATTACTTCGTATTTTATTTTTCCTTCTTTATAAATTTGCATTATCTCTCGAAATGTATAAGGCAATCATTGATATAACACATGATAGATCAATGAAGGCAATGAGCAAATCATGAATAAACGAAACGAATAATACACCACCGTTACAAACGACAAAGCTTCGGGCGTCCGTCTGTAGAGGGTCCCGGCGTCGAAAATTTTAAAATTGCTGTGAATACCATAGATTTTTATATAAATATCGGAATTCTGTGGTGAATACTATACTTCATTCATTTTATCGATGCACTCGACAATAACATTAGGAATGCGTTATGTTCACGTGATCAGATGGGCCGCTCGCAGAATAGATACTGGATAGAAATTGCCCAGTGTGAATAATAAAAATATTGTAATATTAAAATAAACATACTGTTTTAAGATTTTTTATATTGTAGTGCTCTCAATAATGTCGAGATAACTTGACGAAAACGCTTCAAATTTTTTATATGTGAAAATTTAACTGTGTTTTTTTTTTCAATATAGGTAATTTATTATAATGTATTTTCAGTGTCAATACACAACCCTTTGGATTATACAAAACTATTGAATTATAAAAAGATTTACTACAAACTGAAACATGAGGGACCGTTTATCGAAATTTTATGATTATACATAGGTATCTATATAAAAAAATCTTATTTACTAAATGATTTGATTATTTAATTTTAAATTTTTTGAGGCTTATTTTTGGGCAGACTCAGGTAACTGATTGGACTCTTAAATAAGTGTTATTTAAGTAATACATGGAACAAAATTTTAGAAAGATAATAAAATAATTGATTAAAACATTTTACATGTCAACGTGACATAATATATATACTTATAGCAAAACAAAAAACATTATTAATACGATAACATAGAATAATTACCTTAACAAAGTTAAGGTGTTTAATTAATTAAGTTGGGTTAGTGGGTAAAAGTGGGGTTACACGGCTAGTGTCTAATATTCGCTGTCAAATAATAAAAGACGTATCTATTCGAAAAGAAGTACAAAAAACTATCTCTAATGTACAATATAAATTGAGGTGATTTTTCCGTGTCGCCGATATTTCATATAATGTCTTTCGTTTAAGCAATGTATTTGAATCTGTTGGTAAATATTTATTTAACGAAAAGTAGAAAGAGTAATTTCAATATATGTATATGGAAAGATAATTTACACAATTGCAATGAAAATACCTTTTATAAGGTTTCAAAAGCAAACTTTTAATTATAGCCGCGTGATCGTTAGTGACTTTATAAAAAGGATACAGTCATTTAAAAGCCTTTTAAAAAATGCGGACTAGAAGAAACAGCCTTTTATTAAAATTTGCCTGGATGTACTAAACGTTCTCAGAATTGTTCACGTGGACAATTGCAGCTTCTCGGTGGATACATTATAGCGCCTAAAACCAAAATCTTTGCTTATAAACCATAGACACGTCGTTATGCACATGACTTATAAAGCGCAGTTCACATGCTCAGTATGTTGTTTCTTAATATCAATAATTATTATTGCTGATACAATTTCATTGTTATTTTTTTACTTTTTTGGTGACTTTTAATATAACTTGCTGTGTCTTAATCCATTATGCATATGCTTACCTTATATAAATTATGTATGTAAATCTTCTACTTGTAAATGACTCGAGCCGTGAACAAATAATAATAAATAAAACCCTTTAAGACTTCCGCGGGCATATAAATTCTCATAAAGCAAAATAGGTGGGTGTATCTATATGGAAAATAATGACTAAATTATCGACATCACGGCAATGAGATAATATCACATCTCGTCCGAATTTTAACCCGAATTCTCCGGGAATAAGAAATACTTATCCAATAAATGTGATATTACGTATAAACTCTAAGTATATGATAAGATTTGACACTGTGGTGTTATTTTTTAATTTTGAAAATCCGTTCCTGAAATAACTACCAAAAGGCGGGCTTATCGCATATGCGATTTCTTCCAGCCAACCCGAAAAAATAAAAAAAATAAAAAAATAAAACAATAGAAAAAACATATAGATAAAAGTATATAAAAAGAAGATGCTAAAATAACAACTACAAATGAAATATATAATAAAAACAAGATAAAATATAAAAAGCACACATACAACAAGAGTAGGAAGGGAAAGGGAAAGGGGATTATATTAACACATAAATAAATTTGCTGTTTTTACGGCAGGTGAATAAAACAACCGTCCGGGCCCCATACATATGGGAACCTTTCGCAAATTACTGAAGATATTTAACTTTTATAGCTCGGATTTAAAATTTAGGGAATAAAAATAAGAGAAGTGTCAGTGTCACCATATTTTTTATTAATATTTTTATATATCAGACTCCTGTAGATCTCTCAAACTAGACTTTAGTTTAGAGCACAATGGTATATCACATAGTAACTTATTATATAGATAGGTTTACATAATAATGTATTGCAGCTATGACAAAAAAATATTATACTATATACGAATATGAATAAAATAACTTATTTTCAAATAAAAAGTGTTTAAAATTTATGCGCATGCATGATGTAGTATTTGTATCTATCACCGTTGTAATACCGCGGTCCACAATGTGAACTGTCCTTTACATACAAAATCCTTATGTGCCTAACAAAAAACACGGGATTTATAATGTGAATTTGTTTTTTACTTGAAACTTCGCGCAATTTCTTAGTGTTTGTTATAATTAAATACAAGTTGGGAATATTATCTTAGTGTTAAATATATTATTTTAGCGATATATTCATTTACCTTGCCAGAAATGTATCTTTTTTGATACAAAAAGAAATGTCTTCATTATACTACCTCCAATATAATAAGCTTTTGTGGTCTATTTTCCACTTGAATGATATTTCTATGTACTTAAATGAAGAAATTAAAGCTGGAAGCATACTTAAAACAAAAAAAATTGTCGTTTTATGCAAAATAGAAAAAGAATTTTATATAAAATATCGTTATGCACAACTGTGCATAACGCAGGAACACGCAGATATTTTAGCTTTTCTTTTTGGTGGTAATAAAAAGCGTAATAAATGGAAAAATAACGAAATCAACTATAGTTTTATTAAACTTAATACTTTTTTTCGTTGAAATATATTGAAGACATTTTTACATTTTGCTTTAAAAAACTATCAAAGTGTTAAGGAACAATGTCAAATTTGTATGGGGTGCAGAATGAAGGGTACTAAAAATTCAAATTTAATAGTTAGAAAGTGATGAAAAATTAATATCTTCCGATAATTTAATCAAAAACATATGCAACTTGAGATTAAATCATAAGTTTTTTCGCAATGATATTCGTATATTTTTTAATGTAATATCGTCGGTATACAATGAAAATCCACTAACTCCAATTTTGGGTGAAATGGAGTTAAATATGAAGGTATCGAAAAAAAAACATGTTCTATCTATAGAGAAAATCCACCTCCTCCTATAAGCTACCATTTTTGAACTATGTCCATACCAAGAAATAACTAACTCCAAAATGTGCTGTTTGACAACAAAGAAAAACCACTAAAGTACTTAAGTGGATTTTTAGTAGATTCTTTATGAAAAATATTACAATTTCGCTACAGAGAAAATCCACTAAATGCCTTTAGTGGAATGTTGTCCTTCAAATACCATCATCTGGTGTAAGTCCAATGTATTATAGCCGAAAAATATGTCTATATAACCTCACCATTTATGAGTCTGCACCACCAAATGCTGCGTATTGCTTTTTGTTGGACAGAATTAAATGGGAAACTAAGCAGCTGTGATATAGGAACTTGTTTGCTCCGATACATTAACACTTTACCACTCCATGTCACAGAGGTATAATTTTTTTCTGATACATGTGGTGGCCAGAGCCGCAATAAAAATGTTGCTGCACTTTTATGGTATATAACATTTGGTGACTCCCTCCCATACCCGGATATCTCAGAAGTCGGGGGACTTCTATCTATCCGCTCTTCTAAGCTAAACTTTTGTCCTCACGGGCGGGCCCTGATGGGCAGCCTGAGAGGGTGACCGGTCAATACCGCCTCGTGGGAATCTTTTATGCTACATTTACGTCTTCGATGCTCCTCTCAGGAGGATGAAATTCAATCATAAACAATGGATAAATATTTAATGATAAACTAAAATGACCAACAAAAGACCCAAACAAATAACAATCAAGCATAATAACTATCAATAAATATAGTGCCTAATTTAGAGCCAGAGGCCAAAGTAAGGTGTCCAGAGCCTTGTTATTGGGCTTTCATAAGGTGAGACTCGAGAAACGCCGTCACCAGCGTATTGTAAAGACATTTCCCTCCCAACAGGTATTCCTGTACCCACCCATATCTACTCTCCACCGAGGGAGACAGGACGAAACACAATAAATAACGAATTAGCCTAACAGACCCCGCCGCAATGGGCAACAATCAATCCTAGAGCACTCCTACCTCAGTCGGGGGTAAACCCGGCTAACGCAGGAGATCCCACCGAGAAACCTATGTCTCCACAAATTCCAAAAATGCCCCAACATCCATTACCTCGGGGCACTCCCGGAGGATATGCTCCGCACTCTGTGCACCCGTCCCACAAACACACCACGGATTCTCCACTAGTCCAAGTTCAAAGAGCTTACCCTTAAGATTGCGTTATGGTATATAGTGCAAACATCACCACATGTTTATACGATTGGACAGAATTTTTTTGGAAAGTGGACATTTGTACATGGACGTAGATTTCATGCACAGCAGCATTGAAAAGGCTAAGAAATTTGAGCCAGGTTATACCACTTAAGACTGGATGTCCATATTTAAAATAACTAGATCAAATAGATAGTGAAACAAAAAAGTTTCTCATACGATGTAACAGAATTGAAATTTAGCAATACGCTAGATTTAACACAATTGTCGGTAATAGTGATCCTTCTCCTCCCAAACAAATTAATAAAATTTACACAAGAGTTCTACTAATAAGTGCCACTAAAAAGAAAGATCTCATGGAACTTTGCAAAACTAATGTTATACCCAAAGAATACCATAGCTGGTATAATAATTATTCCAAACTCTTCTTCGGCAATTAATTGTATGCCGAAAGCTGCGGTTGACGATAGTATGAGTAAATGTGAAGAACAATAATATTATTTTTTTAATAAGACAATCTTCATTTTTAATGTCTAAAGACATGACTGATAGTCCAATTTTATTTTGCATTATTTTTTTTTAACATGCCTCAGAAATAACTGCCTTCGTTATTTTATACACAAGTAAACTCTTTGAAATATGTACCCGTTTTCTTACTATCTTGGTCAGAGAAAAACCACTAAATCCATTTTATGGTGACTGAGGTGTTTTAAACTTAAAAATTATTATTATTAAATTAAAATATAATATATTATTCTATAATTCACATTTAGAAAACTGTTGGTTCTTCTATATGTAGTAATTATTTCTTAGAATTTCCCTGTGGTTCAGTTTTTATAGAAGATCAAACTTTATATTTCAATTATCTCTGAATAGACTTTTGTGGAGTTAGTGGATTGTCATTGTAAACCGACGATATGAAAGTGAGGAACCATAGGTTATTTTAACAATAAGCAACGATTTTGGTTTTAGGTGATAGGCTATCCGTACAGTCACCATAGATTTTTATTTGAGGCAGTCAAAGCAAAAGTGGACTATCTCCACCTACCATAGATTTGAGTTATGATGCATTTTATAAAAAATGATCACATTTAATCTCTCAGTGTTACGTAAATCATGCAACAAATACTAATTGTAAACAACAATTCTTGGTTAAAAAGATATGCTATTTTTAATATACATTCATTTTTGGACAAAAAATTGATAAATACAACTTTTTTGTGGCTTGGTCCACTATTACATTGAAGTGATCTTATGTTTTGTCAAGTTTAGTCCATTTTTTTACTAGAATAGAAGGAAAATTAAATGAAAATCAAGGTGTATAGAAAACAAATTTATTGTAATTATTAATCCCCCTCAGAGTCATCGACAATATCAATATTATTGGTCCTCAAATTGTTATAAAAATTGTGAAAAATTGGTGGTACAAACTCCAGCAAGGAAATTAAATCCTTCTTCTTCAGTACTGTGATTGTATTTCCTTGTGGATACAATGAATCGAGAGTGGTGATTACAACTGTCAATCTTTTTGAAACATCCACTACGGAGAAAATCACTTCAGTGTTGTTTGAGTACTTAAAAAATATTTTGATTGGTTCGGTTTTTGTGTACCTCAACCACTGTATCTTCAACCACTCGACTTTGGATCCATCGGAAGAGACCTTTCTATTTACAATACTATTCTCCAATTTAACAGTTGAATAAAAATTATCCCTTTCCATCGAGATTATTTTAAATGGATTACTTTTCCTGGCTGGTTGAATTATTTGAATCCAGTGTTCTGGGATATAAATATCTCGAAAAAATCTTTTCTGTTTTTCAATTAAACTAAAATCCTGATCACACGGTAAATAGGAATGGCCACTCACTAAAAATTTGTGATCAATATCATTCACCACATAATCAGAATTTGACACAATATACTGGCATAATAAAGCAAGTTTAATGTTTCTATTCTGTCCACCACACTAATCAGAATACATAATTAACTTGTTAGTATTTACAAAGTTTTTAATATAGTACAGAAGACATTACCCTATTTCTTGAGGCCCGCGGGAAGCAATAGATTCATTCCATACAAACATTGTAACATCATCATTACTCAAATTGTGGATCCCAAAACAAACGTCCACAGTTGTCTTTTATAATAGCAAACACCTGTTGCCAGCACAGGTGTTGGCAATGTCTTCATAAGATCGAAAGCAATAGCGGTTACATTATCATCAGTTTTTGCAAGAAGCCCGTCTGCGCGCATACCAGATCTAGCAGATTCTGCCTTTCTTAAATGAATTTCATTTTCGGCACTAATATTTTGTTTTGCTCCCTCAGACTCAGCAGCGAGCATTTTTATCTTAAAGCTATCACATTTACGACATGTGTTAGATAATGGCGTATAAAATGTTAAATTGTAGTCTTCATTAAAAAATTTCCGAAAAATGTGGACACTTACTGGATTATTATCGTCCATTACATACAAATCGTATAATTTTTTCATGTTTAAATCCGGGGCAAGATATTTTCTGTTGTGTGATTTATGCAAAGTATAGTGACTCTCATAAGCTGGAATTGTTTCTATAAACCTTTTGACAGCTTGATACTTTTCATTTGGAGTCTTATTTGCTAAAGGAGCATGACCTCTTTTATCTAATGGTGGTACTGATTCGTCTCCTTTTTTCTTGAGCACACGATCTATCCTTCCAGCAGATACTTGCAGAGTTCTTTGAAAAAATATTTTACACACTTTTGTTTCATTGCCATCCCTGCCAATCAATTTATAAACTCTTGTTTTGTCTCTTTTAGATACTTCTGTATTTGAATAAGTCCGTCGTTTATTTTAATACATTTATCATCGAAAATAGAAATGCTGATTGTAAGTTATAGTTACTTAATCGATAAAATTCATCAAATATTTGCTGCTGTCGATCGCTGTCTATTTTTAAATTGCATTTATTTATGCAGCCACAAGGATTTGAATCCATTTTTTTAGATGCTATGAGTTTTCCTTTTTTTGTGATATATTCTTCGCCTTTGGCTCTTTTTATTTTAAGTACATTTCTTTTCCATTTGTCTTCATTTCTCGTTCGCTTTTTGCTGATTTTTTGTATAGGTTGGCCCTGTTCATGTACAGTATAGCTGTTTTCAGGTACAGAATTTTGACCTTAAATAAACATAAGATATAGAATTAATAAATAGTTAATTACATTAAAAACTAAGATTCGCCTGTTTAATAAACTTGTCAACTTACCTTCATTTTGCGAAAGATTTTCTGCGACAATCATTTCTTCATCAGACTCAGATGAAATAGAATTTCGCTTGTTAAGATCTTCGGGAAGGTATTCGGAACCAGATAAACATTCTTCGGAATCAGAATTAAGCCATTCTTGAAACAAAAAATGAACGATACTCTATCAATATACATAATCTCAAATATAGAACAACTGTTAAAAATATAAATAAAAAACATATTTCAAATAATTTTAACAAGGAAATATGAGCACATACCTTCTA
Organism: Athripsodes cinereus; assembly: GCA_947579605.1. NCBI lineage: Eukaryota > Metazoa > Arthropoda > Insecta > Trichoptera > Leptoceridae > Athripsodes > Athripsodes cinereus. Next base: position 15,576,455 of record OX388325.1, on the reverse strand, counting down.
TCAAATTCTCTTGTAATTTATTTTGTTCTTCCATCTCGTGTTTATTAAAAAATAAAGATATTTTATAAGACACAAACTGACAACCGCTAAAAAGTAGCGCCAAAAAATGACAATTGCAATACAGAAATGGACTAACCAGGGTTGCCAGATTGTGAATCCAAAATTACCGTACTTCTAGGGAAAAATTTCCGTACAATTACCGTACATCACTAATATGCGCCGTTAGCCACTATCTTCTCGTGTTAAGAAGGCCTTTTCCGGAGTACAGCCGTTTTCGTCCCCCGTGCTCTCATGCTATGTACACGTGATAAACGTCCTTGAGCATGATGGATACAAAAAAATGATTTGTGTTCCAAATTACCGTACATTAGTTTTGATTTGAAATTACCGTACTTTTGTCGTACGGTGATTTACTACCGTACGGGGAATGAAATTACCGTACAAGTACGGTAATTACCGTACGTCTGGCAACCCTGGGACTAACCAACATTTTTACATTCGTTGCCATAAAACAAAAATGGACTAACCATCATGGTCCACTATTGCATCGAGCATTATGTTTAAATATTTAAATGCAAAAAAAAAGACATTTTGTGAACTTTACAGGAGAGCAATTTAAAGTTATTTTTTTAGAAAAAAAATTATTATAAAAAAACGATTACCTAGTCCTATTTAAAAACGTTCTAAGAACAGCATGTTTAAAAAAAATCAACACATATTTTGGCATAATTTTCAGTAATAATACCTTCAAAACATCCAAATTATGTGTCGCTTAATACAATTTGGCTATTATCCGGAGTCAGGAAAAATGATTCAACCACCAACGGCATAAAACATTAATGAAGGGAAAAACGTTTTAAGCGACATCGCTGTAATTAATTAGTGGAAGGAATAACGATTTATCTGACATTGACCAAAGATAATTGAAATAGGCTATTTGTTTTAACTACAAGCTGAAAGATAAACGGAAACAGGAACAGTGACTTAAACAACAATAACATTCTTAATTAATTGTTTTACATCCTCCTCCTGAAAGGATTTTATAAAACTAGGTAGTTGATACAAAATAATTTTTGTCGTAATGCTAAGTGAATCTTGGGTTTAAAAGAAAACATAAAAACATTAATTATGATATTTTTTATTAAACAAGTAAAAGAATTGTTGTCAATAATATTTATTGTTTCAATGAGAAATCTGGAAAAATATTATAATAGCTAATAAAACAATGCACTGGTATAATTATTAAAACAAACATAATCTTATCGAAAAAACAAAAACCAAAAAATAGATAAATAGAGATGAAATTATTAAAATTATTATTTGTCTCAAATAACATGTTTTCAAAAATAAAAATGAGACGAAAAAGTTGAAACGACCATCATTATCAATATTACGAAATAGAAAATTGGTTGAACAGTCAAAAGTTGGTGCAAACGGTTGCAGCGAAAACGGTTCATGCGACATGCACTACTTTTTTAAATATCGGCTAAATGTATGAAGCGACAATGCAGAGAAATAGCAGAAGAGGGCAAAACGGTTTAAGGTACTTTTTATGACAATTTGCACACACGGAAAAAAGCTTTAACTACCATCTATCTGCAAATTTGAAGAAAGAAAAATAGCATGTAAACCTATCTATATAATAAGTTACTATGTGATATACCATTGTGCTCTAAACTAAAGTCTAGTTTGAGAGATCTACAGGAGTCTGATATATAAAAATATTAATAAAAAATATGGTGACACTGACACTTCTCTTATTTTTATTCCCTAAATTTTAAATCCGAGCTATAAAAGTTAAATATCTTCAGTAATTTGCGAAAGGTTCCCATATGTATGGGGCCCGGACGGTTGTTTTATTCACCTGCTAAGTTTAAAGTTCTTCTGATGAACATCTCTTCGACAAATCCAAACTGCATATTCCGGTGACGGGCCGAGCCTCGTTCCGTATGCAAAGGCATGAGCCAAGTCTCTGCCCGACTGTACGCAGTGAAATGGAGTAAAACCTTCACCTTCATACTGTCTCCTGCGTAAAATCAAATGATCTTTCATTCATGAGGTGCTTGTTGTACATGCATTTCGGATGAAAATTAGATCATACAGTCTTCATATATATATTATGTCACGTTGACATGTAAAATGTTTAATCAATTATTTTATTATCTTTCTAAAATTTTGTTCCATGTATTACTTAAATAACACTTATTTAAGAGTCCAATCAGTTACCTGAGTCTGCCCAAAAATAAGCCTCAAAAAATTTAAAATTTAATAATCAAATCATTTAGTAAATAAGATTTTTTTTTATATAGGTACCTATGTATAACAATAAAATTTCGATAAACGGTCCCTCATGTTTCAGTTTGTAGTAAATCTTTTTATAATTCAATAATTTTGTATAATCCAAAGGGTTGTGTATTGACACTGAAAATACATTATAATAAATTACCTATATTGAAAAAAAAACACAGTTAAATTTTCACATATAAAAAATCTGAAGCATTTTCGTCAAGTTATCTCGACATTATTGAGAGCACTACAATAAAATAGTCTTAAAACAGTATGTTTATTTTAATATTACAATATTTTTATTATTCACACTGGGCAATTTCTATCCAGTATCTATTCTGCGAGCGGCCCATCTGATCACGTGAACATAACGCATTCCTAATGTTATTGTCGAGTGCATCGATAAAATGAATGAAGTATAGTATTCACCACAGAATTCCGGTATTTATATAAAAATTTTCGACGCCGGGACCCTCTACAGACGGACGCCCGAAGCTTTGTCGTTTGTAACGGTGGTGTATTATTCGTTTCGTTTATTCATGATTTGCTCATTGCCTTATACATTTCGAGAGGTAAAGTAGCATTCACATTGCTTCACTTTGGATGATCATCCAGAGTGTCAGGGTCAAACCTGTTCATCGAAAGTGAACACGTCTGTTCACATTTGTTCATCCTATGCTTTCACTGCCATGTCAACACTCTCAGACATGTTGTATGTAGTTTGACGTATTTTCGTATAAAAATAATTAAACAAATTCAAAAATGAAAAATAACACTTAAAATAAATTAATATAGCTCTCGACTGCATAATAATTTTGTATATGATTCTGACATTCAATACAAATTCATAGAGAATAAAACAAATAATAAGATGAAACTTGTTTATGGTCGTTTCAGTGAAAGGACCTTTCATCAAAATTATGACGAGTGGTAATCGCTTTCCTCCGTCATCGCTAGTGATCACTAGCGATGAAACGGTCGTTCACACTTGTTCATCTTGGAGGATCATCCGGAGTGATCACTGAAAGTGAACGTATGTGAACGACCCTTAACGCAAATTTATAAAGAAGGAAAAATAAAATACGAAGTAATCAATGTACTTGTAATCAATGTACAGTAAATAATAAATATTTGGTCTCCCACTATTTTTCCATAAGTTATCGAGTGTCATGGATTAGGCAAATGGTCTCAAAACTTCACATAATAATATATACTACAATTTGGACCTATTCTGAATGTACTATTCCACACCATCACAGTATATCTCACAAGTGGGTAGCCAGTATACCAGCCGCGTGTGATAAACATGCAAGCCATTCTTTCTGTGCCAACAAAAAATTAAGATACTTGGAATTTAAAATTTCATGTTTCTTTATTTTTTCGAACACCTGAAAACTTACGGAAGAGTTGGAGACCCCTTCTTTGCCAAGTGCTCCAAAGAAAAAGGAAAGAATCCTGAATGGCTTATTACTTGTTCGACATGCTGTAGGGGTATAGCAATCAGCAGATAGCAGTAATATTAAGTTTATAGTTTATTATCCTGTGTTCCCCTCACTAATATTTAATTTTTCTTTCATCTAAATTTAAAAGCCTTTTGATGCAGTATTTCATATTTTTTTTTATCGATCAATCCTTTCTATCAGATTTATAAATTTGTGTTATTTCTCAAAATGTACAAGGCAATGAACAAATCATGAATAAACGAAACGAATAACGCGCCACCGTTACGAACGAAAAAGCATCGGGCGTCCGTCTGTAGAGGGTCCCGGCGTCGAAAATTTTAAAATTGCTGTGAATACTAGGCTATCCTGACTGTATAGTCTGATAGAAAGCTTATGAAGTAGGTCCGCCGGTAGTGCTTGGCGTCGAAAATTAAAAAAAATGCTGTGAACACTAGACTATCCGGTTCAATCTAAATAGTAATTTGATAGTTTGATAACGTTGCGTCAATCATCTTGAATAGGTCCTGCTTATGACAAATACCCTTATTATTATTCAATAGTTGATACGTAAAAATATGGTATTGATTGTTTGACCAGAGTTTCCTCTCTGTATGAGGTTTTATTAGAAACATTTTTCAATTTATACAAATGTGGAGTTGCAGGACCTCCTCTGAACAAAATAAAATAGAATTACCAATATGAAATTTGAGATCCTCAAAATGTCCATTTGTTTAAATACGGTCCTAATCTAGTCTTGATCTTGACCATACGACGCACGAAGGGACTATGGTCAAAAACACCACGCTACCGCTACCGCGTGATCGGTATGCGCGTATTTTTGGCCAATAGACCATGAAAGGTCACATGGTCTTGTCTATGGATTTGCTTTTGCTTGAGGGGCAAACAGTCAAATTGCGCAAATCATCCTTGTAGGATGTTATGCCATAAGAGAAAAAAAAGAAAGTCAGACGACAAAATAATAACAAAATCGACACTGACAGTTTTTTTGATTATGAGGTATTGTTTAGGCGTTCCACCTCATATTGAGTAATTTTGTAATACTGACAGTTGGAAGGATAATACCGACATGACAACGCTCTTCTTTGAAATAATTTACTATCTGAGATAGCATGTGTTATGATACTTTATCTCTTTTTCACGCATAGTTATAACTGCGCAGTTAGAAAGAGATCCCACCTTTTTGTTTGCTTTGTCTTTGTTTTAGAACAGCGCAGTTAGAAAGAGGTACCACCTTTTCGTTTGTTTTGTTTTTGTTCCGTTGTTGACCCTCAAACATTTTTCTGTGATAGTCACTTCGCGCGTCGTTTTGTCAAGAGTAACCCTGCAGGTCTAGCTGCCTGCTTGATAGCTTATAGTAATAATAATAATAAATAATATATTTTACTCTACCAAATTGTGGAAATATTCAGCAATTCAAATCTAGTTCTGTCATACTCTTCTTCTTCTTCTTATGGGTTATACCCGTCATATTCGTATCTCAAGGTCCCGCAGCCATGAGATCGCGTCGTCCGACCCTAAACTAAGTGCTTGCAACCCGCCATCGTATGAATATCGGGGACATATGTTCACCACGTGGTCTGTTATTTGGTCAGCACCACACACACATAACGGAGAGTCTGCGAGTCCCCATTGATGTAGATGTGACGCTGTGCATCCGACACCACTCCTTAGTCTGTTCAGCGTGCACCAGAGTTTTCTGGGCAAAGTAGAGCCTGGAAGCTGTACAGTTGGATCTGCAACCAGGTTATGGTTTTTCACCCTTGTCGTTACCCACAGATCTCGCCATTTGTCATCAGTTGATTGTCTATCGCTTGCAGCTGTAATCCAATATGGATGCCGCGATTTTAGTCGATATTTAGGTGGATGTTCTATATCTATATGTATAGGGAGATCTGGATTATTAATGATTTTCTGGTGTTCTCTGTATAGTGCTTCTTCACGCCTGAGATGTGCGGGCGGTATATTGGAGAGCACTGGGAGCCAAGGTAGAGGAGTTGGTTTGAGAGTACCACTGATAATTCTCATAGTTTCATTTAGTTGGGTGTCTATGAGTTTTGTATGTGCACTTTTTAGCCACACTGTCATACTGATACCTAAATCATACACAATGTCTTTTATTGTGATATTATCATATTAGTGTTGTTATCAACATTATTTTAAGACTCCAATTTGTTTATCAGATACCACGAAGAATAATATGATGTATAGGTATCTACATAACAATATATTTTTATATTCCTTGCTAAAGTACCTATGCGAAATGTTTGTATGTAGATAGGTACATCTCACTTCCAATTTTGTATGTATTGTGTATGCAATACCTAGTACAGCATTGGTATTGGTATGATACAATCATTATCACACTCTATAACAAAATATTATTATAAAACATACACTTAGTTTGTTTGTGCGAATTTCTGTGACATTTTTTTTAAATATCCTTACAGAAAGCAGAAAACTAAAATAAGCTGTCTGTGCTATGAAGGTGGGGTTAATAGGCAGCTGAAAGAGTCGAATCCAGGATCACAACTGAAAATCCAAAACTCATACTCACAACTGAAGTCGGCTTCCTTATCTTCATGTTGTTAGGACTATAGCTACAGATCCTTATTCTGACTCATATAAACGCGTTAAGTTTAAATTTTGTGCTCCCGAAATGTCGATTGTCAAAAAAAATTAGAATAAGAATATAAAATAAATAACACACCAAACACATAACTATAGACAGTAATTAACACAGATCTTACTTGTGCTAAACTCAAATATGAATATTTTATTATGGGTATTAACGCAATGGTCCACATATTACTGTATATAGAGCGGTGGCTCCCAAAGTTAACTGGGCTTCGACCCCATCTAATGAAACACACCACGGCTACATTAGCTGAGAGTCCCAGAGAGAGTGGAATTCAAACTGTACCTCACGGTCCACAAGGCTTTGAGCGGCACAGTACCTCTATGCCTCGCTGAACTATTTCCCGACGTCGAAACTCTGAGGTGCCCACTGCGCTCAGCTTCCACCGCTGTCAACATTGTCAACAAACTTATTGCAGAACCCAACAGAGCAAACACTTCCAAACTCACAGAGAAGTGCTTCAGCGTTGCGGGGTCAACAGTCTGGAACCGATTACGAGCGGATTTAAGAAAAAACCAACCTACTGTCACATTCAGGAACAAGCTGAAAACATTGCTGTTCGGGAAAAGTCACGGCGCCCTTGAAATGGTCACGGATCATTAAAACGGCGCCAAATACAATTCATCTATATTGTTATTATATGTACACAATATAAGTCTATGTACAATGTATACTACGCCTGATTCTATTTCATTTTTAGTGTGCACTAACTAAAATAGGAACGTTCCAATTTTAGTTAGTCTACACTGGTATTCTATTAACTCTAAAATTATTCCTAATTAGAATTATATACAACTTGTGAATACAAAAATGTTAGTTCAAGTGAACTTGATTATAACATTTTGCAACGCTCTTATTTTAGTTTGAATAGATTAGGGGGTACTATACATGTAAAGCCCTGACCCAGGACAATTTGAAGGGACATTTTTCATTCTGCTCTGTCCAGGAATTAAACCCGGGACCTCGTGACTCAAAGGCAGGAACGTTACTTTAGCGCCACGCTGTATCGAAACCACATAATACCGGGTACATAATTTAATATAAAAAAAAAATAGTACAATACTCTCATTCAAACGCTGAACTCAATTTATCAATTATTCAAATATGTAGATAGATAGTAATAATAAATAATAATGTACAGCTGGTACCAAACAACGCCAACCTACACACAACATAACACCCAACACAAGTTAGTAGACTACAGTACACCAGTGACAACAAAACAACTGACAAATAAATAAAAAATCAGTTGAAAACGATATGTGAGGCGGGGTGGCTGTGTTGCCAACGGAGGTGAAGTAAAATAAATACTATCGCGATTGATAATAACATAGTAAACAACATTTTGGCGCAAATTTATTTGTATAACAAAACATAATATTCAAACATTTGGTGTTTTTTTTAAAATAGATAGTATTTGTTTTCTTTTCTAAATATTATTTTATCAATGACTTATATAATATTGTTTTTAAGTGACTTTCTTTTGGTTTGAAGTTGTGTTGATATTATTTTCGTTTATTGGAGCTGTCTTTTCTCCCCTATTTTGTGAACAGACTCAGGTATATTTCTTTATTATTATTATTATTTTGTAGTTTTCAATAATTTATTATACCTTTGTAATTTAAAGACTTCATTATTGTCTCATTTCTTTGTTTTTATGTTAAACTTTTTACTAAAATATCGTATATTGTTATATTAATTTACCCAAATAGGGTTAGTTTTACTGGAAGATTTTGTACAAATTTGTTTTGATAAACTATCTATCTATTTATACTCATCGCCGTGTCCCATGTGGGGTAGGCAGAGAGAACGGAACGCCATATAGATCTATCCCTACATACTTCTTTCACTTCGCCTACATTCATCCAGTTTCTCATACATGCACGCCGATTTCTCTCACTCAACACGCGGCTATCCTTGAGAAAATGAACTATGTGATCTAGCCACGTAGTTTTTGGACGTCTGCGCTTTCTCACATTCCTTCTTTCAGATAGGTACACCCCCTTCGTCGTTTTTTCGTCGTGGATTCGCTCCACATGTCCAAACCATCGTAACTTGTTAACACGCATTCTATCCACAAGTTTCGTCCTTCTTCAATCACGTCCAAGTTTCGCTTGCACACATTTCCACCACGTCCACGTTTCTCTTGCATTATGTTGAGAATAAAGTAATTATTATTATTATCATATCTATAATATTATTTATTTCGAATCAACATCTGCCATACAAAAGGTTTGTCAATAAAGGAATTTTTGGACAATTCATTCATTCATTTATGTATTTTTTTTAAAGAGAGAGAGTCTGAGAAAGCGAGGATGTCCGAAAACTACGTGGCTTGACCACGTGAGTAAAATTCTCAAAGACGGTCACGTGTTTAGTAAGAGATAGCTTCGCAGAACAATCATTAGATAAGAACTTAGTGTACCAAGGCCCAAAAAGGCATGTCGACCATAGACATAATGTCGACTCATTGTTTTATTGTCAATACAAATGTACACGTATGGTTTATTTTATGGTTAATCAATGTGTAAAAATAATGCTTCTTCTTCTTCTTCTTAATCTTTTATTAGACCCAGAGGTCTGTTCATACAGGAGGGTCCTCTTGCGATGTGGATGCCCAGCTGTCCTTCCATCGTTTAGGGGGTCTTCCGGGTAGGCCCCCTAAACGATGCATGAATAAATATTTGAAATCTTTTGTAAATACGTATGTTTGTAACTATTTACTTTATTTATTTATTTATACAATAAACGGCTGTTTCCTCTTATCAATAATACAATGTAATGTTTAATACAATTTACATCAAATATACTCTTATTACTCTTTGTATTTAATTAAAATAAAAAATATAACAAATTAAAAGTAAGAAGACCAAATAAAATTATTGGATTGGCCACAACATCAGGCACCTAGACCTGCTCATCATCATCGCAGAAGGCAGGACCGTAGGCAGAAATGGTAGAGGCCAACCAAGAGATGCCTACATGGATCAACTGAAGAAGAACATGAACTGTGGCACATACGTAGAACTAAAGAGACTTGAACTGAAAAAAGGAGAAGAAAATCTAAACTCGTTGCTGACCAATCCAATAGATTTTAACTCACTATATGGCCATATAATGACACCTTTTATTAGACGTAATCTTTGCACTCCCCATTCAATCGAATTCGACGTTGTAGACAAATCATTGGTGTGGGGGTAATCGACAGCGCAAATCGTAGAAAGTGAAATAGATGGATGTGTGCATCCCTTTGACATGTCAAAAAACTGACGACGTCTCTAATTGACCAATTAGGGATGATGTCACAGAAAATTATTTGGAGGTTTTGGGCCACCGACATAAGCGAACGAAAAAAACATTACCAACTTCGCCATAATTAATTGTTACTCAATTTTCCTTAGATCAAGGTGAAACAAAAATATGCTTTCCGTGAGGTTATAAGGTCTATATTTCTATAAAAAAAATTAAGCGTACCACGTGGGGGAGAGATGTTAGGGTGGTGTCTCTTTCTAACACTACGTAATACTAACTATCTGTTGAAAAAGGACAGTATCTTTACACTTTCTCTTTCATGTGTTAAGTTTTTCAAGGAAGTCTTGTTAGGTATTTACAATGCCTTTGTAATCAGTCATCTGTGACTTTGTTTGTTTAAAACCGTTTAATATTTCACATTGATCATTATCTATCGCTAAAAAAGACGTTAACCTTTGCCAAACCACTCTCACTGTCAGCTGTTATCATTAAATAGGAACATAATAATATGTCAAGTTGTTTGCCCTTCAAATATTTGACAGCTCTATAGAAAATACCAAGTGACTCTAACGATCTCACACAGTTGTCATGGGGTCATTCCATGTCAATTTAACACATTTTTTTTGGGAGAATATCAGGCTCGATTGATGTCTCAGATTTTCATGATTTTTTTTCATTCAGCAATATATCATAGACTTGTGAAAAAATACCAAATTTCAGTTATGTAGCACAGTTATTTTTGAAGTTATTACTTTTTAAGGATTTAAAATTTTATGACGAAAATCATGTTTTGTTACCTTTTGGATGCATATAGGCTGGCAACCAGTGATGAAACATGAAAGTGGTCTCATTTTAAAGCTGTTGAATGGCGCTTTAATATGGTATGCCACAAGATAGGGGCTACAATTTAAATAAAATAAAATTATAATTTAAATTTCACAAAAAGTGGTTACTTTACAAATTTGAAAAAATTACCAAAAATAGTTTGTAATGTCTTAATACATAGCAAAATTCTAGTATGAGATCTCAATGTGATTAGGAGATACACATGTTTTTTTTTTTAAATAATGTACCAAATTGCGTTGGTTTAAGTTGGTTGGTACCAAATTTTGTGTTTTTTTTTATAAGTCTACGATATATTGCTGCATTTAAAAAAAACATGAAAATCTGGGACATCAAGTCTGAATCAGTGTGTTGATTAAACATGGAATGACCCAAATTGTATATCATCGTTTTTAGTTGCCGACTGTATGTATGTTTGCTTACAAGGAAAGGAAAATCATACCCTTTGTTTTTAGAACTGAGCAACATTATAGTTCACATTAGTAACGTCTTATGCAATCAACGCAGTCGCTTTATAATTATCAGCGTTACGGTGACCTTTCATCTTATATTTGATAGTATTCATTGCAAACTACTACTATTACTATACCATCACTTAGTGTTGTGGAATTCTCAAGAAATAATTTTTCTAGAAATTTAGCGAGAAATTTCTCGGTAAATTTCTCGAAGTAGAGAATTTTTTTTTAATTTTTTATTTAACAGTAGGTATAATAATAATAAATACTTTATTCAATCAATCAATGTACAAATGTTGAGACAATTTATTACCAATATGGCTACAATTAATTATGGAAACAAAAAAAAAATAGGTACCTATATAGAAAAAAGTGCTAATAACTGATGAAAAATCTTGATGTTTGACAACCCACATGCCCATATTTAAGTTAAAAAAAAAATTGCAGGGACGTACATGGAAAAAAGTGTTAATAACCTCTGATTTGGGCCTTAATCAGCCCCAATTTTTTTTGGATCAATCAGGTTGACTGCGAAGTGTAGTGGGCGAAAGGTCATAATACCACTAAGAAAAATTATGGAGAGAAAATTCTCTTCCATCAGAGTAGAAATTCTCAGAGATTTTTCTCGTTCTCGAGAAATTTCGTTGGAGAATTTTCTCTTCTCACATCACTACCATCACTGCATGTCCCTCAAGTGAGTAAGTCGGTAGACGGTTGCATGCGACAAACATGCAAGCTGTCTTCTTAAACCAACAAAAAATTAAGACATTCAGGATGGGTGGCAAATTTCATCATTGCTGATTTTAAATGTGAATTGTGTTTATTTTTCAAACATCTGCCTTTTACAGGACAGGCGAAAATTTACAGAAAATTGTGGGAAACCAATTCTCTGCTACGGAATATTCTACTTCGAAACGTATTGATAAAAAAATAATACTTAATAAAATATATAAAATACAATGACACATTTTAATTTTATTTTTAAAGCAGCATACGGCTCAAAGCAAACAACAACAAAAAAACACATGAATATTATACAAAATGCATACTCTAACTATCGTAAAAAAAAATTAAGTTACACAATATAATCCACAGTAAAAAAATGGATTTACACTAAAAACACAAACATGCATATTAAATATTTGGATATAAACAATAAAATCCATAATATGATGACAAATTACCATTTTGAACCAAATAAACATTTAAAATCTTGCAAATTGGAATTGGAAATTGGAAATCTTGCGGTGCCACAAGTGTCGACCTCATTTTTGAGGCGTTTCCACACATTTCTCGGGCCAAGACTCTATAATAGTATACTACAGAGGATTCAACGTACAAAAGGGAGTGTTATGACGAAGACTGTGATTTACTCTTTTCTCCTCAATTTGGGACTGGACGAGTCTGAGAGTCTGCTGTGTAGCATTCCGATGTGAAGCCTTTTTTCTTTTTTGATTATGTCAATTTTTGTTATTTTCTATGGTATTTTTTTTTGTAGTTGTTATAATAATAATATTACCTCGATACGGGTGCAAATCCAGTGAGGTAATATTGAGTTCATAAATGTGAATTTAAATAGTGAAAAATTGTTATACTCTGTTCTGTAAATATTTTTTTTGGTAAATAAAATTATTATTATTATTATTATTAAAAATCTCTTTAAATTAGATCACGTTATAAATACTTCCAACATTTTTATACATTTTATACAATTTTTAACAACTTTTTTGAGACAATGAATACGAAATAAAATAAGAAAGATTTTAACATAATGTTTAGAATATTTACTCATTTTTTTATTGTTTACCTAACCGTATTTGGGCACAACATCTAATCGAAAGAAGTGTACGATAAGATTTTGTAAAATGTTACATTGTGAAAACACGGTCCTCCAATCGATATTTTAACATCTCAATTTAGCTGCGATGAGGTACGTCATCCATTATGATAATCTCAATCTTTATAACCCGAAAAAAACGACCCGCAAGGTACCTCTACTCTTGACGAAATCTTAATCTTGTCTTGATATTAATCCTACGAAGTGACTATATTCGAAAATACGTGCGTAACAATCTTGCGATAGCGCGGTATTTTTGACCATAGTCCCTTAGCACGTCGTATAATTAAGATAAGATTAAGATCGTATTTAGATTGTGTCAAGAGTAGCCTTGCTATTTTTATTACCAACAACTAATCCACTTGCTCCACTTATGATTAATGCTTTTATTGTTGATATATTTTATGTAATTTTATGCTTCTCTCGGCTAGAGGGACATCAAAGGAGTGTAGTCAAAAGATTCCGCACGTGGATGTTTTGGCCGGCCAGTCCTTCAGACTGCCCATCATGGCACCTCTTGTGTGGACAAATTTGTTAGTGTAAAAATTTGATCCCCAGACTGCTGGGCTATCCGAGTGGACGGTGGGTCTCCTTCAATGCTCCACTTATGAGAGATACCCTTGCGGTGGTTTTTTCACAAAACGGCGCATCATAAATAAGTTGTCTAGTTATTATTATTATTATCATACCATGACAGTATAGATTGATAGAACGAAAGACTTAAAAGATTTAAAACAGGGGTGTCCAACATAATATTGTGGAAGGCCAGATATAGAAATGAGAATTCCTCCTACCGGGCCAAATTACGTACAACAACCCCCCTCCCCTCCCACCGTTGCCATTTTTTTTCAAAATGGTATAGGAATTTGAAATGTTTCAAACCTCCTCGGTTTTCTTTGAGAAAACGCCTTGCCTCCTGATAAATATCGATATGTATATTTTTTTTATTTGAAAAAAAAGATGTATCTGGGTTTTGTTTGTTGTAAACCAAATACAACCTTATACCTACACCTTTCACAGTAAGCTACTAAAAGCTTGTGTCGTGAAAGGGGGGTTTGCCGTTACCTGGTATCGAACCACGGACCCCTTGTTCACGAGGCCGAGACTCTACCTCCAGGCTAAAGACGAACTCCATATTCAACTGCTATTTTTACCAACCTACATTGTACCTACAAACATGTACACATGTTATTCATAGTCGATAGGTAGATGATTGAATTAACTACCTAATGATGGAAGATTCTTTTTAACTATTCGCGCAATATCTATTAGGCTTGTTCTTGCTCGGTCATTTTTGGGAGCGATCTGATCTAGTACAATTGTCCTACGGAACTAGTACGCTCTTCTAGTACTATTAGTACTATTAGTTCACTGAATATTTCCATGTCAAAATTATTCAGTCATGAATGTAGTACATGTACTAATAATAATACAGGATGCATATTATACTAATTAGTACATGTTCTAATAAGAATTTAGGATGCATACAGAGTACATACATAGGAAATGCACATTTATGTAATTTTGTGATTATGAAAATCAATACTTAGTAACTAACAAAGAGAAAATTTAGAGAATATTTTATTTTCCTTCATAATTTGCAGGCTTTGGATTTTCATTTCAATAAATTTTAATAATTTTGCTATCGACAGTAGGTACCTACTACATTATTATTTTATATGTTTATGAGACGTTCATAAGGGATAATATTTTAACTTATGTCTACTAACTTACAACACCGTTATATAAGTTATATGTAATGATACTTTTTCGTCCTTATTGGCGCCATTTTCAATGTTCATAGCAAAACAAAACACTAAAAAGGTCTAACACCAATCTATTTATCTACCACTCTGTATAAGAATACTACCTACTAGAATGTACTTGTACAGTACTTGGTGCTTCTTATTAGTTCATTGACGTCACTGAACTAAAAGAACTAATTAGAAGTAAAAGAGAAGGCACTATATCCTTTATAGAATCATCACATCAACTGTCTCACTCGCACTCGTTTAAAGTTCCGACATAAACCGAGTGGCGCCGAGCGGAGATGCCGAACGTCACTGGCATTACTTTAGTTCTGTCCGATTGGGAATGAATGAACTAAAAGAACTATAGTCTGTACGCGACTAACTTCGCGCTCTCAACATTGATTTTGTGTGTCGAGAGCGCGAAGTTAGTCGCGTACAAGCTTTAAGAGCGAATAAGATACGGAATAGTTCATTCTAGTACAGTACTGGGAATTAGTTCCTTATGTGGTGTTCTCACTTTGGCGAATATCGCCAGGCACCAAAATATCGCCAGCCATTTGAACCGTGTGAACAAAATGACAGCTAGTCTGAAACGATAAAAACCAGTAGAAACGATATCGTCTCGAGTTGACCACCTTCCAACATTTTCGGACGATTGAACGATTCGCGCATGCGCAGATGAGCGCGGCGTTCATATCTATGGTAAAAACTTTATAACCTATAAGTTTTATAAATGTTTCCCTCTTCGTGACAGCTATTATCTTTGTTGTTGGTTTGTGGCGTTTGTTTCCTTGATTAAAAGGCGCCTTATAACCTCTACTATAACATTTTCGACTAAAAATAAACACTTCGCGATCTCCATCTCGACGCCATTTTGAAAACAGTGTCAAAATCAAAACGCATCTGACAGATCGTTTCTATATCGGTGGACTTGTGTGAACAGGTGTGACGATTAGGGAATCCAATCCCGCATCAAAATCGCGATCCCGCAAGCCTGCGGGATTGAGGTCATCAGTCCCGCGGATCCCGCGGGATTTGCGGGATTGAGATTTTTTAATAAAAAAACCTGTTTCAAGTAGATACTTAGTTATTTAAAAAATATATTGAATAAAGACGAGTATATTTTAATATTTTTTTTATTATTATGCAGATTTATTACTCATATTACAAATTAACAAGTGGAAATAATGATGTTTTAGAGGTATAAATAATCAGCTTCTTATAAGGAACGAAATAATACAACATTTCACCTTATAGATTTGTAATTTGTATGAACAATTGAACATATTTATTAGTTTCGACTTTTAGAGGCATAAAATATAGCTTTTTTCTGATAATACTTTCGAAGAAATGATATTAAGTACCTAAAGTTTCATCTTATAGATTTGATCTTATCTTGTTGCATAAATAGCCAGCGGCGGAAAAAGCACGTTCAGCTTCCATGCTATTAGGTGGAGTTGACTTCATATTACTTGACTATCCATTCTGTACGGAGATTGCTCTAATTCATCTTCTAGTATAGACGAAGGCTCATCATTTAATAGATTCGATAAAGGCGTGTCTTCTTCATCGCCATTGTCATCAACTTGTTGGTTTTGAGTTTCCGGTTGTACCTGCGTGTCTGACAACAGTCTCTCGATTGAACACTTCATTTCAGTACGAAATGTAACTTTGCTTGGATGAAAGAATGGAACGTCCACCACATTTGTAGATCCTGAATCTTTTTCTAGATATTTGTTAGGATTTTCTAAGCACAGTCATTGATGTGCGGCGTTATTTTATCCGGCGAGATAGCGACCCTTCAAGTTCCTGGCTTGAAGGTATTTTCTGGCTGGTATTTTGTCGATCCAGTTTGTTTATTATGAAACGCAATGTGGTTTCTGCAGAAACTAATGTTGCATCCTCGCGGCATAAGACATTTACAGCAAGCTTCACTGGCTGTAAAGCTCGTTCAATATTACTCAATGTTATAAATTCTTCATCAGTGAATGAAAATGAAGATGATGTCAGTTTATGTAAGATCAATAAGTGCTTTAAGTATGTACTGTTTGACTTGGTTGAACCTCGATAACATTGATGCGAGACTGTTCCAGCGCGTTCGGCAATCTAGGATCAGCTGTAATTCTTTGCAGCATTCTGCTTTAATATATATATTTGCAGAAGATCATTTGTTACTGGAGATTTCGAACTAAAAAGCTTGACAATTTTCCTGACTTTTTGAAAAAGTAAAAACAAAAAATGGAATAAGTTATAATGATTTTCATTGAAAAATCTATTGGTCTGACAATACTTATATTGTGGTAGCAAATCTCCTTCTTGAATGTCTTCCTCTACCGACACTTGCTCGTCATCATTTTCATTATCACTCCCACCATCCGGTCTATTTTCGAGTACTTCAACTTGACTTTATTTCTTCTTCTTGTCTCTGATTGCATAGAACTTCAAGAACAGCGAGTTGCATTGCAACCCATGTGCAAAGAATAACTTGTGGTGCGCTGATAATAATCTCCCAACTTTCTTCATGACTGCTGCACCATCGGTTGTTGCTGCGATCACATTTTAGGAAATTTTTTTCGACACACGATTTAGGAAACTCTAATTATTTTCCATACAAATTCTATAGAAAAGTCACGAGATCCAAGGCAAAATAGTTAACTAACTTATCATTGAGGCTGTGCTGGGTTTAATAAATAATCAGAATGTCGTCTGAGCCCATTCTTAAATATTTTTTTCAGTCCCGCACGCGTGCGGGATCCCGCATGAGTAATCCCGCATTTCTGATCCCGCAAAAAAGGTGCGGGATCCCGCATTTACGGGATCCCGCTTTTGCGGGATTGGATTCCCTAGTGACGATCAATGGGCGTACGGCGAATTTTGTTTTTTCGCCTGGCGTTATATTTTGAAATTCGGCTGGCGATATTCGCCAAATGTGAACACCCCATAATAGTACCTAGTACATGTACTACACAAGCCTAATATCTATTGATGTTGTCGCGGGCCGGGTGAAGGACTTATGCCGGCCACACTGTGGCGGGAATATTTCAAAGACAACGTGAAAATGGCAAGTAATATTATGTCATCAGAAATGGCGGATGAAGGGACTAATTATTTTGCACCTATTATAGACGATGCTTGTAGAATTAAAAGGAATCAATGAAACTGTTACAAGTCACTTGTTTATATAATATTCTATAATAAAGTAGTCTATTATATAATGAGTTGTAGGTTCATAATAATTTAGATATGAAAGTGAATGCTATAATTATAATAGTTACTATCGAATCGCTATCTTACTAGCTTATGTAAAGCGCCTATTTATTGGGATGGATGGAAAGAATGGATGATAAAAGGAAGGATGAAGAAGAAAGCATGCCGACTTTCCAGGTCCATAACTCAACAAGTAAAAATGTCTTATATTCTGGAAATCGCCATTTTTGTAATTTATATATATTTACCAGCTGACCCGGCAAACGTTATTTATTTGCCATATAAATTTAATTATACATCGACCGGAGTTGAAAATGATTGAATCACTAATATCGCTATTTAAAAATAGGGGTTAATGGTAGAAGGGTAAAAATTTAGGGCTGTATGTATTTTTTAATGCCTCACTATAAAAAAAATATTTGTCCAAAAAATAAAATAAAAAAAAATCGGGGTGGACCACTCTTAACTTTTAGGGTATGAAAAATAGATGTTGATCGATTCTCATACCTACCCGATAGGCACACAAAATTTCATCGAAATCGGTCTAGACGTTTCGGAGGAGTATGATAACAAACACCGTGACACGAGAATTTTATACATTAGATATAAAACAACATAATGTGAAATATACTATATACCTAATAATCGCACTGTTAAAGACATAATTATGTTGTCTTTGTTTCGTTCAATAGTTAAACAATATTCTAAAAATTTATTTGTGAAATTGAAAATAAGTAGGTACTTTTTTTTTCCACAACTAAATATTTAATATACCTAGACTTGGTGAGTTATAGAACTTGAAAGTCGAGATCTTCACTTAGAGATATCGACGTGCGTATATTAGAAATTGTATGAATGTAGAAGAAATGAAAGAAGTATGTAAGGATAGATCTTATGCCTTTCCATCCTCTCTGCCCACCTCACTAGGGATACGCTGTGAAGGTATTTATTTTCTGATGAAGCTATCCAAACAAATATACATGCATCTTAACGAACGGGTTCAAATATTAATTAGATTATATGCCAAGGTCATAGTGTATAACAAAATCAACATTTGATGTAAACGTAAACTAGAAATGTGTGTAGTCTATGAGTTCGGGTTCTAAAATTAATATCGACTAAATAAATATTTGTTTAGAATATTAACAAATGTTTTATGGTTAAACTGGATTTGACCACAACGCGCAGATGACAAAACCAATCAGACATCTAGATTGGAGAACCATGTTTACTTAATGTAACATTGTACAAAATCTAATAGAGAGATGCAAGAAAGGTGCCCCAATGTTTACGAATTGGCTCTAGGCTGGCTTAAATAGATATTTTGCTATTTCGCAGTAGATCGGTATTTGCTGTTTCGTATCATTCCGTGGAGCAACGGGTAAAGAATTATCTCCAACTCTTTTCCGTAAATTTTCGAGAGTCCTGTAAAAAGAAGTTGTTTGAAAAAATGAAAACAATTTACATGTTAAGTTCAGCAGTGATAAGGTTTGCCACCCACCCTGAATGTTTCAACTTTTTGTTGGCAGAGAGAGGACAACTTGCATGTTGTTTGTTATATGCAGCTGGCCTGCTGGCTACCTCACTTGTAATGGAATAATGGAGTGTTGGCTGTTTCGCTCCCTCTTATCGTAAATATTCGGAACTATCTTAGTTGGTAGGCCCCACTGTCAAAATCTGTCAAATATGCGACGAAAGTGTTGCTACAATAATATATTATGTGGATTTTTTGGCGAAACATTTTTTTCCATTATTGTTATTTGCAAAATAATATAAAACCGGCAAAAATAAAATGTACCTAATTCGAATAAAAACTTTTGGAAATTTATATTCGAATTAGATTTTTTTTTTGCCGGTATTATTTTATTTTTGCCGGCAATAAAATATATTTTGCCGGCAAAAATAAAATGTACCTAATTCGAATAAAAACTTTTGGAAATTTATATTAGAATTAGATTTTATTTTTGCCGGTATTATTTTATTTTTGCCGGCAAAAATAAAATCTAATTCGAATAATATAAACTGTAGAAAATTTGTGTTCGACGTAGATTATATTATATTTTGCCGGCAAAAATAAAATAAAACCGGCAAAAATAAAATGTACCTAATTCGAATATAAACTTTAGGAAATTTGTATTCGAACAAAAAAGAAAAAACAATTAACCAAAATATAATTCTACATATGGCAACAATTTCGTAAATATTACTTTTCCTAAGGAAAAATGTATTTGACAACAACTACCAACTCAATGAGTTCCATTCCAAATATTCTACATCATAACAATTATATCTATTCATAAAAATAGACTATTTCTTAACCTTAGATCAGCCAACGCTTGTCAATATACTTTGTCGATTTACGTCAATATACTTTGCACCAAATAGTCGACTGGACCCAATATCATTTTTTGTTATTTGAGTTTTTAGTATATCGGCGAAATGCCAAATGAAATTGTTCACCCTATTTGACATTGACCAATTTATTTATTATTTTTATTTTTTGCATAGACTAACTTAAAGTTATTTTGGCTGTTTTACACTCGAATAAACTTTGATACAATGAAATTTCTTTATTTCTTTACATAGTGATTTATGATTGTTGTATTGTTTGTGAGAAACTGTATATAATGGGCCACTTGCAGATTTTTTTTTTATTACATAAAATTGTTAATTAGTATGAAAGGAACACAACCACAATTTATTTTAATTTTTATTGCACTATTTTCTTAGATATTAGCTTTTAAAGATTGGATTTTCTCGGAGTGATCAAAAACAATATGGCGGCACAGTGACGTCACGGAGTCCCGTGAACCATAATATCTTTCGCACCACAGATTAAAATCTCATACACACATGGGACTCCGTGACGTCATCAGTTGTCATAATCCATTTTACATGTTTTGCAAAACGTCATAAACTTTGGATTTTATTTTTGGAAATTCTCAATAATTTAGATATTTAAAAATATTTAACTGACATATTTGTGTTTTCCGACCTCAAATTTACTTAATTCGATCATTTTTATTAAAATCCCCCACGATTGCAAGTGGCCCATAAGTGCCTGATGATTCCAAGTGCCAAAGTAATGGTCTAAGGATTATAAGAAAGAATAAAGAATACCTATACGTTTATGTATAACGAGGACTTCGATTATAATGACACCACCACACAACACTTTCTCTTCTATTCCGTTTTAGTAGTGTCTATACCTAGTCTAGTTATTCTCAGAACATATTAATCTTATTATCATGCGACAAGTGAAGCATAAAGGGATATTCACATTTGTTCACTTTCAGTGATCACTCTGGATGATCCTCCAAGATGAAAAGGTGTGAACAGGCGTTTCATCATTAGTGATCACGGATGAAAGCGACTAATACACTACCCGACATAATTTTGATGAAAGGTCTTTTCACTGAAATGACCATAAAGATTTTTTTTTGCTTTTTTCTTATTTTCATGTAGTCCAGAATTTTATTAATTTTTAATAATAACTTATTTTATATATATATTTTTTAATTTTATTTCTTTACGAAGATGCGTCAACCTACAGACAACATGACTGTGAGTATTGACATGACAGTGAAAGCACCAAAAGCCCTCTCATAGAAGTTAGACTTAGCGGCTCTATTGGGCTCAGTAAGTCTATTCACAGCCATTTCTGAAGAGCGCAGAGGTCTTCTAATGGTCAAGTTTAATTGTAAAAAAATAAATTCACAAAATGTTGTTATGAAAAATGTACCAAATTAATCCTTCTTTGATTGTATTGTGTGAAAGTATGATATCATGATACCGCATTGTTCGTGCACGATTAATCATATAAGTAGATAGATTGAAACATTCAGGACGGATGGCAAGAGTCCATAGTCCATTATAATTCACAATGCAACTCTAATTTGTCATGTTGTAAGCATAGTAATATTATTATGTTGTTATCGTAATAAACAGACTGTTGCTATCGTAATAAACAGACTGATGCGATTGTTATAAACAGACTATAGTTACATAATTCGCAACATAGTAATAGTTCATGATATTTGCCTACTAGCCAGAAATTCGATCTCGCTCGTGAATTAAAAAACAAATTGTCAGTTTTATTTCGGCTGCACAACATCACTATACGTACTTAAGTATGGGGTGGTACAACAGACTCAGAAAGGAAGACAAATTCCATACCATCACGTCGCTTCCCTCGTGGGGTAGGCAGAGTGCCACTTCCTTCTATACTTGCATACATATTTTGCTTCTGTCACTGTCATACAATTCCTCATGCATGCTCTCCTGTTCAATGTGCTCAACACGTGGCCGTCCTATAGGGTCCTCGAACGTCCACGTCTCGTAAATGAGTAATTCATTTTTCATCAAATACTGATAAATTTCGTTTAACGAAAAAATATTTACGACTAAACTTTTCAAAATCTCAAAGAAATCAAATCACGCGAAATAAAGAGTATTTTCGTGTACTTTATTGTTATCATAAAGTATTGAGTACAATTACCTGAAATAACGTAGGTACAATACTTTATTATAAAATTTTTCTCCCCAAAGCACGAGCTACGCTCAATTTTGGGGAGTAATTGTATTAGGAAAAAAAATGTATTATTTTATTGTTCGATTATTGTAAATGATATTTGTGTTTAATAAACTATAATTATTTTTATTATTAAGTACGGATGGCAACCCTAACATCAACTGTGGCTCATATGTAGAACCAAAGAGACTAGCTGAAAATAGGGAGGAATGGAGAAGAAATTCCAAACTCGTTGCAGACCAATCCAATGGATTTTAACTCTTTATATAATGCAAATGATAAATAGACACATTTACGAACGGCTTTGAATATTAATTTGATATGGTTTATAATTTTATATGATAAATGATTGACATTGTCACTGTGTACCGTATGTTGAACACTGAACACCTAATAGGTGAGTGAATGATAACAAGTTGCTGTTAATATTGTATAATATACATTATTATATGTATTTTTATTACTTAAGAGGCCCCTTTAGCAAAAACGATAAAACATTCAATTTTCATCAAGTCAGCTCTCTTAAAACTTGTTGAACCTACGAACATTTTGATTTGATAAAATATGAAAACAAATATTAATTACCAATATCAAAATTAAAAAAAAAACTTCATAATATGCGTTTATAAAAAAGCATATTTCTAAAAATCGAATTCGGGGGTGTGTTTGATACGTAAATGCACGAGAACCCTACAAATTTTCATATATTTTTTTTAATATTACGAATATTTAGATAGTTATTACAATTATAGAATAAAACAAATCTTTTATTTTTGTTTTTTTTTTCATGGATATTGACCGATTTAAAAATATTTTTTTTGATAAAATTTCTCATATTTTGAAATCAAATATCACAATACGAACTAAATTTTTTGGATACTAAAAAAAGTTTGCTAAAATCTATAGTATTTATATGCTTGATAGGATGAATAAAAAATATACATATTTTACAAATAATTAGTATTTTGATATAACAAAGAGTACCTAAATAAATCTCGTCAGTCTGCAATTTATTTCTTTTTAGTAAAAAACTAATATTGGTAATAAATATTTGTTTTTTTATTTTATCAAATCAATATGTTCGCTAAGTTTTGGGAGTTTTTCTATCAAATTTGTTGAAAATAGAATATTTTACTATTTTTGCTAAACGGGGCCCTCAAGTACATACGAGTAGATATTATATAGGTATTATATTATTGAGTCCAATACAATGCAACACTCAGACATAACAACTATATAACTTTATATTTTATTAATAATTATAATAATAAAATACATTATTATAAACACAATCAATGTCATACGATTGTTCATGCATTTAATAAATATGTATCATTAAACGTGTCCACCCATGCTCATCATTATATCAAATCAAAATCATCTATAACATCTCTCTGTTTGTAGTGTCAAAATTTAAACATTTCGAAGAGATTGCACCTTTGCGTTAAACTCATACATACATACCATCACGCCGCTTCCCTCGCGGGGTAGGCAGAAAGGATCGAGCGCCACTTCCTTCTATCTTTGCATATATCTTTCGCTTCCGTCACTGTCATACAATTCCTCATGCATGCTCTCCTGTTCAATGTGCTCAACACGTGACCGTCCTGTAGGATTTGATTTAAATGATCTTGCCATTTAATCCTCGGAGGTCCACGTCACCGAGCACCATTCCTCTCAGCCAAATATATCTTCTTAGTCATTCTGTCCTCATTCATTCTTTCCACGTGCCCAAACCACCTTAACTTATTTACATTCATCCTTGTTATTACACCAACTTTCATTCCACATTCCTTTCGTATATCACTGTTACGCACACGATCTCTCAGACTTTTACCACACATCCTTCTCAACGATCTCATTTCCACTGCATTTATGCCACATTCATCCTTCTTTAACCATGTCCACGTCTCACTTGCATACATAAGTGTTGGCACTAAGATAGCAGAGTGCACCAACCTTTTAGTTGCGTTAAACTCACCCTCTGTATATTGATTGTATATCTAACTTGAATGTTTACCTTTTATGTATTTTTTTTATAATCAATGTACAGTAATATTGCGTAATTTTTATATGAATTCTTTTATATACTTACTTTTTATTTATTTAATTGGTAATACACACAATCAACCCCACTCTTTCAATTCCACAAACAAATAACTTTTAAAAAATACACAGTTCCCTTTATATATTAAATACAAGCGTATGTAACCCGGCATCGCTCGGGTTTAATTAAATAGAAAACCTTGCAAATACATGGGTTAAAACAACAAAATCTTATTTAAAAAAAAAACGGAGTAAGCACTTACGTGGATAAAAGAAGTAAAAAGCTCTTCCCAATGAGAAAACTTAATTTTTTACTCCCTACATGCCCATAGCTTAGTAACAATAAATAGGTAGGTACCTACATCGAAAAAAGTGCTGAAAAACTCTTCCCAATGAAAAATCATGAAGTTTGATACCTCACATGCCCATATTTAGGTAAAAAAAAATAGGTAGGTACCTACATCGAAAAAAGTGCTGAAAAACTCTTCCCAATGAAAAATCATGAAGTTTGATACCTCACATGCCCATATTTAGGTAAAAAAAATAGGTAGGTACCTACATCGAAAAAAGTGCTGAAAAACTCTTCCCAATGAAAAATCATGAAGTTTGATACCTCACATGCCCATACTTAGGTAAAAAAAAATAGGTAGGTACCTTCATCGAAAAAAGTGCTGAAAAACTCTTCCCAATGAAAAATCATGAAGTTTGATACCTCACATGCCCATACTTAGGTAAAAAAAAATAGGTAGGTACCTATATCGAAAAAAGTGCTAAAAACCTCTTCCCATTGAAAAATCTTGAAGTTTGACACCTCAGATGTTCACATTTATGTAAAAAAAATAATAAGTTGGCACCTACATGGAAAAAACAGTACTAACAACCTCGTCCCGATGAAAAAGCTTGAAGTTAAGAAATCCCACATATTGGTAGGTACCAACATGGAAAAAGTGCTAAAAACCTCTTCCAAATGAAAAATATGTGAGCTCGACACCCCGAAAGCTCATATTTTATTTAGAAAAATAGGCGGGTACCTACGTGCAAAAACTACTAAAAACCTCATCTTAATGTAAAAACTCGAAGATTGTCATCCCAAATATCTATAAGAAAAAAAGGGTAAACATCCCTTTTCGTGAAAAAATTGTAGGCACATAAATGTTAAAATATTATAATTGTCCACATTCGAATTTGTATTTTTGGTTTGCAGTGCATAAATGGGTATTTGCTATGAAATTAAAAAAAGTCAAGAATAAATTGTCACCTAAGTATTTACTCTTTATTCCCAAAAAACCTTAAAAATGGATTATCTGCATCCTTCAATATTTCAGAATATTTTGCTATCAAATATTTCATAATTTATGTAAAAAATATTAGGTGAAAATAAATAGGTTCCCACTCATTGAAAATCATTTAACATTGTTTATGGATTTTATAGGTAAAACTATTATTATTCTACAGTATAGTTTTCTATGGTTTCATAATGTCTTCCATTATTAAAATAGGCCAATATGTCAAAAATATGCAATTTTTATTCACGTAATTCAAGAGCTTTTCTCATTAGCAAACACGATATTTTATTACGAAAATAAACCCTAAATATTTAGTTTCAGAATTGTTGTATTTATTGTTACATCCATTTTGATATTAATTCAATACAATGAAAAATGTTTGACTGTGAATATTGCTTTTTACTCAATCTTGCATTAATTTTACATACATTTTGTTGCTAATTTTGTGACATGGTCGCATTAAAATTAAAATATCTTTATCAATACGTAAGATATTTAAAATGTTTTTAGCCTTAAACCTGCCCAGAAGATGAGACCTTGTATAGAGTGTATTATTTTACTTCGGTCTTTCCTAATTTCCGAGTCCATTAAGGACATAAGTACATACATACATACATACATACATACGAACGGACTCAAATATTTATGTGTGGATTTTGTTATGGGAAAAATGATGTACCTATTTTCAGTTCCACAAATAAATATTTCGAATTGTTTAACTGTTGAACGGAACAAAGACAACGTATGTTTTACAAACAGAAATATTTTACATAATTTTGATTTTACATTAGTGTTTGTTTGTTTATATTTACTTTTATGAATGCCGATGTTTTTACCAATGTGATTGATTTGACATATATATATATATACACCCAATTTTCTTACTCTCCTTGTACCTTTTTTTTAGAATCTAGTATTTGTAATTTATCAATTTGCCATTTGTGTACCTACATGTTTTTGTAATTTCAATTGATGTTTGTACTTACACTGTAATTCTGTTTGATGTTTTTTACTTACTGTGTAGAGTCTTGATTGGTTTACGTATTGTAGATATTTATTGTTGTTGTATTATATTGTGAGATAAACTGTATGACTCTGTTACAATAAAATAAAATGTCTTTAACGGTGCGATTTTGATATAATATATTGTTACTTATTTATTTAATCATATACCAACAGGCACAACATAAAAGTTATGACGTAAACAGTGAAAAAATTACATTGTCAATGCTGTGCCTTATTACAGGTATAAATGTAGTATTACTTGGACCACTCACCCCCTCCCCCCCAGCACCCCCGAAGCATCCAATGAAACTCTAGAATCTGAGAGCTCTGGGAGGTTCCCCAGACGTGACAGGAAGAGCCAGATAGCCAGTAGGTCCCAGGAAGGAAGAGGCCCAAGCACACCCAGATCAATTCAATTACAAAAACAATGTAAAACTTACACACTAAAATTATGGTTTTAAAGCATAATAACACGAATATACCAACAATTTAGAAAATGGCGATTTCTGGAATATAAGACACATTTTATACTTGTTCAAGGAACTGGGCAGTAGATATTTTACGATGGATGACTTGATTTTAGCGCCGTTCCATAGTAATTAGACCGAGGCGTTTCTCAAGGGCACCAACCAGTAAAGAGTGCAGTCTTTAATTTGCTTTTAACTGTGACCGGTATTATATTAGGTACTTACTTATAATCGATATACTTTGATTCCAATTACTAACTGATAACGACTCAAAGAAACATAATACATCTTTATTAAGTAGGTACTTAATACACATCGTTTGAATAAGTATATCACTTGATCGTTTCATAATGATGTTGTATAGAATTGCATTGCTTCGTTACTGATTTTCCTCAATTCACTTTCGTAAACCCACGAATGAAGTTATTCTATACTTTACCTTTTCGAATGTTTTTTAAGTATTCTACAATGCACATCCGTTACTTGATTATCAAAATCGCGATCGATTTCGGTAAACCTATACCATTGACGAGCGATATAATACATCAATGGTATATACCGAAATCGATCGCGATTTTAATAATCAAGTAACGGATGTGCATTGTAGAATACTTGGAAAACATTAAAAATGTCTCGTAGCTGTTACATAGTTAATCCTTCTAAAATAACTGATACTATACTTTACCCTCACGACGCATCTCAAGGGAGATAGGCAAAGAGAACGTAACGTTGTAGATAGGTACATTTAGGTATTTTTAATTTATTTTATTATATTTCATGCAATTGGTCAGAAACGAGCAAACTTAAAGGTAAGTACTATCGCACGATCCAACCCAAAATTCCGAGTGCCCCGTGGTATTCAAGCGGAAGGCTTAACAAAATGGAAATCTCTGTACTTTCAAGGATGAGATTGGGACATTGTGTGATCGCTACCCATCTTCATAGACTGGGGCTCGTAGAGAGCTCTCTCTGCGAGTGTGGCCAGGACGATGAGACGATTGACCATGCACTCTTTAACTGCCCAATTCGCGCTTACATAAGTTTATACGGCCATATAAGAGACGTGAATCGCCCCTTCAATGTTTGCCACCTACTCTCCCTCGGGTCTTACGATGTCAATAGGCAGATTGCAAAATATATTAAAACTTACAATATCATCTTGTGACCTTATTGAAATTATAATAATGATTGATTGATATGTGATCTAACATAGGCAAAATCACCCTCTGTTGGGTGGAACGCCCACAAAAAAATCCATGCCAACAGTTCAGCAGTATAATACATTGCAAGATATTTATTTTTTATTTTAATTTATTTTATTCTTCTTGCAAATCATCATTCACATAACCAAAATCAATAAATCAGTTTACATAAGAAAAAATGTGATGATATGCGGTGGCGAGATAATCACTATAATTATAGTGATTTCTTCCATCTAACCACCTCACATTAACACTAAACACAAATAATAATAATAACACAAACAATTAGAAAAAGCGCTACATAAATTAAAAAGAGAAATAAAATCTACAATCCACACACCTAACCCTCCAAAGAGACCGGGAACTATGGAACGGAACAGAGTTTAGTGAGACCAGAGATATTATAAATGAATGCTGTGCCGCTTAAGATCTAGTGGACTGCGAGACACTTAAACTCTACACTGTCTGAGACTCTCAGCTAGTGTAGATCTTGTTCTCTCTGTAAATGGTAGTCATGGGTAACAGATCACTTTGAGGCGACCCGACCCGTTCGGGTCCACTGATAGCAGTGAGCCGAACATATGATTCGGGTCACGGGTCTTTCCGGTTACAACCCAGATCTTTGTCTTTAGCTCGGACCCGTTTCCGCTGTAGGTACATACACGGGTCACGGGTCTTTCCGGTTGCAGCATGTATACCTGTGTCTACGGGTCGGATCTGTTTCCGGTGTTGATAGGTTATTGTCTATGATCCACTATGTCTTTCATACGGTATGGAGATTTTTACACTTAATATCTGAACGGAGTACTCAATAATTATAAGAATAATAATAATGTCATTTATTGGCCATAAAATATTTATTTATTTACATAACAAACAGCTGTATCAGCCTTTACAAATAATACAAATTAAAAAAAAAAACAGTCAAGAGAAATAATGCATAAACAAAGAAAAACAATATAAATAAAGGAAAAAAAACAACATACTACCAATTAATTTCAATTAGGAAAATACTTTTTATTGTGAACTGTGCAAAGGTTTAGTTGAAATAAATAGTGGATAAGCTATTGATTAAAGGTAAACATTTTATATGAAAAAGTATTGGTTTCATAAAATGTTTCGCCATGATATTTTTTTGTGAAATATTTTGTGTTTGTGTATTGTAGTATTATTTTGTGAAAAATGTTTTTAGAGACTAGCAAAACTTTGCGATACTTTCCAGCAATAAACACAATATATTATTAGAATACGGATTTGTATGTATGGGAAGCGGCGTGATGGTATGTATGTATGGGTAAGTACAAACGGTCATTCTATTCAATTTGTGAACAAAACATACAGAACTTACGTGTCATCCGCTTAAACGGATCCTACATGTCATCGTCTCAAACAGATCTTTGGGGTCATCGGGTCCTCACAGATCCAACGGGTCTGCGCTCAAACAGATCATTAGGACCCGTAAGATCCGTAGGTGATCTGTAGACCCGCGGGTCAATTTGGAAGGACATTTGACTCGGGTCGGATCTGTGTTACACATGACTAGTAAATGGTCTTGGCGGCAGCATAAACCAAAATAGCTTGCAGTAATAATACAGGTTTTTTGTTAAAGGCCCCCGTTTAGCAAAAACGGTAAAATATTCTATTTTCAACAAATTTGATAGAAAAACTGCCAAAACTTGTTGGCCCTTACGAACATATTGATTTGATGAAATAAAAAATCAAATATTATTTTATTACCAATATTAGTTTTTTACTAAAAAATAAATAAATCGCAGACTGACGAGATTTATTTAGGTACTCTTTGTTATATCAAAATACAAATAATTTGTAATATATATATATTTTTTATTCATCCTATCAAACATATAAATACTACAGATTTTAGCAAACTTTTTTTAGTGTACAAAAGATTGAGTTCATGTGGTGATTTTTGGTTTCAAAATATGAGAAATTTATCAAAAAAAAATATTTTTTAAGTCGGTCAATATCCATGAAAAAAACAAAAAAAGGAGAATTTTTTGTTCTATAATTGTAATAACTATCTAAATATTCTCAATGTTAAAACAATTATATGAGAATTTGTAGGATTCTCGTGCGTTTATGTACCAAACACACCCCCGAATTCGATTTTTATAATTATGCTTTTTTATAAACGAATACTATGAAGCTAATTTCGAGTTTTTTTTTAAGTTAAAGTTTGATATTGGTAATTAATATTTGTTTTCATATTTTATCAAATCGAAATGTTCGTAGGGTCAACAAGTTTTGAGAGTTTGTGTACCAAACTTGTTGAAAATTGAATGTTTTATCGTTTTTGCTAAAGGGGCCTCTTAACACATAATTTATCTTTTAAAAATATCTACTTAGTATATTGGTTAATAATATCCACCGCACAGAAAATTGAGTCGTAAATACCACAAGCTCGTTGTACATATGTACGGGTTTTGGCAGTAATTTGTGGTAGATACATTTTGTTCTTGTTCGTCTTATGTGGTGTTCTCACTTTGGCGAATATCGCTAGGGCACCAAAATATCGCCAGCCATTTGAACCGTGTGAACAAAATGACAGCTAGTCTGAAACGATAAAAACCAGTAGAAACGATATCGTCTCGAGTTGACCACCTTCCAACTTTCTCGGGCGATCGAACGATTTGCACATGCGCGGCGTTTGTGTCTATGGTAAAAGCTTTATAACCTATAAATTTTATAATGTTTCCCGCTTCGTGACAGCTGTTATCTTTTTTGTTGGTTTGTGGCGTTTGTTTCCTTAATTAAAAGGCGCCTTATAACCTCTACTATAACATTTTCGACTAAAAATAAACACTTCGCGATCTCCATCTCGACGCCATTTTGAAAACAGTGTCAAAATCAAAGCGCATCTGACAGATCGTTTCTATATCGGTGCACTTGTGTGAACAGGTGTGACGATCAATGGGTGTACGGCGAATTTTGTTTTTTCGCCTGGCGTTATATTTTGAAATTCGGCTGGCGATATTCGCCAAATGTGAACACCCCATTATTTCGCTTCATCCACATTCATACAATTTCTCACACACGCACGCACGCCGATATCTCTTAAATCAACACACCGCCGTCATTGATAATTTAATCCACGTGATTCAGATAAACAATGTTATATTTATGATATTATTACAATATCGCTAAAAATAAATAATAGATACGGCATTTGATTAGCGCAAATAGTAAAATTATTCACTTTACTGATCGCGGTATTCTTGCGTATCCGCAGTGTCAAAGATAAATCTTAAAATGTTTCATAAAATAGAGGGGCAGTGTAGTCTTGGTAGAAGGCAAACGTCTTGGCTGCACAACATAAGAGACTGTATCGGGATGAGACATGTGGAGGAACTGTTCCGGGTCGCGCAAGATAGAGTAGCCTTCGCCAGAGTGATAACCAACGTTGAGGGGGGGGGGGGGACCTGATACGGCACGAGAAGAAAAAGATATACAATCACACCGCTTCCACTTCCTAGAGCGCCACTTCCTCCTATCCTTGCATACACCTTTCTCTTCCGTCACAGTCATACAATTCCTCATGCATGCTCTCCTGTTCAATTTGATCAGCACGTGACCGTTCTGTAAGATCTGGATAGTTAATATGATCTTTTCATTTGATTTTCGGACGGCCACGTCTCCGAGTATCATTCCTCTCGGACAAATATATTTTCTTGGTCATTCTGTCCTCATTCTTTCTTTCCACATGCCCTAACCATCGTAGCTTATTTATGTACATTCTAGTGATGTAACGAATGTGTGATTTTGGATATTCGCAAACGCGAATGCGAATATTTGTTGCCGGCATTCGCGAATGCGAATGCGAATAGCGAATATTGACTTGCTTAAATATCTGCAATTGCTCATACATTAAAATTTCTACCCCCCGTCGCCGAATTTTCAAAATGGTATAGGAATTTAAAATATTACAAAACTCCTCGGTTTTCTGAAAGAGTATTTTCTTGCAGTACCTTTTTCTACAATGTACCGGGTAAATAACCGGTACTTTTGCCGAATAACCGATACTTTATTACCAAAATAATATTCGCAAAACATTGGCATATTTTTTTGCGAATGCGAATGCGAATACTTTGAAATCTGCGAATATTCGCGAATGCGAATGCGAATACGAATATTCGTTACATCACTAGTACATTCATCGTAGTTATTACACCAACTTTCATTCCACATTCCTCTCATGAAGCAATGTTATTATGCACACGATCTCTCAGACTTTTACCACAAGGATCTTATTTCTACTGCATTTATACCATTTTGATCCTTTTTTAACTATGTCCACGTCTCACTTGCATACATTAGTGTTGGCACTGAGATAGCAGAGTGCACCAACCTTTTAGCTGTGGCAGATATGATTTGTTTGATATAAATTAAAATTTAAAAATATGTATTAAAATCGGAACTTCGGTCAATCGTGAACAAATAAAATGTAATCATCTACTTTTACTACACAATCACGGCATATCCCACAAGTGAGGTACCCAGCAGACCAGCTGCATGTTATATAAAATAATGTACTGTGTATGATAAGTCGATGTTTTCCACATATTTTGTCGGCCTCTACACCTTCCGACAAGAACAGTACCTAATAATTAATTATATTATAGGTACTATACTATACCCTCACGCCGTGTCTCAAGTGGGGTAGGCAGAGAGAAAGGAACGTCATATAGATCTATCTTCACATACCTCTTTCGCACGTCGGTTCCTCTTACTAACACACGGCCGTCATTGAGAATTTGATCCACATGATCAAGCTACGTGGTTCTCGGACGCCCGCGCTTTCTCGCACCTTTTCTTTCAGACAAGTATAATTATCCTCTTTGTCGTTCTTTCCTCGTTCATTCGTTCAACATGTCCAAACCACCGTAATTTATTTACACGCATTCTGTCCACAACATTCCTCTTGCATCCGCTCATTCTTCTAATATCCTCATTCTTAACTTAACGTTTTACCAACCATTCTTCTCAGTGATCGCATCAGACAAGTTGTAATTAATTATCTACACATTTTTTTTACTAATTGTCAATTAGTTTTATTATTGTATAGACTTACTTTAATTTTATAGTTTATCTTTCATCACAAAAACTTACCTTTTTTCTCTCTTGAACATAGCTTTATATTGAGCAGATTTACATTTCAATTTTATTTATATTATGTATATTAACTTTCAGAGGAAGGCTACCTCTCTAAAAAAATAGTGCTCATCTCTGATATGGTTTGTCCTATATCGTCAAAAGGCAAATGCTGGAGATTTCTTTCTTAAAATCCGCCCACAACGGTACTCTATTTCAATCGTTTGTCACATCACCACTATTGTATTGCTATCCAATAACAAACTGTTCATTATATTCGTCACCAACTTGTAATTTCTTTACTTTCGCTAGCCTGATGATGAGAGGGGAAGCTCTTGAAAATCGGCCCTCATCCAATCACAGTAGAAGTACTAAATAATTTAGTTTAGTGTAGGGGAACATGGGTCACAGTGGATCAGTATTTCTTTCACAAACTATAACTTTAAATATAGTCTATCTATTCTTTAGTGACCCTATTTCCTCAAGATAAAATGAGACATTTTCCTCAATATTCCGAGTAATTTAACAATTGTGTACGTTTTTTTCTCAAATGGCAACTGATCCACTGTACCCCACATGTGGGTCACAGTGGATCACTCATCGGATTACATTGGATTACAATTGGTTACAGTGGATCTTAGTATTTTTTTGCTTAATAAAATCAATTTCATCACTCATTAATGCTCTTTTCAATTTAGATGCAATTCTGATACTTTTTTTCTCACTACCCATATATTTGGTCTATGGCACTTTGCATTAATTCATGACTATGTAATCCAATTGTTGTTTTGCGTGCTCGATTTCGGGGTATGTTGACCTAAAAAAATATATAAGAGCATATTTTAATGATTTATCATTAAATTTAATTATGGATAATAGTGGATCACGATTTGTAAATAATCCACTGTGACCCATCTTGACACATATATTAATACAAATCAAAACTGTGAATAATATACAATCATAGCTTAAAGAATTTATCAATTACTATCTTGTATATGGTCCTATGACAGACATAATTTATCCAAATGTTGGTATTTAATAAATTTAACAAAGTGATACAAAAATATACTCTATTAATTATTGTATCTTCGGCCGAAAAACACATGTATATTTAACAATAGCTCATCTGTCACTGATCAATTGGAGGGATAATGATACCAACTCGACACAAACAAATACAGAGACGTGTGTGACCAATGGACAAATATATAATTCAATTGATCCACTGTGTACACTGTGACCCATGCTCCCCTACTTTGTTGTTTCCCTTAATACCAGCAATA
Source organism: Athripsodes cinereus (assembly GCA_947579605.1). Lineage (NCBI taxonomy): Eukaryota > Metazoa > Arthropoda > Insecta > Trichoptera > Leptoceridae > Athripsodes > Athripsodes cinereus. The sequence continues at coordinate 15,541,794 of OX388325.1, read as the reverse complement.
TTTCTCGCTGGCTGGGGCAAGTTAATACTATGTTGACATTAATATGACGTAATTATTTTATGGTTGTATACTTATTTGACAGTTAAAAAAGTGTTTCATAAGATGTAGTCTTCATTTTTTTTTTGCCTTTTATAGAAACTTATGTAAAAGAGAAGGAGACCAATAATTCTTTGCCGGGTGCTCCACAAAACAAATGTCATAGTTTCACAATTATTTCACAAGGATATATTAAAGAGTTACCCACAGTAACATCTATCAGCCTTTATAGATAGACATATTTTTTTTACTTAATAAATTTTAATGCAAATTCATCAAGTTTTGACAATGGTGATGAAAGATCCTAGTCATGAAGGGTATTATTCTGTTCCTTATACTTAAATGAAAAATAGTTGTGCGAAAGACAAGTTAAGTATAAAAAATAATATGTAATTTACTGAAGGTACTTGTTGGAAGTCCATTACAAGGTGATTTGAAGAAAATCACTACAGTCGATTCCGCTTAATTGGGACAGCCGCTTATTTGGGACAAATCTCAAAGAACAGAAACCAAACCAAGAAACCAATAATAAATTTATATGTTTAATTGGGACAACATTCCGCTTAATTGGGACAGAAAATTTAATCTGTGCTGATTTTGTAGAAGTGAAATGTTACAAAAACAAAAGTCAGACTACACTTGACTCATTTGTGCATTGAATTAAATTGTATGTACCTACCCATTTATTATTTTAATAAAAAAATCTTAAAAGTTTATATTTCATATTAATAATTTATAAGATAATTCATATTACCTATGTGTAAATTAGTTTCCAAGACTTTATTAAATTAAATTATTGAAAAAGTATATACATTGTTTAACTTTATGTGTGTATTAGTTGCCAAAACCAAATAAATGAATTCAAAAAATTGTGAGATTCGCTTAATTGGGACAGCTGCGTAATTGGGACAAAATGCCCAAGTCCCGATGTGTCCCAATTAAGCGGAATCGACTGCATTTAGTTAACTTCTATGGGACTTATAATCTACGCTAACTAGTGTTCTGAGACTCTCGACTCCACCTTCAGGCGATAAGGAGAAAAGTTACGATAAGAAAAAAAACTATCCCTTAAAGCACGAGCTCTGCTCATTTGCTCAAATTTGAGGGTATCAATTATATTTTATTGTATATTTATAAATAAATTATTGTTTTTGTAAAATATATAAAGAAAAAATCGCCTGAAGATGTTTTATTTTGTAATCGTAACTTTTCTTCTAATCACTTGAAGTAAAGGGGCGTTCACATTTGTTCACTTTCAGTGATCACTCCGGATGATCCTCCAAGATGAACAGGTGTGAACGGGCGTTTCATCAATAGTGATCACTAGCGATGACGGAGGAAAGAGATTACCACTCATCATAATTTTGATGAAAGGTCCTTTCACTGAAACGACCATAGACAAGATTTTTTTTTTATTTATTTGTTTTATTCTCTATGAATTTGTATTGAATGTCAGAATCATGTACAAAATCATTATGCAGTCGAGAGCTATATTAATTTATTTTAAGTTTTATTTCTCATTTTGGAATTTGTTTAATTATTTTTGTACGAAAATACGTCAAACTACATACAACATGACTGAGAATGTTGACATGGCAGTGAAAGCATTGGATGAAAAAGATTGAACAGATGTGTTCACTTTCGATGAACAGGTTTGACCCTGACACTCTGGATGATCATCCAAAGTGAAGCAATGTAAATACTACTTAAGCGTAGATATAATAAAGTCACTTGGAAGTTAACTAAATAGTGTTTTTCTTCAATTCAAGTTGAGTTAATTGAGTTAGTTCAGCCCTGAGAATAAGGTCACTTAATACTGTATAGAACACATGTCTGAATATTCAATTTCATAATAATATATCAGCTACTCCGTAATTTTATTCCAATACTAATTTTTATTTATCCACTTTGTATTGTTGTATCAAATAAAAGGGAAATTGAAAGTATATAGGTATACGTGTCTAATGATAATGGTTTTATTTTGTTTGCTGATGTGATTTGTTTTTAACTGAATTGTATACACTTTTTTTACTTTTGAAGACTATGATGTTGTTTGATTTATCGTGTATTTCAAAAGGCAAAACGGCGTACATAATATGTTGTCCAAATAAATAAATGAATGTTTGTTTAGACTTTTAGAGTTGCCAAGTCTACGTAATTTCACGTAGAACTACATAGTGTATTTTTATTGGAAGAAGTGAGAAAGGTGTCTCGACGCTTACGGATTGGCTCTAGGCTAGCTTAAGTGATCACTTTCGGTGTCCATGGACAACGTTCACCAATTCCACCATTCTCACTGTCACGATGTAAGGTCCACCAATCGAGGGACATTTTATGCAAACCTTAGAAGCAACCATCTTTTTGGGATCTCATTTTTCATTCGAGGTTTCTGTTTGGTTTTGTCATCTGCACCCAAATCTGATTAATCAATAAAAAAATTAGTAAATATTAGTAAATATTAAAATTAGTAAAAAAATTAGTAAATATTCTAAACATATTTTTATTGCCAAGATAGAAACTCCTGTGATTCTTTATGTATCCGAGATTCTCATTTACAATCTATTTATTTTTAAACTAGGTATTTAAAATATGACGTGGATGTAGTGTCCTAGAATAGAGTCTCAGTAGAGTCTCGGCCTCATAAACAAGGGGTCCACGGTTTGATCCCAGGTGCCGGCAAACTCCTCTTTCACGAGTCACGACACAAGCTTTTAGTTTACTGTGAAAGGTGTATGAGATTGTATTTGGGTTTATAACAAAACCCAGATATACCTATCTTTTAAAAAAAATATTTCCATTTGATAATCTAAGTCTTTTTCATAATAACCGAGTCTCCGTCACTGGTATAGATAACTGTCATTATCAATGTAGTATTGATTATTTTGAATAGAGTATAAGATTAGTGTTTGTACTGTATACAAACGATAATATCCTATAATAAAAAATCTATAAATAATAATATACTGTATTTAGAAGCGAAACTACACTATGTAGAATTTTGTCCCAGTGATGTGGCGTTCCTTAATGGCTGCGTCCAGGTAATAGGATGCGAACGTCAATCAATCTTCAATCATTGGGTGACAATTCGGAGCATTCTCCGAAGAAATTTCTAAATTTAATCCTCTGGAGAATGCTCCTAATCGTCACCGAATGATTGATGATTGATTGACGTATCTGGACGCACCCATTGGGAATAAAATTGAGAATTTATATAATGGGTTACAATCCATTTGATTGATCTGCAACGAGTTTGGATATTCTTCTCCATTCCTCCCTATTCTCAGCCATTCTCTTCAGCTCTACGTATGAGCCACAGATCATGTCCCTTTTCAGTTGGTCCATATAAGCGTCTCTTGGTCGGCCTCTGACATTTGTGCCTTCGGTTCTACCCTCCGCGATGAGCAGTCCTGGGTGCCTAATGTTGTAGCCAATACAGTTAGCTCGTTGTTGGCTGATTTTTTTAAGGAGTTGCCTTTTTTCGCCTACCCTGATTAACACTTTTTCGTTTTCGACGTGTTCCTACCAATGAATCTTCAGCATGCGTCTATAGCACCACATCTCAAAGGCCGCCAACCGTCCGCTTTCACTCACTTGCTGATGGTCCACGTCTTTTAGACTACTATTACTATACCATACCCTCATTTGTTTTTAAGAGTTGAAAGAGTAGCGTTGGTTGTGTGTATTACCGATAAAATCAAACATTTCGAAATAGAATTTTTGAGGAACTATATAATATATTCGATAATATGAACATGCAGTATACATTATTATTCACTACCGGGCTCAATAATTATCTAATATTTATTTGTTTAATTAATTATTATTTTTCATTTCCTCTAACACATCATCATTGTGTAACAATTTTAACAAAACAATATAGAATACAAAGTACTGGGACGATATGCAGAAGCAAGAAATGAAGAAAAAAAACACTTATAAATTATTATCTATACATTGGCAATACTGGCTTATTATCTAATATAATTATAAAATTCTCGTGTCACGGTGTTTGTTATCATACTCCTCCGAAACGGGTGGACCGACTTTTGATCAAATTTTGTGTGCTTACCGGGTAGTTCTGAGAATCGGCCAGCGTCTATTTTCCATACCCCTAAAAATTAAGGGTGGTCCACCCCGATTTTTTTTTAGTATTTTGTGTTCAATTTTTTTATTTTTTTATGTTGAGGCTGCCCACTATGGCGCCTCGGGTGTGGATAAACTTTGTGCAGTGTAGAATTCGGATAAATGGAAGTCCCCAGACTTCTGCGCTATTCGGGTGGTCGGTGGGTCTCCTTCAATGTTGAGGCATTAAAAAATACATACAGCCCTAAATTTTCACCCTTCTACCATCAACCCCTATTTTGAATAGCGATATTAGTAATTCAATCATTTTCAACTCCAATCGATATAGGTATAATATATTAAATCGCAAAACAACGTTTGCCGGGTCAGCTAGTTAGGTATATAATAAAATTACGTTTTTGCCAATATTATAACAAAAATATTTATTTTAGAGTTTGCACTATCAATAATGACATAGTTTAATAACGTTATCTTAATTATTATATTTTGTAAAAAAAATACGAAATCAAAGTACATAGGTACACATTTCTTGCTGAAAATAACCTCCGGTACATTTATCTACTCAATTCTAAAACAAATATCGAAGTGTGATGAGGATGTGAAGCGATCTAACCCACAAGACAGACATTTCGAGAAAAAGGGTGTTGAAGTTACGCTGTCACATCCAAAAGTACTAATCTGACAATAACTAAGTTATTTTTGCATGGATTTCGCTAAAATTTTTACACAATATTCCTGATCACATATTCCACTAATATAAATAACAAAATATTAAAGAATTTTTATATTTTAAAAGTAAACACGAACTTATCACTTGGGTTATTTCACCGTTGTAGCTGAGAAAGATCCACCTGTAAAAAAGTTGTTGCATAAAATAAATTAATATAGCTCTCGACTGCATAATAATTTTGTACATGATTCTGACATTCAATACAAATTCATAGAGAATAAAACAAATAATAAGATAAAACTTGTTTATGGTCGTTTCAGTGAAAGGTCCTTACATCGAAATTATGACGAGTGGTAATCTCTTTCCTCCATCATCGCTAGTGATCACTATTGATGAAACGCCTGTTCACACCTGTTCATCTTGGAGGATCATCCGGAGTGATCACTGAAAGTGAACGTATGTGAACGATCCTTTATCCGCTCATTCAGCCCAAATACAACCATATACACCTTTCACACTAAGCTAACAGCTTGTGCCGTGAAAGGGGAGTTTGCCGGCACCTGGGATCGAAACACGGATCCCTTGTTCTGAAAGCCGAGACTCTACCAGAGAAATCACGACAAACTACCGACAAACTTACGACATACATTTTTAATTTCGATAAAAAAAAACCATTATGGACGACGATAATATTGCAACAATATTCCCTTACACATAGGTACTGTGTGTGGGGAGAAGACAGTGTAACTATTTGATAGAAAGTAAATGTTCATTTTCTTTTACCTAAATATTGACATTCATTGATTGTTAGGCGGTGCGAAGTTCGCTAGATCAGCTAGTATACAATAAAAACCAATGTATGTTCAGTAGACATCCAGTCTTTGTCCGAAACTTAAAAATAATAATATAAAAGAGTTCGTTGGTAGCCTGGATGTAGAGTCTCGGCCTCGTGAACAAGGGGTCCGTGCTCCTTGATTCGATACCAGGTGCCGGCAAACATCCCTTTCACGACACAAGCTTTTAATAGCTTACTGTGAAAGGTTCATAAGGCTGTATTTGGGTTTATAACAAAAAATACAGATATATCTTTTGTTTTAAATAGTAATATAACTAGAGTTGGCCGTTATAACTAATAACTCATTTTTAAACTCATTATTTCAAAATAACTAAACTTACAGTTTCTTGTCAATAACATAAATGTTATTTTCGACGACGACGTTATTCGACTGTTCTAACAAGGTTATCGTTATTCCGTTTAGTTATTGTCGACGACTATAGTCATTTCGTTTTCGTTTAGTTATATTATAACGTCATTGTTACGACTTTGTTATTGTCGTCGTTCAATAACGTTTCAATAACGTAGCACGTTATTGAACGACTACAGTTTTTTCATATTTCGTTTGGTTTAATAACTTCGTATGTTATTAAACGATGGCAGTTATTTTGTTTTTATTTTTAGTTGTGTAGTTATTTTGATTTTTTTGGAGGAACACAATAGTTTCGTTTAAACGTAGTCATTCGTTCATTTAGAGGTAGCTGGTAGGTACAAGTTTTCTAATAATGACATTAATAAATCAAAGGATAATTTTGAATATAATATTTGTTTGATTTTAAACTGGTGATATATTATTTCGGAATGAAATATAATTTTAATACGTTTTTTTTTTTTTTTTACAATTTGATCGTTATTGAATATCATTTTTTAATAACTGTTATTTACAAATACCGATAACTGGTTGAACGTTATTTTGAAATAACAGTTATTCCCACCTCTAAATATAACAGGTGTGCCATGTGTTTAATATTGTGAACAAATACATCTTCAGGCCTCTCCTGAAACCGTCGTAGTCGAATTTATATTAGGTAAAGTTCATTGGTATCTACCAAAGTTTTTTTATAATCAGTGAATTACGAATGGTACAAAAACATGTTGACTGAAATGTGATAAGAAAGGAATTTAATTTAAAGATAAAATAAATAAGTAAAATATATCGGAAATTATGAAATGATTAGATACTAGAGAAATAATGGAATACAAAATGACAGTTGGAGCATTGACCTACGTTGTATAGATTTACAAATACATAGGTACTTATTCCAAAAATAATATTATTGTTTCATATCTTATTTATTAATTTTACAATATCCATTTTTAAAGACTATGTACTACTTGACATACTATTTATTTTGATTAGAAATACTCGCTGTGTTAGAACAATAATGACATATGGTGTAGAAACAAGAGCAGACACGGTACGAACAAAAAACCTACTAAGAACATCAGAGATGAAAACATTACGTGCTATTGCGGGCAAAACTCTCAGAGACAGAATAAGAAACATTGAGATTAGGAACATATGCAACATGGAGGACATCATTGGTGTATGTCTGCTTTCAATAGATAAATAAAATAAATAACGTTTAGTTAGATGGAAATGGTCTGTGCATCCTATATACCTGACAAAGCAGTGAGAAACACAATGAATGTCCTTCAAGTCTGCAATACAAAAGATATTTTGTACCTATATGAACATAATATTTATTTATTTATTTATAAAATTATATTTTTTACAATTTAAAATACAATACACTTGTAGGTAGTGTTGTGGAATTCTCAAGAAATAATTTTTCGAGAAATTTACCGAGATATTTCTCGGTAAATTTCTCGAAGTAGAGAATTTTCGGAGAGTAATTTTTATTTTTTATTTAACAGTATAATAATGATACATACTTTGTTCAATCAATCAATAACAATGTACAAATTTTGAGACAATTTATCACCAATATGGCTACAATTAATTATGGAAACAAAAAAATGTTAGGTACCTACATAGAAAAAAGTGCTAATAACTGAGAAAAATCTTGATCTTTGACACCCCACATGCCCATATTTAAGTAAAAAAAAAAATTGCAGGTACGTACATGGAAAAAGTGTTAATAACCTCTGATTTGGGCCTTAATCAGCCCCAATTTTTTTGGATCGATCAGATTGGCTGCAAAATGTACTGGGCAAAAGGTCAAAATACCACTAAGAAAAATTATGGACAGAAATTTCTCTTCAATCAGAGGAGAAATTTCTCGTTCTCGAGAAATTTCATTGGAGAATTTTCTTTTCTCACATCACAACTTGTAGGTAATTACAAACTTAAACTTATATACTAGTTAATCAAAATATTAATTTACATTCTTTGCATTCCACCCCACCACATGGATCAGAATTTTTCCTTTACATAATTTGCGCATTTAAAGGCTGCCAGTGTTCCAACTTCGTTGAGTAATAATAAAACAAACAATGGTGGTTGTTGCTAAAAGTTGTACTTTTAATATTCGACTGTGCTCAGAACAAAGGTATCAAACCACAATTATGGTAAATGGTTTAATGTTTTAAAATCAATCATTCTGTATATATTCTGGTAAAAGAATTCAGTCCCCAAACCGTTTATAGAAAACAGTCCGTTTTATAGAAAAAGCAAAATATTTTTTTTTAGCTAAGACTTAATTGCAAATTTCTAATAGGATAAAGCAGTCAAAGAGAATGAGTTTCATTATTAACACTAAAAAATTTCACGCAGACATAATTTTACGGCGAGGTAAAAGGAATCAAACCACATAACCCCAAACATGCGACATACATAGGGTTGCCAGATGGTATCCAAAAGGAGGACATGTCCTCCTTTTTTATGTTTTTTCCTCCCATCCTCCCTTACCTACTGTAAGTCCTCCTTTTTGCTAAACATCGGGTGCTGCGAGTTTTTTCACTGATTAATACTCAATGGAGCAAAGAGAGGAATAGACCTAGTGTGTATAGTCAGTTAAATCTTTAATTCCTACTCAATACAACTTCAAAAACATGACATGTGAAGATTTTTCTAATTATTTGTTGAAAAACCAAAAGTTTCTTTCCAAAATTTGCAGCTCAACTGAATATGAGTAAAATAAAGTAAAATAATATAAAAAAATTCGTTTGATTTCTGAATGTCCTCCTTGTTTACAGAAAATCCTCCTTTTTATACCCATCTGTCCTCTTTTATCAAATTATCATCTGGCAACCCTAGACATACATATCTCTTTTACATGTTGCTAAACTTTGTCAGGACAAAGGATTGAATCAACATTTTTTTTAATTTTTTGCTTATAACTTGATAATTCCTGAATATTCTCTCTTAAATTTTTATGACATAATAAAAAAAAAACTACATTACAATAAGACGGTAAAATAATAATGACAATAATTTGACATTTTCTTTATCCTACAGTTTTTCGCTTCTCCTACAAAATTTTACCAATATGGTTTGATGCCTTTGTCCTGAGCATAGTCGATATTATGAACCATCGAATATTCTGTATCACCAGTCCACCAGTAGCATGAACTATTTTTTTTATTATTTCTCTCGAACTCGTTACACGATTTTACGAACGAGTTCGTAAAATTATCGAAATGATCACATTGTAAATGTCACTAATATTGGGTCTCTACAACTGTCACCGTAATATAATTGCATTTATATAATGCGATCTTATTAGCCTACGGGTGGTGTTATCAGAATATAATATTGTAATTGTAATATACAACACACTTCAATAAATAAGATTATTATTACAGTATGTATTGTGTTGGTAATGGTATGCTGTGAGGCCTGTGAGTTTGCATAACTATTTATAATACTGGTACACAATATGTAGTAGTAGAATTCCATAATTGGATAAGTTGATACAAGCATTTCGTTCTACTGTAGAGTAAACAACGCGAGAGAAAAGTATTTCCACTTCCTAGGTCATTATCAATCTATAAAGACTTATTGATAATGACCTTGGAATTCCACTTCCACGTACGTCACTTTTACGTTGTTTAAACCATGGAGAAACGAAACTCTTGTTTCAATTGATCCAATATTATACTTAACAACAATATTATGTCAAAGCATATAATATAATTATATTTGATGGAAATAAACTGTTTGAGTGTTACTATATACAATGATCGGTACAGTTATCTCTGATTAGTTAACTTCAACTTACAAGAGTTTTATGAAACCTCCTGCGTATCTTTGTGTAAACAATCGGTGTGGTGCTCTTGCTTTTGAGACGCGAAGACTCGGGTTGGATTCCCAGCCAGGGCTATTATGATAAATTACATTTTTCAAATTCCTGAGTGCTGTGCAATTCACGTGAGGCGAATATCGTCGGTAATGGGGTGTTCACATTTGGCGAATATCGCCAGCCGAATTTCAAAATATAACGCCAGGCGAAAAAACAAAATTCGCCGTACGTCCATTGATCGTCACACCTGTTCACACAGTCTACCGATATAGAAACGATCTGTCAGATGCGCTTTGATTTTGACACTGTTTTCAAAATGGCGTCGAGATGGAGATCGCGAAGTGTTTATTTTTAGTCGAAAATGTAGAGGTTATAAGGCGCCTTTTAATCAAGGAAACAAACGCCACAAACCAACAACAAAGATAACAGCTGTCACGAAGCGGGAAACATTTATAAAATTTATAGGTTATAAAGTTTTTACCATAGATATGAACGCCGCGCACATCTGCGCATGCGCGAATCGTTCAATCGTCCGAAAATGTTGGAAGGTGGTCAACTCGAGACGATATCGTTTCTACTGGTTTTTATCGTTTCAGACTAGCTGTCATTTTGTTCACACGGTTCAAATGGCTGGCGATATTTTGGTGCCTGGCGATATTCGCCAAAGTGAGAACACCACATAAACCGAAATATCGTCAGTCATTCGAACCGTGGGAACAGATTGTCAATAAATTTGAAACGATAAAAACAAAACTCAAGTTGACCAGCTTTCAACTTTTGTTTGTTGGTTTCCTAATGCGCGCATGCGTAGATATGCGCTGTATCCATATCCATGGTAAAAACTTTATATTTGGTTCCCGTTTCGTGGCAGCTGTTATGTTTATTGTTGGTTTGTGGGATTTGTTTCCTTAATTAAAATGCACCTTATATCCTCTAATACAACATTTTCAAGTAATAATGCGAACTCGACGACCGCTTTATGTCGTCTCGTGTGATTACCACTTTATGTATATATATATATATATATATATATATATATCCAACTCCTCGACGGGTGAAGACGTACACTCATTGCCTGATGATGGAATCTCCAATGATTCCGAAAGCTCGCGAACAAAAACTTCGACGCGACGTATCCGTAAAGAATATACAATCATATATATATATATATATATATATATATATATATATATATATATATATATATATATATATATATATATATATATAAATGTGTGTATCGTCGCGTTATCTATAATAGGTACAAGATTCATATCTCGGTTTAGTATTAACTAGATCTGTGTGAATTGAACATACAAAAAAAAATGGAAAACATAATTCAATGTGGATTAAAATAGGTTTACCTGTTTATTGTACTTAATTACGTGATGTTGACTAAATGTTTATAATGAAAGATAAGATAAAAATATTTGTATTCACCTACCTAAATACCATCCTATTGTCAATTACAAACATTGTTATATAAATCATTCTAGCCTACCATCACAACATTTCCAACAAATGGAGTAGCCAGCATGGTAGGAGACCCACCTACGGCCTGGATAACTCAGAAGTACTATACTATACCCTCACGTAGTGTTCCAAGTGGGTTAGGAAGAGAGAACGGAACGCCATGTAGATCTATCCTTACATACTTCTTTCGCTTCTTCTACATTCATACAATTTCTCATGCACGCACGTCGACTCCTCTATTTATAGGAGTCGACGTGCGTGGATATTTTTTAAATTGTAAATATTTTCTAGAGACAGGTATTCATAAACCTACAATATCTCCATAATACGAGTAGAATAGTAATAATTACAATAGTACCGATAGTTCTATCGTTTTACTCCATTTCACTGCGTACAGTCGGGAAGAGACTAAGGTAGCATTCACATTGCTTCACTGATTATCCAGAGTGTCAGGGTCAAACCTGTTCATCGAAAGTGAACACGTCTGTTCACATTTGTTCATCCTATGCTTTCACTGCCATGTCAATACTCTCAGTCATGTTGTATGTAGTTTAACATATTTTCGTACACAAATAATTAAACAAATTCAAAAATAAAAAATAACACATAAAATAAACTAATATAGCTCTCGACTGCATAATAATTTTGTACATGATTCTGACATTCAATACAAATTCATAGAGAATAAAACAAATAATACGATAAACTTGTTTAAGGGCCAATATTATAAAAGTCCGTTAGCTCAAGTTATTTTAATATGGTCCAAAATTTGATATAACTACTCGTTTTTCAGCATTATAAACATCCGTTGATATTATTTCAGTAAAATGTTACCATCGGCTTTAACTGGCCGACCGACCAGGGATAAGTTTTGACGACTAGCATTGCTGTCTCACTATTTGCCTGAAGAGAGAAAGAAATAACTATAGATGAATCTACGCACGTGTTTTGTTAGGATATATTCTCATAGCATCGCTGTCATTTACTCATTTGTTTTGTGTAAATTATGAGATTGTTGGGTGAAGTTTTTATGAATGGGGAGCAGGGGCCCTATTCTCCAATCTCGATTGATAAATGTCACCTGTGAGATATGTCGATTGAAAAACTCGCACGAAAAGTCGAATGGTAGTCTACGACCCTATTCTTGACGCCATACGAGATAAAAACGGTCGACATTCGAGAAGCTACTGGCAACGTCGCACTTTTCGTATGTTTTTGTATGTGGTCATCGAAAAATGACATTTATTTAGAGATATAATTAACGGATCTATAAAAAACATCATCGGGGAAGGCCGCCATCTTTGAACCTGTGGCACGTGTGTTAATATAACTCAAAAAATAATTAGTTTTATACTAATTCTCAACCGTAAATAACCTTATTGTTTTCCTATATTAATCCAATCAGTGTGTGAAATCTTTCTGTACTTATCTTGGTAAGTCACACCATTCCTTAAATCCAAAATGAAAGACAAACCGCCGGACGAAGGAAAACCACCCGATGACCCCGATTCGGATAATGATTCACTGATAACGGTTCCAGACTTTGAAATTCCAACTTCTCCAGCTGAATATGTCTCCATTTCTACCGTGAGAAAGCTTAAGAGAAAGGGACAAATGATCTCTTTTACTGAAGATGAGCCTATGATTCCTTCCCAGCCCACCAAGAAAACATCCCTCCCTACAACTCACCACCTCAACAACAACCTAATGGCTGAACAGACCCAGACTGCCCCTATCCACGTATCTGCAACAAGGCAATATTACGAAATTTCAGACCCTGGCCCGTACATTGTTCACGCACAGAAGGAATCACAAGACCTAAAAACTTTCCTACACCCGATAGATTTCGGGAACGAGTTGAAAAAAATATCTATTAAGGGTATAGTGATGGGATCCCTGAAGGGACTGGGCAGGAACAAAATCTCTGTGGAATTTAATTCTGCATTTTTCGCAAACTCCCTCCTAAAAAACTCCATCCTCCAGACTAAAGGATACAAGTGCTTCATCCCCACACACAGCATCTCTCGAATGGGTCTAATCCGTGGAATTCCAGTGGGAGATGAATATTCAAATGAAAACCTTACTAACATCTTGGAAAGCCCTAATGGATTTGGTAGAGTATTAAAATGCAGAAGGTTGAATTTTAAAGACAAAACTTCTGATCCTCCATCTTGGAAACCCTCAAGGACAGTCGTGGTCACATTTGATGGTCAGAAACTTCCCGAAAGAATTTTTCTGGCTTATACCTCCATACGCGTCGAAAAATACGAATTCCCAACGATACAATGCTGGAACTGCTGTAGATATGGACACACGAAAACTCAATGCCGATCTCAACCCCGGTGCTTCAAATGCTCTGAACAACACCCCGGAGAAAATTGCACTAACACAAATATAACTTGCTGCAATTGTTCAGGCCCTCATGTGGCAACAAGTATGGTATGCCCTGAATTGTCTAGACAAAAATCGATAAAAACAACAATGACTGAACAGAACATATCGTTCGCAGAGGCATCAAGATGTATCCCATCAACTAAAAACACATACTCTTCAAAAACGACTACAAATCCACCATCTTCCCACCGTCAAACAATGACTTTCTACAACAGAATTAAGCCCACCCCCTCCCCAAAATTAACTCAACAAACAAATTTAAATAACAAAAAAGAAACTGATGAGTTAATCTTTTTTCCCAATGGAACACACTTGGTCCCAACCAATGGTTGTGGGCTGGGTAATTCAAATGTTACAGATATTCCAAACCTCTCTCAAATAGTACAAACTTTGTTAACTTTTATTACAACTACAATCTCTAACTCCCATCCATTACCGTCCAACGTAGCTGACTCTTTAAAAACACTTCAACATATCTTTAATATTCAACCCAAACAATCTAATAATACTTCAATGGAATAGCCGTAGCGCTATTCCAAACAAATCAGATATCCTCTATCTTATACAAAAATTTCAACCAGATATCATAGCACTCTCAGAGACGTGGCTTAAACCTGATAGTTTATTCTCTATTCCAGGATTCTCTTGCCTACGTAATGATCGCTCTGATGGAAAGGGCGGATGCGCACTTTTCATCAAATACCCCATTTTATTTACCCCAATTAATGCACTCCCAAACCCTCCCACTTTCAACATCGTTGGAGCAATAATTGAGAATATTTCCTTTCTTTCAGTATACATTCCACACCCAAATCCATCAATAATTCACTCGGTGAAGGATATTTTGTCTTCTCTAAATGATCCTATAGTTATAGTGGGTGACTTCAACTGCCACCACAACCTTTGGGGTTCTGAAACAAACTCGAGTGCAGGTTGGTCATTAGTGAACGTGTTAGATTCAGTGGGCATGTGTGTCCTGAACAATGGCTCTCCAACCCGTATTTCTCTGCCTCAACAAAAGAGAAGTTGTGTTGACCTGACACTCTGCTCTTCCTCATTAGCCTCTATCTCCGACTGGTATATTCATGATGATGCTTTGGGCAGTGATCATCTTCCCATTGTTACATCCATCTATAAATCTCCCTCTCTTGGGTGTACAAGTGCATCAACTCGCATATATAGTACGTCGAATGCAGACTGGGGCTTATTCTCAAGTCACATGGAGAATCATATCGACAATCTCCCTAAACCCTCTCCTCACAATGTCCTCACCTGTTACTCTGAATTCACGAAAATACTGAGGGATGCTTCAAAAGATTCAATCCCCCGGAAGAAACTAAAATCTGGCAAATTTCCTCCTTCTCCTCCTTGGTGGGATCCCGAATGTACAGCAGCGGTGAAAGAAAGAAAAAATCTCCTCAAACTCTATAGATCAAATAAAACAGAGGACAATATATTGAAATACCTGAAATGTAAAGCTAAAACAAAAAGAACTCTCAAAGACAAGAAAAGGAAAGGATGGATGGAATTCTGCAACTCTCTGTCACCCGAACACCCGACATCTGACATATGGAGTAAAATTAGACAGTTTAGACGAGTTTTCTCCCCTAGACATTTTTCCTTCTCGGACACCACTTTGACCAACTTCCTCAATAAACTTGCTCCTACAACTTGCCCAACCAAAGAAGAAATGCCCTCACTATATTACATTCCTCATTTCTCACACTCTCTTGACGCCCCTTTTACATATCAAGACTTACTGACTGTACGCAAACATGTAAGGGACTCAGCTCCCGGACCGGATGGCTTTCCATACGCATTTTTACATATGATTGATGAGAAATCAGTCAGATATTTTATTGACTTAATCAATGCAGCCTTTACTTCAGGGGAAATTCCGGAAGACTGGAAAACACAAAGAATTATCCCAATCCTCAAACCGGGCAAAGATCACAATAAAAGTGACTCTTATAGACCAATTGCTTTATCATCTGTTCTAGGGAAAACTGTTGAACACCTGCTAAATAACAGATTAGAGCATTATGTAGAGTCAAATAACCTCTTAGGTGATTCCCAATATGGATTCCGTAAGGGCAAGAGTACGTGTGATAATCTCTCAATCCTAATCACTGATGTTCATCTAGCTCGTGCTAGAGGTGAGATCGTGGGTGCAGTCTTCTTGGATGTAACTTCTGCTTATGATAATATATCATTGCATACCCTTCATTCCAAATTAGTGCAGATTGGTGTCCCTCCGAAAACAGCAAATTTCATTCACAACCTCCTATGTGGAAGACACATCTCGTATGTTAAATCCACAAAAGAACAATTCAATAGGATGGTATGGAAGGGTTTACCGCAAGGATCTGTGCTGAGCCCTTTACTTTATAACATATACACATCAGACCTCGAAAAAGTTGTCCAGAGTGAAATCCAAATACTCCAATACGCTGACGATATAGCAATATATACAACAAAAAAATCTGTGCCAGATGTAGAAAGTTCCTTAAATTCGGCTCTTGAATCTGTATCTCAATGGCTCATAGCGCATGGTCTGTCCCTCGCTCCAAGCAAATGTTTCTCTATGTTGTTTAAGGGTCGCGGACGACCGAAAACATTAAACCTAAGGTGTGATAACAACCCAATTTCTCAGGTCGAACAAATTAGATTCCTTGGTTTATTAATCGACTCTGGTTTGTCATGGAAACCCCACATAGACTATGTGATTTCCAAATGTGAGAAATCCATTAACATACTAAGAGCAGTGTCTAGAGTATGGTGGGGGGCACACCCAAAGACCCTCAGATCCATGTACTTTGCTCTGGTGAGATCTCACCTTGACTACGCCTCTTTCTTGCTTCATCCTCTCCCAAAATACCTTGAAGTCTCCCTTGATAGAATTCAATACAAGGCCTTACGCATTATTATAGGTGCGATGAGATCTACACCAACAAATGCCTTGCAGGTGGAAAGTGGAGACCCCCCCTTATCACTGAGGAGGCAACTCCTAGCGGAAACATACATACTCAAATCCTCACGGATTTCTACTCACCCTATCATCAATAAGACCCAGCTTCTTTCAGAGTATGTCCAGGAAAATAGATCCCGAAGACCCAAGCCGCTTCCCCCTTTAGTGATTGGACTTAGATCCATCAACATCTTTCAAAATCAAGCTCCCATTTATCAAGACACAAAGTTCCCCTTTTTCTCATGTGCATTTGAGGCTGCTACATTTTTTCCCCGAACAGAGGTTCTTGATATCCCGAGACATCATTCAAAAGCCAATCTCATATTTTCAGAAATTGTACAAACCCATTTCCCAAACCATACAGCTATATACACTGATGGATCTAAGACGAACAATGATTCCCCAGTCGGAGCGGCATTTGTCTGCCCATCTCTCAACGTGACAAAAAAGATTAAACTACCCTCGGGAACATCAGTTTTCACTGCAGAGGGAGTGGCTGTATTGGAAGCTCTTAAATTTATCCAGGAACACAGCTTTTCACAAAGTATTATTCTTTCGGATTCACTTTCCACCATCCATAAAATGGACTCCAACCCAAAACATCTTTTAAACAGTGTGGTTGCGTTACAGATTAAACACAATATAGTTGATTTGGCCCTACGGGACTGTGAGATCGTATTGGCGTGGATTCCGGGGCACAGTGGTATAGTCGGTAATGAACTGGCTGATCGTGGTGCCAAGGAGGCTGCTACAGAGGGCGAAAATGTCCATCCTTGGACTCATGCAGAAGACCTCATTCCCCTACTAAAAATGAAAATGAGAAAATCGTGGGAAAAGAGCTGGAAAGAATCGTCAATGGTAAAGGGATCCCGATATGCAACAATACAACCCGATATTCCTCCTAGCCCCTGGTTCGTTAATGCAGGCTTCAGTAAAAGGTGTACATCAATAATATGTCGCCTTCGACTGGGCCATAACTGTTCCCCGGTACATCTGAACAGAATAGGAGTTAGGAACGATCCCATATGCGATTGTGGTGGTAACGAAGGAACCCTCGATCACATCTTTTTCGAATGTCCTCTTTACAACGGCCGATATTTTTACTTCCATCTATCCTTCCTGGGTGTTCCTCTTCCTGCATCTGTCCACAGTGTCTTGATTAGTGCCAATATGAATGTCCTTCGTTGTGTTGCGCGTTTCATAAACGAGTCAGATATAAAAATATAATTTTTCCTATTCCTCTTATTTCCTTTTCCTTATTTTAAGATTTATTAACTAAACGTGCCCAAGATTGACAGTCGGTGGCGAAATCACTGAAAATGGTGGAAGCCAAAACAAGTGAAAGGAAGAAGAAGAAGAAGAAGAAGAAGACATTTATTTATACTCTTTTTCACGAGATGGCGTTGATGGCGCTTTCGAGTGGGGAGACATGTGACGCACAAAGATGGCGCTTTTATATGAGAAGTCACAATCAATCTCAAATTTTTCGTTATATTTTTACTTAAACTAAAATACTTTATAAATGCGGCATCACTTTATTTTATTTTATACCGTTTGCAAAATGTAAACGACCATTGAGTGACTCATGGCGGCCATTCTTATCAATTTTTGACATGTCGATTGGTGTGACATTCATCTCGAAGGGTAAAACACCACTCGACATATTCTCGCATGATATCGTGTGACATTTGTCGTCTACGACTTTCAAGAATAGGGTTTTTGAGAAATCAGTCGAAAATAATAAAATCTCGCTTGTGACATCCATCAATCGAGATTGGAGAATTGGCCCCCAGGTAGATAAAAGGGACAGGCAAGATCTTATGTGACCACTGGTTGAAAACAATGGGTACAGTAGGCAAAAATATTTCTTTTTAACGAATTGTCAAAATAGTTTTATAATGCAGTATCTAGTAGAATGTACGAACAGATCGCCATTCGTAAAGTGTCGACATACTTACGAATATTGGGTTCCTCGTTTATAATTTCGGCCCTAAATGGTCGTTTCAGTGAAAGGACCTTTCATCAAAATTATGACGAGCGGTAATCTCTTTCCTCCGTCATCGCTAGTGATCACTGTTGATGAAACCATAGACTTTAATACTAGGTATATACCTAGACAGAGTACCTCGGTAACTTTTCATAGCGGTAAAGTGAGGCAAACAAAGATTGTCTCTTTCGCACAGTTGGTTGGCAAGAACTATGGCAATAACGTCGCGATTTGTATGGGAAGTGTGGAGTATGCTGTGAAATTTTCGCATTTATTTAACTAAAATAGACGTAACAGTTGAAAAATTAAAATGAAGCGGTTAAGAAAGCAACTGAAATGTCTAGTAATATAAAAAATACCAACATAGTGTTTATTTTTCCTATGTTTATGAGGTGATTCTTACATTGTTGATATGTTTGGCTCATGTCCTCAAACTACCAAAATAAAACCCCCGGAGTAGAATGTTATTTTACTTTATTTAATAACACAATAATACCTACGTCTTTACAGGACAATAAGAGCTTGGGGCTTCTATTTTCGAGTGTCCTGTAAAAGGCAGGTGTTCGAAAAATTAAGACATTGTACATCTTAAATTCAGCGATGAGGTTTGCCACCCGTCCTGAATGTCTTGATTTTATATTGGCACGAAGAGGGCAGCTTGCATGTTTCTTGCATGCAGCTGGTCCGCTGGTTACCCCACTTGTGGGATATACCGTGATGGTATAGTAGTAGTAACTTCTATTTGAGCCAATATCTCAAGTAAATGTACCTACATATTAACTTTTATGTCACATGGTTGCCGGCTCCCGGCTGTGTGATGTTGCTCGGTGCTGAATAAGTACTAGGTTATTGATGCATATTTGGGTGTCGACGGTAGTATTTAGATTTTTGCCTAGTCTGGGCGATGCTCCCTGCTCCACAGTCTACCTATTTGATATTGTACTTGCAATGTATTATTGTTTTCATTTCCAATATTTATGTATATGTATACCTGTAATTTGATTTATTATTCTCAAGATCAACTATTATTACTTACTCTGTGATTATTCATGAGAAGTGATAGGATTCAATGCGTGTAATTCTGGGTTCATAAAAAGATATTTTTTTTTATCTGTTTTTACTTTATTTTAATGTTTTCTTATCTACTCAAATGTTTTTTATTTTATTATTTTGTTGGATTTTTGTTAACTTCAATGTTTATTCTTCATTGATAATGTTATTGGTTCTTGGTTGTATGTTTACTTTTTTATATTTTTCTATTTATATGTATATTATATGATTCTTTGTTAAAGGCTTATAGCCGTTTATTTTGTAAAATAAATTAATAAATAAATAGAGGATGATCTCTGAATTCATTACACAGTAGATCCACTGGCTATCTTTTTCATAGGAGATAAATAGATGAAATTGTATACAGAGAATAAATTCTCGATCTTTACCACAGGTGAACTAGAATTGGTTTGATTAACATTTTTAGTCATTCAACGGAGATGAAATTTAGATCCAACCCTGGCTCCTGGATCAGCTCTTGCTTTCAAAAATTTAGATAACAATATTAAAAATGTTTGTGGAGTAAATGTGGTTTGTGAAATAATAAAAGAAAGAAATAATTGTAAAAAATAAACTTTATTGAAATTATTATAAATGTACAAATAGTTTTCATATACCTAGTACATAGTATTTATTCATTGATTCGGATAACAAAACATTTGAAAATACATGTGAACAGAAATAATATACAAAATCACAAAACAAAAACAATTTTATCAGACACTTTGCAATTTGTTCGATCAAAAATGGGGTTTTGATTGAAGCCGATTGTTCAATTCTAAATCTACCTTCGGCCAGATGTATAAAGTAAATCCTAATTTTATATCTGTTAAAATATACTAAAATAAATTTAGAGTCCGATGAAGATTTCATTGATTAGCAAAAAAAGGTATATCATTAAAATGACTATTACTAACTTAATATTAAAACTATGAACTACTGTATATCGTCAACAAAATTTTAAAACCACACCAAACTTAAAATAAAAAGAAAAACCGGATTATAATTAATACCAAACACTAAACAACTCCTTATTATTATCAATACATTCATTCAAAAGTATAAAATATGGTATAAACGAGGATTTTATAACAAAACACGAGGAACCGTTAAGCAAACGTACCGCAGAAACCAATGTTTTGCCAACCAGCTAACGAAAAGTGCCGTGCAATTCGACACACTTTTGAGGGTTAGTACGCCGTCTAGGTATAAAGTATTAATGTATATGGATGAAACGCCCGTTCACACCTATTCATCTTGGAGGAACATACGGAGTGATCACTGAAAGTGAACAAATATGAACGACCCTTAAGCTCATACCAGACTTGATTAGTTCAACTGAAACACAACCATACCCAACAGCTTTACCGCACTCCCCTTTCTTCAACGTATTCCTAATCTAAGTCATGGCTAACACATTATTTTCATTCACGCTGTTTTCTATTGCATCATACACATTCCCATTCGCATTCAAACAAATCTTCAAAATACTCCTTCCGTCTCCGTAATACACATTCATCATTCACTAACACACATCCGTCCTTGTCTTATATCCCTTTCATACTGCTCATGTGCTCATATTTGATCCTGTCGTCTATCGTATCACTTCATTCCAGTAAATCTTCATACTTTCACTGGCATACATAGTAGACAATTTCTTACATTCTTCTAATTATGAAAATTTGAATATTTGGAACAGTATTGTTTTTGTCATTACATTTAATAAAATTATTAAACAATGGCGACATTGAATATTCGCAGGTTTAAATAACAGTATCCAAAATTTCAGGTTTTACTCATCTTATTCACATATTTTTTTTATTATTGTTACTTATTTTATTATCAAATCACCAGACTTATTTACTATATTCAAACAAAATTTACACTTAAGAGTTTATCCACCACTCTGCAGCCTTTTATGTCTTTATAAATAACTACAAGTATTGTGCTTAATTTTTAATTCAAATATTACACTCAAAAGGTTTTTCACCACTGTGAATTCTTTTATGTATCTGCAAAGCACTAGACTGATTAAACTTTTTCATACAAATATTACACTCAAAAGGTTTTTCACCACTGTGAATCCTTTTATGTGTCTGAAAAACACAAGACTGATTAAATTTTTTCATGCAAATATTACACTCAAAAGGTTTTTCACCACTGTGAATCCTTTTATGTGTTACTAGAACTCCTAAACCTTTTCATGCAAATATTACACTCAAAAGGTTTTTCACTACTGTGAATCCTTTTATGTATCTGCAAAGCACTAGACTGATTGAACCTTTTCATGCAAATATTACACTCAAAAGGTTTTTCACCACTGTGAATCCTTTTATGTGTCTCCAAATGAGTAGTCTGATTAAATTTTTTCATACAAACATTACACTCAAAAGGTTTTTCACCACTGTGAATCCTTTTATGTGTCTCCAAATGAGCAGACCGATTAAACTTTTTCATACAAATATTACACTCAAAAGGTTTTTAACTACTGTGAATCCTTTTATGTATCTGCAAAGTACTAGACTGATTAAACTTTTTCATGCAAATATTACACTCAAAAGGTTTTTCACCACTGTGAATCCTTTTATGTGTCTCCAAATGAGTAGTCTGATTAAATTTTTTCTTACAAATATTACACTCAAAAGGTTTTTCACCACTGTGAATCCTTTTATGTTTCTCCAAATGAGCAGTCTGATTAAATTTTTTCTTACAAATATTACACTCAAAAGGTTTTTCACCACTGTGAATTCTTTTATGTATCTGCAAAACACTAGACCGATTAAACTTTTTCATACAAATATTACACTCAAAAGGTTTTTCACCACTGTGAATCCTTTTATGTGTCTGTAAATTACAAGAAATCCTAAACCTTTTCATGCAAATATTACACTCAAAAGGTTTTTCACTACTGTGAATCCTTTTATGTGTCTGCAAAGCACTAGACTGATTAAACTTTTTCATACAAATATTACACTCAAAAGGTTTTTCAACACTGTGAATCCGTTTATGTACCTGTAAATTACCAGAATCCCTAAATTTTTTCATACAAATATAACATTCAAATGGTTTTTCACCACTGTGAATCCTTTTATGTCTCTCCAAATGAGTAGACCGACTAAACTTTTTCATACAAATATTACACTCAAAAGGTTTTTCACCACTGTGAATCCTTTTATGGCTCTCCAAATGAGCAGACTGATTAAACCTTTTCATACAAATATTACACTCAAAAGGTTTTTCTCCACTGTGAATCCTTTTATGAGACTTCCTTCTAACTTTTGAATCACTTGTCGTCTCCTTGCTGTTTACACTTGGAACAGCTTTACGCCTCGTTTCCTTAAGTGAGTGATTACTTGAACACGGTGCACACTCTGTATGCGGAAAAGATGCACTGGCCGCTGTCACATTGTTGGCTCTCCCACATTCAACTTTTATATCGGGTTCATGTATATCAATATCACCATACGGAACTGCGTAGCCAATGTCACAGCTTTCTTTCTCCACCGGTTCACGTTTCACATCTATTTTCGCCAAAAAAGCTTCGATTTCATCATCCTCAGTTACACATATTAGCATGTCACACAAGACGCACTTATCCTGTTGGCAGTTTACAATACTGTGTTCACTAGCACTGGTTACCTCCATTATGTCCCACAATAATACCAGTAATGACTAAATGTTTTGTAAATACGTCGAGCATCTATTCTTTAAATATATTGCGTTATGGATATTTATTGAACTTTCTAATGTATGTATAAAATATTTGACGTAACAGGAGTCACAATCCGGTTGTATTTTGACGATGATATAGCCACAAAATAAATTATTTTGATATATCCCGCACATATGACGTATTACAACCGTCGACATTAACTCACGGGATAGTAATATTATAATGTACAGTATTGTGCAAATTAATGGAATCACTATAAAGTTTTGCATTTTTTGCAAATTGCAGCACTTTAATGTCGCTTGTCAGCTGATAAAGCAATCAAAACATGACTTATAGCTTTCTGGTTATTGTTGGAAATCGTTATTTGTCAATTTTGCAGCTATTTTTTGATATTTTATCATTCAAATCTGTGTATTCAATAATTGGTGAGTTTGTACAGTATATCTTTCGTGATGGATATCACACCCAGGATGCGCGAAAACATTGTCACTGTACTGTTTGCTCCCTCGAAGATCACTGGCTCTGGCTCACACCAAACAGCAACTGGCTTGCTATTGCACAATACTCCAGTTCTTATACTGTTCTGTGTCAGAGACAATGTACCTGTCAATTTACATTGACAGTCCCACACACCACAGATGTACAATCTGTGGATATTTTACCAAAGTGCATACACTACATCCCTCCCTTATCAAAATAAATAATTACAATTTTTAATTACACCCAGTATGAAATATATTTTTGTTCTCTCTGCCCACTCCGTCCGGGACAAGGCGCGAGGGCATAGCACAGTATAGTATAATTGTCAATCAACACAATCACATTAGCTAATAATATTAAGCTTGTATGATTTACACTGAATTAACACAATGGACTTATGTGTATTATTATATATAGTAAACTAACACTGTGGTGTATGACTGTGTACTCTCCTTCCTTCTCTAATATATGTAATAATAATAACAAAAACCTCACTGCACAAAAACAAACATTATCAAATAAATATTGCAAAATTTAAATTAGACAAACAAACTTATGCAATGGGCGAGTTTATAGCCTTTGCACACATTTATTGCATAAGTTTATTAGTTATTTATGTACATGTTATACTTATCTTTTTAGTTCACTTCTTTCTACTTCTGGTCTCCTCTCTCATTTTCCATGTTATTTTATCTTGTTATGTCTCCCTCAGATACACCTCATCACCTCATCTCTCTGCTGCTATTTGATTCTAGACTTTCTTCATACCCATTATATTCCTTTTCCAATTGATTTGAATGGTCTTCATCAACTGCCATATATTTATACATCTCATAACATACATATACATGTACCTACCACACCCAGACCCAGAACATGGCAATTTACCATTTTTCGCTCTGGCCGGGAATCGAACCTGGGACCTCGTGACTCGCAGGCAAGCGCGTTACCTCCACGTCACACCGGCCGTCGGTACATATGCATGTCTCATGAGCTCACTTTGTTCTCTGCCACTTCTCTCAATTCAAACTTTATTTTACCAGTTGGGACACCACTTCTTTGGAATTATACCCTGGGACACCACTGCTCCCAATTTCATCGAGAGCAGCTGGAATTATACCCTTTTTACCAATTGGAACACCACTGCCCTCAACCTATATCGAGAGCAGCTGGAATTATACCCTTTTTACCAACTGGGACACCACTGCCCTCAACCTATATCGAGAGCAGCTGGAATTATACCCTTTTTACCAACTGGGACACCACTGCCCTCAACCTATATCGAGAGCAGCTGGAATTATACCCTTTTTATCAATTGGGACACCACTGCTCCCAATTTCATCGGGAGCAGCTGGAATTATACCCAGGGACACCACTGCCCTCAACCTATATCGAGAGCAGCTGGATTTACTCCCTTTCCGATGATGCTGACAGTCCTCAGATCACAAGGCCGATGATGTCTCAGGAACTCCATGGCTCCAGGAAAGGGCAGCTGGTCCTTGAGTTGGGAAAGGGGTAACCTACAAGGGTGGTTGACGCCTAATGCACTGGATGCAAGGAGGAATGCCCCACATGCACCACGCGGCTCGAGATGTCTACCACCCATCTATTCAAGCTCTCTTGAGCTGCAGGACAGGAAAGTTTGATCTATCTTGCAATTGGAAGGATTAGGGAAGAGGCAACCTACAAGGGTGGTTGACGCCTAATGCACTGGATGCAAGGAGGAATGCCCCACATGCACCACGCGGCTCGAGATGTCTACCACCCATCTATTCAAGCTCCTTTGAGCTGCAGCTGAGACAGTTGAGTTTTCCTTGCAATTGGAAGGATTTGGGAAGAGGTTACCTGCAAGGGTGGCTGACGCCTAATGCACTGGATGCAAGGAGGAATGCCCCACATGCACCACGTGGCTCGAGATGTCTACCACCCGTCTATTCATGCTCCTTGAGCTGCAGGACAGGAAAGTTTGATCTACCTTACAATTGGAAGGATTAGGAAAGAAGAAACCTGTAAGGGTGATTGACGCCAAATACCACCACCTGAAATCATACATTGAGCTTGCAAACATATAGCTCATTTTCCTCAAATGCCCCCAATATTGTTGAGAGCACCTGGAGTTACTCATTCAGTGGACAAATACGCAAACATACATTTCACTTTTTTTCATTTTCACTGGCAAGGCATCCTTTGAATGAATTATGACTATTTGATAACACTTTGTTATTCATTAAACATATGTTTGTGTTTGTGAAGCAAATATAATAAGTATATAATTATATATATACGAGTGTACATATATACCTAAACTCCTAATATTCCATTAAAAAATGTACCACGTATTAGGTAAATATAATATTGAATTGATTAAATGATGAGAATAACATTAATATGTTTCCTCGTGTAATTTTCATAGATTATTGCACAATATTTATCAACATTATATCTCCTCACTCCGTATTTGGAGTATGAGGTAGAGAGAGATATTCTATAGTTTACCACTTCCAACCTCTCTTCACTTTATGAAGTTACACTAAGTACATCGAGTACATCAACTAATGATTTAATATTAACAAATTTATCGACTGTTAATAAAAATAACACGATAATAAATATAATTTTTTCACTGTATATCAATCAATGACTACTCATCTTCTTCTTGTATATAATTTTTTTTATTTGAATTTTACTATTTTTCATAATAATTATTAGCGTATTATTATTTAATTATTACCTTTATATTTATTATTAAGATGCAACGAATATTCGTCAAATATTCGGTATTCGGCAATTATACTATTCGTTGAATCTCTAATTTATTACCTTGTGCTTGTAACATATCACTTTTTCTCCGTCCGCTCTTCATTGCTCTTTTCAGGAGCACAGAGCTCTTTTAACAAGCTCCTTCCCTATCGTAAGCTTCTCTAAGCCAATCGAGTCACCACCAATAGAAATAAACAGCGGAGGGGACAATCTTACACCCGCATATTTCATAAGTTTAAGACTCCTATTTATACAAATATTTAAATGCAGACACAATTTGTGTGGTCCCGGAATACTTTAGGGTTATCTCTCTCTCTCTCTCATTCTCTCTTCACAGCATATTTACCACATACAATGCCGTCGGTGTAAGCACATTTTGACAATTTATCATAAAAATAATTGAAGAAAGATGATATTCGCCCAAGCCACTGGTGAATCATTTCACTTCACTTCACCTTGCATCCTATACTTCACTTCACATTTCGTAAAATAGAATAACTAATATAATTTCATTTAATTGGGCAATACATTATATTGGTTAGCTGGAAGATACCGCCTCCAAGCAACAGCTCTTAATCACTCGAAAATGTTTTTCCAATAAAGTGGTATTGTTAATTTTTAGTAAAATCACAGACATAAACCCCTTGATCGAATATATGTAATGTAATCAATATAAACCCTCTTTATCTTTAACACTGCAAACACATATTCCATCTGTAAAACAATCTATTTGGGATAAATCAGATCATATTATACAATTCTATATATGAATACACGATTGTGCAATACATTAAAAGATCAACGATTTAGGTATCCCGCATAATTCACTTTGCCAATGCAGTTTAACTGATTAATTTAATTTTTTAATGCTCAATTTAAAGGTACATCATCGTGCAAAGATAATAAATTTCATTAAATATGAAGACATGATTTTGCAATATGTAACATATCAATGATTGGCATCTCGTGTAATTTCCTGCACAAATAGGACTATTTACTGATTTAAGGATTTTGAAACACTTACAAAATTATGAAGTACATGCTTATACCAATCTTTCGGGATCGCTGAGGATACATAATACACAATTTACTCGAAAGTTAAATTATTGTAGGTATCTCTTGCACATACAGTTATAAGAATTTGTTTCCATGAGGTTTGTGAATTTGAACATAAAACACAAGAAAGAACTTACTCTCTGTCCAATATTTTGAAGCACAATTCAAAGGCAGGTTGCCTTTGAAGTAAAAGCATTATGCAATATCACTTACTCCTCTCCTCTTTCTCCTATATTTTTTCCAACCGATGGAGAATTCTCGTACCTACTATTAATTTATCCTCGTCGCCACTTGTACTGTTTGCTCCCTCGAAGATCACTGGCTCTGGCTCACACCAAACAACAACTGGCTTGCTATTGCACAATACTCCAGTTCTTATACTGTTCTGTGTCAGAGACAATGTACCTGTCAATTTACATTGACAGTCCCACACACCACAGATGTACAATCTGTGGATATTTTACCAAAGTGCATACACTACAGTCACGATGAATGAATATAGGTCTATAGCACAAAGAGACATTGTAAGAGAGTGTGGCGTGAGTCAGGGGGCAGTAAGTAAAATTTTGAAGCGTAAAAGGGACACGGGATCATCTGAAGTGAAAAAATCGGGCAACTGTGAGAGAAAAAGAAAGACGATTCCAAGAGGTGATAGTTTTTTACTTCGAAAAAGCAAGTTGAACCCAAGAAAAACAAGTCATGACCCACAACAAGACTTCGCAGCATCAGAGCCCGTAGACAATTTGTACTTAGCGATCGTCTACTGGCGAACTTTTCGACAATCTACCTACACGTACCGTATAATTATGCGTTATTGTTGCAGTTATTGACGAAAATTCGTTTGTAGGCGATCGCCAAGTACAAATTGTCTACGGGCTCAGGCGTAACAATACACGACTCGACTGTCCGTAGAAGACTTTAAGAATCTGGTAGAAGGGTCATTCGAGCACAAAAAAACCCAACTTCTTACTGAATGTATGAAGAAACAGAGGCTGTTGTGGGCCAGAAATTACTCCGACTGGACTACAAAAAACTGGAGACAGGTCTTATTTATAAATGAAACCCACTTCATAGTTCAGGGACAGCGATCTAAATCCTTCAGGACTTCAGGAGGTCTCAAAACGAAGAACTTATTTCAGCTCATATTGACCAAGTTGTAAAACATCCAGTCATAAAAAAAAATTGGGGATGTTTTTCATACATGGGGGCTAGATTTTTGGTGCTAATTGAAGGTATGATGAACAGCTAAAAATACAAATCGATGTTGGAACAACATTTGAACAAAGAACTTGAGAAATGTCAACCTCAAAGAGAACCATTCTTCAACAAGACTCTGGTCCCTGCCACAAATCGAAGGAAATGTTGAAATATTTCCCGAATAAGAAGATGTCCGTTCTAGATTGGCTCGGTAATTCACTCGATCTCAACCCTATTGAGAATTTATGGGGCATTTGCAAAGTTAGGCTGTGCAAAATCGACTGCATCATAAAAACAAGGATGATGGAAGCGGTAATTCAGGTTTGAAATCGAGATGACAGGATCTCTGAAAACTGTCGAAAACTAGTGGAGTCCATGCCAAAACAAGTAAAAGCAGTTATTAAAGCCAAAGAGGAACATAATTCCTATTAATTTTCATTTGTCATTTGTATAATTTTGTCAAAATAGTTTTTTACAAGCAATAAATGGTTTTACCCTAATAATTGATGATGATTCCATTAATTTGCACAATACTGTATTTTTGGGTTTTATTTTTGGAAATTCTCCATAATTTATGTAGATACTTAAAATTTTTTAAATGACATATTTGTGTTTTCCGACCTCAAATTTACTGAATTCGATCATTTTTAATAAAATCCCCCACGACTGCAAGTGGCCCAATGGGCACAGCATCTTTACAGTCTGTATTTAAATTTAAGTAAATAAGTAATTAATTTTTTAGTAACATTTTTTCCGTGTAACACATTGACTATCTATTTGATCTGTTTCACTATCGAAATTACGTTTTCTAGGTGTATATAGAGTATTCTTTTCCAGGATTTATTATATAGCATAAATCTATAAAACTTAAAATCGTATTCTTAATTTGCCTTTTAGCGAAAACGGTAAAATAATCAATTTTCAACAAGTTTGGCAGAAAAACCGGGATCCCACCTTGGCCCTATTCTTTTTAATATCTTCATAAATGACATAGTGGATGTCCTAAGCAATTTTGAGGTTCTACTGTACGCCGATGATCTAAAGATGTACAGAGTCATAAAAACCATTGATGACTGCAAGATTCTTCAGAGCAATATAGACTCGCTGTTTGTTTGGTGTCGTGAAAATGATTTAAGGCTGAACCCCGATAAGTGTAACGCAATTAGATTTTCAAAGAGCAGAAATAAGGTCTTATTTGATTATACCCTGGATGGGGTGGCTCTGGTGGTTGTTAGTGAGGTGCGTGATTTGGGGGTTTTGTTTGATGAGGGTTTTTGATGAGGGAGGACTTCTGCTATGAAAAATTACTACTAGAACTAAGAATGTCCAAACTGATTGATAGGTGTGTATTATTGGACATAATTTTGTTATATAAAATAGTTAACTCAAAATTCTATTGCCCTGAGCTCCTTTAATTAATCAAATTTCATATCCCTGACCGTCCCACTAGGCAAAGGTGGTCAGGGATATGAAATTCAGTGAATCAAATGCACGTACCAATTACCAAAAAAGTCATGAACCGTCTATATGTGCTCTGTAATAGGTATGCTGAGACAATAGACCATTAAAGGTCACGTGGTTTTGTCTATGGATTTGCTTTTGCTTGGGGGGCAAACAATCAGATTGCGCAAATCATCCTTGTAAGATGTTATGCCATAAGAGAAAAAAAAGAAAGTCAGACGACAAAATAATGACAAAATCGACACTGACAGTTTTTTTGATTATTAGGTATTCTTTAGGCGTTCCACCTAATATTACACCGTAATCGTCTGTTGTGTTGGGATGCCTGATGCCCCTCAATGATTTTTCTGTAACGTCATCCTTTAATGGTCTATAGATTTATTTTTCGATGGAGATGGCTCTGTGAGGAGGAAGATGATAGAATGTTTTAATCAGATTTATTCTGAAATTACACATTATTTCGTAACGTAGAGGCTGCGTTCAGAAATTATTGGTGAAAAACCTTTTAAGTGTAATATTTGTATGAAAAATAAAAAATAATAATTGCAGTTATTTTGTAAAAGGGTGTTCACAATTGTTCACCTCTTGGAGGATCATCCAGAGTGATCACTCTGGATGATCCTCCAAGATGAAAAGGTGTGAACTGGCATTTCATCAATAGTGAGCACTAGCGATGACGGAGGAAAGAGATTACCACTCGTCATAATTTTAATGAAAGGTTCTTAACTTTAACTGATACGACCATAAACAAGTTTCATCTTAAGGAGCGTTCACATTTGTTCACTTTCAGTGATCACTCTGGATGATCCTCCAAGATGAATAGGTGAGAAAAGGCGTTTCATCAATAGTGATCACTAGCGATGACGGAGGAAAGAGATTACCACTCATCATAATTTTGATGAAAGGTCCTTTCACTGAAACGACCATAAACAAGTTTTATCTTATTATTTGTTTAATTGTCTATGAATTTGTATTAAATGTCAGAACCATGTACAAAATTATTATGCAGTCGAGAGCTATATTAATTTATATTAAGGGTTATTTTTAATTTTTTTATTTATTTAATTATTTTGGTACGAAAATATGTCAAAATACATACAACATGACTGAGAGTGTTGACATGGCAGTGAAAGCATAGGATGAACAAATGTGAACAGACGTGTTTACTTTTGATGAACAGGTTTGACCCTGACACTCTGGATGATCATCCAAAGTGAAGCAATGTGAATGCTACTTTAGACATAAAAGGCTCCAGACTCCAGAGTGGTGGATAAACTTTTGAGTGAAAATTTTGTATGAATAAAATTAATGGGTCTGGTAATTTGATAATAAAATAAGTACCTAACAATAATAAAAAAAAAATGTGAAGATGATTATTTAACATGAAATTGTGGGTATTGTAACTTAAACCTGTGAATATTCAATACCACATTTGTATATAATTTTATTAAACTAAGACAAAAACAAAATATTTTTTTATTGTACCAAATATTCAAATTTTCATTTATTGAAATACTATATAATTATAATACACCTAGGAGAGCTATAAGAGCGAGATGCTTTGTTTGTATATAAAAAAATAGTATCCACTGCTTTTAAAGCGTGCTGTTGCAATTCTATTCCATTTGCCACAACCTACTCACGCGAATTGGGATTTTCAACTCTCACTACTATTAAATCGAAAAAAAGATGCCTGAGGATGATTAACGAAGAGATGAAAACAGCCTTATTAACGATTGCTCCAAATTTTGATCGCCTGTGCTCAGTTAAACAGGCTCACATTTCTCACCAAATATCTTCTCACATTAAGTACTTATATTGATTTTAGTTATAAATAAGTAAATATTAAATAAACATTGCGTTTTTTTTGGTGTACCTCCAAAATTTCTTTATTTGATATAGGTGTGCCTTGAACACAAAAAGTTTGCAGAACACTGATGCATAAGGGCATTAAAATATTGTTGTTTGAGCCTTTTACTGGTGTGTGATATTATTCATAAAATATTAAATTTTAATATTCGATACCAAGAATCACTTTGAAAAATGGTTTTAAAGTCATATAAAGAAGTTTATTATAGAAATGTCAAAAACATTAATATATTTACATGTGTCATTTTAAATGTGCACTGACAATATACAGGGTTTCGTCTTTAAAAGGTTTATCTTTCTGTTTGCAAACGGATTTCTCTGTGGTATTATTAATAATAATCATACATACCATCACGGCATTTCCCACAAGTGGAATAGCCAGCGCACTAAACACGTGGAACAAACATGCAAGTCATGCTCTCCGTGCCAATACAAGTCTTACATGTAATGTTTAATATGAATGCATGGCTTATTATTTTTCTTTATTGGCATTTCAATGGGTTTTTTTTACAAAACTATACTAACCCCTATTCTATATTGATTTAAACTAAAATAAAAACGTTCCAAAACTTCATAATTAAGTTTACTTGAACTAACATTGGTATTCTATATTTATTTATTTATTTAAGCACATTCACGGCTTTCGCCTTTTAACAAGCAAACAACAAGCAAATTTAAAGTCATAAAAAATAATAATCAAAATAACAAGTAAAAATAATAATTAAAATAACAAAGTCTAATATTGAGATGTCAGTTTGTAAAAGTAATAATTTAATTTATATGCTACTACTACTACTACTACACCATCACGGCACATCCCACAAGTGGGGTAGCCAGCAGACCAGCTGCATATAAAACATGCAAGCTGTCTTCTCCGTGCCAATATAAAATTAAGACATTCGGGATGGGTGGCAAACCTCATCGCCGAATTTGAGATGTAAAATGTCTTATTTTTTCGAACACCTGCCTTTTACAGGACACTCGAAAACTTATGGAGAAGAGTGGGAGACCAATTCTTTACCGGGTGCTCCACGGGTGCTCCAAATTTATATGTAACGTCAAAATATGCATATATGAAACAAGTTGTATATAATTCTAAAAGGGCACTTGCAGTCGTGGGGGATTTTAATAAAAATGATCGAATTCAGTAAATTTGAGGTCGGAAAACATAAATATGTCAGTTAAATTTTTTTAAATATCTTAATTATGGAGAATTTCCAAAAATAAAACCCAAAATTTTTGACGTTTGGCAAAACACTCTAAACAGCTGATGACGTCACGGAGTCCCGTGAATCACAGTAATTTTCGCAACCACAGATTATAATCTCATATAAACATGGGACTCCGTGACGTCACAGCGCCACCATATATTTGATCATTCCCATAAAATCTAATTTTCAAAAGCTAATATCCAAGAAAATAGAGCAAGAAAAATTAAAATAAATTGTGGTTGTGTTTCTTTCATACTAATTTACAATTTTATGTAATAAAAAAAAAATCTGCAAGTGGCCCATTAGGAAGAATTTTAGAGTTTATAGAATACCAATGTAGACTAACTAAAATTGGAACGTTCCTATTTTAGTTAGTCTACACTAAAAATTTAATAGAATTGGGCGTAATGTCACACAATTAGGTATAACACTAACCCACTTATAGAATGCACATATATTTACAAATATTGTATTTAACTAATATTTTAAGATAAAAGAGCACACAAATCTTTATATAAAAAATAATGAAACTTCAACAAAAATCAAAATTAAAAAAAGCTAATTTATAGTAAAAATGAAGAAGCAAAAATAATAATGAGAAAAACAATAGTAAAAATGAAACACAATTCAAAGTTAATCATAAAAATATGTATATGAAATAGTGGCCATTAGGAAAGGGGAAGTATAGGAGATTCATTTATAGGAAGGGGCAAAGGTCCTCAGGTCACACTATCGACACATACATACCATCACAGGACACTTTAAAACTGAAAAGAGTGCAAGAGATGTATTTCTCTCCAGGGATTCCTCAAAGTGTTAACTATCCTGTGAACTCTTTCCAGTGTCCTGTACAAGGCATGTATTCATAAAACATGACATATTACGACAAGAAAGAGTAGAGTTTAAAATCATATTGACTGTGTTCAAGTCACTACACGGCATGGCACCGATATACATCTCGGAGTTCTGCATTTCTGAGGAGGCAATAGAAAGGCAAAAATCACTTAGGTCTGCAAACACAGGCTCTATCAATAGACTTGTGGTGCCGTGTAGGGGGGGGTCTGGTCCGTTGCTGTGGAACAAAATTCCCTAAGATTTGCTTACTCTGGAGAGCGTGGAGGTGTTCAAGACGAGGTTTAAAAACCCTATTGTTCAGGAGGTGTTATGATTTTTGAATGGGCCCTTTTTCCACAAAACGGCGCAACATAAATAAGTTGTCTAGTTATTATTATTATTACAAGACATTTAACATAATTAACTTAAATGTAGTTTGAAAAGAGCAATTGTTTTATCTGGACAGACTGGTTGATTTTTTTTTTTATCTTCTCTGCAGTTCAGTGTTTTTATATATGGCAAAGGTCTTCCTGCTGTGTGTTTTTATTTTTTATACATGTCTGCGTGTTGTTTGTTTTTAATTGTTAATTAAGTGTCTATGTGAGTCGTGTGGGTGCGAGCGGCGCTGTCTCCTTTAAGAACAATTGAAATTTGCAAAATACTTTTTAACATTTTGTTTTTATTATCTTGTAAAAAGTTATACTTACTAAATGAAAACATATTACTTTCTCTTTGCTTAAGTTATTTTCAAACTTTTTTTCGCTTTATATTGCCAATATTTCAAATACGTTTACCCAACTTAAATTCTTGTAAGGAGATAGCGCTATTTGCATTTGTACGGCTCATATGTAAATTGATATCTATGACTGTGGATATTTTGATATGTTTTTTTTTTAATGTATAAAAAGCTTATTATTAATAGCTGTTAACAAATAAATAAATAAATATTCAGTGCAACAATGATGAGGTATGACACTGCCAACGATTCTGAATGCCTTATTTTTATTTATTATTATTTGCACAGATATATGCAAGTGAGACGTGGACATGGTTGAAGAAGGATGAATGTGGCATAAATGCAGTTGAAATGAGATCGTTGAGAAGGATGTGTGGTAAAAGTCTGAGAGATCGTGTGCGTAACAGTGATATACGAAAGAAATGTGGAATGAAAGTTGGTGTAATAACAAGGATGAATGTAAATAAGTTACAATGGTTTGGGCACGTGGAAAGAATGAATGAGGACAGAATGACTAAGAAGATATATTTGGCTGAGAGGAATGGTGCTCGGAGACCTGGACGTCCGAGGATTAAATGGCAAGATAATTTAAATCAAATCCTACAGGACGGTCACGTGTTGAGCACATTGATCAGGAGAGCATGCATGAGGAATTGTATGACAGTGACGGAAGCGAAAGAAGTATGCAAGGATAGAAGGAAGTGGCGCTCGATCCTTTCTGCCTACCCCGCAAGGGAAGCGGCGTGATGGTGATGGTATGTATGTATGCACAGAGAGGACAACCTACATGTCTTACACACACAATTAGGTAGTCTGTTGGATACCTCACTTGCGGGAAACACTGTGATAGTATGAATGAATGATAAAATATGTCTTAAAGAAATGATCACCACAATCCATTATATATATCATTTTTTTGTTTTTGTTTCAGTTTGTGACATCTGCTAGCTTATAATTGTTGAGGCAAGATGGCTCTATACAGTATTCTACTGGGCTGCTTTATGATGTTCCTCATTATTCTCTATAACTTCAGTTCAGGGGCCAAATATTATATCAAGGTAACACATTAATGAACACATTGTATTGTGACTTTTTAAGATGCATCAATGACCTAATATGTTTTTTTACTCCATATTAATTAATGTTAATAAATACAAGCTCTTTGAGTTTTATTTTATTTCATAATAGCCTGTGGTACTGTATATTTAAAAACGATGGTTTGGACATGTTGAGTGAATGCACGATGAAAGGATATATTTTCAGTTTCTTCTTCTTAGATTTGTTTTAATCACTGATTTTCTACTATATATGTTTTGTGGCTTAACCACTGACTGAGGAAATTGCAAAAAAATATCATTGCATTATAATATTATTTGTCCACTATACAAAATAATTATGCTTTTATTATTGAATAAATAAATTTTAAAAAAGGGATGACAAAGAGGATGTACTTATCTGAAAGAGGAGGTGTGAGGAAGGGCAGGCGTCCAAGAACTATGTGGCTTGATCACGTGGATCAAATTCTTAAGGAGCGCGTGTTGAATAAGAAAAATTGGCGTGCATGTATTAGAAACTGGATGAATGTAGAAGAGCCGAAAGAATGTATGAAAGAATAGATCTATATGGCGTTCTGTTCTCTCTGCCTACCCCACCTGGGCCACAGCGTGAGGGTATAGGATAGGAATAATATGTACAGTAATCTGGTTTCAACTTATTAAGTCATTGTCAAACTAAATCTACTGCATGCCAAAAGTGATCACTTAAGCTGGCCTAGAGGCAATTCGTAAGCTCTGGGATGCCTTTCTCAATTCTACATACATACATACACCTTCTTCCCCTTGTCCTAGTTGGGCTGGGAGCCCATTGCGCCTAGGTACCCCCTCCAGAGATCCCTGTCCACCGCCGCTTCCAGGACCTCTGGCCACTCCAAACCAAGCCTTTAAACACACAAGTTTGACACCTGCCCTTGCACAGCTTCTTCTAGGGCGGCCCACCGGTCTTCTGCCCTCTCCCACAGCCTCCATAGATCTAAGTGGTAGTCTGTCTTCTGGCATGCGGAGAATGTGACCTAGCCATCGCAACTACAACCTCTCTATATGCAGGAGTACTGGTTCCACCTTGAGAGCCTCACAAACATACGTATTCCTTATACGTACTCTCAATGACACACCAGCCACTCCCCTGAGGAACCGCATTTCCGCTGCCTGTAACCTTGATCTCACATCTCATATTGTCTTAAATATGGCTTTTCTTTTATTTCTCAATTCTTCTGAATAGATTTATAACATTGTGCATTGTGTGATTATATTTGTAAATGTAACATGGTGCAAATATTGCTCTCCAATCAAGATGTCCGATTGGATTTAAGAGGATTTTGTCTACTTTTACGAGAAATCGTTCAAAATTTGAAGATAAGTAATAGAAATGTTCTAGGACAGTGTGTTTTCGATTACATCATCAGGGCTACTCTTGACAAAACTGAACACGATCTTAATCTAGTCTTGATCTTGATCATACGACGCACGAAGTGACTATTGGCAAAAAATACACGCAAACCGATGGCACGTTAGCGGTAGCGCGGTGTTTTTGACCATAGTCCCTTCGTGCGTCGTATGATCAAGATCAAGACTAGATTAAGATCGTGTTTAGTTTTGTCAAGAGTAACCCTGCATATCCCTCAAAGAATACAGCGGAAATAAATTTTATAGATAAATATTTATTTTTCAATTTACATAGCTTCCCCTAAATTTGTTTTCTATTTAATTATATGAATAAATTATAATACCTAATGAAAATTAACATACAATGAAAATTAGAGATGCAACAACGAATAGTATATTTGCCGAATATTATGCAAGATCATGTGCCCAATAACCAAATATTCGACAAATATTAGGCAAAACAATGGTGAGAGTGTGCGGTACTACCGACCGTGCATCTTCGTGTAGGTACATCGTAGACATATCGTCGTTGCTTATTCAAAAAGAGACATGTGCACACATTTTTATTTGGGCATACTATTTTAAAACTGTTCATTAAGGCATTAAAATTGTAGTTTGGACTTTTTATTGGCATGCAATATTATTCTTTAAGTATTGAATTTTAATATTTGATAATAAGAATTGCTTTATTGGTTATGATGTCATTATGAGCAGTTTATTCTGGAAATGTCAAAACATTTATGAATTCACATGTACCTTTTTAAATATGCAATGACGATATTATGTACGAGACTTGCAGCGCGGTTCATTTTTCTAAATTTTTGTGTTTCTACATTAATATTAATTATAATAATATTATGTTGTTTCACTCCATATCAAATTGAATTTATTAATTAGATATTTGAGGATTAATAATTATGCACCTGCAGCTGACAATGAAATAGCAACAATCTACAAGCTATTGGTTTCTTTCAGTTTTACATTTAAACTATTCGGCAGAATACCGAATAAAAGTCTAAATATTTGGTATTGGGCCAAATAGTAAAATTGTTGCCGAATAGGCAGAATACCGAATAGTTGCTGAATATTTGTTGCATCTCTAATTAAAAGCAGAAGAAAATTAATTAATTATTTATGTATTTGTGTATTGTATGCTAAACAGGTAGTAATTGTTATAATTTTTCTAGCTAATTGTTATGCTTCAGACAATTGATTTATTAATTATAATTAAAAATACGAATGAACTATGCATAGGTACTGTCAGGGAGAATAGATTACCAAAGTGCAATAAAGTAATGCACCTCTATCTATCTACTTTGGCATGTTTGGCACAATACCATTCTTGTACTGACACTTACTTACTACTAGCCTTCTTCTCTCCACTGCTGGATATAGGCCTCTTCAAAACTCTTCCACACTTTCCTATCACAAGCAACACGATATCACTGTTTTCCCATCATCTGGACTATATCGTCAACCCATCTTTTTTGTGATCTTCCCACGCTTCTTTTGTCCTCCCACGGTCTCCCATTCAAGAATTCTGGAAGTCCATCTGCCATCCTCTCGTCTTACGAAATGACCAGCCCATTCACTGAGGTGAAAGGAGTATTTATTTATTTTATTCTTCACATAACAAAATCAACCAATCAGTTTACATAAGAAAAAAATGTGATGATATGCAGTGGCAAGATTATCACTTTATAGTGATTTCTTCCATCTAACCACGTATTGTAGATAGAATGGGAGTAAATAAATTACGATGTTTTTTACATGTGATGTTGAAAGGATCACAATAAAGGGGATGTATTTGTCTACTAAAACCGGGTGGCTTGACCACAAATTCTCAATGACGGACCACGTATGTATGTTGAGTAAGAGAAATTGGTCAATTTCTACTATAGGTTATCCAATAGTATCCAGTTAGAAAATGTATATTGATGTTCATAATTGTATTTATTTTATTATCTTTCACTGTACACTGTTACAAGATATCATGGGGCATCCAGGTATGAGATGGGTGAGGGGTACAAATTGTACTTATAATATAATTAGTATTTGTAATATATGATTTATTCCTGTACAAAGTCCAATTTCATGGCATAATTATGCATTTACATTAAATTATAATCACTGGACAAGATGCACCCCCTCGCCCCCCATATGGCTTCTGTGATATCTTGTTACGGTACACAGTGAAGGATAATAAAAATATGATCATCAATATATATTTTCTAACTGGATACTATAAGATAACCGATAGTAAGTAGAAATTGACCGAGAAATTGATGTATGCATGTGCATGAGAAATTGTATGAATATTAAAGAAGCATGGCTACCCCCTTGTTATAATTCAGCATGAGGATATAGATATCTATCTATTTGTAACTTCATAGCATTTCCCAAAAATGGATAATGCAGTTGAAATGAGATCGTTGAGAAGGATGTGTGGTAAATGTCTGAGAGATTGTGTGCGTAACAGTGATATACGAAAGGAATGTGGAATAAAAGTTGGTGTAATAACAAGGATGAATGTAAATAAGTTAAGATGGTTTGGGCACGTGGAAAGAATGAATGAGGACAGAATGACTAAGAAGATATATTTGGCTGAGAGGAATGGTGCTCGGAGACGTGGACGTCCGAGGATTAAATGGCAAGATCATTTAAATCAAATCCTACAGGATGGTCACGTGTTGAGCACGTTGAACAGGAGAGCATGCATGAGGAATTGTATGACAGTGACGGAAGCGAAAGATGTATGCAAGGATAGAAGGAAGTGGCACTCGATCCTTTCTGCCTACCCTGCGAGGGAAGCGGCGTGATGGTATGTATGTATAATTAGTAGATAAACTACTGCCACTTCCACTTTTAAAATAAATATTATGTATCAACTAAAAACTTATAATATTACTGCAAACTGTTTTGACTTATTTATTGTGTAACTCATATTTTGTAATGTATACTGTTTAACTGTTTGTTTGCATAAAATAAAATAATGTATTTGAGGTGTATAGTTCCAATCGGCGTTATGTCCATTTTACTTGATTTTCTGGTAGGCCCATATATTTGATATCTACTGATATATGGGGGAAGTAGTTGTTGCAAGTATGCTCAGTTCTAAACATGTTTATCCAGAGAATGAAAATGCAAAAATTAATTAAAAATACTACCTACAGATTCACCTCATAAATATAAAATCATTTTTGGATTTAACGAAATTTGAAACTTTCATAAGGAATTTAACGGTTTTTGGAATACCGCACGCACAGATTACAGGTCGCACTAAGGTCGCCATATTGAATTTGGATAAACCTAGAGCTGGGATTGGCTGTCTGCGGACTTATGGTTGTTTGAAACAAAATTTAAGACGGACTTAACGTTGTTGGAAATAAAACTATTTTTTTGACAGCAATTTTCTTGTATATTTAGTGTAGAATCGAAAACACATACTGGGTCGAGTAGCCGAAAAATAGGTTGTCTATACTAATCAATGTTTAGTTGAAATTTGATATAAATTGGACTTAATGTTGATTGGAACTATATGCCTCATTTGAATTGTTTGGATGTTTCAGTTTACGTTCTTCATTGTATCATCCCTCTTCAATGCTGTCATTGTGATGCCCATAATGTTCTTGAGACCTAGGAACTATGAAAATGCTCTGTAAGTTACTTATGTACTGGAATTCATTATTCGGCCGGCATATATCTTGTGTTAATACAGGATCTGTATACATTCACCTAAAAACACATTGTTTACTTTTTTAATAACTCTGTAAAATAATTTTGTAATTATAACTTATATCATATAAATACATCACACTCTTAAATTATAGTTCAACTAGAGGAGGCAACCTCTATAATAATGCACATCTCTGATAAGGGTTTTCTGTGATTTCCCCGTTATCGTACAAAGGCAAATGCTGGAGATGTTTGATATAAGACCGTCCACAGCGGCTCATAATTATTATAATATGGTTGACGATACATAATAATAACACATCTTTTTATTTTTAATCTTTACCTATTGTTTTTTGTTTGTCACATACTTAACTTGTAATGAAGCTTCACTTTACTTTTGCCTGACGATGAGAGCGGAAGCTCTTGAATGCCGGCTCGCAAAAATAAATAAAGTCAATAGTGGAATTACTATATGTGTCGCTGAGTTACGAAATCCGCTATAACACATTTTAACAAAAATTGAGTTATATATGTCGTTGGATTCATAATCGAATTGTCTATAACTTTAGAAAATTGTTTACTTGAAAACATTCACCATTTTTTCAGAAAAAAATAAATAAAACGAGGTTGAGAAACGAATCCCACTATATCACTTAATGTCCCTTTCAATATCCCCTATAACACAACCAACCAATAAGAGTCCAGTATTTTCAAAAAATCAATATGGCCGCCGGTACAAAATTGTTCTTATCTGGTGAGTTTGGCGTTCTGGGTTCTCTTAAATAATTGCAATTTAAACTGATTCATAATGAGTGATCAAGATTTTAATGTTAAAAAATGTAAAGAAAATAGAGAAAGGAAAAAGATAAGTCATACAGGAAGTTGAAAAGTTTACTTACAACGCCAAAAACGGTAAGTAAATATTGACATATTTTGAGTGAATTTCGTGCGTTTTGCTGTATTTATTCAGTGGCGCGCAGTTCTGATGTGACATAGGTAAACACTTTTTTTTTTATCATGCTATTTATGAAATAAAAATAAATATTATTATGATGAAATAATTCATTTATTGAAAATAAATCTGCATAAAAAAATATATGCATAATAAATAAAATGTCTCCGAAACATTTTTGTGCCTCAGCCAAAGTCATCAATTTTTTTATGTACAATATAGATTATCATTTCTTTCACGTAATGCGAATTCTTACTTGATGTTTAAAATCACTTTTTTTTGTAAGTTGTATAATCAAAACTAAAATTGTATGCCTTTCGGTACTTAATAAGACGTAGGTATTTATTTTGCCGACAAAAATAAAATAAAACCGACAAAAATAAAATCTAATTCGAATACAAAACTTTTCTAAGGGAAAAAATACTCGAAAACGGGTGGGTCCAATTTACATTTGAATTAGATTTTGTTTTTGATGGTTTTATTTTTTGCCGCCAAAAATAAAATTTACTTCGAATATAAATTTCCTAAAGTTTCGTACATATTACTCAACAACGGGTGGGGCCGCTTAAGTTTGATAGTTGCAATTTTTTTCCTATAAAAAAAGTTTTGGAAAAATTTGGTGACCAAAAAATAATTCTACATACGGCAACAATTTCCTCAAGTTTCGAAAATATTACTTTTTCTGTAGAAAAAAGCAAGTAATTAAACGTATTTTGTTAATTCATTTAAATTTACGTTTTTATTGAAATATAAATACTCATGCTTTATTTATATAAAAAAAAATTGTTAAAATAAAATATCAGCATTTTAATTTATTGACGCCACTGGAATAAATTATCACGTTGCACTTAAATGTAGTTCTAACAAAATCCACTATATCATCCTGTGTGTCTTACGAAACCCACTTTAACATCATGTGCCTATCAAAAGCCGACATGTGAAATTTTATTTATACAAAATGAACCGTCTTTTTTTATTTAATCACAATATTTATTTTAAAAATAAATTGTTACACCAATCTTACAATCAATAAAGTTATTTTATTTCAAAAAAGTTTGCTTAATACTTAAATAATAGTTTTTATCGATTTTCTCTGTATTACAAAAATGTGTTATAGCGGATTTCGTAACTCAGCGACACATATATTGTGTTTCATTTTAAAAATTATCAATATTGACTTCCACCAAGAACGATAAATTAAACTTTATATCTAGTGTATTGGCATGTTAGTATCTATAATACAAGATTCATAGTATTGGCATGTTAGTATCTATAATACAAGATTCATAGTATCGACTGTACAGTTCCATAAGTCAACAAGTAGAAATGTCTTATAGGTATTACAAAAATTTATATTTTTGTAATTTCGCTATATTTTTTTTTTTTTTTTTTTTTTTCCTCCATCCAAAGACCTTGCCCACCTCGACTTCCAGATGTAGTCCATTGTGGGATTTAGTCCTTAGATGTCTTCCCACAGACCTAAAACCTGAAAGAAATTCAAAATTTTGTGTGGGTTAGTTCCTTTGATCTGTTCTTGATCAGGAAAGTGTGAGCCAATTATTTTGGCTCTTGTTTGCATTATAGGTTCACATTCTGTGAGTAGATGCAAAGGAGTTTCATGTTCGTTCATGCAGAATCTGCACAGATACATGTCTGTTAGTTTCATTATACATAAGTGTTTATTGAGTCTACAGTGTCCCGTTAGTACTCTGGTGAGAATTCTTAGGTTCTCTTTATTAAGTTCGAGAAAATCTCTACTTTTCTTTGATGAGAAACCTTTAATCAGGGTTTTCGCATGTTTCTGTCCTGGTATTGTTAACCAGTTATTAATAGCTTTTTCTTG
The DNA here is from genome assembly GCA_947579605.1 of Athripsodes cinereus. Classification (NCBI taxonomy): domain Eukaryota; kingdom Metazoa; phylum Arthropoda; class Insecta; order Trichoptera; family Leptoceridae; genus Athripsodes; species Athripsodes cinereus. The sequence continues at coordinate 15,497,905 of OX388325.1, read as the reverse complement.
CATTCTCCCATAGAGTGCCATTTTTAAAGTGCTATTTGTAATGGGGCAGTGAGGCTCTGGTCCATAGGTCAGCATGTCAGCCCCCTTGTTGGCCATTTTATCCGCCTCTTCATTACCCTCATAGTTAGAGTGTCCTGGCACCCATCTTAATACAATTTTATTGTTATTTTCTATTGATAGTTTGTTCAATGCATTGATACAGTTTTGAACTGTAACAGAGTTTACTTTACAGGAGTCTAGTGCTTTAAGTGCAGCTTGACTGTCTGAGTAAATGTATATTTTTTTATTTCTGTATCTCCTATTTATATTTTCATAGGCGCATATTGTTATCGCAGTTATTTCTGCTTGAAAGATAGTTGCATTTTGGCCTAGGTGTTTGCATATTTTTGCTTTTGGTGATATACCATATACACCTGAGCCCGTGCCGTTTATCTTTTTAGATCCATCTGTATACCAAATCAAGGCACCATTAGGTTCCTGATACCAATTTTCTTTGATATCTGATCTGGATTGGATTTCTACTTTGTATGGTTTGGCAAAGTGGTAGATATTTTTCATTTTATCTTTTGGTAAACTAATTATATCATCTTTTTCTATTTCTATATTTAGTTTTGATTCAGAGAGCATGCTTATTTTATGTGCTTCTCCAATTGTCAATCTTATTATTCCCTCTTTTACTACCTTTTCTAAGTAAAGGTGTAGCGGCGGTAGATTGAGCATTGCTTCTAATGAAGCTGTAGGAGTTGTATGTAGTGCTCCTGTTACTAATAAACAGGCCATTCTTTGTAGTCTGTTTAGCTTTTCAATACATCCCTTTTGTTCTAGTTTGTTATTCCAAACTATTGATGCATATGATACAATTGGTCTTACTACCGCAGTATATAACCAGAGCGCTATATTTATATTATGCTTTAAAAAGGCGACAGAAAGTGAAATATACTATATAATAATGGGAACTAATTATTTGTACGGCTATTAATCCATTCGTTCGGCAAGAAAAATCAGCATTTAAGTCATTTGCACAGCAAACAATGTTTTCATCAGCAGTAAATAAAAAATAAGCGCAACACTTGTTTTACAAACAAACTTGGTTATATCGGCAAATTAACAAATTTTAACAGCTTAATAAATACTCGCACAGCAATATAATTAATTGAGCAGCAAAATCATTATTTGAGCAGCAGAATTATTATTTGACCGGCAGAAAATATTAGATAAACAATATTTTTCACACACCAATTTACCTTCGGATCCACATGAAGTTTTTGTGATTTCTTACCAAATTAATGATGACTACGAAAATAATGCCAGTTTCCGCTTTGCTATATTAACGAAATATCTAACTGAAATTATGAAAAATGCTAGTGTCGTTCATTCAGATGCTACATATAAAATCACATAAAAAGATGCTACCTACATACAAAGATTTATTATTTGAACAAGATTAAAAATTTAGCTTTCACAATTTTAATTAAAATTAGCTCACGATTTGCTGCTCATTTATTTATTTTGCTGCACAAATAATCATTATGCCGGTCAAATAATAATTTTGCTGGTCGATTAAATTTAGAGTTTTACAATATCATATTACTTGCAATAGAAATATAATATTCTCGCTGGGCATAAGTAGCATATCAATATGATATATTTGTCGGCAGAATACATTTTTCTGCTGAACATAACATCAATATTATGCTGATCGTTTAAATGATAACCTATAATAATGATCGCACTGTCAAAGACAGTCATTGTTTCATTCAATAGTCAAAAGATTCAAAATATTTATTTTGGAAAACATTAATTTTTTTCCATTATAACATATTTATTTCCATTATAACAAGAGACTCTTATAACTTGTATTATGAGATAACTGAAGTCCAGTATCCAATCAATATGTCTTGCCTCTTACACACTGATGCCCTGTCTGTATATCTCAAGATTCTAAAATCCGCCAAAAGAAATTTTATTATCTTATAAATTAATGCCTTAATATTACGTGACATCTTCCTAAAATATTGTACTTGGCACAAATCGTCCCACAAGGGACGGGTTGCCGTAATCTTATAAATAATAATAATATTTATTTCCATTATAACATATTTATTTCCATTATAACATATTTTTTTCCATTATAAGTTTGTGGAATTTAAAGAGTGGCGGTTGATTTTGTGTATTAACAATTCAATCAGAATTTTTGCCATGTTGATTTATGGAACTGGACGGTCGCTATATTTTTATTTTACATTCTCTTCAATGTTCTTCTCCAGAATTCAGTGGAAAAACCGACAACATTTCTGATGCTCTAATGTCACAATATTTTCATGAACAGTGCAATGTGAAAGATGGTTATCCAGGTTGAAAATAATAATAATTTCATTTGTTTTTTTAGGATTCCTGCATACCTGTGTTGCCAGTGTGGTAAACTGATGGGACTGTCTTGGGAACTGAGAGGAAAGGAGAACATAGACAACAATACTGGCAATGTTGTACTTCTCAATCATCAGAGTTCCATAGATTTATTTAGTAAGATGATGAGTCAAACAAAAACTTATATGTAAATCCTAAATAAAATGTAAATACTAGTAAATTCTGCTAATTAAGCCTGTCTTTCTATCTATACCTGACTGAATGTCTGCTGAAACAAAATTCATTTTTTTTATTATGATTTTTGTATTTTAGTATTATGATTTTTATATTTTAATTTTATTCTTATGATTTTTATATTTCAATAGACCATTAAAGGATGACGTCACGGAAAAATCATTGAGGGGCATCAGGCATCCCAACACAACAGACGATTACGGTGTAATATTAGGTGGAACGCCTAAAGAATACCTAATAATCAAAAAACTGTCAGTGTCGATTTTGTTATTATTTTATCGTCTGACTTTCTTTTTTTTTCTCTTATGGCATAACATCCTACAAGGATGATTTGCGCAATCTGACTTGTTTGCCCCCCAAGCAAAAGCAAATCCATAGACAAGACCACGTGACCTTTAATGGTCTATTTTATTCTTATGATTTTTATATTTTAATTATATTATTATGATTTTTTTTATTTTAATTTTATTATGATTTATTATCTTTCTGACGACAATTTTTTAATTGATATTATGTAGTTTTTTAAAAAATGGACGTGGATGTTGACCCTAAATAATGTAAAGCGCCCTTGAAGTGATATTATCACAGTACGGCGCTATATAAATAGTCATTTTATTATTATTATACCATCGCAGCTATGAGCGTACGGAGCATTCTTTGTAGCGGCTTAGGAAATTAGTATAGGGATTTGAATTATTTCACATTTTTCTTGTTTTGTTAAAGAATATTTTAGAACCATTTAGTCTGCCAGCTATTAAATGTGTAGACATTTTTATATATCGTTGTCGGTTCTATGAAACCTCTTTTGTGCTCAAAACCAATTTTTACAGGGGACGCAAAAAAACTGTTCTAAACTCCACAGATCAACAAATGTAATCAAATTTTTTATCAATTTCATGTAAAACGTCTAAATTTTTACATGAATTTGATAATAATTTTGATTACATTTGTTGATCTGTGGACTTTAAAACAGTTTTTATGCGTCCCATGTAAAATTTGGTTTGGAGCACATAAGAGGTTTCATTGAACCAACGACGATATTCTAGTCTTCTAACTTCTAGGGGGGACAGTTTTGGATTTATTGGTAATTAATAATTATATTCTATGTATATTTCAGCTCTGGCAACCCTCTGGCCATTGATGAAGGAGTCTTGCGTAATCAGCAAACGAGCCCTCTTTTATTTGTGGCCATTTGGTCTATGCTGTTGGCTCTGGGGAACTGTATTCATCGACAGAAACAGAAAAATGCAAGCGCAGGAGACTTTAAACAAAACTACACAAGCCATCATAAAGAGGAAAGCTAAGATCATGTTGTTTCCCGAAGGAACACGTAATGGAACTGAAAGACTTCTTCCTTTTAAGAAAGGAGCATTCCATGCAGCTGTCGCAGTAGGTTGCCCTATTCAGCCTGTTGTCATATCAAGATATTATTTCTTGGACGCCGATAAACCGAGATTTTCAAAAGGTAAGATATATTATTTACTTATTCAAATTCAAATATTGATTCGACAATATGTGATACTCAAATAAGACAATAGATAAGAAGGTTTTAATAGATTGAGCTTATTGTTAGTATTGTATACTATGTTTGTCCTTGTCACGTAAATATATTAAAAAAATACATATTATACATACATATATAGAAAACAAAAATTAATTAAATACAATTATAAAAAAGGGAGTGGAGGGGGGGAAGAGTGATGGATTTTAGATTACAGAGGCTGATGATGATGATGATGATTTTGGATGATTTTATTTTATTTTTTGACGCCGTTTGACAGTTCCTAGACCGTCTCAAGGGTGCCAGTGAAGAGTTCAGTTTTTAATTTGCTTCTGAAGCTAGTGTGAGATTATTCCAGCAACGAGCGCCCTGAACTGCAAAAGAGTTTTGATAGTTTTAGTTTTGTTTCCTGCTTTTAATTATTTAGAAATATAATTTACATACATTTATTCACCGTGTCAATGTTTAGGAAGTAGAATCCATAATGGAATTCAAAAACGATTTGTTTTTCTTCTTTATTGTTTTTTTATTGATAGACAATGTTCTTAAAAAACGTAAATATTTAATTACATTTATGTACTGTAAGGTAATTCGTGGGACCTTGACTGGTTCATTTATTGATGAAATTTGTACATAATGTTAATATTTATTGCGTCAAACTGTGTCTCTTTAGACTAATAAATATGCCTATGAAAAAATTAAGTGTGCGCTAGTGATGTAACGAATGTGTGATTTTGGATATTCGCGAATGCGAATTTTCGTTGCCGATATTTGCATTCGCGAATATTGACTTGCTTAAATTTCTACAATTTCTCAAACATTTAAATTTCTACCGCTACGTCGCCGAATTTTCAAAATGGTATAGGAATTTAAAATATTTCAAAACTCCTCTGTTTTCTTAAAGAGTATTTTCTTGCAGTATCTTGTTCTACAATGTACCGGGTAAGTATCCGGTACTTTTACCAAATATCCGATACTTTATTACCAAAATAATATTCGCATATTTTTTGCGAATACGAATTCAAATGCGAATACTTTGAAATATGCGAATATTCGCGAATGCGAATATTTGTTACATCACTAGTGTGCGCTATGAAAGAGAATGCATTAGGGTACTGTCACTTTCTAAAATATTGCCAGTACAAAAAAATAATAACAATCATAGAAGATTTAAATATTACTAACTAGAAAAAACAGTAGCACTCTTACACATACTATATCAAGTGGCGCGTTTTTTAAAGAAGTGCTGCACGGTCTTGTTATATAATTAAAATGTTTTTGAGTAAAATACAATCATTTCGTAGTTAAAATCAATTATTAACTAATTTATTTTAATTTCAGGACATTTCATAATCAACGTTTTACCTTCAGTTCCTACACAAGGCCTCACTAAAGATGACATTCCCATGTTAGTGGATAAAGTATATAACATGATGCAAGAGAAGTTCACCGAAACATCCAAAGAAGCTTTGAAAATAGAAGCAAACAATAGTGTTGCCATGAAGAAACAGTTGTGATCTTGCGACTACAAAAAAATATAGATAATATTTATTTAAAAATTAGCTAGAGAGGACAAAAATGTGGTAAACAATTATTTAATTTGTTTTTTTACCCATAATATTAACTTTGTTAATTTTTGGATTAATCTATTTACTTATATTGCATATAAATATCTCTCTAGACAACATAAATCATTTCTACTGGTCAGAGGCAAACTACATTATATCAAGAAATGTTATTTTTTAATGTAGTTGTTGAAAGCTTTTTAAACATATTTTACATTTATTACTTCTTACGATAATAGGTTTGTTAAACACAATACAACTAAGATTCAAATATATTACGTTCAAACCTCATTTAAAAACTCACATAACCAATGAACCAGGAATTCTCAAGAACAACAAAGCATTCTGTCCCTCTTACACACAACTGTCATTGCATCTTTCATTCTCAAACTATCACTTTTCACCATAGACAAAAGATCATTTTTCATAGAAATTTCTAACACAACGATCCTCATTTACCCGTCTCTAATTTTAATTTTAGAACTTATCTTTTCTTGTGAAATCAAATGTGATTAAATAGTTATAAATTTGTTAAATATATTATCCTAGTTAGTATGACATAAGTGATGATATGTTATTTTTTTACTTGATGTATATTTTATTATACATTTATTATTAATAATATTTATGTAGTTGATTTTTTTTCATACATGACTGTTTTTGCTGTATAATAACTAATAATTTATAGTGAATTGACTTGTTAATTTTAATAAATATTTGAGTACATTCATAAATATGTATGCAAAGGGGCGTTAAGAAAAATAATACACCCTGTATATCGTCTCATTCTTTAGGCATGTTTTTGTTTAATAAAATCATACATAATATCTTATTTATTTACAAAGATACAAAAGATTGAATAAAATCATGTTTTCAAGACCAAATGTCAAACGTTACCATATTTACTTGCCTATAAACTTCGAGGGACCAATGATAAAACATTTTGATAATATTGTATATTTAATTTTTGTTACCAATTTATGTACAGGATTGTGTAATGCAACAATGTTTCAAGCTGCAGCAACTTACTTCAATCTGAGATAGAGAACCATTTAGGTATTCCTTTCACACGCTTTTGCTCTACAATGTTCATGCAGTTCAGTTCCTCACGCATGCTCTCATGTTGATTAAACTTGGCACGTGTCCATCTTTGAGTCTCTAGTTTACGTCATTTAGCCATTTGATCCTCGGCTGACCACTAAAACCAATTAAGGTTTCTTCTATATAAAAACAGAGTTTTACAAAATAAACCCCATGCATTTCTACCCCCCCCCCCCCGTCGCTAAATTTTCGAAATGGTATAGGAATTTTAAATATTTAAAAAATTCCTCAGTTTTCTTACAGAATAATTTCTCACAGTACCTTTTTCTGCAATGTAACAGGTATTTGTTCCGACTATTGTTTACTTTGAAAATATTATGCGTTTAAATTTCTACCTCCCCCCAGTCGCTGATTTATCTATATGGTATAGGAATTTGAAATATTTCCAACACTCCTTGGTTTTCTTACAGAATATTTCCTTCCAGTACCTTTTTCTACAATGTACCGGGTATTTGTACCGACTATTGTTTATGTCAATATCTGGTGCTTTTACCGAATATCCGATACTTTAACTATGGACTCGTGGACCCCCTTTTACAACTCATGCACCCCATTTTTTTGTCATGCCATCATGGACTCGTGGGGGTTCACCTGGACCACTTTGGGAATCGCTGGTCTAAACAATGACATTTATACATTTCTTTTGCATTTTATGAAACACTGTTGCAAAACACAATCCATAAATTAACTATTTAATATAGAAAATAACAATAATTAAGTAAATAAATAATGATAACCTTTACATTAATAAGCACTATATGTTGTATTTATACAAATGTGATAAAAAGTTAATAGGACATATTGAATAATAATTCTGTGTGCAAAAAAACAGAAAATGGAACGAATAGACTCATCGCCATCGAATAGACTCATCGCCAAATTGAGTTTAATGCATTGATTTCTAAATATTGGTCACATGCGTCATGGACAATAATTATTTGGTATGTGAAATGTTGAGTTCTGCATACAAATATAAAAAAAAACTCATATATAAAATATTGTTCCGCAGTGCATATTTTGTTTTGGCCTTACTATGAAGTAGTGTTTTTGATTGGGAGCCAGATAATTCACCGACAACAATTCAAAAAGAAATAATTTAAAGAAAAATTATTATTATAAAAAGATATCCACACTATTGATGTTACTCTCTACTGTCAAACTCATTCTTGAACTAATTGGTGTTCCTTGCAATGACCAATGTAGCAGGCAATTGTTTTGCATTTGTCGACAAATTATCTTCTCGGTAAATTGTGTGTCGGTGAATCATCCTGTCGACGAATTATCCTGTCGCTAAATTGTCCTATCGGTGAATTGTTGCTGGTGAATTTTCCTAGACCCTTCTCATTCATCCCTTTTTGTCTTTTGCAGACAGAATTAATATTTTAATTAGTGAAGAACAATGTGAGATAATAAACATTTATGTTTTGTAAGAATTATATTATAAATAAAATATATTTATAAAATATTCTAGACTAATTTATTTCAGCTACCTTGCAATCGTGCTACATGTTAAAAACAAAAAACAACCAAGGCAATTTGTTATGAAATCCATCGTTCTGTGTAAAACCATTTAAACGCCCATTTAGGCATAGGAGCATTCACACTACTCAGGAAAGCAGTGAATGAAGAGTTCTGTCTCTCTTTTATTTGTTTGCATATCATCATCATCGCCCTAAACGCTCCTCTCGGGAGCACAGGGCAGAAACCAGCCTCCTTCATTCAGAGTGTCTCTATGCCAATTGCATCACCTCTTTCCACAACATTCCCTGCGCTCTGATATCGTTGTCATAGGAACGGTGTATTGTGAAAGAAGGACGCCTGAGCCGACGGAAGAATAGTGCTCTTTTTGGCCAACTATCATTGGGCATTCTCAAAACATGTCCCAGCCAGGACCATCGTCTCTCCTGTATTACGGAGATTACAGGTCTCTGCTGGTCGCGCGGGTGCACAGCATCAGTAGTTTGCATATATGAGAAAGAAAATCATTTTATTTCATTTGCCTTTCTATTCTATATTAACACAGAGAAGATAGAAAAACGCTTTCTTTTGCTGTGTTCACCGAGGAGTGTAGACACGGCTATTTTTAACTTTAAGAACCCGTTCCACCGAGTGTATATTGGTCTATATTTTGTTATATCCAATGTAAGCATTGATATGTTTTATGAGTAGATAAAAATTTTAGATATTCCATAATGTTTTTTACAAGTAACAGAAGATAGTGGAGCGATGCAGAATTAAAATAGCTTAAAAAATTACAAATTATGCAAAGACATGCAAATAATCCTATCCATAGACTATTCACAAAATTTCATTTCTCTGAGACATTCTATTTCTGCTGTCTTCTATGCATATTTAAAATGTATGAATAAGAAAGAGATAAAATATAGTTTTAAAGTAGCGTATGAAAAAATATTGTCTCGCCTATGACCAGTTACTACTCGTAATGTGCGACTATATTCAGGGCATTCGTCGTTACATATTCAAAAAGAGACATGTGCGCACATTTTTATTTGGGCATACTCTTTTAAAACTGTTCATTAAGGCATTCAAATTGTTGTTTGGACTTTTTATTGGCATGTGATATTGTTCTTTAAGTATTGAATTTTAATATTTGATACTAAGAATCACTTTATAAAATGATTATGATGTCATTATAAGCAGTTTATTCTAGAACTGTCAAAACATTTATGAATTCACATGTCCCTTTTTGAATATGCAATGACAATATATCTGTCCACTGTCTCACTTATTTTGCTTTATAGCTATTAATTATTATGGTTGGTTATTCCACATGTAAAAAAAGTAATAGACAAACTAATTAGTAAAAAACAATTATATAATAAAATTATAATTTTTCTTTAGTACTCCAACAATATTTTTGTGCTCTTAAGACGATCATGACATTGGATGATTTATTTCTATTGATATCATTTTATGATCCTTCCAACTTCCCAAGGTTGCCAATGAAAAGAACACCTTTCATTTCTCTTCTAAGACTAGTAATGATGTTTCTTTGGCGCCGCCGTAGATTTGCAACACCTTGTCAAAACACATCACAGAATCTGCTACGCCGCCAAAGAAAGTTGACAGTTACAAAGGGCAAATATTAAAAGAAAAATAATTGGAATGAATTAAAATATTAAATTTATTTAATTATCATTATTATATATATATATAATTATGCATAGTAATAGTAGCAGTAATATTAAATGTATACACTATAATCTTCTTTATCATTATATTTAAGTTGTTGTCATTTTAAAATAAGGTATACAAACAAAACTACAAATCTCTCTCTCTTACGGTATATATATATATATACATATATATATTTCCACGCTTCACAGCAACGTCGGACACCAACTGTGAGAAAACAGCGTTCAATTACATCACAATAGGGCAATATTATAAACGATGTGTTTGTATAGAGGCTATTTATTTTATTGAACGTTGTAGTAGGTTTATAATTCAAAAATAGATTATTGGTATTGTTGCCGGCTAAAGATTAAATGGCTAGACCGTATAGACCAGATTTTAAATGACGGATATGTACAAAGTACAACAAACAGGAGAGCATGTACGAGACATTGCACGGATGTGATGGAAGCAAAAAGCGTGTGCAAGGGCAGGAGGAAATGGCGCTTGATCCTTGTTGGATAAAAAAGATATTTGAGGATTAATAATTATGCATCTGTAGCTGACAATGAAATAGTAACAATCTACAAGCTTTTAGTTCCTCCCAGTTTTACATTTAAACTATTCGGCAGAATACCGAATAATACACTTAAAATTCGGTATTGGCCGAATAATAAAAATGCTGCCAGAATACCGAATAGTTGCCGAATATTCATTGCACCTCTAATTTATTTATTATATTTGTGTATAAAGAGTACATAATAATATAATCAGATTAATAGAAGACAAATATTTCCGGAACTTTGAATTTTTATTATCTGGAGACACATCTTTAACTTTTAAGATCATTACAAATAAAATAAATGATAAAAAATAATTATTAATATTAGTTGCATTTACAATGTGAAAATTTCACGACTGATTAATAGAAGCGAGTTTTCCAACTATTTTTTTAAACTATCACTAATTTTAATATTGCAGCCCGTTTCAATAGTTTTCATCAATGATACTGACGTCTCGAAACTGGTGGCAAAATTATAATTAATAATACAACAACAAAGTAAGAAAACTCGTTTCTATTAATCATGATAAAAAATACCTTTGAAAGTTGAAAGACATATATCTCCAATAGAGTAAGAGTGGTGTCGACCAAAGCAGCGCATAGCATGAAACTGTGAAACAAAGTTCTTTAACTTGGCTTGATAATGCTCTCATCATACATACATACCATCACGCTGCTTCCCTCGCGGGGTAGGCAGAAAAGATCGAGCCCCACTACCTTCTATCCTTGCATACACCTTTCGTTTTTGTCACTGTAATACAATTCCTCATGCATGCTCTCCTGTTCAATGTGCTCAACACATGACCATCCTGTAAGATTTGATATAAATGATCTTGCCATTTGATCCGAGTGCCATTCCTCTCAGCCAAATATATCTTCTTGGTAATTCTGTCCTCATTCATTCTTTCCACGTGCCCAAACCATCTTAACTTATTTACATTCATCCTTGTAATTACACCAACTTTCATTCCACATTTCTTTCTTATATCACTGTTACGCACACAATCTCTCAGACATTTACCACACATCCTTCTCAACAATCTCATTTCTACTGCATTTATGCCACTTTCATCCTTCTTTAACCATGTCCACGTCTCACTTGCATACATACAAATACATAAAGCATAATACTACTGATGACTATTGTGACGTGATTGAGCACAATATAATATCGCTGTCCGCTGTCTGCGGCAAAGCTGGGATTCATTTCATTACGATACAGCCAGACAATAATATTTAATTTATATAACACTTTAATATATATGTAATTACTAAAGATACAATTATTTATTTTTATCATGATACAAACCTTAATGAACTTGGGGTAATACATTACTTTTCATTTGTTGGACAATTGGTATACAACGCAGGTTTGGACAATATGTAGAGCGAATGGATTTATTTATTTATTTGTCTTACAGAAAGGGTGTGAGAGAACGGAAGTGTCTGAGAACCATGCGATTTCATCACATGGATAAAATTCTCAACAACAGTAGTATGTTGAGTACGAGAAATATGTAATATTAATGTAGAGGAAGCAAAAGAAGTGTGTTAGGATAGATCACTTATACTTCGTTTCTCTGTACCTAACTTAAACCAGCCTGAGCCGATTCAAAATCATTCGTACACCTTCTCACTTACTTCCTTTAATTAGGGTACATTTATAAAATTTTATTAGATTATATCCGTCTATTTATACCATCACAACATCTCACATAAGTGATTATAAAATAAAAATACAGATCCTCTTCTCCGTGGCATAAAAACAATAAGACATTCAGGATGGGGGGGGGGCAGCATGCCTCATCATTGCTGAATTGAAGATTATGCTCGATTCTTGAGCACATTTTCAATTTGAATTTATTTATTATTTATTTACATTAAATACAGCTATGAGAAATGAAACGATAATCTAGGAGACATCATCTGATGCAAATACACGAAATACACTTTTGGGATAGACAGATAAATACATTTAACATCAAAATATCATATTCATTGTTGTAGATGCAAAGCAGATCTTGATACTCAAATTAAACAATTTTTTTGTACAACAATAAAAACATTATATTCTATCATTACAGCATCTACCACAAGTGGAGCAGCCTCTCTAATATAGATCATCCTTTCTGCGCTATCTTTATATTAGCCATGTCCATACTTCTCAGCAAACGTGGCAAACATTGATTCTGTCTCCTTTTTCCGTTTGTCTACATTTTTGAAATTACTTAGTTCAGTCATAATAAATAGTCTATTTAAAACAATTTTTTTTTTCATTTATTGTATCGGCATTTTATAATAAAATTATTAATGTATATTTTTAATATTTGGTGTTACTATAGAGCATAACTTACTAATGCACAACTGGCTTTGTGGACTCTGAATTCGCATCAACAGGTGCTGCAGGGCTACTCTTCACAATCTAAATATGATATTAATCTTAATCATGCGATGTGCGAAGGGACTATGGTAAAAAATACTGCGCTACCGCTATACCGCGAGATTGGTATGCACGTATTTTTGACTAATAGTCACTTTGTTCGTCATATGATTAAGATTAAGATCATATTTAAATTTTGTCAAGAGTAACCCTACAGATCTATACTGATAACTCTGAATTTTAAATTAAATAATAAAATTAATATTACCTATTCTCAGCAAACTCGGAATCTCCGAAACTAGTTGTGCATTAGCTACACTCAAGATCAGTGGTTCCCAAAGTTGACTGGGCTCCGACCCATCTAAGAATAATTGGGACCTGCTTTTAGCTTTTTTTCTCCAAACGTTGCTCCAACAACATTTTTTATTCATGTCTTAAACGGTGGCGAATCGTCCATTAGGGCCCACTCAATATTCGCTCACGACCCATAGTTCGGGAAATACTGCTCTATAGTAACACCAAATAATAAAAATATATATTATTCATTTTATTATATAATTAATATCTTTTCTCCACACATAATCATTTTTGAATATGCATCAGAGATGAGCTTATGTATTATGTAATTATCACCGGACAACTATCTTTCTTTTGTACCCCATGGAGCCCCAGGTAAAGCATCGGTCTCCCACTGTTTTTTGTAATCCTTTGAGTGTCCTGCAAAAACAAATATAATAAGCCTCAAGTATAAGACAAGTAACAAGTACAATTCAGCAACGAGGCATGCGACCCACCCAAAGTTTTACTTTTTCATTGGCACAATCTAAATATTTTTTCAATGTTGTTAATCAGCTGGCTACCCCACTTGTGGAATATGCTGTGATGGTACAGTAGTAGTGGTGGCATCTTCAGAATTTTGTTTCAATCCATACAAAACATTGAGAGACAATAGTTATAAATCTATGATCGTATGCGGTGTTCACATTTGGTGAATATCGCCAGGCGAATTTAGTTTGCATAAAAAACAAAATTTGCCAGACGCCCATTGATCGTCACACCTGTTCACACAGTCCACCGATATAGATACGATCTGTCAGATGCGCTTTAATTTTGACATTGTTTTCAAAATGGCGGACGTCGTGATGGAGATCGCAGAGTGTTTATTATTAGTTGAAAATATTATAGTAGAGGTTATAAGGTGCCTTTTAATTAAGGAAACAAACCAACAAAGATAACAACTGTCACGAAGCGGGAAACATTATAAAATTTATAGGTTATAAAGTTTTTACCATAGATACGGACGCCGCGCACATCTACGCATGCGCGAACCGTTCAACCAGAGAAAAAGTTGAAAGGTGGTCAACTTGAGATGATATAGTTTTTACTAGTTTTTATCCTTTCAGACTAGCTGTCATTTTGTTCACACGGTTCAAATGGCTGACGATATTTTGATGTCCTGGCGATATTCGCCAAATGTGAACACCACATTAGTTGTACAACAGTATAAGACAGAACTACTTTTTATTTTACAAAATAATGAAAACTATTTGAACTTAGGACAATGAAAATGAAACATTCAATAATTTTACGGCTTAATTTGATTAAAATATAAAATAAGAAATTAAAATGAAACAAAATAAAGAGTAAAAACCACTGATGACTTTATTAATTTGCGAGTCGGCTTTCGAAAACATCTGCAGGGCTACTCTTGATGCAATCTAAATATGATCTTAATCTAGTCTTGATCTTGATCATACGACGCACGAAGGGACTATTGTCAAAAACACCGCGCTACCGCTACCGCGTGATCTGTGTGCGCGTATTTTTGACCAATAGTCACTTCGTGCGTTATATGATCAAGATCAAGACTAGATTAAGATCGTGTTAAGATTTTGTCAAGAGTAACCCTACTGCACTCATCGTTAGACAAATCTAAGTGAAAATATATCAAAACATAAATTTCAAATGATTGTTTCGTTATTTGTCACTAACTTTTATAATATATATTTCTTCACTTTACATTTGCCTGATGATGGGAGCGAAAACTTTCGAAAGCGGGCTCAAAAATTAATATAGTCACCAATGGATCTACTAAACCTTTTGTTTCGTTTCAATATCTTATCATAATGAACTAATGTCAAGAACAGTCGGTCGATAAATTAAACTAAATCAATATTTGTAGTTTTAAATTTATATTTTTACAGTATATTTATTTAATAATTTCTTTTCATTTATTCCATAAAGATGTCTGTGTTTCCCCTGTAGCTGACATAACATAATATTATAATATGTATAATGGTTTCACATTAATTTACTTTTACAACTTCTTATAATGTAAAAATTGTCGTAGATCATTTTCGCACAAAAAAAAACTAAACTCGCTCGCCAGCATAATTAGACAAATATGTAATGGAAGATTATAAATGTTTCAAATTTGTGAAATGTGAACTGAAATGTTGACAGAATGTTTTCATATTCGTGTAAAACTTATCGCAGTAATCATAAGTTTTATATTAACTGCATGTGGGCGCAAAAACTACACCATGTTTTTGGCCAAAGTGTCTAATGATCATAATGTTGTAGTTTTCGTTTTGCTCTTTTTAATGACATATTCACCAATCTTAAAAACGCATTAGATTTTATGTTATATTCAATTATTTATTTATTTTATTCTTCTTGCACATCATCATTATATAACAGTGTTAACAAAACAATACAAATTTTAAAATACTAGAATGATATACAGTGGTGAGATTATCACTATCAAGTCATTTCTTCCATCTAACCACAATATACATAAAAAGGTAGTGTAAATTTTTCACCAAAGCAAAAGAATTCTAATTTAACTTGATATATTTTAAAAGAAATTACTAACAATCTCAGCTCACAATTTACTCCCAAACATCTATGATAGATTTTTTTTGTTATTGAATATATTGTGAGAAGTTCTTTAATGAGAATGTGTCAGAACTTAAAATTCAAATTAAAAAATATATAAGTACTATGACTTTAGTTTTATAATATCATCTTTGCATATTCAAAAAGAGACATGTGCACACATTTTTATTTGGACATACTCTTTTAAAACTGTTCATTAAGGCATTAAAATTCTAGTTTGAACTTTTTATTGGCATGTGATATTATTCTTTAAGTATTGAATTTTAATATTTGATACTAATAATCACTTTATAAAATGGTTATGATGTCATTATGAGCAATTTATTCTGGAAATGTCAAAACATTTATGAATTCACATGTCCCTTTTTGAATATGCAACGACGATATGTAGTTTATACTGTAGATAGCATAAGAACATTCCTAAGAAATGGCAAAATTTGAAGAAATCATTTAAAAACTGGCAACACTATGATTCAAATACTTTTAATAGTTCTATCCATGATCTATGGTGATATCATCAACAATATATTAAATTTACATATAAATCTGATAATACCAAAGACATTATACCATAACAAAACTGTGCACTTCTTTGATAAAATGTGCCCGCCTAAGATAAAAATAATTGATAGAGAGCTGTCTCTTTCTAGCACATAGTACTATAAACTCACTACAGTTATATATATATATATGGACTGACATTATGTTAGAAAGGGACACCAGTCTATCAATTGCCATTTCACGTGGTACACTTGATCTTTTCTTAGGAACACAGACGATGGAGGAATGCATATTTTTGCTCGAGTTCGATCATAAAGTACACAGTCTTGTTACATTAAAATGTTTTTGTAATAATACTAATATCTCTGTTAATATAAATTTAACCTAAAACATTCCCAAAGGATGAGGTTTTGTATATATGTTGTTGAAATAACTGAAAATAACATTTGTAGATATACACTTATGGGCAGTTCCATAAAATTGAAAAAGTCTCTTTAAATCTTTGCAGAAAAAACTATTGGTAGACATTTCGGACTTTATATAAAAGGAGCATTTTGCATTATGAAACCAGAAATAAGTCTGATATTTAAACCTGCGTAGCAGAGACATTCTACAAGAAATAGACGGTGCACTTTTGACCAAGATACAAGCAAAAATATGCTCTCTGTCATCAATTTAAGACTTTAATCCTATGAAAAAATAAACTGTAATATCTGAGCTTTGTACTGCTGATTCCATTAACAAACTAAAAGTATACTAGTTACTACGGTTACTACTACAATTTTTTTCTATGAGAAATTAAATAGACTTTTATTTTTCATGAAACAGGCCATTACACAGCGAAACGATAGTAGTTATATATAGTACAACCACGTGTTAGAAAGGGACAGCAATCTCTAAGAAGTATTATCTATGGTGGCATGGTTTATCAAAGAAGTACACAGTCTTGTCACGCATTATGTCTATGGCGAATCCAAAAATCTCATAACCAACTTGTCAAATTTAATGCTGGCGAGATAAGTTTAATTTTTTAAGGTAAAAATGATCCAAAGACATATTTTCTTAATACGGTCACATTGATACGACGAAAAATCAACAACATCATCCCATTCAAGAGTTAGACACAATGTTTACAATAAATATTAGAATAATGACCACGGCCACGCTCAAATGGGCCAAAGAAGATGATTCAACAGTCTCGTATCACTTTAGACACCTCTCAAAGTAGTTGGATCCCACATAACCGCCTCGCATCGCCTTCTGGACGTGTTGTTCAAATAATCTGCGAGTGTTTTGTAAATCTTCCGCTGCTTCTTTGTTCAGCGGATCCTCCGGGTTTGGTTCCTGCAAATGTAAAATAATATATAAGTCTAAGCTTTCTAAAGTAACTACATGAAATGATAAATTAATTAAAATTAACAATATCAATAGTGTTGAAGTAATGACAATTTGTAAGAATGGAAATAAATAAAAGATACATTTTACAAAATTAAACAAATACCGCTTGTTAAATATTATCAATATTTAATTTTCATTATGTACATGGTTAGGTAACTGAAGAAATAGAGGGCCAAAATCTAATCCTACCTACACCCTGGGTCCCATGATATCATTCCGATTATTGTTACATTTTTTCATTACCTATCCCATGGTACCTACATAACATCAGTATACATACGGTCGCAACACGGTTCACATCAACTTCATCTATTTTCGGCGGAACAAACAAATAGAATATTATTCATTCATATTCGGTTTTTCATCCATTTCATTTCATAAGTTAATTCAACAAAGCAAAAATAAGTGAAAGTGACTCTCCAAAACCAATCACAGCAACTACGGAATACAGTTCACACATTGGCGATCACAGGACGGGGTAAGTACCATTCCATCTTCACATTCCTCAAATCCTGTGTATCTTATTCCGGATGTTCTACATCTAACATACTTGATGTAACATCCAATCCACCGCTCTTAGCAAATGACATTTATTTTACTTTAAAATCTTAAGTCTAAAACTATACTAGCTATGAGAGAAACTCACAAGTGACAGACTCAAAGCATCTCCTATTTAACCATGTTCCCCCACCACAACGTCTCAGTTCTAGACGACTCTTTTTAAACGCCTCATCCTCACTAACGGGCCCTGCTCCCTCTGAACGTTAACGCAGGTGAGCGGAGGATGCGCAAATATGCGAACCTTTCCTAGCCCAAGAACACCTTGCTGCAGAAGGCGATCTAGACTAGACATGGAAAACCCTGAATCGACTTAGATCTGTTGTAGGAAACTGACGTGATAATAGAGAATGATGGGGCTTCCTACAAGACGAATTTGAAGCGTGTGACTGTGGTGCAGCACAGACCATGCCACACTGGTTGGAGTGTCCATTGTGCCCTGTCACTTGCACTATGGAGGATATTTTTGACGCATCTCCACCTGCTGTGCGTTTTGTACAGTACTGGAGATAAGTTTGATTAGTTTTTTCTGGGTTTCGATACGATAAATAAAGAATTAAAGCCTAGATTTCCTCAAGAATAATTCATCTTTTAATAAATACATTTCACTTATTTTAGAGGCATTAACTATGTAATAGTTTCTAGACATTTTTGAGAATTAAATTACCAGGAAGAGATACTGCAATCCGTACACGATGGAGTTGACTGTGAGAACCGGTTTCCAATCTTCTCTGAGGATGTTGAGACATACGTTGCCTTCCAGATCTATGTTGGGGTGGTAAACTGATGTCTCGCATTTTACCTTGGGGGGCTCATGAGGGTAATTTGGGCCTACCTGAAAAATTCACAACACAATACAGTTTCGAAAAGTATTTGAGAGGGATCTCAACAGGGTAAAACATAACCGACCTGAATTTACTAATTATATCTATTACACGTTTTAGTATCATTCTTTTACTCTACATATTTATATAAGAAACACAATTCCAGAGTAGCGCAAAAGCAAACCTCACGTCTGAGCATTGGAAGGTCCTAGGATTAATTCTCGGCCAAGAAAAAATGAAAAATGGCCTTATCGATATAATGGAGTTTTACAAAATCAACGTCGACTCAATCAAAAAAAATGGCCTTGTCAAATTGTCCTGGGCCTGGGTGTTAAATGTGTATGTGCTTGGTGCACTGTATACATGTGTATCGTTGTGTTAGTATCCATAATAAGATACTCATAACTTAGTTTGGGACCAGCTTAACCTATGTGAATTGTATATATACACATCATATTATTATGTTACGTTGTTAACATAAAACTTGATCAACTTTAGTTTATCGACTGACGGTTCTTGGTGGAAATTCATTATGATAAGAAAGTAAAATAAAACAAAATATTTAGTAATTACATTGGTGACTATTCATTTAGACTTTCGGAAGCTTCGACTTTCATTGTCAGACAAATGTAAAATACTATACTATAAACTTTACATTTGCCTGACGATGAGAGAGGAATCTTTTGAAAGCCGGCTTACAAATTTATAGTCACCAGTATTTTGTTTCATTTAAATTTATTATTTTCAAAACTTTATTTATGTTTTCTTTTATCATTGTCTATATTGTAGTGAGACTCACTTTGAAGCTAAATACAAATCTTCCCCCTCTGTAGAATCCCTCATCCGGACAGATGATCAGCTTGAAGTTGAGCAGGTCGTCCGGATCTGGGAATTCCGTGTTACATGTCTTGGGCAGGTTCAGTTCATTCAAATCTGCAAACACAGACGATAAGCATTTATGAAAATATATGTGAAAATTGGATTAATAATAAAATAAAGTGTTTTCTTTGACTTAAGATTTCAATCAAGAGACATCTTTAGAATTTTAAGGGCATTGTCAATCTTAAAAGCAGAAAGACGTCCCTCTTATTTTATGTTGACGCGACGAGGACTATTTACATGTTTACTTCACGCAGTTTGTCTGCTGGCTACACGACATGATGGTATGTACGAAAATATCAATGCACTTAGAAAATATTAGTTTTTGTACATTTTGCACAATTAACTATTATTTATAATATAAATTGATACTTTCTATCTCGTCTTAATTTTGTACAATATTTATTTTAAAAATTTGAAAATTAAAAAAAAATGTATGTTTAGGCTAGTGCTTAAATGGGAACAATGGGATATTTTGTAATATAGAAAAACAAAATAGTTTATGAATTAAAAGAGTAAAAACTTGTAAAGAAATATTAACAATGTCACTATTACAACTCATCAAATACAATAAAAGATGAATCATTGACCAAAAACAATGTAAGAAAACAATGATAAAATTGCACAAACTCGATATTTTCACAATGCTTAAAATCAATAATAAATAATTATATGCGCATTGAAATATGCATGAGATGGAAATTTACCGTTTTATTTATGAAAATATTGTGGAATAATTAATATTAAAAGTGATAATATGATAAAATAATTCAATTGAAGATGATCATGGGCACCTTTAGTTATCCTTAATTGTGCAGCCGATGCTTTTTTATGTGTTCCTCCAGGCCGCGATGACCCTTCCTCATCTTTTTTCTGTTGTTTGAGTGAGAATAATTTAATCATTTTATTGTCCTAAGTCCAATATAAAAGGAATTAAGTATAAACTAAACAACTAACACCACTACCTATCACACCAAGACCAAATATTTTGACGGATGAAATACGAGAGGTAAGGAAAAACTCAAACAGCTGTCTTTTCACTTTTCTATGGTTAATTAAAATGTTGCCAAAGTAAATTATTGGAATTTTTTCAGATAGCATGAATGTAATATGCATCTAAATGTCGATTATTTTTATATAGATGTTGTGTAGGAAACCTAGAGAACAAGAATCATGTGGAATTTTGATATTTTAAACACATTTTTTTTTTGCATTTTATGCCATAAGTGGCTACTACATATCCATTCATTTAAACTTTAAAGCAACAATCAATAATGAACTTATAGCAATAATTTCCATCTGCCAAATAATTTATAATTAAATGTAAATATCTAAATCTAAATATTTATAATTAAATATATAATAACTTACTACCTTCAAATCGCTTGCATTTATTAATTTTAAGAAAGGTATTTACATGAACCTTGATAGTCTTCGAATAAACAGAAGAATAATATTTTTACACATAAATTACATAAACAATTTTTTTACTTGAATTACGCAGGATTCTTCTAATTTAGATTTTTGTTTGGGCCGATATAATCATACAAATTTTATGTTTTCTTTACCCACAAGAATAATTATTATAATGAAGGTTTTACTTTTCTTTTTGTCGAATCAGGTGCTGTTTGTGGCAACACCGCATCTGAGGAATAATCGAGAAAAATAACATGACGGAAATGGTAGGGTGGTATAATGAAACCAATGTGAAAATGCAATTTAGTCGTTTATTATCAAATAATTAATAATATTAGAGATATAATAATATTCACAATAGAAAGAACACTAACTGTATTACTTTCAGTTAACAATAATAAGATACCATAACACATCTGAGCTGAACACTGTTGTATATTTGCTGTGTATTATTGTAGTTTAGCTGTTGGTATAAAAGAGAATGATAATATTATGGCGAGGGTGTTGGTTTATTTTACGCGCGCCCCCTGGCAGCCCCTGTTACTTCTTGGCCCCAGGAGGCTGTACTGCTCTGCCGCGATCTTTTCCACGTAATTTGACGCCGAGTGCTCTTTCCATCTTTCCAATAACAATGTTATTTGGAATGCCACGACCGGCTTCGTAATCATTTACCACCTGAGGTTTTTCACAGATCTTGGTGGCCAGATCCTTTTGACTCATGCCCTTGCCCTGCCTCGCCTGCATGATTAACTTCCCGAGCTCCAGCGGGACATTATCATGTTTCAATTCTTCTGTTTCCCTGTCTAATTTAGCAGTGTTTTTAGTGACGACGTGCTGTTTGTTTTGTCCGCCTCCATATTTCTGTTGAGTCTCCACGGCGACTCCCTGCCTCCTCGCTGCGTTTATAACCGTTTCAGACTTGAGGTTCGTAGTCTTTGGCAGCCTTCTTTTAAGCGCCTGGACCTCCCAGTCAGTCATCTTCGTGGCAAATTTAGATAAAAACACAACTTTCCGATAAAAACTTTCCAAGATCACCCACAATTTGACATGTAATAATAACCAAAGACAACACGTGGATTTGGATAGACTATCATTTTCTTTCATAGACAAGAAAATATATTTTTGTGCAAAACGACCGAAAAAAAACCAATGTAAAACAAATCTTTCTGAAAAACGTGTTTGTCCAAACATGAATATTATGAATGAATAAATAAATGAATATTAAAAAAATATACATATCATCCGTCTAGCAAGCACTTGATCCTCAATAGATTCAATTTTTAAAAATATATTAATATTTTTAAGTACGAAAAAGTGAAAGTTGCGCAATGCGGCAATACTGACCTGTCAAAATTCATGTGATGAGGAAGGGTGAGGCGGGGTGAAGGGGATTATGTGTCATTTTATAATTTGTGTAAATGTCATAGTATAATATAATCCAGCTGGAATTATGAAAGTTTATTAGTATAATTAGTTTATAATACATTTTGTCGTGTTGTATGTTAATATAAAGAGTGTGGCCGCTGTCTAATATGAGATGCACGCTCGGCGCAGAGTTCCTGCACAAGAACACAAAGTGCAAATAGTGATCCCTGAGGACAGTGATAAAAACCACAGCAAACCATATTACAATCCCCCTTTAGAGCCTCAAAATCAGAGTCACCGAGAGGGCGTAAAGTTCCTCAACACTAGTGCGGTTGACTCTGATGAAGAACTGTTTCCATTTTTAGCAGAGAAAGATATTCTTGTCGTCATGACGTCTCGAGATAGAACTCAGGAGTTTAGTGCGGCGATTAGAACATTAGCGGGAGGCGCTATAGCGAGGGCGACAGCCACAAAAGATGCCAGAAGGGCGCAGGCCCTGCAAAGCTATTCGCAGTTTATGCAGAGTGCAAGAATTATTAGTAAAAATATTTCCAGCACATACTCCAAATTAGAAAAGTTGGCATTACGTGAGTATACGTACTTTCTCACTGACTTTTAATTGTATTATTTACTTGAAATCTGTTGTTTATGACTTAAATTAGAGTTGATTATTTTTAAGCTTAAGACTTCTTTATTCAATATTACATTGACCTAAACTATACATTTATCTATACCAGTGGTCTCCAGGCTTTCTAGCATTAAGACCATACTGAATACTTCAGTAAATTCCAGGAGCCAAAACCTTACTTTGACAGGATTCGAAAGTGTAGATCTTTTTTTTCGTATTAGGTCTCTGACTCCCCTTGCACTCAAAGTTTCACAATTTTACAATAGATATGTTAATTTTTTTATTTGAAATGTTTTACGAAGACCCATCACTAATAATTCTTTCAATTCGGATTGTATTAATTTTTACATGTCATTGAGCCTAATCCTTTGATATCCTGTATAACTGGATAGGTGAATTTGATTGTTGAGGTTTGGTTGTTGCTGGGAGTGTAAATTCTTTTAAGAATGGACTTGACAGATTGCAGTAACATCATGGACTCATTCAAGCATACCAGCTTTGCTGTCTGCTTCATATCCATAATAATAATAATACAATTATTGTTTTAGTGGCGAAAAAGAAATCATTATTCGACGATCGTCCGGCAGAGATACAGGAGTTGACTTACATTATAAAAGGAGATCTTGGATCCCTGAACCAGCAGATAGCTCGTCTGGGGGAGCTGCCACGTGGGCAGCGACATCTGCATTCGCATTCTTCTAGCGTGGTGCTGGGATTACAGTCCAGACTCGCTTCTATGAGTACACACTTTAAGCAGGTATTTTTTCTAAATAATTGTTAACAACTTTTTTCAATCTATACCATCAAAACATCCCCCATAAGTGTAGCAACTATTGAACTGACTGGAGCATGTAATAGACATACAGGTCGCCTTGCACATGCCTTAACAATATAGTTGGACAATATAATCTTATCACTACTAAATCGAAGTTGTTAAGTGAGGGGTTCACATGCAAAAGCACATCAATCCATTTCTCATAATTATTTAACTATGATTACTATGATGTAGAACCTTTATTGTTCTGGAGGTGTTATGATTCTTGAATGGGCTTTTCCACAAAACGGCGCATCTTAAAGAAATTGTCTAGTTATTATTATTTTATCAAACATCAAGTTTGTTCGAAGAAGTTGGCAATCGGCAACTAGCCTACCTTTTATTCATTTTGTTTTAGTGTTCAATAAAGATCTTTTAATTTTAATAAATAAAATATAAAAATATATTATTGAGCACTGTTTAATCTCCACTATGTTAGGTTAAATACCGAACGTTTTCGCCTATACTTGTAGGCATCTTCAGGGAAACTGAAATATTTAACCTAACATAGTGGAGATTAAACAGTGCTCAATAATATATTTTTATATTTTATTTATTAAAATTAAAAATGGATTTCCACAGCGTAAACACTAAAACTCTTGAATTATTAAAGATCTTTTATTTTATTTACTTATGCCTAAAATCTAATTATTTATTATTTTTATTTCAGGTGTTAGAAGTACGATCTGAGAATTTGAAACATCAAAACTCAAGGCGGGAAAGGTTCACTAAAGGTCTCCCTCCTGTCAAAGGATCAACAAGCTTATTAGACGAAGAACAGCACGTCAGCATTGAGATGGATGGAATTGCGGCTGGTGGACAATTCAACAGAAACAACTATCAGAGACAACAAATGGCGATGAGAGACGATTCGGATGTTTACATTGCAGAAAGGGCGGAAACTATGCATAACATTGAAAGTACGATTGTCGAACTCGGCGGTATATTCCAACAATTGGCTCATATGGTCAAAGAACAGGATGAAGCTGTGAGCAGGATCGACGCTAACGTCCAAGATGCGGAGTTGAATATAGAAGCTGCTCATTCGCAGATTTTAAAATATTTCCAATCAGTAACAAATAACAGAATGTTGATGTTTAAGATATTTGGCGTTCTTATTTTCTTCTTTATATTTTTCGTGGTTTTCTTGGCGTAACTTTTACTATTACTGGAACTGGGCACCAATTTTAATCAAAGTTTAACTTTGTTAATCGTTAATGAAAAAGATACTTTGTTAATTGTACATCCATTAACGAAAATATGTTTAAAAATCATTATTTATATCATAATCTCACCATCTCACATCAATTTTTTTTTATTTAAATTGATTTTGTTATATAACTGAGGATGTGCAAAAATAATAAAATTAATTAAATAAATTAATTTGGTGAAGTTGAATATTTTCTTCTGAATATAACACAAGTTACATTTGATTCTGGAAACCTGGAAGCTAGAAATAGAAGTCCCAAGTAAAATATTAAGAGGGACGCTTTTTCTAACGCAATTAAAGTTATTACATATTGAATTGAAGGTAATTGTCGTGGTAGTTTCCCAACGTTATTACAAACGTTTGGAGTAAGAATACTGTACTAATAATTCTATTATTTTATTATATGCGCAAAGGTTTCTACAGCAGTTAAGGTTGAGATGAGGTTTGAAGTGACTCACAGTTTAGCAAGAGTTAATTAATTGTTCAATTTTTAATGTTTTGCTCTGAATGTTACTTTCCAATTTGATTTTTGTTCATCTCTCAATGAATTCAGCTATGCATATATTGTATGTATATCTACTAAGTTTTTTACATGTAAAAGGCTTCGGCCGTGAATATCTAAATAAATTCATTACAATAAATCTTTATTTAGCAAATAAATAAAACACAATTAAATGAATTCAAATTTGACACATTAAACTATCGTATAGAGCTTAGTAAAGACAACGTCAGCTATTCGATAGTGTCCTAGACGGGACTTGAACCCGCAAACCATCCTTATCTCAAGGTGTGCTTTTGTCCAATTAAGGTGTCAGTAGATATTTGTTGTGTCGGTGCATATGTAGTAGAATTCCATTATTATGTAATTTGAAACAATTGTTTCTTTCTACTATAGATTATTGATTCCGAGAGAGACGTATTTCCACTTATCAGGTCATTATTATCGAGAGAGACGTCTTTCGACTTATCAGGTCATTATTATCGAGAGAGACGTCTTTCGACTTATCAGGTCATTATTATCGAGAGAGACGTCTTTCGACTTATCAGGTCATTATTATCGAGAGAGACGTTTTTCGACTTATCAGGTCATTATTATCGAGAGAGACGTCTTTCGACTTATCAGATCATTATTATCGAGAGAGACGTCTTTCGACTTATCAGGTCATTATTATCGAGAGAGACGTTTTTCGACTTATCAGGTCATTATTATCGAGAGAGACGTTTTTCGACTTATCAGGTCATTATTATCGAGAGAGACGTCTTTCGACTTATCAGGTCATTATCAGTCATGATGGATAATGAATAAGTGGAAAGACGTCTCTCTCGGAATCAATAATCTATAGTAGAAAGAAAGACTTGTTTCAAATTACATAAGTATCAGGAGATATACCAGAGGCTTCGAAATTTGTTCATATAAACCACAATGACTATTACATGTTTAGGTATTGTTCTAGTGCAGCGATGCACAAACCGCAGCCCACCAGCGAATTATACAATATTAGAAAAAATTGTCAATACCAGTAATAATCGAATATTCGGTAAAAGTACCGGATACTTAAT
Organism: Athripsodes cinereus; assembly: GCA_947579605.1. Taxonomy (NCBI): domain Eukaryota; kingdom Metazoa; phylum Arthropoda; class Insecta; order Trichoptera; family Leptoceridae; genus Athripsodes; species Athripsodes cinereus. The sequence goes on along the minus strand of OX388325.1, from coordinate 15,471,009 downwards.
AATTCGAGTAAATATTCTTTAACAAAACTGAGGAGTTTTTTGAAATATTTCAAATTCCTATACCATTTTGAAAAATCAAACACAGGTACTGTGAGAAAATATTCTTTAAGAAAACTGAGGTGTTTTTGAAATATTCTAAATTCCTATACAGTAGTACTATACCATTTGGAAAATTCGGTGACAGGGGGGGGGGGGTAGAAATTTTAATGTGTGTGCATTTCTGGAAATTTGAATTTTTAGTGAGTGTTAATTTTCTTATAGCGGCCCGTCCTTAGCTCATAATCTTCCCGAGTGGCCCCTGTTCCCTATAAGTCTGTGCATCCCTGTTCTAGTGTATCTTAAGTAGCATTCACATTGCTTCACTTTGGATGATCATCCAGAGTGTCAGGGTCAAACCTGTTCATCGAAAGTGAACACGTCTGTTCACATTTGTTCATCCTATGCTTTCACTGCCATGTCAACACTCTCTCTCACTCATGTTGTATGTAGTTTGACGTATTTTCGTATAAAAATAATTAAACAAATTCAAAAATGAAAAATAACACTTATAATAAATTAATATAGCTCTCGACTGCATGATAATTTTGTACATGATTCTGACATTCAAAACAAATTCATAGAGAATTAAACAAATAATAAGATAAAACTTGTTTATGGTCGTTTCAGTGAAAGGACCTTTCATCAAAATTATGACGAGTGGTAATCTCTTTCCTCCGTCATCGCTAGTGATCACTAGCGATGAAACGCCCGTTCACACTTGTTCATCTTGGAGGATCATCCGGAGTGATCACTGAAAGTGAACGTATGTGAACGACCCTTAAGTATCAGTACCTCATGCTGGATACAATCGATGCAACTAAATATGGAGATGTTACGTTTTCTAAGCCTTACATGATAGTTTCATATATTACATTTACATATGTGGTCTCATACAATGATTAATACATTACAAAAAAAATCACAAGAATGATAATTTATTAAAGAAATTCCTGAAACAGAATAAATCTCTTTCTACTGTCTTTTTATTATTAACTATCAAGCAGGAAGCTTAAAGCAAATATTATATATTTATATCCTCAAATTCGGATTTTACTTTATAAACTGTCAAGCCCATTCTTCAATAGATGGGTGTTCTCTACAACAACCAATGTAGCGGGCAATTTGTTTTGCTCAAATGGCCAACCATGTCTTGGATCATTCTTTGTCTTATTAAAATAATCTTATAAAAATTCCATTCAACCTCAGGATCACTTATAATTTAATTGAAATAGGTTTTGGGTTACGTATCACAAAGTGGCACTATGTATATATAAAATATAATCATATTCATCTTAACGTATGTATATAGTCGCACATTCCTATTGAATGAAAAATTGTCTTTCTAAGTATCAAATATTCGATCATAAATTTGTGTTTCTGTTACATAGAGTAAGATAGTAGAGATGCTATCCCTATTATTTTATTTCAACATAGTGAGGCAAATATTTTGCGTTATAGCGCTCCTATGAAGTTAGCCACAGTCTGCCAACTGCAAATGTAAATTTTGCTAACTTCATAACAGTATTATAACTCAGATTATTTGGAATGGGATTCTTAGTCCATGGTACCTCTTTGGTTTTACTTGTTCTTTGATTAGTATAGCTTTTAATTCAGTAAAAAAAATATCTGAATGTTTTTCTCATCAAACTGTGAAATACATCCCGAGTGTTCACATTTTGCATCCTGAGTGATTACTCAAATAATAAATGTGAATACCAATCTTTCTGCAAAGTTGTACATTATGTAGTTAGATTAATTATAATCATTATGTATAAATTATATAATAATTCTTATAATAGTTTACATGTATTATTATCAAAATTAATGTAATATGCTGATTTTTAACACTAGATGTCTTCACATCCTCTCTGCCATGCTAGTGAAAAGTGCGGTAAAAGATATTACATTATTAACCAAAATATTAGTTTTGGTTGCTGTTTGAAATCCGGCTCGGAGGACCAATAATTACTTTAATGTAATCAGCAGATGGAATGTTGTGAAATTAAAAATTACAACGCAATTAAATAATGCAGATCACTAAAATATTACTGAACAGGTACCTCATCCTACAGATTGTGTAAACTTTCTTTAGTAGGAACAGGAAAGGTGTCCTGATGCTTATACGAATCGTCTTAGGCTGGTTTAAGTGCGCTCTGCTAATAATATGTTCATCAATTCCTGTTTTAAACTATTATGTTTAACATCAACTAACAGTAACCAAACTATTATTATCCCATTATTAACTGTCTTTTTTTCAACTGTAGTTCTTATAAACTCATTGCATTTTTCATTAGCAAGACAGTTTAGGTTTATCAAATGTACCCAGCATAGTTTGTTTGTTTATTTCAATTTGTATTATAATATTTATACATTATCTACATTCTATCAAATATATTATATATTTTTCACAAATATTTGTATTATTACAATATATTATACAATCTTGACTGAAATAATACCTCTTTAGTCCCATTCCTTTTCCTCCACACCATTACAGATTTTCTCACGAGTGAGTTAAGTACCAGAAAACAGTGTATGATCTAATTTTCATCCAAAATCACATAATTCACATAATTTTACGCAAAATGAAAGAAATGAGAAATAAAATCATTATTCAATGGAGAGACGAAAGAGAAACAGACTATTCGATTGCATATATATGTAGTTAACTTCTCACAAAAAATAAAGACATTTGGAATAGCTAAAGGTGCTGCAACTGATCATCAAGGGTGGAAGAGGTTTTGGAAGACACACAGTCACACAAGTGAACAACATCGGGGAGTCTTGACACAACACAAGGAGGATAATAAGAAGCAGCATACTTAATCAGTGTTGAAGAATCATCAATTCGTGACCTGTTGATAAATGTCTTAAGTGATGTTTCGCTATACTTGTTTTTTTATAGTAAGACTGAGGACTGGAGAACTTTTTAGAAAGTATGAAATACCTTTTCTATAAAAATGATGCCCTGTGCATTCTTTTAGGCCTCAATATTATGTTTTAATTGCCTCTCAGACTGCGAAGACAATTCCTGTCCGACTCATTTCTCATCAAAAGAATCCAATTCATTGACCACCCACTATCGAAAAACCTGCTCACTTTGAATCAACTTTGCAATTCAAATAGATTCTGGAAAAACAAAAAAAAGCCTTATCTGTGTAGCAGTTTCGAAAAATTCAAAACACACCCATTTACGACCAGACAAGCATCTCCCTCTCCTATATACAAATATTCCTTCGAAACTTTAGTGCATGAGCCTAATGTTGTTGAAAACGTTGGAATTGACAAAGTGACAAAACGGACGCCCCAACAGATTAACCAACTTTTTCAATTCGAGACTATTAAAAGATGGCCTCACCACATTCACATATTTACGGATGGCTCCAAATTTTCCCAGAACAATCCCTCTGGGGCAGCAGTATACTTTCCTCATAATGATTCCTCTACTTTGTTAAAACTGCCTCCAAAGGCGTCAGTTTTTACTGCTGAAGCTTTAGCTGTGCTAGAGGCTCTAAATATTAGCCAACGTTTACGTTTTGACAAGGTTGCTATTTTTACAGATTCGCTTTCACTGGTCCAATCCTTGATAATTACTCACCCTTTTAACTGTGAAAACATTAACATATTGAATATTAGGAAGACCCTACACGAGTTCAAAACGAAAGGAGGAGACGCCGTTGTGGTATGGATTCCTTCCCATTGCGGTATAAATCATAACGAGAAAGTTGACACTTTAGCTAAAAAGGCTACTGAAGATGGTTTGTATCCTTCCGGGCTTATAATACCAAATAGCGACCTTTCTCAAGCGGCCTTGAGAGAAGTATATCAGGAATGGGAACAACTTTGGAACTCAGCAAGTAACCATAAGGGATTTTATTATAAGTGTATTAAAAAACAGATAACAAGAAAACCTTGGTATCACAAAAAGAAGATAAATAGAACCCAGATTGTCACGATTTCGCGCATGCGATTCAATCACCATAGATTGGAGAGTCATCTCTTTAAACTGGGTCTCGCATCAATTCCTGACTGTGAGTGTGGTACAGATTATGAGACTCTTGACCACGTCTTTTTCGCGTGCCCACTTCGGGACCGCGGTGATTTGTATTTCTCCCTTCAGAATGTAGAATACCCACTTAACATCAGCTATCTGCTTGGTTTAGAGGATGATAAGGTGTATGGAATGTTGTTTGATTTTGTTCTGAAAAATTTCATTGTACTTTAAAAAATTGATCACTTTTGCTCATTATTGAACTAATTAGTTTAATCTATAGTTATAACCTGAAACAATAAACCCATGATTATAAATGGCGGAAATCATCCAAACAAGGATGCATCGCCAATAATAAAAAAAAAAAAAAAAATTATGTTTTAATCATGTTTTAATGAATAGGAATAAACAAAAATTCAAATGCTTTTTCAAATTTATGAAATTTGTGTAGTAAAATTTTGGTGTCTGGCAATACTTTTATTTTTATTTTTTAAATGGTCATACAAAAGTTTGTTAGTAGACAGCTGTCAAAAAGTGTATCGTTTGAAATTTGGAAATAAATCACGAATAGATGTAATTTTTGAGTTAATAACTTGTTTCTTTGTATGAAAACTGATTTGAATATTGTTGTAAATAATGAATCCAAATGAAGAAGTAATTGATTCTGAGGGAGAAGAGGAGGAGATTTTGATATTTGCGGATTTCAGAGATTTGTTAGATAAAGAAATGAAGAAAGAAGGTAACCTCAAACTGGTTGATATTGTGGGTGTAGACTCCGAGAATACTGTCATACAACTCAATAATTACTTTTTTAAAGGTAAAACTCCATTCTTTATTAAGCTAGACTTGTCAACAGACAGTTGAGAGGCTCAAAAACACTCATCCAATGGCACATAGATCCATTTTTCTGGATCTGGAAATCTTATTGGGGTAGCCAGCAGATCAGCCGCATGTAATTAACATGCAAACCGTCTTCTCTGTGCCAACAAAAAAATTAAGACATTCAATATAGGTAGCAAACCTCATCGCGTAATTCAAAATGTAAAATGCTTTTTTTCGAACACCTGCCTCGAAAACTTACAGAAAAGGTGGGCCATCTGTTTATTACTGCGTGCCCCATGGCTTAGAATATGCCAAAAACAATTTTTTTTTTTAAAAAGATATATCTGGGTTTTGTTATAAACCCAAATACAACCCTATACACCTTTCACAGTAAGCTAAAAGCTTGTGTCGTGAAAGGGGAGTTTGCCGGCACCTGGGATCGAACCACGGACCCCCTGTTCACGAGGCCGAGGCTCTACCCCGAGGCTACCGACGAACTCAAATTGACTATATAGTTTAGTTCGCCAGGCATAAACTTAAAACAATGCCAATTAATATAATACGTTGTGTAGAAAGTTGTGGTGTTGCCATTGTACCTAAATTGCCTCTCAATTCTCTATGTATATCATCACGGCATATCCCACTAGCGGGAATAGCAGGCAGATTATCTACATGAAATAAACACGCTGATTGTCCTTTGTTTGCCAATAAAAAAATTAAAAAAGTCATTCATGATGGGTGGCATAGCTATATATAGTGAACGGGAGTTCAGAGGGGCTATCTCGGGGGCCCTGGATTCGTCTGTTGTTCGGTAGGGGAATTTGCTTTTCTTACTTCTACAGTTTCAAGTGGGGTTTTGACATAGTAAAGTATGTTTTAGCATTTTTTTTCTTCCTTCATCTTTTATTTGATAAAGTACCTCAAATTTGATAAGAAGGGATCTTAATTGTGTAATTAATTGTTATATTCATTGTTATAACTGTACAATCCATAAAGAATATCGTCGTCGGTTCTATGAAACCTCTTATGTGTTCCAAACCAAATGTTACAGGAGTCGCAAAAAACTGTTAAAAAGTCCACAGATCAACAAATTTAATCAAATTTTTTATCAAATTTATGTAAAACGTCTAAAGTTTTACATGAATTTGATTACATTTGTTGATCTGTGGACTTTTCAAACAGTTTTTTGTGTCCCCTACAAAATTTGGTTTGGACCACATAAGAGGTTTCATAGAACCAGGACGATAAAAAAAGGGGCGTTCACATTTGTTCACTTTCAGTGATCACTCCGGATGATCCTCCAAAATGAACAGGTGTGAACAGGCGTTTCATGAATAGTGATCACTAGCAATGACGGAGGAAAGAGATTACCACTCGTCATAATTTTGATGAAAGGTCCTTTCACTGAAACGACCATAAACAAGTTTTATCTTATTATTTGTTTAATTCTCTATGAATTTGTTTTGAATGTCAGAATCATGTACAAAATTATCATGCAGTCGAGAGCTATATTAATTTATTATAAGTGTTATTTTTCATTTTTGAATTTGTTTAATTATTTTTATACGAAAATACGTCAAACTACATACAACATGAGTGAGAGAGAGTGTTGACATGGCAGTGAAAGCATAGGATGAACAAATGTGAACAGACGTGTTCACTTTCGATGAACAGGTTTGACCCTGACACTTCGGATGATCATCCAAAGTGAAGCAATGTGAATGCTACTTAAGATTCGAATAAAAAAAAACTGTATTGTACGTGATGTTTCATGAATACCTGCACTCTACAGGACATTCGAAAACCTACAGAAAAGAACAAGATACCTGTTCTATGCCAGGGACTCCACAGAGCTTCTTTTAAATTGAAATGTTTTTATTTTTACAGGAGAGTATGAGAAGTGTATGGGGACACATTTATTCTTCGAGCCAGACCCTGATCCTCCTAAACTAGATCCTGTCTTTACAGACGTCCCTAAGAATCCTCTACGTTATGTCTGCAAAACTAGAAAAATACTCAACATGAAGAGAGTCTTTCTTACTCCTAAAGAAGGAATGGGTATGTAGATACAATTAATTTTTTTTTTATTTATTTATTTTGTTTCTTATAGACGTATGGGCCTTCGCCTTGCATGTTTATTACATACAATTAGTTGCCTGGCTGTCCCACAAATGGGAAATGCTGTGATAGTGTGAATGAGTGAATAGACAATACACAGATATTGCCCACGTGTGCGTGTATTTTTTTTTATTTGTAAATGGGTTAGTTGGAAGACATTGCATTTTAGTAATAAGCTCGCCCTCTGTGCATAGAATTGTATAACTGATATTTTTATGATACTTAGTTTAGATTTGTAATAGTTACTAGAAATGCAACAAATATTAGGCAACTATTCGATATTCTGTCTACTCGGCAACATTTTTACTATTTGACCAAATACTGTATATTTAGTCTATTGTTCGTTATTCTGCCAAATAGTATAAATGTAAAACTGGAAGGAACTAATAACTTGTAGATTGTTGCTATTTCGTTGTCAGCTGCAGATGCATAATTATACATACATACCATCACACCGCTTCCCTCGTGGGGTAGGCAGAAAGGATCGAGCGCCACTTCCTTCTATCCTTGCATACATCTTTCGCTTCCGTCACTGTCATACAATTCCTCATGCATGCTCTACTGTTCAATGTGCTCAACACGTGACCGTCCTTTAGGATTTGATATAAATGATCTTGCCATTTAATCCTAGGACATCCACGTCACCACGCACCATTCCTCTCAGCCAAATATATCTTCTTAGTCATTCTGTCCTCATTCATTCTTTCCACGTGCCCAAACCATCTTAACTTATTTGCATATGCATAATTATAAATCTTCAAATATCTAATTCATTAATTTAATTTGATATGGACTGAAACAACATAATAGTATTATTGTTATTATTAATGCTGGAACACAAAAATTTCAAATAATGTGCCATGCTGCAAAATACAATATGTCTTAGATGTACCTACACGAAAATGCACGGTTGAAAATACCGCACACTCTCACAGTTATTCAGCACATGATCTTGCATAATATTCGGTATTTGGCAAATATACTATTCGTTGTATCTCTTATTGTTACCAATGAAGAGTGAAGAATAAAATACATAAATAATTTTTTACCAAATAGCCTGTGATTTTTTTTTTATTCACAGTAAAAGAAGGCAACGTTCAGAATGTTTATCCCGAATTAGAAAAGCACGCTTCTACTGTAGAAGAAGCTTTGGACAAATTCCAGACGTACATGGTGGAAAATGATAAGGAACCAATAGTCAAATCAAGAGGGAAAACTACTTTTGTGTGGAGAAAACCGGAGAAGAAAAAATCAGGCGCGGAGAGGCCCACTCTAGATGATGATATTGATTAAGCAAGTTGATTGTTTTCATTGGATCACGGCTGGATTACCATAATGTGATTTACAGAGAAATGCCTCAAGATATTCTCCATCTTCTAAAGCGGCTATTTAAGATGCTCGAGGATATTATCATTTTTAAGTTGTATTTCTAAATATATTTAGATATACATAAATGTGTTTTTGTAATTTTATAAACTGAAATTTTTAACACTTACAAAAGTGTTTTTATTACATATTTTAAGATATGTATGATTCAGTCTGTCACGGTACAGACTTAAAACTCCAATGATCACTCAGGGTGTGGTTATGACGACTCTTTTGCCTGGGCCGGCTAGCTCTTTCCCAGGGTCGTGATCATCCGAAATCCCCGTGGTGTTGTGTGATGTGGGCACTGTGAATAGTTCGGGAGAGGACAAATAAAGAACAGAATATTTTCAGTTATAATCCAATCTATTGAAAAATGGTTATTGTTTACATAAAACTCAAACAGATACAAGTACTATCTAAAATGTTCTACTGTAACAAAGATGAATAGGTTAAACTAGGCGTTGAGAGAAAGCACCACTGTATATGTCTACAAATAAAAGGGGGAGAAGTTAGGTTACATAATGATGAAGTTCCGGGGCTCCAGGCGAAGGCCTGGTAAAGGGTTCTCCTAAATGGCTAGGCGCTCTATGCACGCTCTTGTCAATTTAAGGTTAGGTTGCAGCTGGCCCAGGAAGGCGGTTACCTCAAGGCACTTCCGTAGCCTCAAATCAGGAGGACTGGGGTTTAATGTAAAACAATTATAGTTTACCCAAAAGTCCGTTGCACAAGATGTTACGGTATTACTGAATCATTGCGTCGTTTTTGGCCGACACGCCGGGGACGCCTCGTGTCTTTGTTGCGGGCACTACAGATACGGTTCTATCAGCTCTCGGTCACCATCCCTGCTTTCGGCACTTGATCAGACACTCATCGTGTCTTTTCTAGGCACTTTACACAATTTTTTGGTATTTTATGTTATTTAAACTTGTAGAGCGTGAATCAACGTGTCCTATTGGCACGCCATTGCAAAACGGAAAGAGAGAGGGGCACATATTTTACCGTTCAATTTAGCATTTTTTTAGGTTGGTGTTCCTTACTTGCCCACAGTATTGACAACATTGAAGCTAATTATTATTTGTGGTTTTTGCTTATGGCGGGGAATTTGAATCTTTTTTGACATTTAACTTATTTTCATATGTCAGATGTTTGCATCCTGACACATTCCCCCTTCTCGGAAAAGACAAAAGAAATGAACTCAACCCCTAATGAGTTTAAGCGTGGGTGGTTTCTCTCATTTGGTTACAGGAAATCTATGGACATAAAATTCTTATCAATACAGTATTACAGAGTTCAACAATGGTTCATACATTATAATAGTTACAATGAGCAAATTTTTCAGCTGTTAAAAAGTATCACATGAAATGTTACAAAATTTGATGTATTTTTCTGTTATCACTCTATGCCTTATTAAATTGACCATTCACTGCCTAGTAATGTGGCAAGCATCTAGGACTTTTTCACTTGTTGGTTATTATTTTTATTTTATTTCAAAAAAAATTTCGTTGTGTTCTTCAATTTATCTTCTTTTTATTTTCTTGCGGCTGTTTTATTATTATTGGTTTGTATGGGTGATTTCTCTCAACTAAATTTTCTTTCAATATTACAAAGTTTTTCAATTTCTATTATTTTAAAATTATACAATATTTTTGAAATTTTCTTAAAATTATACATTTTCAATTTTTCTTAAAATTATACATTTTTCAATTTTTCTTAAAATTATACATTTTCCAATTTTTCTTTTCTATTATTGTCATCATTTTGACAATCCTTTCCCCCTCCCAGAAGAGAAAGAAAATTCTGAACACAGTAACAATGGTGTTGGCTTCTCATGGTACCACGTACCAAAGCACAGCACGAAATTACATAAGCAAAACAATGAATTTTCCAACATCTTATGGTTGTTTACCAACCATCCGTGGTGATCAATAGTACAAGGTACTTTTATTGATTCAACACTAAATTTTTACACAAGTTACAACAGTTAGAAAATCAACTACCTTGTGGTTGTTTATCAACCACCTGTGTTGATCAATAGTACGGAGTACTTTTATTGATTCAACACTAAATTTACACAATTTTACAAATACAAATTCAATTTCTTTGTGATTGTTTGTCAATCACCGTGTTGATCACTAGTACGGAGTACTTTTAATGATTCAACACTAAATTTACACAATTTTAGAAATACAATTACATATACAATTATATTGTGGTTGTTGACCATCCACCGTGTTGATCATTGGTACAGGAGTACTTTCAATAATTCAACACTAAATTTACACAATTTTACAAATACAAATTCTGTGGTTGTTTAGCAGCCACCGTGTTGATCATTGGTACAGGAGTACTTTCAATAATTCAACACTAAAATCTTACACAACTACAAATACAAATACATATACAATTATATTGTGGTTGTTTGTCAACCACCGTGTTGATCAATGTTACTGAGGTTTCTCTCAATGATCACAATTTTGTAGTTGTTCAGCAACTACCCATGTTGATCATTGTTACTGAGGCTTCTCTGAATGATTCAACACTGAATTTCTACAATTTTTTCAATTACAGACATTTAAATATTTCATAATTGACAGACAATTATGGAGAAAAGTTTTTAGCGCCTCTTTCCGTTTTGCCATGGCACCAAAAAGGACAAAAAAATATGGGCTCTCAGGTAGACAGCATAAGGCTATCGCCTCCACCCTGACAGTTTAAAAATTTCAGTATTCAAGTTTTGTTTTGCTTAGGTTTTATCAACCACCTGTAGTCTCTTCATGTAGCATTTCTTTGTGAAGGGATCAGTTTCATTTTGGAAATACTCATAAAACGACAATTGCGATGCTGTAGCAGTCACTTAAGTCATATGCACTTAAGACAACCGCCACAACCCGCAAGTCAGGGATTGAAAAAACCCAAGCAATAGAGAAAATTTAAAGAGGGATACTAAAGACTGCAGCCTGCCCCCGCAAAGCCTGCCAAGCGCGCTCCGGCGCGACTCCCTGAAGCGCCAACTCTCGGATGAGAGTTGTGGGTTTGGATGTATTGGTATTTTGAATCAACATGTTTTCCATTTTGAGAAATTGTGAAAAGGGAAAAAAATTTCGAAAAAAATTCGAAACGCTCGACAGCAAGAATTTTCGGAAGTAATTCTTGTCAATTGCTGATGAAAGAAAAGATTTCGGAAAAGGAAAACGTAAAAAGCGGAAATTTTCCGAAAAACTTTGAAAAACGAAGTGACAATTTCGAAAAAATTCGAAATGCTCGACGGCAAGAATTTCCAGAGGCAAATTCCTGTCAATTGTTGATGAAAGAAAAGCTTTCGGAAAAAGAAAACGCAAAAGCGGATTTTTCCCGAAAAACTTTGAAAAACGAAGTGACAAATTTCGAAAAATTCGAAATGCTCGGCGGCAAAAATTTCCAGAGGCAAATTCCTGTCAATTTTTGATGAAAGAAAAGCTTTCGGAAAAAGAAAACGCAAAAGCGGAGTTTCTCCGAAAAACTTTGAAAAACGACGTGACAATTTTCGAAAAAATTCGAAATGAGAAAACTTTCAATTTTGTGTTTCTGAATTCTCAAGATTTTCTAAAGGTGATGCAATATCTCCAAAAGTTTTAAAAGTTTGAACAGAATATTTAAAAAATTTACATTTTTTATTTGTGCGCAAATGAAGTTTTTCCACTGAGCGAATTTAAATTTTCATTACTTTTCCCATTTAAGAAACAATTTGTGAAAATAATTTAAAAGGATTGATTCGAAAAGAAATTTCAAAAATTTCCGCACAAGTTGCGAAAACCGTGTGATGTCGGCTTTACTAACTATCGTGTGATGTTGGCCTTATGATTTGACGGTTAATTTTGTTTGCACGTAAGCTAACCTTTGAAACAAACAGATTTACATCAATAATAAAACCTCTGCAACAATCCACACCGCACAACACAAACACGCAACACACTTGGGCGCAAGTGTCACGGTACAAACTTAAAAACTCAATGAACACTCAGGGTGTGGTTATGACGACTCTTTTGCCTGGGCCGGCTAGCTCTTTCCCAGGGTCGTGATCATCCGAAATCCCCGTGGTGTTGTGTGATGTGGGCACTGTGAATAGTTCGGGAGAGGACAAATAAAGAACAGAATATTTTCAGTTATAATCCAATCTATTGAAAAATGGTTATTGTTTACATAAAACTCAAACAGATACAAGTACTATCTAAAATGTTCTACTGTAACAAAGATGAATAGGTTAAACTAGGCGTTGAGAGAAAGCACCACTGTATATGTCTACAAATAAAAGGGGGAGAAGTTAGGTTACATAATGATGAAGTTCCGGGGCTCCAGGCGAAGGCCTGGTAAAGGGTTCTCCTAAATGGCTAGGCGCTCTATGCACGCTCTTGTCAATTTAAGGTTAGGTTGCAGCTGGCCCAGGAAGGCGGTTACCTCAAGGCACTTCCGTAGCCTCAAATCAGGAGGACTGGGGTTTAATGTAAAACAATTATAGTTTACCCAAAAGTCCGTTGCACAAGATGTTACGGTATTACTGAATCATACAGGCGTCCCCGGCCGACACGCCGGGGACGCCTCGTGTCTTTGTTGCGGGCACTACAGATACGGTTCTATCAGCTCTCGGTCACCATCCCTGCTTTCGGCACTTGATCAGACACTCATCGTGTCTTTTCTAGGCACTTTACACAATTTTTTGGTATTTTATGTTATTTAAACTTGTAGAGCGTGAATCAACGTGTCCTATTGGCACGCCATTGCAAAACGGAAAGAGAGAGGGGCACATATTTTACCGTTCAATTTAGCATTTTTTTAGGTTGGTGTTCCTTACTTGCCCACAGTATTGACAACATTGAAGCTAATTATTATTTGTGGTTTTTGCTTATGGCGGGGAATTTGAATCTTTTTTGACATTTAACTTATTTTCATATGTCAGATGTTTGCATCCTGACAAGTCGCAAGATATGTATCACCTGCAGGATAGAGAGATGAATTTATTGTTCCGACACTTACGAATCGGCCTAGGCTGGCTTAAGCGATTTATACCATGGCAACATTCACAAATTTCAGCTATTCCGTTCATGCTTTTCTCATATCAATCCTTTCAGAGTGGGTGACTATATTATGATAGTTTCATATTGTGTTAAATTTACATATTATGTAACCTCACACAATGGTTAATTGTACAAAACAAAATTCCCAAAAGTAATATAATTATGTAGGTACATTTTGCTTGTTATTTTTATTTTTTCATTTATTTTTCTATTCTGATAACGTTATTATTCAAATATTCAATGTTATTGATGATTGTTCTTGAATTGTGATTGTTTTGATGAACTTTGCCCTCAATTGCTTGAACAGATGAATAAAATGTTATGAGAGCTGTAATTGTCAGTAGCAACACACAATAATATTGTGAATGAATGTATAAATCTTATTTGACTGTGATTGTAACATTTTTGTTGTTGTTTTGTATTGTTAAAAATATAAATATAAAGTTTTTAAACATTTTTTTTTTATTTATACCATCACAGTATCTTCCACAAATGCACAAAAGGTGCAAAGCTCGATCCCAGGTGCCAGCAAACTCCCTTTTCATGACATACCTAAGCTATTAGCTTACTGTGAAAAGTGTACAAGGTTTTTAACAAAATGCAAATAAGTACATCTTTTCTTAATAAAAATAAATAGGCCAGCCAGTACTCTTAAGCACATGTACAAGCATACAGATTATCCTCTTCATGTTAATAATAAAAAATACATTCAGCATAGATGACAAACCTCACCAATGCTGAATGGAAGGTGTTAAATCATACATGTTCTATAAGGGGTGCTTTATGATTAGTTGCCTTTCACAGTTTTTTTTTTTTTTAAAAAAAAGATATATCTGGGTTTTGTTATAAACCCAAATACAACCTTATACACCTTTCACAGTAAGCTAAAAGCTTGTGTCGTGAAAGGGGAGTTTTGCCGGCACCTGGGATCGAACCACGGACCCCTTGTTCATGAGGCCGAGACTCTACCTCCAGGCTACTGACGAACTCATTACTACAGTTCACATGAAAACTTACAAAATTATGACTAGATAACGTTGAAACTATTTTTAAAGGATATTTTTTTATTGATACAGTTAATTCTATTCTATTCTTCTCAAGGCCATCCACTCGTTGGCGAGTGATTTAGGAAAGATACAGTAAATGGCTGTTGTAGGTATATAATTATATTGGAAGAAGACAATTTGTAAAGTACCATTTACTCATAATATGACTTCAAGGGTGCGGTATTCTGCGTCTATCGAATGTTGCCTCTAATGCAGCCATACTCAACCTGCGGCCCGCCAAGCTTTTGTGTGCGGTCCTAAATATAATTAAAAATATGATGTTATTCTAAATTTCGTATATCTTGAGATTTATCCCAAAAAATGAATACATACCTAACATAGATTTATATGTACTAAAGTACTAGATATGGTGTTTAGAACAATGAATCACAATTTTCATGTTCCTTTTTTAAATATTAGCAATTTGTAGTACTAGCAGAGAGAAGTAGCAACTTTAGAAAAAGGATGTCAAGTATACACTGCATAAGACAACATAAATATGAATGCAATGAACTTTTTTCTATGTGTACGGATATAATATGGTTACAATGGTACAATATCGAGTCCTTTACGAAGTACTCTTTTACTCATGTGATACATCCGTATTTTTCTCTCACTCATATATTAACAATAAGGAAGCAAGACTTTTATCAGGTGTTCACAACATTTTCCGTTGTATGTCTGCAAGTAAAGAGAGAATGTATCTAACTATTTCATACACAACCTTTATTTAATGACACAACAAACAAACATGTTATCACCAAATATTATCAAACACGCATAAAATGAAACGATAGTACAATGATTTTTTTTTTATTATTTGAAATTTGAATAAAATCTAATATTTTTCCTACATAAATAAAACTTGTTCTGCTCCCTGCAGATTGTTTCTCGGAAAAAGTAAAAATTGACCATAATTTATTGTTTTTATCTGAATGGTCTTATAGTCAAGATTTAACTTCATGGATATATGCACTTATATGACATTGAATAAAAAGTATATTGATCAGAAAAAAGCGAGAATCGAACTTGAGACACTGGATTGCTAACGGTAAATATTTTTTTGCCTTTCTTTTATATAACTAAAAACTTAAAAATGTGTGACAATATTTACTCCAAGTAATGGGCTCACCACCTGTTCTGTAGTTTGGAAAGGGTGTTTAATTTGTTTTTTGGCGCATGATCTTCCACTTATGCTTCCAAGAGGAGCGTGGAGAGCTTTGTGATGTGGAATGAACGTTTCGCTCTCCTTATGCCTCATTTGGGGTCTCAGGGCGACATAGTTACTCCATACTGGGAATTTAAGATACTTACAGAAAATTAAATTATAGTTGATAAAATACCATTGAGTTGTATACACCTGAATAGTGCATGTGTTACATGCATTTTTGTAAGGAACGCTACATCTTACTCGAACGATGGTCAATTTCGTATTGAACAAGGCAAAAATGCAGGTCGGCCGATCGGCCGACCTGAGTTGGAACATCGCGGATAAGCTACCAGCACTTCTATACGAAGTAATATAATTCTATGATACCTAAGTGTAATTTGTTATGGTTCAATTTAAAAATCTCATTTTTTTTTTAAATTTCATATTTATTTTTGTTATACCAGTAGGTGTAGTTAAATTACAATCGAATACGTAAAGAAAGTGAAACGTAATAACTCAACGACTTTGTGTTATTACGATTACAAAACGTTATTTCTTAGCTAAATCTCTTGACGAATTCATAATTTCTTAACTTTGTGGCGCTAGACGGTAGGTAATCGACGCTTTGTTGGTATTACGTCATGATTTTGCATTCTTATGTTGGCTAAAATAATAATATTTATGGTATTTTTTGCAGTGTCTATGGTCTGGTCGTTTAATGTCACTGTCATTTTTCATTAAAATAGGTTAACAAAAGCGTGTTAGTTTAAGTCACAATTTTGTTTGAAATAAAGTAAGTAAATATTATTATGTTGTATATATTATGTTTCTTTGAATTTGTCAAAATTTATTTAAACTTTCAAGGTGTATCACAGGGATTTTCAATGTTTCCAGCGCTCTTTATCTGTTATAAACAGCGAGCTGTTGATGAATTGATAGAAGAAATAATGAAGTATTTATTTTTATTAAAAAACACAGTTAATTTTCACTTTAATTTAATGAGAAATAAGACAATTAACAAAATAATAAAACATAATTTAACTCATACATGAAATAGTATTCTGTATTATAAGTATTTTCCAAAACCATTCTGTTTTTTTCTTCTTCCATTCGCAAACTCTTGTTTTAATTCGTACATGGCTTTTGGTGTTGTTGGGCCGGTTACGTGGAATCGCCCACCAGTGCCATTGAGAGACAATCAGACTGTCATCAGCTTTACAAGCAAATTGAAAACTGTACTCTTCACCGGCGCCCCTGTGATGGTCTAGGGACTGTTAAACAGCGTCAAAACAAAACCTTCCAGAGTCATCATCATAATGGATTAGTATTCTTATTATAAATATTTTCAAAATTGTGGACTATTATAATAAAACAATTATTATAAAACACATTTTAGCGTTATGTAGTCGTTTGACTATAGATGACTGCGAGAAAGTATCAATTTTATTTGATATTGATACTTTCTCGCAACGTCATCTAGTTGAACGTCTACATAATGCTAAAATGTGTTTTGACTAAGGCTGTTGTACATTTCATGTCAAAACTTACCAAAAAAATTCAAAACACTGAATATTCTGTCCTTCAGGCGAGAGATTAAAAAGTATCTTGTTGGTAATGCCTTTTATACTGTCGAAGAGATATTGGTTATCAAACCGACTGACAATAACAGCTCATAATTACCCAACTTACCAGATTTTATATCATGTGTGTAACTCATCTTTGACTTTGTTCTTGTGATTTATCTGATAAATAATTAAATAAATATTGTACTTTGGACATGACACTAGGGGGACTCTTTACATCCTGCTAGTGTTGAAAAATATATTATTACAAAAATTGTTGAGTGTGATGTATGTCATTCGTCCTTCCCTCTGTTTCTTTTGTTAAAAAATCAAATATTGTACTTTAGACATGGTGCTAAGGAGACTCTTCACATCCTTCTAGTACTGAAAAATGTATTTTTATTCTTTATATTATTTGACGACTGGTATGGTGCGGAGGCTAACGCACTTGCCTTTGAGTCACAAGGTCCCGGGTTCAATTCCCGGCCAGTGCAAAATGAAGAATGATCTTTTTCAAATTGTCCTGAGTCTGGGTGTTACATGTATATGTGTTCAGTGCATTGTATATAATATGTGTATCGTCGTGTTAGTACACATAATACAAGATTCATATCTTAGTTTGGGACTAGCTCGGTCTGTGTGAATTGTCTATACATGTTATGTTATATTTACCTTTAAATTATTGTTATGTTAAATTATTTATGTTCATATTTATATATTAAGCAACTTTTTAACTCAATTTCCATTGTTCTGTCTCGCTTTTGATGCCTCACTGCTTTGTATTCCTTTATGTTGTTCTTTTTATCCTGTGAATGATAATTTTAATTTGAACCTAAGTGACCTGTAAGGGACCTATGGGGAATGATTTACAATAAACAACAGTGCGTTCAGGCCGTGTTATGCTTCTCTTTTCTTTTTTCAATTGTGAAAAATACATTATGGTAAATTGATGTGGTTGTCTTTATAAATTAATAAGGAGAGATTTTCTGTAAATATTAATTATATTTTTTATTTCATAAAGTTATAATATTTCATACTTAACAACTTTTATTTCACCTCATACATAATCCCATACAAATTAAATGAAATAATTATGAAAGTTTACATGCTTTACAATTCAATTTGATTGTTATTTATTTCCTCTGAATGTCTGAGTGAAAATTGCAACAACTCAATCAGTATTTTGAAATTTATATGATGATGAAATATAGAATGGAATGAGAAAACAATTTGTTTATTTTAATTAATTTCACATGAACCGTGAAATTTGGATTAATAAATTTGAATATCATTATAATTACCATTTGAACATTCAGAGAATGATATACTTTCCTATAGACGGCGTCCACACAGCTGAAGGCATTTCGAGAATGCTCCGAATTGTCAGCCAAAGGTTTAAGATTTTTGCTTGGTGATTGATGATTGACGTTCGCATCCAGCTGTGTGGACCCAGCAATTATAGAATGCATGTTCTTCCCTTTCTGGCCGGACAATGGCAACGTGAGTTGAACCAACAATCAAATGCTTAAAGGTTCTGAATCAGAGATATTCATATGGAACATGGATATTAAAGATTTTTCTCTCCTTTGTCTTATGTCACTTATAAACGACATCTTCTGTTATTAAACCAAAGGACAAACAGTGTTAGAAAGCTTCTATTTCCTTGCAAAAAATGTAATTATAATAAGAATGAGTGGGGAAAGAAATCCTTCATACAAGACCACAAGGTAGACGTAGCGTTGTGTAATGTAATTATAATAAGAATGAGTGGGGAAAGAAATCCTTCATACAAGACCACAAGGTAGACGTAGCGTTGTGTAATGTAATTATAATAAGAATGAGTGGGGAAAGAAATCCTTCATACAAGACCACAAGGTAGACGTAGCGTTGTGTAATGTAATTATAATAAGAATGAGTGGGGAAAGAAATCCTTCATACAAGACCACAAGGTAGACGTAGCGTTGTGTAATGTAATTATAATAAGAATGAGTGGGGAAAGAAATCCTTCATACAAGACCACAAGGTAGACATAGCGTTGTGTAATGTAATTATAATAAGAATGAGTGGGGAAAGAAATCCTTCATACAAGACCACAAGGTAGACGTAGCGTTGTGTAATGTAATTATAATAAGAATGAGTGGGGAAAGAAATCCTTCATACAAGACCACAAGGTAGACGTAGCGTTGTGTAATGTAATTATAATAAGAATGAGTGGGGAAAGAAATCCTTCATACAAGACCACAAGGTAGACGTAGCGTTGTGTAATGTAATTATAATAAGAATGAGTGGGGAAAGAAATCCTTCATACAAGACCACAAGGTAGACGTAGCGTTGTGTAATGTAATATAGGATGATGTTCTATGGGTACAGGTGTATATGTGTCCTATGGCACAGGTAGTGATTTGGTAAATAGTAAGCAAAGTTAATTCGGTGAGATAAGATGTTTTATTGAGAATTTAAGATTTACATGAAATATAATTATAACAATGGAAAATACAATATGATTGTGCGGAGACAGTTACGGAGTGTAGGTACAGTTGCAACCGAAGCGAGAGAGGTAATGAACTCACATGTAGGTACCACGATGGAAGCTATGGTAAGTACATGGTTGGTAGGTACATTGAGTGTACCTACATGTTCGGTGACGTGGCTTGTCACATGGGGTTGCCACAGTACCCCCCGCCAGTGACGAAGTCACGAGATGAAAGGTGGTTGAAGAAGGTGGTCAAGTCCTCCTGGGGATGACATGGATGTCTGGTGGTATGACATCCCTAGGTGTCGTGTCAATCCGCTGCAGGACGTGGCGTGTCAGCACCTTGTGACACTGTCTCCATAGTAGCCAGAATACCAGAAGCATGGCTATGACTACCACTAGTGTCAGCGAGGTTACTGACAGGTGGAACGATGAATTGTCCCCTTGTGCCACGATTACTTCTTCCTTCGTGTTTGTTGAACACATTTTGAAAAAGTAAAACACCCACCACGCAACTGTCTCACTGTGCATCACTGACTGACAAATTATTAAAAATATGTTACATTTTTATATAGATATTATGTACCCGTATAGGTGACATGTAATTTAGCTGATCCCACTTTAATGACGCGAAGACCTTGAAAGACCAACATATCAACAACAGTATGGCCAGTACTGCAGCTAAAAGTATAATCTTTTGGATCTCCATGTTGTCACTAACGTAAGGGTACAATGTAAAATGTAAGTATGTATGAAATTAAATGACATATAAAGTAAATAATTGAGGTCATAATATTTGCAATGTGTGAATTAAATAATGGTACATGTTATAATAATATGGACAATATATCATGAAATGACAAATAAAGTACATAGAACAATACATAACGAAATGACCCAAAAAGGTAATATAGAACAATACATAACGAAATGACAAATCAAAGGTATATGTTATATTATATGCGCTACCAAATATTGCAGTGTATGCATAAAGTAATAATATCAACATAATACGGAAAACATTTCTGTATATATGTAGATACTAGGTAGGTAGGTACATAGCACATGACGACGTGCTTAAATCGATAAACAAATTCACACATATTATTTTAAGTATACAATAACAAATTTAAGTTGTAGATAAAACAGAACTTAAATAAACATGAATGTTCATATTACAAGTTAATACAATGCAAGTTTGTTATATATTTATCACCGATGTAGAGATAACATATATGCAACAAAGCAACGTTAATATTATTGTAAGTAGCTGGAATTACAAGCTAGACAAAACAAATGCTAAGAATAATATTGATGATAAGGTTCGATTTAAAATACATGATACATTTTCATGGTATTGCAAAGTGAATCATATTATAGCTAAAGAATCAAAATATGATTATTTGTACAAGATTGGAGTAGCACAATGTAATGATATTATAGTTGATAGCATATTGTGAAGAAAATGCTAGGTCTTTAGAAATGATGATTCTTCTGTTTCGTGGGGTTTGATTGTAAGAAGTTGAATATCTCTGAAGTGTTCGCGGAGATTCTTGGCAAAACCAGTTATGTCCTCGGACATAGTAAGTGGTTCGCCTAAGAACTCTCCTGGAAAGTGAAGTCTCATAATCTGTAGAGAACATGATGTGTTGAAAATCCGAATCGCTGATGCGTTGCGATGCGATTTTATGCTGGATCGCGCGTTGCGCTGAGATACGATGCGAGTCTTGTTGGCATTGATAATGATGATGTATGACTAGACGAAGGTATCTGCATTGTTGCTGTTCAGGTTACTGCTGGTTGATGTTTATAGACAGATTGTAGTTGAATCTGCTACAGTTGTGCTGGTTTAACGATCTCTGAAGAACTTATTCGTGTGCATACGAATTCGGTTCCTTTTCGTTGAGATGCCTGTTGCTTCACAGTCTGGCATTGTAACGATCGTGATCGCGATAAGATAACGATGTGACGATGTGTTAGTCATGCGTAGATGTGAGTGCGATTGCTCCACTGCTGGTGATGTCCACCTTGGCTTTTGATTTCCTTTCCTGTTGATCAGGAGTCCCAGAACACCGTTTGTGGGGGTGATGTCCACCAGGAATGAGTCTTACTCGTGTTGCTCACGAGATGCAGGAGTCAGTGCTGTTAGTTTGGTTGTATCCTGAATGGCTGCAGATGGTCCGCCACGTGTCTCATTGCGTCGCGTGGATTACTGGCGTTGCCGGCACCAGGATTACATCTCTCACTTCTGTTGCGTAACTATTGTTGGATCGTTGTTCTTGGAGTGACCCTGCTTGCTGTCTCCGACTTTGAGGGTTGTTGTTCTTTCGCGTCCATGTTGGAAAGTTATCGCACAAGAAATAAAGAACACAATAAAAAATCACTTCACTATATTTTTTTAATCACTGAAAATCGTTCACTGTTCGGGTGTCACCAATTATAGGATGAATGGCACATGTGGTGACGTTGATAAATAGTAAGCAAAGTTAATTCGGTGAGATAAGATGTTTTATTGAGAATTTAAGATTTACATGAAATATAATTATAACAATGGAAAATACAATATGATTGTGCGGAGACAGTTACGGAGTGTAGGTACAGTTGCAACCGAAGCGAGAGAGGTAATGAACTCACATGTAGGTACCACGATGGAAGCTATGGTAAGTACATGGTTGGTAGGTACATTGAGTGTACCTACATGTTCGGTGACGTGGCTTGTCACATGGGGTTGCCACAGTAATTATAATAAGAATGAGTGGGGAAAGAAATCCTTCATACAAGACCACAAGGTAGACGTAGCGTTGTGTAATGTAATTATAATAAGAATGAGTGGGGAAAGAAATCCTTCATACAAGACCACAAGGTAGACGTAGCGTTGTGTAATGTAATTATAATAAGAATGAGTGGGGAAAGAAATCCTTCATACAAGACCACAAGGTAGACGTAGCGTTGTGTAATGTAATTATAATAAGAATGAGTGGGGAAAGAAATCCTTCATACAAGACCACAAGGTAGACGTAGCGTTGGTAGACCCAAACTCCGTTGAATGGATGGTGTACAGAGGGATATTGGCATCAGGAATTGGAAGAGTACATGCCAAGATAGGGGAAGATGAGGGTGAATATTTGAGGAGGCCAAGTTTCACAACAGTCTGCAGAGCAACTGATGATGAATGTAAATAATGCATACCTTAATTTTCCACCGGGATACCTTAATTGATTTGTCTCCTTCAACAGTGTTGATTGTTGGAGATCATCAAATAACATGCGGAATGCACTTTTATTCAAGCGAAAATGTTGTCAACAAACGTAATGAAAGCATCCTACAAAGGAGTATATAGGTACCTCGTCATTGCTCTATTTGCGATTGTTTTAGGAATAACTGCAATTTACAGCATTAAGACACTCGAAAAGTTACCGAAAAAATTGAGTTAGACCTACCAGTCTTCGGCGGGGGATTTCGCGGACAAATTGCGGAACATATTTGCCGCGTATTATTTTCCATTTGTACACTAACGCCATCTGTCGCTGTTTTCACGTACTATGTAGGGGTGGGAGTGTCTAAAATATTATGCTAGTACAATAGATAATAATATCTCCTGTATAAACTACACGATAGGGATGTCAAACTGTTTCGTCGAAAAACACGAAAGTTTAACAGTTTTATAGTTGAAGAGAGACTCACAACCAGAAATCTCAGGAGTCGTAGACTCGTATTTATCCGCTCAATCAAACCAAAATTGTCCTCAACGGGACATTGGGTAGACCTAAAGAGCATGCCAGTTAAAACTGCCGTTGTGAGAATCTTTTATTCTACTACCCTCTCTCTCTTTCTCTTTAAATGTAGTTATTGAATTAGCTCATTGTGACGTCGGTAGGCGCTATGTTGTATTGGCACACATTTCAATCGTAGTACTTTCTATAGCGGTTGACAACGTCACACACTGTTCCGCCATGCCGGGTGGACCTTTTTGCGGCGAAAGTTGAATAAAAATTGAAATAATGTAAATTAATTGTGACGCACGGTTTTAGGATGACGACTGAGTGAAATGTTTTACTTTTTTTTCTACCTTATTGTACATTATATAATTATAGAAATACTTATAGTTGTTGTGTTTTGAAGGAATAAATAAAAAAAAAAAATTGCTTTTTCAAATGGTGATAAAAGCCTTAAAAATGCACATTTAAAAATATAAAAAGCACTTTAATTTTTTTGTACTATTTTTTTAGATGAAAATTTTCTTTTTTTGTGAAAGTTCCCCATTAAGCTATTGCCTCTCAAATATTTGACAGCTCTATAGAGCAGACCACGTGCCTCTTAATAGTCTCTAACAATTTGCCAAATTGCTGCCCCCAACCCCATCAGGGAATATCCTGAGTAAGCCCTTGTAACTACATAATATATGTACACAGTCTCGCTCACTCGTTCATTCATCACACAGTCGTAAACGTATTAGTATTACATATTTAATTTTTAATGTAAGCCTTGAACTCCCTAACAATGTTTAGGAGGATCTGCAGTAAACCTATACATTATATTACAAATGTCTGTAGATAGCTACAGCTACAGATAATAAGATGCCATAGGCTATATCGATGGTTAACAGGCAATACCTCCTAACCCACATTGACCAAATTTTACAGGAGAGCAAAAAAACTGTTTCAAATTTGCAATATTGAATCAATATTGGTGATTTTGCAATATTTGTTTAATTTTAATACTTTGCATGATATTTTGTAAAAAAAATAGAGTAATCACCTCTAGTTTCAATTAAAATGTGGTTTATGAGATATTGCCTTCTAAAGTTCATATATTGTATAAACTACATTAGAAGACAATACCTCATAAGCCACACTTTGACTCAAATTAGAGCTGGATACTGCAAATTTATAAAAGATTTTGGGGTTTTTTAATGAAACAATTTTTATTTTTTATTTTTTTAATTATTATTCATAAGGAAGATTATCGTAAAAGTGGTGAACATCAGCCGGTAAAGCGAATTTCAACTCCTGTAAATGTGTCCACTTGGTGTAGCTTATTTTAAGTTTGCTATCATATAGTTGAGGCCATTCAACGCAAACTCTAGATTTCGGCCTCTGAGGAAGATCCATAAAATTCGTATCGTTGTCGTACCCTAATTTGACTCCAATTGACCCGCTTGGATTATAATTTATCATCCTAATGTCAGTAACACATGGATAAATTAATATAAAATATAAATATAATAAATTTCCTATAACATATCTCTGCCATTAATTATATAATGAGTTACAATCCATTGGATTGGTCTGCAACGAGTTTTGACTTATATCTCCACTCCTCCCTATTCTCAGCTAGTCTCTTCAACTCCATATATGAGCCACAGCTCATGTCCCTCTTCAGTTGGTCCATATAGACGTCTCTCGGTCGACCTCTGCCATTTGTAACTTCGGTCCTGCCCTCTGCGATTGTGATGAGCAGTCCTGGGTGCCTGATGTTGTGGCCAATCCAATTAGCTCGTTTTTGGCAGATTCTTTTGAGGAGTTGCCTTTTTTCGCCAACCCTGGTTAACACTTCTTCGTTTTCGATGTGTTCCGACCAATGAATCTTCAGCATGCGTCTATAGCACCACATTTCAAATGCCGCTAACCGTCCGCTTTCCCTCTTGCTGATGGTCCACGTCTCGCACCCATATAACAAAATGCTCCACACAAAGGCTTTAGTGAGATTCTTCCTCACGCTTAGATCAATATTAGGGGATTCTAATATTTTGGATTTTTTGTTAAAGGCATTTCGTGCCTGGTTTATTCTGCTCACAATTTCTGATTTGGAGCGTCCGTCCTGGTTTATTCTGCTGCCCAAGTACACGAATTCTCTTACTTGTTTGATGCTCACTCCATTTATGGCAATGTTCGCAGTCGCTTCCTCCCTTCCAACGACCATACATTTTGTTTTATCTTTATTTATTTTCATGTTGTACTTTGACAACAGTATACTTTCCATTTTCCCTAAGGCTTCGTTCAGCTCCATCTCGGAGTCTGCGAGCAGTGCTATGTCGTCAGCATATCTAATCATGTCGACTTCTTTCCCATTTATTTTTACTCCTGTCCAGTTCTTCATTTCTTCTCTGAGTTCATCAATAGCTCGCTGTATATAGCAGTTAAAGAGTGCTGGCGACATTGAGCATCCCTGTCTCACACCTTGTTCTACCCTCGCTTCTGCGCAGCTCTCTCCGCTTTTAATTACAGCCATTTCATTCTTGTATAGGCTCCAGATTGCTCTTCTGTCCTTATAGCTCATTCCTATCTGGTTTAGAGTCTTAAAAAAGTTGTTCCCATTCTACTTTATCAAATACTTTTTCTAGGTCGATGAATGCTACATACGTGTTTCTATTTACTGTTATTCTCTTTTCAAGAACAAGTCTTAGACTCAGAATTGCATATCTTGTACCTGTCTCTTTGCGGAATCCAAATTGATCTTCTGAAAGTGTTTCGTTGATTTTACTTTCCGCCCTTTTCATTATAATGTTGGTGAGTATCTTAGAAGCGTGTGATATCATGCTTAATGTTCTGTGTTGTTCGCACTTTGTCGTGCCTGTTTTCTTAGGTAGTGCTCGTATCAGACATTTGGCGAAGTCCTCAGGTATCTCTCCTGTGTTATATATTTTGCAGACAAGCTTATACAAAGTGTCAAGCATGCCGCTTCCTGCGCATTTAAGCAGCTCTGATGGAATTAGGTCAATACCTGGTGCTTTGCCGTCTTTCAATTTTGATAAGGCATTATCAAATTCACTTCTTAAGATGTCATCTCCATTATTTTCTTTGTCATATTCTGTTTCCAGTGCTTTACTTTCCTCAAGTACCTATGTTCTTTCCTTTGTAAAGGTGTTCTAGGTATTCTTTCCACCTTTTAACAATCAATTCATCCTCAAACAGTAGTTTGCCGTTTTGATCTTGGATAGCACATCGTGGATGTGTCTTATCATTGAAAAAATTCTTGACTTCAGAATATGCAGTTTCAAATTTCCTTTGTTTTATATTTCTGTTGATATTCCTGCATTTTTCTTGCAGATAGCATTCCTTTCTCAATTTGGACTCCCTGTTGATTTTGTTTCTCAAGATTTTATATTCCTTTTTTCCTTCTTCTGTTCTCGAGTTCTTTAGCCTCCTTCTTTCTTCAATCATTTCTAATATATCGACCGTAATCCATTCTTTCCTAGCTTGCGGCTTTCTTTTCTCTATTACCTCGTCTGCCGCTGTGGTAATTTTCTCTTTGATTTTCTCCCATACTCTGTTTACACTTTCATTGCTCTCAAAATCGCAAACCTTAGTTTTTTCGTCGTATTTCTCTTTTACTTCTTTTGTTTTTAAAAGCTTTAAGTCCCATCTTTTTGTGGTTCTCTTCTCGAGCCTTTTGAATTTCAGTATGGTTTCCGCCACAACCATATTATGGTCGCTATCAATGTCCGGGCCTGCATAGCTCCTGCAATCTTTAATTTGGTTTCTATACCGTTGCCGCGTTAAAATGTAGTCAATCTGCGACCGGAATCTGTCTCCGGGAGATTTCCACGTATAACGATGTCTAAAGTGGTGCTGGAACCATGTGTTTGCTATAACCATTTTATTTTTGGCACAAAATTCAATAAGACCATTAAACCATTAATTACGGGATAATAATTGGATATTTATAAAATTTTATTCTACATACTCGTTAAAATATTACTTACATTTCCGATGATCACCAAAAGAACTTATAAATTCACCAAAACTCTAAAAATAACTTCGAATAACTATTGTTAACCTTTTTGAAACAACAATGTATGCGCGAAGTGTATAGAAATGAAAGCGCGGGAATACACTTTCTGTGGCTTGCGTGGTGTTGCCCGCTAAAATTGTTTATGGATAAGAGAAAATTTTCTCCCTTAATAACTAGACTGTGGGATGCATGTTATTGCTCGCAATAATAGAGATGTATTTTTTAAACATTTCCACCTAACCACGATTTTACGTGGGTTATGAGATGTTGTTCTAAACTTTCGAAAGATTTGTGTTAGGAGGTATTGTTTTTTTTATTTGATCCATTATAATGAAACTGAGGTTTATGAGGTTTTGCAGGTAGATGAAACATGGGATTTTACACACTTCTGCATACTTAACTCATTTTTTGATTTTTTGTGGGTTAAGAGGTATTGCCTGTTAACCATCGATATGTAGCAGTAGGCTATAGCAGGTACCAGCTGAGTTAAGTCCCCCCACTGCGACAACAGTGCGACACCATGCGGTATCTCTGTACTCTTCTAGACAGCCAGGAATGCGCATTTTAAAACAATGTTGCCATTTAAAGAAAAAAAATCGCTAAAAATATGCAATTTCTCAATCTATATCTATGTATCGGTGGATTCTCCCACTTTTTTCTGTAATTTTTCCAATCATCACGAATATGGCATCTGGGTAAGTTTGAAGAGGTCGCGCCTTTGCGATAAACTCGCCCTCTATAATATGTTGATTATATATCCAATTAGAATGCATTTTTCTATAAATTTGTACCTATGTTCAGAAAAGAAAGAATGAATGAATAAAAATATGACATTTTAATATTTTCAATTTACTAGTGATGAGGTATGCCATGTACCCCGAATGTTTTTTTTTATTGATACGGAGAAGACAGTTTGCATGTTTATTACATGCAGTTATAGTCAGTCTACTTGTGGAAGGAATCATGATGGTGTAGATGTTGCATGTAGGTATGTAGATTGATCTATAATTTATTTCTATTTTATGTATCGTAAATATATAGGCGGTATCTCATCGCTGAATTGTAAATATTGATTAAAGACAAAGAACTAAAATAACTTCATATCAATCAGTCTTAAGCAAAGAGGTTGACTTAAAAAGGTTTGTTTTATAACATTGTCCAGTTGTATAGGATGTACAATATGCTTCCGTATTGGAATGGGAGAAATAATTAAGTACCATCTTCATGTTAAGAGTGAAACAGGAAACTTTTGTTGTCTTATTGTTAATTTTAAAATATTTTTTCTTGAAAATAAGTATACTCTGCGGTTCTAGTTTATGCTATTATAAAGGTGTTTGATGTTGAATGTATTATTATAATATGAGGTTTTACTTAGCTTTAATGCCTTTAATATTACATTTGATAAAACTTCTATTCTATTCTATTTTATTCTTCCCAAGACCATCCACTCGTTTATGAATGATTTCGGATTTGAAAACTTGTACAAAAGAGCTTGAGACGCATTCGTTTTGGAGGTAACACGGATTAAAAAATAAAGTTTATATTATAAAACAATGTTGCATTGGTAAACTGGTGAAAAATCGTTTCGTTTCTATGGCAACATTGCTGCGAAATATTTCGCGATTTTCCTGAACTTTCCCCATTCACGGATTTGAGAGTAGAATCTATGGTAGATATATGTATGAAGTACCACCTCCACTACCAATACAAGCTAAGCTTATAATATCAGTCGGTATAGAAATTTAGTTTATTTTCTCATTTACGATGTGTCGGACGTGCGGTGAGTTCTTCTTCCAAAATACGTCTTCCTGCCATGGAACAAAACCTCCGAACAGCGGAAAATGTGGAGCTTTTGCCCTTAAAATCAGCACTTGTCAATCATTCAAATAATAATAACAACCATTCTGCATCAAATGGAAGCTCTGGACCATCGTCTTCCAGTTTTACAAATCCCAACTCGAATCATCCGTCCAGCGCAAGTTTATTCGACTATCCTTTCTTGTCAAAGAGAGCAACTGTGTCTAAAAAGTAAACAAGTTTTTTTTTATACTTATAACCATTTCGCATGCAATTATTTTCTTTACAATTTTTTTGTTTGTATTTTTTATATCAATTTAAATTTTGATATTTTGTTTATTTCATTATGATAAATATTATAAACACTCATATAACCGGCATATTTGTACTAAAAATGTGATGCAATTTCTGATAAATATATTTTTATCTAAACTATACCATCACGGGATATGCCACCAGCGTGGTACCCAGAGTACTAACTGTATGTAATAAACATGCAGATTGTACACTTAGTGTCAATAAAAAGATAAACCCTGTTAGATAAGTGGCATTCTTGATCGCTGCATTGTAGACGTTAATTGTCTTATACGTCTAATATTGTAAAAAAAAAACAGATATTTGTAAAACATTATGTATTACAAGACATATTGTAACGTCTTCAATGCAGCTTTGATGAGGTGCACTGTCACTTGAATTTATTTTATGGCGTAGAGAGGACGATCTGATCTATGTAGATCTTTAATGATTCCAGTTGTGGAAGATAAAGTCACGATGTGGAGATGATAACGATAGAAAGATTGTTCATTTATTTATTTAATTTTATAAAGTTATAACTATACCTTAAAAATAACTTATAACAAACATAAATTTTAGTCTAACTTACTTACTAAGCTTACAACAATACACTCGCTCAGTCGCCTTCCATTCCCAACATTCATACATTACATTTATGATCCATTATAGCTATGAAAAATTCTGCAAAGCTTTTAAAATATAAAGAAAAAGCTATGGAGCATGTAAGGTTTTCTGGAAAATAATTTTACATGAATTTAGGAAAACTTTTATATGAAGCTCTTCCCTCTTCTCAATTTAGTTTTTATCGTTTGTTTTTTGTGTGTGTTATTTTTTATTTTTTAGGCTGATAGGTAAAACATGTAGTATCAGTTTTGTTTATTTGCCTAGTAACACGCATATCTAAGAAGTCATTCACGTGTTGTAAAAAGCACCAAAACAAAAGATAACGTAGAGCTTCCGGCAAAAAACAGATCTCCTGCTTTTAAAAATAAATTTGCGAGTGTCATGTAAAAGTAAGATAATCGTAAAACACTACTTATAATAAGATATTTAATATCTTCGATTGGGCAGTGATGTGAATACTGCCGATAATCCTGGATTTATTATTATTTTTTGGCATGGAAGGGCAGCTAGTATGTTTATTGGATACTGCACTTGTGGGAAATATCGTGATGGTGTAGATAAATAGATAAATATATATTTATTAAAATTTCGGAGCGTGAAAAAATTGTGTAAGAGATTTTTATGCCGAAATAAATAAAACAAGTTAGTGTTTTATTCTTCTATTGTTTTATTCTGTGAGAGAGACGTCTTTCGTCTTATAAGGACGTTGTTAATCTGATTGACAATGTCCTTATAAGACGAAAGACGTCTCTCTCACAGAATAAAACAATAGTAGAATAAAACACTTGTTTTATTTATTTCGATATGGAATTCTACTACCTAAACACCGACACAGTGAATAGATTTTTATGCGCCTGCATTTATGCAACCTATGTTACATTTTCAGGCTCTTATCTAGTCAAGTCCAATACAAAAATGAAGAATTCAACGTGCCCCAACTCGCTTTGGGCGGAGGGCCGGCGCCCAGTAGGAAGCGAGAGGAGCGAGAGGCTTTGCAGAATCTCAGAAAGAGGGTCCCGCCTCAACAGCTGCCTAAGCCTCACAATCAGGTGGTTAAACCTGAACCGGAGCAACCAGAGAAAGAGAAGGAGACACCAAAAATTGTGCAGAAGGTGAGAATTTCTAATTTATTTATTACAATACTATCTGTCGGAAAGAAACAACATACACTTAAAAATTACCAACGCCTGTCATGGTATAAGTAAGTTCT
Source organism: Athripsodes cinereus (assembly GCA_947579605.1). Lineage (NCBI taxonomy): Eukaryota > Metazoa > Arthropoda > Insecta > Trichoptera > Leptoceridae > Athripsodes > Athripsodes cinereus. Next base: position 15,439,730 of record OX388325.1, on the reverse strand, counting down.
AAAATTCTTAATCTTATATAAGAATGAAAAAATTTGGAACTCTCTTGACTAAGTTGGCTAAGAAATTGTTTATAAAGAATTATGAAATCGTCAAGTGTCTCAAACTTCCTATTGTTAATTTAAAACTTTGCTTTTTTCGTTACCATGAACAAAATACAGGGGGTAAAGGGGGCGGCTTCCTGTCCTCCTAGGATCTGGGAAATAGTAGAGGAAAGCAGGTAAAATTAATACATATTAAAGTACGGGACAAATATGGAAAATCTGCACCGATGCGATGGAAACTGCCCCCCTCCCTAAAGGAGTCACGCTAAATTATCGAACATAAACGAGGAGACCATGAAACATTTCAAAGTCCTATGTCAAAATAATGAAAATTCGCTAAATTGCTCTACCCCTCCCCCCCCCCCAGAGATAATCTTAAGTATGCTTATAAGTCCCATTACTGTTTTCAGTTTTTTCAAATCAACTGTTCTTTAATGCTTCTCTCAGGAGCACAGGGCAGAAACATTCATTCAGAGCGCCTCAGTGTCAATTGAGTCACTTTTTTTTTTTTTTAAAAAAAAGATATATCTGGGTTTTGTTTGTTATAAACCCAAATACAACCTTATACACCTTTCACAGTAAGCTAACTAAAAGCTTGTGTCGTGAAAGGGGAGTTTGCCGGCACCTGGTATCGAACCACGGACCCCTTGTTCACGAGGCCGAGACTCTACCTCCAGGCTACCGACGAACTCACTTCTTTCCACTACATTCCCAGCGCTATAATATTATCATTAAAACGGTGTACTGTAAAAGAGGAACGTCCAGGACGTCAGAACCTCTGTGGATAAAATAACAGTGCTCTTTTTGTCCATGAAAAATGATACAATATATCTGAAAGTACCTACTTTCTCATTTATATTATGGGAGTAGCTGTCACATTTTTTTTCGCAATAATCAATCAATCATAGCAACACAATACAATGCTGGCAACACCTTCCTGTTTCACATTTCCCGCCATAACTTTTTACTATGTGGATTGTGACGAAAAGAATATTTTGCTATTGAGAAAATATCCACCTGTCAAAACATATCAGAAAATGATATTATGTTATATAAATGACTCTTGATATGTAGTGAAAAGCGATTTATGACATTCTCCCCTCAAAAATATTTTATACAACCAGGTATTAGAATAATTTTGGTCATATTTATAAACCTGAAACGTGGAGCACCCGGCAAAGCGGGCAAAGTATTGGTTTTCAACGTTTTTCCGCAAGTCTTCGAATGTCCTGTTAAAAACAGCTGTATGAAAAATTTATTTATTTATTTTATTCTTCTTGCACATCATCATTCATATAACAAAATAAACAAAGCAGTTTACACAAGAAAAAATGTGATGATATGCAGTGCCGAGATTATCACTATATAGTGATTTCTTCCATCTAACCACGTCACATCAACACTAAACACAAATAAAAATAATAACAAACAATAAGAAAAATAGATACATAAATTAGATTGAAAAAAAAAAAATATATATATATATATAAAAAAATCACAATCCACACACCTAACACTCCAAAGGGATCGGGAACTATAGGAAGGGGTTAGGGGACGGATGCTGAGTTAGAAGACAATGAATACTTCTTGACGGCGTATTTAAACCCGTTAAAAGAAGGAGATATTCTATGAGAAGAATGGAAATTATTCCAGCAACGAACACCACATACTGAGAATGATTGAGAATAGAAATTGGTGTTATGTGTAGGAATTGCCAGAAGACGCTCGTTGTTGGAATGCAGTGGTAGACCAAATTAAAACAATTTTCATCTTAAATTCAGCAGTCATGAGGCTTGCAACCCATTCTGAATATCTTATTTTTTTGTAAAAAAAAATATTTTTTTAAAAAAATTGTCTTTGCTTGTGAACCCCTCATAAATATTAAATTCCAATGCTAATACAGTAGAAGTCCATTGGTCCGGCATTCAACAGTCCGGAATGCCCGATAGTCCGGCACTGCTCCGGAAAACTTGTAAAAAATTTGGTTTTTTCCAAAAGTATGTCTTTAAAGCGAATAAAAACGCTTGAGAGCTATTCGGAAGTTTTAGGGATAGTTCGGGATCATCTTGACTCAGATGCCGAAACGAAAGAAAAGGAAAAAATCAGCTGGGCAGAAGCTGCAGAATCACTAAATTAAGTTTATCTCTTTTGCTGAGGCCAGTACCTACTAACTACAGTGCTTCAGAAATTATTGATTTCCATATCGTTAGAAATAAATTTTATACTAAACGCCAAAAGTCAAGTAAACAAAAAACCATACGTGACTTTTTCAAATCTAAGTGAAATAATGTTTTACAGTATGTGTGCATACATTATATGAAATGTAAAATATACTTTGTTGTATGTATGTATTTGCACACTTTATTTGTAGTTTAATTATTACCCTAATTGTTTATAGATAGACCGGAATTTTCGATAATCCGGCACCGAGCCGGTCCCGAACGTGCCGGATTATCGGACTTCTACTGTAACAATAATAAGACACCCGACTTTTTTAGAATTTGGCGAACGTTCCAATTAATTTGAAACTTTGATTATTAGTAAAGTTTTGAGAGGCACACAGTTCCATTTCAAAAGACGATAAAACCAATTTGAAAACTTTAATGAAATTCTGGGGAGGAGAAAATGATATTTACGCCTTCAATTTACGTGAAAGCAGTAGATAGATATTTACATTTTCTAAGAAAAATGTTAGTAGTATTAGATAGATATAAGTTAGAAGTATCAAATTTCTTTGTTACTCGTACTACTGTGAACGGTTTGTTTTCGGCGAAATTTAATTAGATACTTATCCATCAAGTTATCCATAACATCACGGCATATCCCCCAAGTGAAGTAGCCATAATGAAACGAATACACATAATAATCATTCAAGTATTCCTCACCGTACCATTAATGTTGTAAAAACCTCTATTTCCCGGTTATTTCAAGAATTCAAGGACTCCTATTTATCCGTTTAGGTGACAATTTCTTTTTTTCTTTCAACTCTGTCAAGTTCATCAGTACCATCAAGCCAGTATTAGCATCTCCGTCCCTACCAAGTCAATGGGCTGTGGACCCGGCTGACGTAGCAGATCGTACCATTAAAATGAAAATAATAATTCATCTATTTACTATAATGTGTCAGTGTTAAGTTGAAAGAATTCCAAAATGAAATTAAAAAAAATGCGGTGAAATTTTCAAGCCTTGATAAATATTCCGTGGCGAAAAAATTATTGGGGATATCTGATTTATCTATACGACACTGAAAATCTTTCAAAAGAAAGGGGAGGCCTATTCTTTGCCGGGACTCATGGAATGGTTGGTCTTTTATGTAAACGGTATAATAAAAGGGCGAACGAAATACAAAAAATCTATAATCTTTCCAGAACGTTAGGAAATGCCTTAAGTGCCTGCAATAGTACGCTTACCAAATCTAAGATTATAAAAATGCGTAGTACATAATTACAATCGGTAGAATCTAACACTTTCTTAGCACGCACAGCACGCGGTTTTCCAAAACAAATCCACATTATGGCCTTGTAACAAGACCAAGGGCCGATATTTCAATTCGCCCTTAGTGTGATCCTCAATATGAAGTAAGACTCAACTGATTATTTATGGATTGTTTTCAAGAATAAACACTGTTATATACAACGCTTACGAATTGGATTTAGGCTGGCTTAAATGATCTCTTTCGGTGTCCATGGACAACGTTCACCAATTCCGCCATTCTCACTATTACGATATACAGCCCGTAGTCAAAACACATTTTAGCGTTACGTTTTTGTTTCGTTTTCGTTCGAATATAGACGACGTTGCGAGAAAGTGTAAATTTTCGTAGCTAAAATTCACAAGTAGCTACGAAAATTTACACTTCCTCGCAACGTTGTCTATATTCGAACTAAAACGAAACAAAATCGTAACGCTAAAATTTGTTTTGATTACGGGCTAAGGTCCACCAATCGAGAAACATTAAATGCAAACCATAGAAGCAACCATTATGCAGTTGTTTGCGCCAAAGGTTGGTGTACTGTGGAGTGAAGGAGAGATGACATATTAGAATTTGTATAATTGTAGGAATTAAGAAATTATTCCTGTCTCTTTTCCTTCCATTCCTTTTTCCCATGTGTATCAATGTTCCCTTTTCGCTACCTTACCTTGGAATCGTCTGAACGAGTACGTCAAGGTCATCATTGAAGAAAGATCCACCACACACCCGGATACCTCAGGAGTCTTTAACTCCTACTTATCTGCACATTCAAACCAAAATTGTCCTCACGGGCGGGCCATTAGGGAGGCCTGAAGGGCCGGCCGGCCAAAACCGCCGTCGTGGGAATCTTTTATACTACTTTTCTCTTCAATGTCCCCTCTGGGCGGTCAAGGTCATCAGTACAATTTGATACGCGCTAAGTTACCGTCGCATACTCGCATTCGTACTAACGCATAAAAAATATTATTACCGTATACCGCATCGCATATTTCAAAATTACTTTCTTAAACATTCATCAACGCAGCATCATTCTCTTTACAATTCTTAAAAATATCATGTATTTTTAATTGTGTCGTGTGGTGCAAAAGGACGGAAGAGATTCAAGGATTTCCATCTTTCGACTTCTCCTTGAACAAAGGTAGGAATTTCATGTTTCTTGATTCTTGCTACATGTGCAAATTCTTTGAGTGTCTTTCTTTCCTACATTCCGCAAATACAGTCCACTTATTCTACGCGCCAACAGCAGTAGTATAGACAATGATAAAAGTAATAATAATAGGTAGGTACTTAAATATTTGACTTGGGAGGCATCTTGAAGATCCCTTTCTCTAATTCTTCCTTACAATTTAGAGCAACATAATTATTAGTCTAATTTATTTAGATAGTAAACACTAGAGTAATTCAGTTTAGATGTAGATTCTTCACAAAACCTAAGGGTATATTGAAAAATTGGTCCCCATGTACCTTTTATAACTCAAGCCATCAACACCCCTATGCCACAAATATATTATTTTTATAATAAAACCCCCCAGCCTTAGGTAAATTTGAATAGGTACTATAAGCAGCTTCAAAAATATGCGTCGTGGAAAGAAAATTTTATCGGCCTTACTTACCTATAGATGTTTGTGATGTCATTTTTAAAGACTCGCCAGCGATGAGGTTTGCTTGTGTTAATTTTTGTTGGCATGGAGAGGAGCTGATTTGTTGGCTACCCCACATGTGGGATTAGCCGTGATGGTATAGGTAGGTAGAGTAAATAGAGGCTTTTGTTTATTTAGATTTATTGTTTTAATTATGTAAATACTTCTAGAACATCTTAATAGAACTATATTGAAGGTATACAAGAATGCTAAAGAGCAAGGGTGGCACAGCGCGGCTTACCCAAGGGCGGGGGCAAAGTTTCCAAGTGGTATGAGAGTAGTAGGCAAAAGTAACAAAACTAAAGTTTTAGAAATATCATTCTGGTAAAGAAAAAAAACAACTACAGCTGATCTCCCCTAGAATTCAGATCTAATATTTTTACTCTCTATCTGTCCATGTCATCAATCCATAATATCTTACAAGCCGAATAGCCAGCTGCCTGTAGGTTTGTAATAAACATGTAAGTTGTCCTCCGTGCTTATTATAATAAAATTAAGACATTCGGGATGATTGGTATCTACTTTATTAATGAATTAATTTTTTTGTATGAATCCATGTCTTATACCTACTGACACCTGCATTTTACAATAATTTTCAAAGAAATGTGGAAGACCTTCCTATTTTTTACTTGAGACAACTCAAACAAATCTAAAATTGTTGTATTTAAATTTTATAATTAAATATTTGAGTAATTTTATATTTCCTCATTATGATAATTTGTTCTATTTTACTTCTGTTTTATTTTACTTAGATATATTAATTAATTTTTAACAAGTTTTAGTTTTAAGTATTAAAAAATATATTATTTTGTATTGTTCTTTTTATCGTGGTTACTCCTTGTCTTGTATGAATTTACTTTTTATGTCTGTCATTATAATCTTCGTGTAAAAGGCTCACGCCGTATATTGGAATAAATAAATATAATGCCAACTTGACAGTTGCCTCTGCCAACTTGACAGTTGCCTCTGCCAACTTGACAGTTGCCTCTGCCAACTTGACAGTTGTTTAACATTATTGCTGGATAAAAGACAAAATAAAACATATTATAAATAAGAAAAAAAAACGTAGGTAGCAAAGATATTATATAAAAATATTCACAAAAACCATATTACAGGGTTACTGAAAACTACGCAATAAAAATTACGAAAGGAAAGTTGAATAGGTATAAACTGATTTTAAAATCCAAATATTGGTACTATAACACCAAACATAACAGGGGGCATACTTTATATTTCGGGAAATGGAAAAACTATAATCGTCTTTGAGTCCATACGGAACTATGCAATAAAAAATACATAAAGAATAAAAAACTAAGTACAAAATTTAAGTAGTATTGATAAAACCAAACATAAGAGGGGCACACTTCATGTTTCGGGAAATGGAAAAACCATAATACTTTTGAGTCCATATGTCATGTCCTTTGTAAAGATTTTTTTTTACAGTTTTCTTATTTAGAATAATAATATTTTGACACACACATGATATCAAAGCTTTTGTCACACTCCGACTGACAAATCTCGGAAATTACTAGATGACCCCCTATCCATCCATTGGGTGATTTGAGCTTAACTTAAATGCTCCTCTCCTAGAAATAGTCCTAGCTCTGCCTTTAGTCTGAGATAAACTGAACTGTCCCTCCCCTTAAAGTGTGCCCTTGCAGCGGTAATTAATTAGAACAATACATTATCAACTTAGTCTGGCTTAACAATACAACAAATAACAATAAAGGGTAGAAAGGTCACAATTCCAATTACAGGTCAAAATGTACAAAATACATTAAGCTACCACAAAATGTCAGGTAGGCGGAGAGGAAAGGTGTTGTGGTGAAGGTGTTTGCTTAACGGGTGCCCTTTGTGCTGATATTTTTATTATCTCTAAGTAGATAACAGAACAGTTGGGTACCTAATTACTGACCCCTGTATAATACCTCTGTACAGTTCCGTGAGGAACCGTACAGAGGTATTATACAGAGGTGTTATATATTCCGCCACCTGGCAAAAGAATTAGTCTCCCACTCTTCTCTGTAAGTTTTTGATTGTCCTGTAAAAGGCAGGTGATATAAGAGAAAAAGGAGACATTTTACATCTTAAATTCACCGATGAGGTTTGTCAGTCAGTATTACTTACTAGCTTTTACATCTAGTAGGTAGTATTATTAAATTGGAGTTATTAATATAATTTTGATATAAATTAATTAATTAATTAAAAAGAGTGTTTAGTAAAAAAAAAAAGTATTTCACTTCCTTCCAAGACTATTACATGTCACTGAGACTCACTCTATCCGTCCCTTATTTTTTGATGTAAAATAATTGTGTTAAATATAATATTAATTATCATACGCTCAATTAATGCCAAAGCAAATTTTACCAAATCAATCAAGTACTAGCTTAGAATAAGCGACACCGTAAGGTCACATAGAAAAAATATCGGAATTTTAGAGTGTGTCCAATCATGATAGATTTTCAATAGCTTGATTTTCCCTAATCCGTACCCTATTCGGAACCGTGCTTTAAAGCTAGTCAGTATGACAATAGACTGTTAAAAAGCGTTTCAAGAGAAAGTATATCGTGTCAAAGATAAGATAAAGACTTCAGTTCGTAGCGAAATGTAGTTTATTTTGTTTTATTTTACAACGAAAAAGAGAATACGCAAAATAACAATAACAAACAAAACTTTGAGTGTTGAGACTTTTTCACATTCGTAAAATTTACATTGGATACTATTTGGATGTCCAAATCTCCTAACAATGCTGTCAAAATAATTATTTACCTCCTAAACATTGGCATGCCAACATTGGTGTACCTACACAGGATTTGTTCTATGAGTGAACAAAAAAGAAGAATACTACCTATTAATTTTGTCGGTATACACTCGTAGCAAAATTCCATAATTCGTTGTTGCATATTCAAAAAGAGGTATGTGCAAACATTATTATTGAGGCATAATCTTAAAAAAAATGTTCATTAGGACATTAAAATTGTTATTTGGACTTTTTATTGGTATGTGATATTATTCTTTAAGTAATTTGAATATTTGATGCTAAGAATCACTTTATAAAATAGTTATGATGTCATTATTAATTATTCTAATTATCAGTTTATTCTAGAAATGTCAAAACATTTATATATTCACATACCCCTTTTTGAATATGCAACGACGATTTGTTGATAATAGAGAGACGTCTCTCTCTCTATCTATCTATACCCTCACGCCATGTCCCAGGAGGGATAGGCAGAGAGAACGGAACGCCATATAGATAATATATCCTTACTTCTTTCGCTTCCTCCACATTCATCCAGTTTCTCATACATGCACGCCGATTTCTTTTACTCAACACGCGACCGACTTTGAGGATTTGATCCACGTGATCAAGCCACGTAGCTCTTGGCCGTCTGCGCTTCCTCACATCCCCTCTTTCAGATAAATGCATCCTTTTCGTCATTCTTTCATCTTGCATTCGCTCCGCATGTCCAAAACGGTATATAAACTGTAGTAAAAAGAAACTCTTATTTCAATTTACCTAAGAACTAGTAAAATTGTAAGAGGAATTTAAGTGACCCGAGATCTGAAAAACTGCGACTCTTTTGCTCCCGGCATCGTTCAAATCACCCAATTTTTTCCATTTTGTTAAGAATTTGAAAATATTATGTCCTAATTTCTAAAATTTACTATCTTTTGTAGCTCTCAAAGTTTTCTCTATTTCATTTAAGAATCTGAGATATCGTTTAATATAGTTGGCAAACCTTCAAGGGCACCTGCTCGCTACGGTGCCAATTTTTTTTTTTTTTTCTCATATTGTAGCGTTTTTGCTTACTTTGAAACTACTTTTGACCTTTTGGTATGCCCATGCTTTCCAAAATAAGTTGATCATTTGTGTTGTCATATGAAATTTGTATTGAAGTTCTTTATAATATCAGCTATTAATTTTTGAAACGATTTTACATACCCAGCTTAAATTTTTATCTATTGGATGACATGAAATGTTAAATTAATATCTTTTCATGAAAAAGAAGCCAGCAAGGTTTACTCATGACACGATCTTAATCTTGTCTTGATCTCAAACTCTATGATGCGCGAATTGAAAAAATAATATTAATGTATACGTCAATGGCTGGGACATTCTTGAGATTATGTTACATAATACAACCATAATGTTGAAAATTACTATTCTCAGCTTTCGCGAGATTGGCATGCACGATTTTTCGACTATAGTCACTTCGCGCATTGTAGGGCTAAGATCAAGATAAGATCGTATTTAGATTGTGTCATGAAACTCATGAGTAACTCTGCAGGGATTACAAATCAGCTTGTGAGTTTCATATTATCGAGGTTTATTTTACATCTACAGCTGGGCCCGTAGTCAAAACACATTTAAGCGTTACGTTTTCGTTAGAATGTAGACGATGTTGCGACAACGTATCAATTTTCATAGCTAAAATACTCGAAATCATTCTCAGTTTATGGTGCTCGTTGTTGGAATAATCTTCCTTCTTCGCATAGAGTTTCACAATCGTTCAATGTCTTTAAATATTATCTAAAGGAAAAAATGCTATCTTCTAACTTCGTATCCGTTCCCTAGCCCCCCCCCCCCCTCCTCTGATCCATAATCCCTACCACATGTTGGGTGTGTGTCAAATATATTAAATATAATTATTTATTTTAAATTTTGTTTTTTTTTCTTTTGTTGTGTTTTGATATTTTGTATGTTTTTTTTGTAAGTAAATTTATTTTTTACTACTTTCATGTCAATGTGTCGTGGTTAGATAGAAGAAATCACTTTATAGTGATAATCTCGCCACTGCACATTGTCCTAGTTTTTAAAATTTTGTATTATTTTGTTAACACTGTTATGTAATGATGATGTGCAAAAAGAATAAATAAATAAATAAATAAAAGTAGTTACGAAAATTGACACGTTCTCACAACGTCGTCTACATTCGAACGAAAACCAAACGAAAACGTAACGCTAAAATGTGTTTTGACTAGGCCTACTGGCATAGTTAAGCATAGCTAAGTTTAGAATTGAATAGTATCCGACTAATATTTGACGCGTATCTTGTGAATGTGTAAAATATTTAACCTCCTTGGCAAATGTAGTATATTAAGCGAATAATGTAAAGGTCAGGGTCGGTCCCAGTAAACGGTACATATTACAATATTATTATACCACTGCGGCATTACAGGGGCGGCGTATGGAGAAGGGAGATGCAGAATTACATAGTAAGTGCTTTACACATAACGTTATGTAGGATTATCAAGATCAAGGGAGTTAGTAAATAAGTCGTACTTAGGAACTAGAAATATGTAACTACTAAACCAACTGTTTTATTACTCACAAAGATTAACACTGTCCTAACTTGACTTATTTATCTGTTCATTCTTTACTGTACATTGAGAAAAAACAAATTTTTGTTTTGTAATGTTCGTCCATTTTGTATGTAATGTTTGTCAATATTCTTGAGATATATTAATTGTAAATAATTAACATCGTTTTTTATAAATTTATTCAAAAATGTTATTTTTGGTTTGATAATTTCAATAATTTTTATTGTTATAATTATATCACACCAGTATTTCACCACAACACATACCTATGGCTAATGTGGTAGAAAATTTTCTAATTTGTGGTAAATTCTAATATACTTATTTTTATTATTAAATCCATAGAAAGTATGTATGTACATTTAAAATAAATACAATCAATATTCAGAGGACGAGTTTATCGATAAAGCACGATCTCTTACAACTAACTCAAAAAAATATACTTGTAAAATATAGAGTGACCCACAAAAACACCTATTTTATTTATTTATTTATTTTTATTCTTGAATGGCGTCGATATTCGATATAACTCTTATGATGTCGGTAGAGGAATAATACCTAGAGGCAGGTTATAAATGTTAGGTACAATCCTGTCTACCAACACTCGGAAGTATCCAGCATGTGGTACCCATACTATGTATCCCAGAACAATACCTACACATGAAGCTGTCATTGGGTTTATAATGTGGTGTTCTCACTTTGGCGAATATCGCTAGGGCACCAAAATATCGCCAGCCATTTGAACCGTGTGAACAAAATGACAGCTAGTCTGAAACGATAAAAACCAGTAGAAACGATATCGTCTCGAGTTGACCACCTTCCAACTTTCTCGGGCGATCGAACGATTTGCACATGCGCAGATATGCGCGGCGTTTGTGTTTATGGTAAAAGCTTTATAACCTATAAATTTTATAATGTTTCCCGCTTCGTGACAGCTGTTATCTTTTTTGTTGGTTTGTGGCGTTTGTTTCCTTAATTAAAAGGCGCCTTATAACCTCTACTATAACATTTTCGACTAAAAATAAACACTTCGCGATCTCCATCTCGACGCCATTTTGAAAACAGTGTCAAAATCAAAGCGCATTTGACAGATCGTTTCTATATCGGTGGACTTGTGTGAACAGGTGTGACGATCAATGGGTGTACGGCGAATTTTGTTTTTTCGCCTGGCGTTATATTTTGAAATTCGGCTGGCGATATTCGCCAAATGTGAACACCCCATAAGAGAGAATATCGGAGCCTCTGGTAAGTCGCCCGGTAGCTTTATTGGACATAGCACACCTCGCGACAAGGTGGGTTGCGGGTTCAAGTCCCGTCCGGGACGCGTATTTTGAAAGTATACAAAGCCATTACGCACAGGTTGGGACTGCTCGCGTATAGTTTCAAGTAGTAATAAGCATAAATATTTTTAGAAACTATACATGGTTATTACGCTCTTATCGTGTATATTTTCCAATAACGTTCACTGAAATTTGTGCGAAAAACATACTGCACAAGTTTCCATTTCGGAATAATCGTGTACATTTTCTAAGCGCTACACAAGGCAACGTTCTTAGAATCTATACGCGACTAGATTCCAAGTAGCCATTTTGATTTGTTGCTTTCTCTTTTTTTCATATATACCTAATCGTTTTTATTATTTTAACGTCTTGTTTTTATTATAATTTTTTTTATTGCTTTTATTACCTGTATTTTTGTTACTTTGGATTTATTTGTTGTTGTTATAATTTCTTAAATATGTCAACATGTACCTAAAAGCGAAAATTGTAAAAGTACATTTCTGTCTCTTTTATATAATAAAAATATTTTTGTTCTTTGTTTTGTTTTATAATAAAAATATTTGTTAAATATTATCAATATTTAATTTCATTATGTGCATGGTTAGGTAACTGGAGAAATAGAGGGCCAAAATCTAATCCTACCTACACCCTAGGTCCCATGATATTTTCCGATTATTGTCACATTTTTTTCATTACCTATCCCATGGTACCTACATAACATCAGTATACATACGGTCGCAACACGGTTCACAACAACTACATCTATTTACGGCGGAATAAAACAAATAGAATATTATTCATTCATATTCGGTTTTTCATCCATTTTCATTTTCATAAGTTAATAATTCAACAAAGCAAAAATAAGTGAAAGTGACTCTCCAAAATCAATCACAGCAACTACGGAATACAGTTCACACATTGGCGATCACAGGACGGGGTAAGTACCATTCCATCTTCACATTCCTCAAATCCTGTGTATCTTATTCCGGATGTTCTACATCTAACATACTTGATGTAACATCCACTCCATTTTTTGGCCTTCGAACCGGATAGATTGGGGTTTGGGGGGTTATAGTAGCATATTTTTGTTTGGGTATACTCACATTCGGGAATAAATACAAGTTAACTTAAATACGGGTATTTTTTCATAAGGGGCATTTATCATTGCAACAATTTCATATAATATATTGGGTACACAGTACATATCGGGTACATAGTACAAATATACATACAACATTCTATTTCTCTAATTTGTTTCAATTTCAATACAACTTCGGTGTGGTGAAAGATGTCTCAGGAAATTAAATATAGGTTAGCAAAGATTTCGATAGACAATCTTTTGGAATCGGGAAAAGCTGTGTCTTTGCAAAATGAAACTGCGATAAACTCATTTCTCGTTCGATGCGATAACTTGAATGTGTTGTGGGAAAACTTTTTGGAAAGTTACGTTTCAATTGAAGTAGCGAAAAGGGTCGGTTTTGACAAAGATGTACATCTTCAGGAGTACATAGAATATGAATCCAAATTGTATGAGGTAAAATATTTGTTTAAACAATACGGTAAAATCAAAAATGAAATGAAGGATGTACCTGAAGGTAAAGCGGTTTCAAACAATTTATCTATACCTACTTTAAATCAGTTGCCAGAGTTTCTAGAGAACGAATGCAAGGCTATGGATGCAGTGAATGTTTCTTCTTCTTCATCAAGATTTGACGGGGCGAATCTGCGAGAACATAAGTGTTTTTCTGCTATATCTGCTGTGTGTGTATGTTGCGAGGGGGATCATCCCATACATGCTTGCGAACGATTTATTAACATGAATATTAAACAAAGAAGACAATTTGTAAACGATAAAAGGCTATGTTGGAATTGTTTGAGGGCTCATTTTGTTAATAAATGTCAGTCTAAGAATAAATGTAGGACATGTGGAAAGAATCATCACACTTTGCTGCATCAGACTGAGTCAAATTTATCTTCTTCTTCACGTAACGAAGAAACCGTCAATACAGTTTCATGCAGTGCATCACATGTTAAATCGGATAGATGTTCAAACGCGGTATTTCTTGCTACAGCTATGATTCACGTACAGGATGTTGCGGGTAATTTTCATATTATCAGAGCTCTACTCGATCCCGGTAGCCAATATTCGATCATCACGGAGGCTTGTATGCAGCGTTTAAATTTGAAACGTCGGAAATCAAATATTACAGTATCAGGAGTGGGACAAAATACTCAACAAACAAGAGGACAGGTCATATGTTGTGTAAAACCCGTGTATACGGAGGGACTTTTACTCAACGTAAATGCATACGTACTTAATTCGGTTACTGGCAATCTACCTACTCATACGGTTTCATCAGATATTCTAAAGGAGTTTACTAATATCACATTAGCGGATACAGAGTTTTATTCATCGCGGACAATCGATATGATTCTCGGGGCAGACATATACAATGAAATATTGGACGGTAAACGAATCAATTTCGACCAAGGACTGCCATATGCATACTCAACGATATTTGGATGGGTCATTATGGGAAAAACTGCATTATATGATAATATCAGCAGTGAAAACTCAAAATGTTTTTCCCATAGTATTACGATTAATGTTATGATGGAAAAGTTTTGGAAAATCAAGGAACTACCTTTGGAAAATACGGAAAATTTTGAAGATCAAAAGTGTGAGGAAAACTTTGTAAATACATTGAACAGAACGGAGGACGGAAAATTCATTGTCAGATTACCTTTCCGGGAAAATTGTAATGAACTTGGAATGACGAAATCTTTTGCCTTGAGAAGATTTTATGCATTAGAGGGAAAGTTATTGCGCAACCTGTCTATGAAGGCGGAATATACAGAAGTTATTCAAGAGTATATTATAAACCTAAAACATATGGAAGAAGTTCCGATTTCAGATATAAAATATTTTCTGGCTCATCATGGGGTAGTCAAGGAGAGCTCATCCACCACGCGATTGAGGGTTGTATTCGATGCATCGATGAAGTCAGATAGCGGAATATCTCTTGATGATGTACTCTATTGCGGAACGAAATTACAGAATAACATAGCGGATATCATTTTCAAGTTTCGATTGCATAATGTTGTTTTCGCGGCAGATATACAGCGGATGTACGGACAAATTATTGTTCATCCAGATGACAGAAATTATCAGGGGCTTTTTTGGAGGAATTCACCTGAAGAGGAACTCAAGGTTTATCGTCTTTCGACAGTCACATTTGGAGTGGCATCATCGCCATTTTTAGCAATTCGGTGTTTGTTAGAATTGGCAAAAATCGGTCTTAATACTCATCCACACGCTAGTAGGATTCTTCAAGATGATGTCTACGTGGACGATGTAGTCAGCGGGGCTTCATCGGTTAATGAAGCCTTGGAATTCAAAACGGAACTTACGGAGCTTTTAGAAAGCGCGGGCTTTCACTTACGGAAGTGGTGTAGTAATAGTGAGGAATTTCTAGCAAACATATCACCGGTGTGTTGTGAAGAACCTCAGTTATTTGGCAATGATGATTCATACGGATTTAGAGTGTTGGGTATTCAATGGATTCCTCAAGGAGATTATTTTGAGTATCAGATGCAGGAATTCAACACAACATACACTATACGAACTATTCTGTCTCATATAGCTCGGATCTATGATCCTTGCGGATGGTTGACACCAGTTACTTTTGCTGTTAAAGTTATTATACAAGAAATATGGTTATTGAAATTGGAATGGGATGACATATTACCACAGGATCTCATACGCAAATGGCAAAACTACGTATGTCAATTTTCGGAACTTAGAAAAATTAGAATTGATCGTAGAATGTCACCTTCGGATAAGGTTGTACATTGTGAACTTCATGGATTCTCTGACGCATCACAACTTGGATATGGCATTGCAGTTTACCTCAGATCGGAAGATGCCAATGGAAATGTTACAATACGGCTGCTCATGGGAAAGTCAAAGGTTACTCCAATCAAACAAAAACTTACTATTCCTCGCTTGGAATTATGTGGAGCTCTTCTATTAGCACGGGTATTGAATCGCATTCAAAATACTTTAGAAAAATTCATACAGTTTGAAGTTGCAGCATGGTGTGACTCTCGAGTGGTACTGGCATGGCTTAAGACTCCAGTTCATCAGGTGAAGATGTTTGAGGGAAATCGGGTATCGCAAATTCACTCATTGTGTAATACAAACATATGGAAATATGTACCTTCAAACCGTAATCCTGCAGATGCTTCTTCTCGGGGTTTACTACCTAAGGAACTTGTCAATCATTCTCTCTGGTGGGGTCCAGAGTGGTTGAAGAAGCCAAAATCGGAATGGCCTCAATCTGAACCACGTTCCTTAAGTGTGGAATCACAACAGGTAGTCAGTCATGTGGAAACTTCACTTCATATTTCACATCAAATCGACGAGTGGGATATCTTCAATAGATATAATTCATTTTCCAAGCTTTTACGAGTAATTGCATTGTGTAAACGTTTCATACATAATGTTCGAAATCAAGGAAATAAATATTCAGGTTTCATCTCTACATCGGAACGCAATATGGCGCTATTTGCATTAGTCAAAAATGTGCAAGCTACTGTTTTTCATCTAGATATTGCTCTCATTCAAAAGGATAAGTCGCAAAATACAAATATTCGACGTCTCAGTCTTGAGTGGAAGATGGCAAGGATAATCAATTTACACCCGGGATTAGATGAAGTGACTCGGGTGGTAACTATCAAGACATCCACGGGGATTCTCACCCGACCTGTGGTGAAAATCTGTCCTTTGCCTTTGTAATAACTACATAGTATAGATTCGTACAAAATTCGGTCAATTTTTCATAGATGTACGAGTCTACAATCTTGTGGATTAATAACACATATTCGGATTAACACATTTTTTCACGGGTTAATACATTCTCGGACAATCAACAAAATTCGGTTTTACGGTTACGGTACATTCATGTTAACTCATCTATGGTTCGGTACTAACGTTACATGAATGCTTTGCTACTTATATTAGGGGCCACACTCACGGTTCGGTCAACAGCGCCTCTAGTATAATTTTCGGTTAAATTCGGTCAACGGAACACTCAAAGGGTTCTCGGTTCAAATACATTCTCGGAAAATCAACAAATTCGGTTTTACGGTTACGTTATATTCATGTAAACTCATCTATGGTTCGGTGCTAACATTACATGAATGCTTTGCTACTTATATTAGGGGCCACACTCACGGTTCGGTCAACAGCGCCCCTAGTATAATTTTCTGGCGAATTCGTACAATTACAACACGGACGGAATACAGCTTCTGTACGAATAATACCATCTGGATAAAAAAAAATTCATTTCAATCATACTTACGGTCGGTAACAAGATATCAAGATATCGGTACAATTTCGGAAATTTATGGATATCGAAATATCATTTCTTCTTAATCACTTCGGAAGCATAACCACATCCAACGGATTGTCAATTATTTTTCTTTTGTATTTTTTGATGTTTTGTATCATATTCGGAGACATCTTTCACAGCTGAGGATGTTCAGATCGGTTCATCACGGTTCGGATAACCGTCTCATTGTTTCTTTTCTTTTCTTTTGGGGTGGGGAATATGTTAAATATTATCAATATTTAATTTCATTATGTGCATGGTTAGGTAACTGGAGAAATAGAGGGCCAAAATCTAATCCTACCTACACCCTAGGTCCCATGATATTTTCCGATTATTGTCACATTTTTTTCATTACCTATCCCATGGTACCTACATAACATCAGTATACATACGGTCGCAACACGGTTCACAACAACTACATCTATTTACGGCGGAATAAAACAAATAGAATATTATTCATTCATATTCGGTTTTTCATCCATTTTCATTTTCATAAGTTAATAATTCAACAAAGCAAAAATAAGTGAAAGTGACTCTCCAAAATCAATCACAGCAACTACGGAATACAGTTCACACATTGGCGATCACAGGACGGGGTAAGTACCATTCCATCTTCACATTCCTCAAATCCTGTGTATCTTATTCCGGATGTTCTACATCTAACATACTTGATGTAACATCCACTCCAATATTCATAAAATATTATAAAAAATAATTTTATTATATAAATATTTTTTATGATATTATACTTTAAATAACACACAGTTTACTTTTCACTAAGATTTATTCTAACCTCGAGCGCTTTCGTCAATGTTAATGAATTGACATTTTCAAGAGATGAAAATGTCAATTCATTAACATTGACGAAAGCGCTCGAGGTTAGAATAAATCTTAGTGAAAAGTAAACTGTGTGTTATTTAAAGTATAATATCATCATAATGAATTTTCACTCTGTGAATGTACAAACTTTAGAGTTATTAAATATTTTTTATAATAAAAATAATGTTTATAATAAGAGCGTAGTAACCATGTATAGTTTCTAATAATATTTATGCTTATAAATATTTGAAACTATATGCGAGAAGTCCCAACCTGTGCGTAATGGCGTTGTATACTTTCAAAATATGCTTCACTGAATCAGCGTCAGAAAGTATACACGACAATTATGCAGAAATCGTGTATATTTTCTGAGACTATTTTTCGTTCCACGATTTGAAAACATACATTGCACGAACACTATGAATGTGTACTGGCATTGTATACTTTCAAAATACGCGTCCGGGGCATTACTAATCAAGATGACGTTGTCTTTTCTATGCCTTATAAATGATAGTATAATGTGTTTAATTTACATATATGACCTAGGTACAATGGTTAATTGTAAAGATAACATCGATAAACATACCTATCTCGATTTTAACCAGCAGATTTACCCTTGAGACAATCTTAACACGATCTTGATCTTACTTTAATGCGCGAAGTGACTATAGTCAAAAATACGTTCATACCAACCCCACGATAGCTGAGGGTAGTCGTTTTCAACATTTAGGTACAGACTATTATGGTTGTAGGAGGTACGCAATTCAACCCTAAGAATGTATCAGACATTGGTATATGAATGAATAAATAAATAATAAATATACGCTCTAAAGACAAAAATAACGATGCACTATTCATTCTTTGAACTATTTTTATATTTGACTACAACTTAAAGATGTAGTTATAACCCAAATACAACTTTATAAACCGTAAGCTAAAAGCTTGTGTCATGAAAGGAAAGTTTGCCGGCATCTGGGATCGAACCACGCACCTCTTATGCAAGAGACTGAGACTCTACCTCCTGGCTACCGACGAACTCCTTTAAGATGTTTCACGTCATTTTTGTTTACAAATTTCAGAAAAACAGGGCCTATCTAAAGTCGTATATCGTCATTAAAGGCATGCGATGCATTTGAAAGGACGCCTCTGGTATTTTCTCGCTGAAATACAAAATTTATTGTATAGACAATAATATTATTTATAGTAGATAATATTAGGTATCTGTCATTCTCTTGTGCTTTATCTTTATCTAAGTAAATACGCTTCACTCAATTAATGTCTATATTTAGATACAAAGATTATTTTAATACACCCACTCACGTTATCCAGAAATAAGCTGAGATCTGCAGGATTACTCAACTTGTCAAGATCTAAATACGATCTTAATTTTGTCTATATCTTAAACTCGAAAAGTGAGTAATAAGAAAGATGCGAGAAGTGAGTAATTTGAAATCATTTGTTTTTTTAGATTATAAAATAAAATTAAAAAAACACTGTTTTTTTTCACTTGATTGAAATAGGTACTAATATTAGAAGCTTTTCGGACATACGTCCATTTTCAATAATAATTACTTAAAACTTAATGATAAAGATTTGGGTTAGTTGGAAGAGATCACGCCTTTATGATAAACTCGCCCTCTGTATATTGATTGTCTCTAACTTGAATGTATACATTTTATGTAATTGTTTGTAATCAATGTACAGTAAAATAAGAATAAATAAATAAATAAAGATAAAATGTTAAAATACAATAAATAATTAAGGAGAGGGATGAAGTGGGCGGGGTTAATGGTATATAAGGTTGTGTCCAGGTATTAGTACATAAAGTTATTTTTACTTTAAAATAGTGTTTAGGTGTACTCATTTCATCACAATGATTTGTACATCTCATTTTTGTATCCAAAAATCAGATTTTTTTTTCTGACAAATTAGAAGATAATGTTTCATAAAAAAATATCTATTTTTGTACTATCCTATTTTAAACTACACCAATGTCTGGCACATTCTTGGAGATATGTCACGTACTAACTGCTAGCCTTCTTCTCTCCACTACTGGATATAGGCCTCTTCATAACTTTTCCACACTTTCCTATCTCGAGCAACACGATACCACTGTTTTCCCATCACCTGGACAATATCGTCAACCCATCTTTTTTGAGGTCTTTCTACGTTTCTTTTGTCCTCCCACGGCCTCCATTCAAGAATTCTGGAAGTATATCTGCCATCATCTCGTCTTACCACGTAACCAGCCCATTGCCATTTCAGCACAACACTAATGTAAATGTTAAAATAGATGATTCTTATTTACTACGGGATTGGCATGCATGTATTTTTGATTCAAGTCACTTAGAACATTGTAAAGTTTAAGATCTAGACAAGATTAATACCGTATTTAGATCGTAACAAGAGTGGCCCTGCTGCTTCATATTTTTTCGGGTGAATACACATTGTATAAAATAAATTATACAAGAATTAAATGTTCCCTTCTCCCTTCCTTCTCTTCCTCTTTCAATAATTATTTTAAGAATCTAGATCAGTGGTTCTTAACCTTTTTGGGGGTACCGAACCCCACCAGTTACATAATTATTATGCATTCACCGACCCCCTCCTAATTAGAAAAATAAAATTAGATTTTAACAAATTCAAAACATGGTATATATCTATATATAGGTGTACAAAATGAAAAAAAAAATAAAAAAACAAAGATCAAAACATTAAATTTTAATGGTTAAATCAAAACATGAAACATAATTAATTGATATTTGCTTCAAACCAGTGTAACTTCTGCATTTTCACATCAAAATCTATTCCTCTTCTTCGTTTTTATGTCGAACATTTCCGAAAAGGATTGCCGTAATAATAAGATGTAATATTTGGATTGTATGAATAAACTGACAACATTGTTTTTCAAACTTGTGATGGCGGTTTGAAGGAATTATCGGAGTATTTTATTATTTTTCCAACTCGCAAAACTATCTTGCCTTTAAAATGATTTTCACCGAACCCCCAAGACTGACTCACCGAACCCCTGGGGTTCGATCGAACCCAGGTTAAGAACCACTGATCTAGATAATAAAGATTTTAAGAATATTATGCTATTGTATTACTCAAATATTGGATACTATAATTGGCGATGTAAATCATTAATTGTAATGTTGCATTATCCATTGTTAAATCTGTTGTGTCCATTGAAAAATATGCGCGTATTTTTATAAATAACCCATAGCTGTTTTTTTTTATCTGCTAAAAACTGTGTAGATCGGTACCTATGTGTGATACTTATAAAAGAATATAATATAATAAAATGCCTGGTGACCTTTCCATTGTGTTGGAAATGTGTAAAAAAAGTCTAAATGACACCGGGTATAATATCTAAATGTCTCAAATACCGCATTGAATTAGGAAAATGCCTAAATATAGCTACTCGTACAAGGGTAGTGTTTCTCAATTTGGATGAAAGCACCCCTTTGTAGATTCTGGAAGATTCCAGGAAATACCTAAATGGAAGGTGCTAAAGCAATTATGAAAGGCAATGGCATACGAATTGAATAAAAAAAACTGATATTAAAAAGTTGGATAAAAAATAAAACAATAACAGATAGACAAATACATCATAATAGACCCGATTTAGTATTACATGATAAACGTAATAAAATAACGTACCTAATAGACATCGCTGTCCCAAATACACATAATATACAAACAACCGTCGCAGAAAAAATACGTAAATATACAGAACTAGCAGGAGAAATAAAATATATTTGGCATTCTAGGTCCGTTTATATAATACCTTTAGTCATGTCAGCTACAGGGGTACATAACTCCGAAATCTTTAATAAATAATTTACTAAAATTAGATTTACCGGTTAATTTGTACATTAAAATTCAAAAATCTATTATAATAAACACTTGTAATATTGTAAAAAAGTTTTTGAACACAGATATTTCAGGCACAATGCTGGTATTTTGAACCCGCGTTCTGAGCCTAATCCTTTGATATCCTGTATAACTGGATAGGTGAATTTTTCCCGGCATTAGACTGTTAAGTTTTTGTGTGACCATGACTGATCATATGGAGACTTATCTGGTTGTATAATGCTGAGAAGTGTGGATGGCAATTCTGCCGCCGAGTATAAAAAATCTTTATAGACAGAACAAAACCTGCCGCGCACTGGCAACTTTATTAAAGCAACTGTTTAGTTGCTTTAATAATTAGTTGGTCTTAACTTTTGGTGGGACCCTTGAGACAATTTGTCGTTTAATAAAATTTAAGAAAATATTTAGCTTTCTCTGCCTCTCTAGTTAAGTCACTTTTGTACAAAAAAATTTTGCCCACTCTCTGGAAAAAAATTGAATTTAAATTAATTATAAATCTGCTTGAAAACCGAAAAAAAAAATAGTTCCTCTATTGTCGTCTAGGCAAATATATCGGCATTTCGAGACTCCCGTGAAGTCGGAGGCTCTGATCGCAGGCTCCGTGTGCCCTTACAAAAGAAAAAGACGGAATTGCTTGTGAGAGCACTATAAATTTTGGTGATTTGGGCGGTGATCGAAAAAAGATTGAGAATATTGTGTATGGCAAAGAATCACATGTGGATGTTTTCATTTTTTATTAAATTGGTGCGACGTAAAATACTGGCCCAAAATGGACAAAAAATATTATATTAAGACCCAAATTATTAACTTTTTTATATAAATATCCTTACACACTTCTTTCATATCTAAATATCCGGGTATTTCATCGGAGAGTCTGGTTATATTTTTAATAGTGATGTGAGAAGAGAAAATTCTCCAAAGAAATTTCTTGAGAACGAGAAATTTCTCCGAGAATTTCTCCTCTAATGGACGAGAAATTTTTCTCCATAATTTTTCTTAGTGGTATAATGACCTTTCACCCAGTACACTTCGCACCCAACCTTCAAAAATTTGTAGGGCTGATTAAGGCCCAAATCAGAGGTTATTAACACTTTTTTCCATGTAGGTACCTGCAATTTTTTTTAACTTAAATATGGCATGTGGGGTGTCAAACATCAAGATTTTTCATCAGTTATTAGCACTTTTTCTATGTAGGTACCCAACATTTTTTGTTAATTAAATATGGGCATGCGAGGTGTCAAACTTCGAGTTTTTTCATTGTGAAGAGGTTTTTATTACTTTTATTTACGTAAGCGCTTACTCCATTTTTTCAATAACTCATGTATTTGCTGTTATCTGTTTATTTAAACCCAAGCGATGCCGGGTTAAAATTATATTAGTATTCTTTTTACACATTACCATTTTTTATTGATATTGATTACATTTTTCTTTTGAACATTGTAAAAATGATCAATAAAAAATATATTTGCCTCAAATTACACCATAATTAATAATCGTAGCCATATTGGTGATAAATTGTCTCAACATTTGTACACTGTTATTGATTGATTGAATAAATTATTTATTATTATTATACTGTTAAATAAAAAGTAAATAAAAAATCTCTGTAAATTCTCTATTTCGAGAAATTTTTCGAGAAATTTCACGGTAATTTCTCGAAAAATTATTTCTTGAGAATTCCACAACTACTACTACTATACCATCACGGCATATCTCACAAATGGGGTAGCCAGCAGACCAGCTGCATGTAAGAAACATGCAAACTGTCCTCTTCGTGCCAATATAAAATCAAGACATTCAGGATGGGTGGCAAACCTCATCGCTGAATTCAAGATGTAAAATGTCGAAAACTTACGCAGAAGAGTGGGAGACCAATTCTTTACCGGGTGCTCCAGGGGATAGAATTCCACAACACTAATTTTTAATTGTGTTATTTAATTGCCTTATTTTGCTTGGTTATTTAATTGTGTTATTTTTTCTTAGTAATCTAATTGTGTTGTTTATTAATTGTCTTATTTTTCTTAGTATTGCTCCAGAACAGATTTTGGTCTAGTGGGGCAATATATTGCATAAAAATGTTTTTATGTTATTTTTGTATGTAATATTTTTGGAAAATAAAAAAAAATACTTGAAAATAACAGTTGAAAACTCCGTTTATTTTTCTATTTCGGGTAAATGTTTAATAAGTACAAACTTCTCTCAGCACTTTGATATAATTATTATGTAGTGTAACCCTGACTGGAGTACCTACTGTTCTTGTTGTCAGTCATTCAGTGTTGTCTTATGTACTCAGGCTCTCGGAGAGTCCTCTTGTACCCAGAATCAGAATTCATTCAGAAGTACCCACTCCTTTCTATGTCAACAGGGACAGACTCTACTTACGAAATAATAAACTTTACAAGTATCTCCTCATGTTTGTTGTATGAGAATGATCCCAAAATGGATTTTACATAATAACACAGAGGAAACTATGAAGAGTTTTTATTCCGACCATTTTTATTTATTTACTAGCTGACCCGGCAAACGTTGTTTTGCCATTTAAGTATACATTTGCCATATACAAATATCGCTATTAAAAAAAAAGGGTTCATGATAGAAGGGTGAAAATTTAGGGCTGTATGTATTTTTTAATGCCTCATCATAAAAAAATAAATACTTATAAAATTTTGACCAAAAATACATCGGGGTGGACCGCTCTTAACTTTTAGGGGTATAAAAAATAGATGTTGGCCGTTTTTCAGACCTACACCCGATAAGCACACAAAATTTCATCAAAATCGGTCCAGCCGTTTCGGAGGAGTGTGATAACAAACATCGTGACATGAGAATTTTATATACATTTTAGATTTTCTTTTTCGCTGTACACTGTACACTTATAAAATATTCCCTTTAGTCAATGAGCTCGTCAATTTCTCATGATTTTTGTAATCAATAAAATATTTTATTATTACATTGATTACAATATTTTAAATCATAAAATTATCAGTGCTATACAATTCAATGTACAGAGGGCGAGTTTACCTCAGTGGGCCTAGTCAAAACACATTTAAGCGTTTCGTTTTCGTTTCGTTTTCGTTCAAACAAGATGAGGTAGCGAGAACGCGTCAATTTTCGTAGCTAAAATACTCAAGTAGCTACGGAAATTGACGCGTTCTCGCAACGTCGTCCGCGTTTGGACGAAAACGAAACGAAATCGTGACGCTTAAATGTGTTTTGACTAGGCCTACTGGGATGCGATGTTTTTAAATTTTAAACTAACCCAGTTAATAAAATTGAAGAAATATACATTAGTACATATCATAATAAATAGCAAAAATAATAAACATATTCACTCATTTAGATATGTAATAAACAAGCAGTATGGGGAATATACGGCTATACGTCTATAAAAAAAAACAAGGAAAATTAAAAACGCACATGCAAGCAACAATGCACTTAAAGATTCATAAAATAATAAAAAAAGTAGAACATTATTTATATTGCAGCATGCACATGCATTAGGAGACGGAATTCTGAATTCAAATTCAAATATTTTATTGAGATAATAATAAACACATACAAATATACAATAAGCACAATTATACAAATCTTTATAGGTATTATCTGGTTTTTTTTTTACCCTCAAAATTGAGCAGAGTTCGTGCTTTGAGGGGTTATAGGGTTTTTAATAATAATCAAACAAATTCGATCAAACTTAATCAATATAGAACATCACACACATAATTCATTTACCATAATTATATAAAATAAACAAAAATAACAACAACAAAAAAAAACAACAACAAACCTATCATCAACGATACAATCAATCGACCTCATACACCACTTTCTTATTGAATTACCTTCTTTATATTCAGTTTAAATATGTATTTAAATCATCTGAATACTTAAATTTATTCTCTTTTTTTAAGCCATTGTACCATCCCTACCCAAGATATGTGTAGTGGTATTGTCCAGTAGCTGTCCTCTTCAATGAGATAATAATAATACTGTATAATAATTGCACTGAGATGTACGTTGTCTTTGTTCCGATCAATAATTATATAATACGAAGTATTTATTTGTGTAGTATTTATTTATTTATTTATAAAGGTAATTGTGTATTTTTTAAAAGTTATTTGTTTGTGGAATTGAAAGAGTGGAGTTGATTGTGTAAATTACCAATTGAATCAAATTGAGATGGTTTGGTCATGTGGAACGAATGGAAGAGGAAAGAATGACAAAGAGGATATACTTGTCTGAAAGGAGGGGTGTGAGGAAGCGCGGGCGTCCGAGAACTACATGGCTTGAACATGTAGATCAAATTTTCAATGACGGCCGTGTTTTGAGTAAGAGAAATCGACGTGCGTGCATTAGAAATTGTATGACTGTGGAAGAGGCGAAAGAAGTATGTAAGGACAGATCTAATTGGCGTTCCGTTCTCTCTGCCTACCCCACTTGGGATACGGTGTGAGGAAATAGATAGATAGATAGAATCAAGATTTAGAAATGTTTGACTTGTTGTGTTGTGGAACTGGATAGATGATGTATTCTGTATGGATGTGACACACGGTAGATAGGTATATCTACATACAATGGAATGGAAGGGAAGGAGCACCTATAGAGGACACACGTCATGTAATATCTAACTTGATGACATGGAAGTAATAATAATGGCTTTTGAACTATATTCCTTAAACTGTGGGGCATACGATCCATATAGCGGCTGTCCAGTTCCATATCTCGACAAGTCAAAAATACCGAAAATTCTGATTTGATCGATAATACACTGTATCAATTCCGCAAACAAATAACAATAAAAAATTACACGGTTTCCTTTATAATATATTAAATATTTAATGAAAAAATAATGTACCGATTTTCAATTCCACAAATAAATATTATTGGAACTCTTTTAACTATTGAACAGAACAAAGACAACGTAAATGTCTTTAACAGTGTGATTATAATACAGTGTGATTCATAAAGGAATCAACAATACTTGTTTGATGTTCTGAGCTTCTTCATGTTTTTTCTCGAAAAAACTCGAAATTTCAATAGGTATGTCATAAAATTTTCCTGTAAAACTCGATGTTTATAATATACGTGTATAAAGGTGCAATCAGCCAATTTATTTGGATTGCCCACAAGATCCACAAACTATTTGCAAAATTCATTTTTAAGGCGAACTTGCGCGCTTTATAACTCATTTTTTCGGGGTTTGGATTTCTTTTCATCGAGTGAGCGAGAGTTCAGAGAGGATTTCTCGGGGGCCCTGGATTCATCTGTTGTTCCATAAGGGAATTTGCTTTCCTACTTCTTTAACATGGTAAACGCTACTTTTGGGGATTGGATTAGTGGACTTTGGTGGGTTGTGTTTGTGTATTTTTATATTTTATGTGTTTATATTTTATATTTTTTGCATTTATTTGCTTTTTTACATTTTATACATTTTGCATTTTATACTTTTTTACATTTTTCGCATTTTTACATTTTTTGCATTTTATACATTGTAATATTTTTTTACATTTATTTGCATTTTTTACACTTTTTTTACACTTTTACATTTTACACATTTTTACATTTTCACATTTTTTTTACATTTTTATGTGTTTTATCATTTTAAGTCTCAAATTTATGTTTATTAGATTGGTAAAAAGGGGATCTTAATTGGTTTGCTCATTGTTGTCCTTTAATGTCTATACTAATTGTTTCAACTGTCTGATCCTTACTGAATAAATAAAATAAAAAAATAAAATTTGTTTTTTTTGCAAGCTTGTATGTTTATAACATGCAGTTGTAGTCATTGGTTACCCAACACGTGAGAGAAGCTGTGATAATATTTTATTTTATTTATTTATTTATTTTATTTAACATAACAATTAATACAGACATAACAATATAATATACATATAGACTATTATTTGATAAAAACTTAAGGCGCCCCTTTAGCAAAAACGATAAAAACATTCAATTTTCAACATGTTTGGTACACAAACTCTTAAAAATTGTTGGCCCTACGAGCATTTTGATTTGATAAAATACGATAACAAATATTAATTACCAATATCAAACTTTAACTTAAAAAAACTTGATTATAGCTTCATAGTATTCCTTTATAAAAAAAGCATATTTCTAAAAATCGAATTCGGGGGTGTGTTTGGTACATAAATGCACGAGAATCCTACAAATTTTCATATAGGTATATATTTTTAATATTACGAATAGTTAGAAAGTTATTACAATTATAGAACAAATAAATTATATTTTTTTTTGTTTTTTTTCATATGGATATTGACCGATTTAAAAAATATTTTTTTGATAAAATTTCTCATATTTTGAAACCAAAAATCACTACACGAACTCGATTTTTTGTATACTTACTAAAAAGAGTTTGCTAAAATCTATAGCATTTATATGCTTGATAGGATGAATAAAAAATGTATATATTTTACAAATAGTTTGTATTTTTAACAAATTTGTTGAAAATTTAATATTTTACCGTTTTTGCTAAACGGGCCCCTTAAATCTAAACATCCTCCTTATAGAGACAAGTCTCGTGTAAAGGAGGGTTAACATAATGAAAATATAGATAATATAGATGGATGTATGTATCAATATTGGAATTTGACAAAACAATGATTGAGAACATCTGTGTGATAAATTTGATGTAGGTAGGTTAGTAGATTGGTTTAATTTCCTCCCCTGTCATGTTTTCTAATAATAATAACAGTATGTAGCAGGGATGTTGCGAATATTCGCATCCGCATCCGCAAATGCGGAGCTTCCGCATGTATTTGGACATCTGCATCCGCATCCGCATCCGCAATAATCGATGCGAATGTTATTGCGGATGCGATGTAAGACAATTTGCGACAAGAAAGAAATGGGGCGAGGCCGACGAAAGGCGCGTGCCGTTTGCACTTGACATTAACCAATGGGAACGAAAATAATGGTGACAAGATCCGACGCGTTTTTATTTTTGCCGGTTTTATTTTATTTTTGCAAATAACAAAGAAGAAAAAAAATCGCCAAAAAATCCATATTATTACTGTAGCAAAAATTTCGTCACATATTTGACAGTGGGGCCTACCAACTAAGATAGTTCCTACTTTTTTCTATAACATCTTAAACATCCGCATCCGCATTCGCATCCGCGGATGTGAGCCTTCAAAAATCCGCATCCGCATTCACATCCGCGGATGTGTAAAAATCGACATCCGCAACATCCCTGGTATGTAGGTAGTGAGAAGAGAATGAGAAGACATAACAGAACTGGAAATGGAGAAGACAAGGGTGCTTTCCTGAAATCAACTGTCTTATCGTGTTAAGCAGCTTGAAACTCGATTGATCGAAAACTCGAATGAGAGAAACTCAATAGTTACACATAGAATTTAGTAGAGAATAGAGCAGGGTTACTCGATATGACACCATCCTTATACGATCTCAATCTTAATCATGATCTTAATTAACTCTACGATACGCGAAATGATTAGGTACTGTATAGTCAAAAATACGTGAATGTGCATGCAAATCTCGCGGTACCTGAGAATAGTCGTTTTCAACTTTTTCATGTGTATCACGGTTGTATTTCAAACGTAGTAATTTTAGGGAACTAATTATTTGTTCGGCTATTAATCCACCATTCGTTCGGCAAGAAAAAATCAGCATTTTTAAGTCATTTGAACAGCAAACAATGTTTTCATCGGCAATAAATAAAAAATAAGCGCAACACTTGTTTTACAAACAAACTTGGTTATATCGGCAAATTAACAAATTTTAACAGCTTAATAAATACTCGCAGAACAAAATAATTATTTGACCGGCAGAATTGTTATTTGAGCAGCAGAATTATTATTTGAGCAGCAGAATTATTATTTGACCGGCAGAAAATATTAGATAAACAATATTTTTCACACCCCGATTTACCTTCGGATCCACATGAAGTTTTTGTGATTTGTTGCCAAATTAATGATGACTACGAAAATAATGCCAGTTTCCGCTTTGCTATATATTAACGAAATATCTAACTGAAATGTCGAAAAACGCTAGTGTCGTTCATTCAGATGCTACATATAAAATCACATAAAAAGATGCTACATACAAAGAAATAAATAAAACGCTTGTTTTATTTATTTCGATATGGAGTTCTACTACCTAAACACCGACACAGTGAATACATACAAAGATTTATTATTTGAACAAGACTAAAAATTTAGCTTTCACAAGCTCACGGTTTGCTGCTCATTTATTTATTTTGCTGGACAAATAATAATTTTGCCGGTCGATTAAATTTAGAGTTTTACAATATCATATTATTTGCAATAGAAATATAATATTCTCGCTGGGCATAAGTAGCATATCAACATGATATATTTGTCGGCAGAATACATTTTTCTGCTGAACATAACATCAATATTATGCTGATCGTTTAAATGATAGCCGTAATTTTATCAGACTTTTTTGTTAAATTAGAAGGTATACTTCTTAAAAATTTATTAATATTCTATCTATCTATCTATCTATTCCCTCACGCCGTATCCCAAGTGGGGTAGGCAGAGAGAACAGAACGCCAATTAGATATGTCCTTACATACTTCTTTCGCTTCCTCTACAGTCATACAATTTCTCATGCACGCACGTCGGTTTCTTTTACTCAAAACACGGCCGTCCTTGAGAATTTGATCTACATGTTCAAGCCATGTAGTTCTCGGACGCCCGCGCTTCCTCACACCCCTCCTTTCAGCCAAGTATATCCTCTTTGTCATTCTTTCCTCTATCATTCGTTCCACATGACCAAACCATCTCAATTTATTTACACGCATTCTATCCACAACACTCCTCTTGCATCCACTCATTCTTCTAATATCCTCATTCCTCACTCTATCACGCAACGTTTTACCAACCATCCTCCTCAGCGATCTCATCTCCACAGCATTTATTCCACTTTCGTCCTTCTTCAACCATGTCCACGTTTCGCTTGCATACATAAGTGTCGGTACCAGGATGGTATTGTGCACTAGCGATTTTGCCATGTTTGACACATTGTCATTGCTGACAATGGGTCGAAGTGCACCGTTAATCCTAGCACCGGCTACTTTTCTTCTTTCGATATCCTTGTCACATCTTCCATCCCTCGCAAACAAACTTCCTAAATATACATACTCGTCCACTTGCTCCAAACATTCAAGTTTTATTAATATCAAAACAATATTAATGCTATAGGGTTACTTACTTACTTACTGCTAGCCCTCTTCTCTTCACTACTAGATATAGACCTTTTCAAAACTTTTCCACACTTCTCGAGCTTCACTATCGTGAGCATCATGATATCAAAGTTTTCCCATCACCTTGACAATATCGTCAACCCATCTTTTTTGGGGCCTTCCTACGCTTCTTTTGTCCTCCCATGGGGTTTTTCTTGACAAAATCTAAATATGATCATAATCTTAGTATAAACCGAAAATCAACTTGATTTAGCAATATCATACGATTGATGATTCACTCGAATTTGGGTGCTCTGCCATAAATAAAAACAATAATGAGGATATGTTTCAATAATAGTTTTAATTAAATATCTGCATTGATTGTTATGTGTTCAATAAATTATTATTGTTTCTGCAGGGCTACTCTTGACAAAACTAAACACGATCTTAATCTAGTCTTGATCTTGATCATACGACGCACGAAGTGACTATTGGCCAAAAATACACGCAAACCAATCGCGCGTTAACAGTAGCGCGATGTTTTTGACCATAGTCCCTTCGTGCGTCGTATGATTGATCATGACTTGAGATCAAGACTAGATTAAGATCGTGTTTAGTTTTGTCGAGAGTAACCCTGCTGACATTTCATCAAAGGAGTTGCTTAATCCTTGGACGAGACGAATACTTTGATATCATATTAAAAAAAATACATATGATCGCTGAATCTATGAAATATTATTTTAATATATCGAAATTACAACTTCTATGTTCTTTTCGTAATCGAATTTCGACGTTTATTGACTAGAAAAGTCGAGAGAGAAAAGTATAGTAGATTCAATAGTGCATACGTGTACAGCGGCGAATACATATGGGGGCGCGCGCTCCCCCCTGGCATCGACGTGACTTTGTATGTGACTTGATTATTTTTTTTAATGTGGTAAAAGTAAAGGTAGCTCAAGATATCTTTAGCGCCCCCCTCCCCTTGAGTTTTCTCTAAATCTGCCACTGTACGTGTACCTATTTGTGTCACTAATATTATTGGATTGAATGAACTGGGGAGGTATTGGCAGACGCCAAAATGTCGCGATAGCTACCTCAAGTACCTAGCAACACTTAAGTTTTATTTCTGTTTTCTAGATGTTATGATTGAAAAATAGAATAAGGAACTGAGAAATGGTTACATTAGGGAAATTAAAGAAAAAGGGTGGAGAATTGTAGGAAGAAACAAATAACGTAAATGGGTATTGGGTAATTTGGAAGAAATTGCGTTTCTGCGATAAACCCATCCTATGTTAAATATAATATCAATCACCAAAGTATATAAGCTAACAAGAAGATTTCAAAATCTAGATTAATTTGCTAATTACATGTAAGTATGGGTTAGTTGGAAGATATCGTGCTTCAGCGATAAACTCACCCATTGCACAAAATTATGTATTCAGTAGTAATGTTGTCATGTTTTTTTATTCTTTGTATACTAATTTTGTGCAATAAAGAAAAACTTTATTGCACAATAAGAAGCATACATAATTACAAGTTATAAAACAATATGATACAAATAAATGCGAGTTTATCGCAGAAGTGATATCTTTCAATCAACCCGTAAATATTACATAATATTCTTTTAATTCCACAAACAAAATATATTCTAATTTGAATAATTTCTATTGGAAACACATTATTTTGTTTTGATTTTTCGATAGACTGCCATACTAATTTAAAACTTTGATGTAGGTATATTGGAATATTAAAATTTCGAGTTGTTGGTTTATGAAACTGCAGGATAGATATGGGTTTGGGGCTAGCTCGATCTATGTGAATCTATACGTGTGTTATGTTATAAAAAAACAAGAGTATTTTTTAAAAAAATGTCGAACCTCTTTGCTTGCGTGTGAAATTTTACGAATACCTAAGTAAAGACACCTGCCTTTCTATACTTACCTGCAACATAAGAAAACTTCAGAAGAGAGGGGAGATTTATTCTTTGCTACTACTACTACTACTATACCATCACGGCACATCTTACAAGTGGGGTAGTCAGCAGAACAGCTACACGCAATAAACATGCAAGCTGCGTCTTCTCTGTGTCAATATAAAATCAAGACATTCAGGACTGGTGGCAAACCTCACCGCTGAATTAGAGATGTAAAATGTCTTTACTTTTTCGAACACCTGCCTTTTACAGGACACTCGAAAACTTACGGAAAAGAGTGAGAGACCAATTCTTTACCGGGTGCTCCACGGCATTAATTCTTTGCCAGGACCTAATTTCCCTAATATACAAAAAATAAGTACTCACTAGTCAACAATCTCTCCACTGCTGGATATAGGGCTCTCCCAAGCTCTTCCAAACGTCACGGTCTTGTACCCTCTGCCTCCAATTTCGTCCTGCAATTAGTAATGTCGTCAGCACAATTCTTTTGTGGTCTGCCGACATCTCTTGTTCTGAGGTTTTTAGGAGTCCATCTACCGCTGTCTCGCCTCACCACACGAGTTGATAATAGATGCCATAAAAAAACTGTAAAGATGAATTTAACTTTTCCTTTTTCATTGGATGGTTTGGCGTGGAATGAGTGGTCGCTATTTGAAAAAAATAACGCTACGACGTAGTCTGTAGTCTGTGATAGGAGATAGGTATTTCTATTACTTTATGTGTTTAATATGCATACTTAATAGAGCCTCTTGGCAAAGCATATTTGGCACAGTGGTTTGTTTTTGTGTCATGCTATTGTTTTTGTTGCCAAAGATAATATTATGATGGTGTTTATGTTTAGCTAGGCCTTGAGGAGTTCAAATATAAGAATAAGTAAACATATTATTTAACTGCGTCTGTACGTTGTAATTTTTTATTATTCCTTTTAATAGTTTTATATTATCGATTTCACTATTTTCACGGAGTCAACCATGGACAAATAAATTAATAAAGACTGGAGATTTAAAATGAAAAATTGGTAATGCGTATCCAAAATAATTTCACATCAATCGGTCAAACCAGTTTTAGAAGGTAGCCTACCTACTTACTTAAATTGAAGGACATTCATAGTCTTCTTTAAACAGAAGTCTTTTTAACTCATAGACACGATGTTAAAAAAAACAGACAATACAGAATACAGAAAATCTTATTTTTTGCATCACAACTTGCCGCTACTTATTTTTCTAAATTAATCTAACTATATGTATGTGTACATTAAATAAATACGTTTTTTGTAAGAAAGGATGTGTTAAATATTACTTAATTAGATGTATAAATTAGAGATGCAACGAATAGTATATTTGACCGAATACCGAATATTATGCAAGATCACGTGCTGAATAACTGAATATTCGGCAAAACAATGGTGAGAGCGTGCGGTACTACCATAGATTTTTATATATAATACCTAGATGGAGTACTCGTATGTATTTTCATTGTAATAAAGTGAGGCACCATTTTTCGGCATTTTTGACAGAACAGTTGACGAAAAGAAGTGTAGTAAATCGCTGAAAACGTTGACAAGAACTTCAAAAAATGTCCAATTACGTTTTTATAAATGTAAAAATGATATATTTTTATAAAAATGCGAAAAATACTCCATAAAATGTAGGAAACACCACACGCTTTCGCCAACCGTTCTGTCAAAAATTCATAGATTTTTTGCCTCACTTTTGTAAATGAGTCAGGGTTCTAGGTTTTATATGGAATTCTGTGGGTACTACCGACCGCTCATCCTCGTGTAGGTACATCATAGAAATACCTACTAGACTTTGCAGCGCGGTACATTTTTTTCAATTTTTTTGTGTTCCAACATTAATAATAACAATAATAATATTATGTTGTTTCACTCCATGTCAAATTAAATTAGATATTTTGAGGATTAATAAAATTATGCATCTGAAGCTGACAATGAAATAGCAACAATCTACAAGTTCCATCCAGTTTTACATTTAAACTATTCGGCCGCACACCCAATAATAGACTAAACATTCGGTGTTCGGCCGAATAGACAGAATAGTGAATACCGAATAGACCATTAAAGGTCACGTGGTCTTGTCTATGGATTTGCTTTTGCTTGGGGGGCAAACAGTCAGATTGCGCAAATCATCCTTGTAAGATGTTATGCCATAAGAGAAAAAAAAAAAAAGTCAGACGACAAAATAATAACAAAATCGACACTGACAGTTTTTTTGATTATTAGGTATTCTTTAGGCGTTCCACCTAATATTACACCGTAATCGTGTGTTGTGTTGGGATGCCTGAGCCCGTAGACAATTTGTACTTAGCGATCGTCTACTGGCGAACTTTTCGACAATCTACCTACACGTACCGTATAATTATGCGTTATTGTTGCAGTTATTGACGAAAATTCGTTTGTAGGCGATCGCCAAGTACAAATTGTCTACGGGCTCTGATGCCCCTCAATGATTTTTCTGTGACGTCATCCTTTAATGGTCTATGCGAATAGTTGCCTAATATCCGTTGTATCTCAAATCTGAATGTGTTTGTCGTTTATTTTTATTTAATGGTTTACATGAATAGATTATTGTAAGATGTATTTTTAAAGTTTTCGTCCATTGATGTGAGTTAAATAAATAAATATAATTATGTGTTGTCGTGTTTCAGTTGCTGTGTCACCGCCCCCTGAGTATGGTGGTAGAGCTGAATGAGGTACAGACAGCCTGGCAGGACAGTGACTTCATCACCGAGTGTCTCTGTTGGCACAATGTCTACAGGCAGAGACACGGGGCGCCCTCGCTCACCATGTCACCTGAGGTAATTAAGTCATTAATGAATTATTAGAAAACATAATATCGCGTGCAAATAAATATCATGAATAATTATGCTATTCTTATGGAAAAAAGGCATTAAGTAATTACATTATTTCTGTGAATAAAAATAATAAGACATATTTATATAGCCTTCATTTCTCCACTGCTGGATATAGACCTTCTCTTTCCCAGTCACAAGGACACACTTCTTTTTCATAACTTCAATTCAAAATAATACATGAGCAATTAATTAGACTAGAAACTCAAAGGAAAATTTGCCAAAGATTCCAACCGAATCATGGGTCCTAATAATTACATATCAATCAAACAAATAAGCGTTAGTTTTTACTAAACTTGAAGGATATTAATTTGTTTTTATTTAGCGGTCGGTCCGTTAATTAATATGAATCATTTTACACTCTAAAATTCCGATATTTTTTCTATGTGACCTTACGGTGTCGCTTATTCTAAGCTAGCACTTGATGAATTTGGTAAAATCTGCTTTTGCATGAATTTTTAACCGGGTTAGTTGGAAGGCAATGAGATAAACTCGCCCTCTGTATTTTCCAAAAATATTAGGTACATGCAAAAATAACATAAAAACATCATTATGGAATATATTGCCCCACTAAACCAAAATCTGTTCTGGGGCAATACTAAGAAAAATGAGACAATTAAATAAATAAGGAAAATAACACAATTAAAAATATAACCACACTCTTCGATGAAATACCTGAATAAGTGCCCCTGCTACCCGTCCATGAGACTATTTATAAATAACTGATATTTTTTGATGCTTTGCATAATGATGAATATTGTAACAAATTTACAGAGAAAAATAAAAGAAATGATAATTAATATTAAATGTTGTATTATATTTCAGCTTTGTAGTTACGCACAGACATGGGCTAATCATCTTGCTCACACAAATAAGTTCTTGTATAAGAATGACAGAGATATTGGACAGAACCTTTTCCAGAGACCAGTGACTACTCTTCAGGCGGATGTCACAGGTAACAATATGTTGGTGTTTAGGTAGTAGAATTACATTATGAATTTAAAAACTAATGTTTTTTCTACTATATTGATTTTTATTGAGTGAAACCTCTTTTATCTTTCAAGGATGTTGTCAAGGACCACTGTCAAACCATGAGAATGACAATGTCCTTGACAGACAAAAGACGTCTCTCTGTCTCAATAAAAATCAATATAGTAGAAAAAAAAATTATGAACAAACAAACATTAAACATATTCAACAGAGATGTTATAAAATAATGAAATATATTTATCTATACAATTACAACATTTCCCAAAAATAGGGTTACCAGTTGATTAACTGCAGATCTCTTTATAATAAAAAATAAGACACACGAGATAGGTAGTGGCCTATATCATCGCATTAATGCATAATTATATGTAACCAAGTTTGCCCCATCATAGAAAATAGACAAAATTAATATAAAAATAAGTTGGAAAAGTTGGCATTGAAGCGGTAAGCCATTCCCATAAAAGTCAGACTTATTTTACAAAATTGTTGTTCCAAAATGAGGAGATTGTCAAACATTTCAAATTCCTACAACAAAATGAAAATTTGAAACGGGGGTTAGACTGGGATAGAGTTGAAATTATGCATTTGTGATTTTTTTCATTCTTGCTTTACTTTTGGATTTCTCTGTGTCAATCAAAATTAACTCAGGTATGTTGTCTTATGGGATATTTAAATTATTTAAAATGGCTCGTTCTGGGCTGCAGTTGGTTGCCTTATGCTCAGTATTATTTTGCCGAATATAAATACTGTACATTGTAAAGAAGGGAAATAAAATACTTTTCATTTTCATTATCACTTACTTGATGTTGTTTTCAGGTCAAGAGGTCTCCTCGTACTGGTATGCAGCTGTTAGGCAGTATGACTACTTCAAGGAACCTGACATCTTACATGCTAATGTCAATGCAGGTTAGTATTATAAACCTAACCTAAACACATATACTTATTATTGTTTCTTCAACCATTTTATATTCACTTTTGGACATAGTAGGTATCCCCTATAATTTTTCATTCTTCTGGGCTTGCTACATCTCCACTTTCTTCCAGTAAATATGACACACTAATCTTTATTTTCTCCATTTCAGGTCATTTTACACAAATAGTTTGGGTGGCCACAAGATTATTTGGAGTGGGCAAGGCTAGATCACGAGCCGGTAAGATAATAGTCGTAGCTCACTATTCTCCGCCAGGAAACATATCTGGAGGGTTTGAAATGAATGTCCTGCCCCCGATACCCGACTACAATGTTCCAGGACCTATCAAATATGATTTTGAAAACAATCATCAACTTTTATCTAAGACTGTTAGTGAATCATCAACGAATTCTTCCTGTGCAAGTGATGTGGGATAAATTAATATATCGCAAGTCTCATTAAGGTATGAATGCAGAGACGTATCCTACAAATATTTGTTATATTGATTGCCCACCTTCATAAACCAACAACATTTCAAGATACGGTATGTCAAAGTTTTGAAGCAATGTGATGGCCACGAACAAAGCCACAAACAAAATGTGTTTT
Organism: Athripsodes cinereus; assembly: GCA_947579605.1. Taxonomy (NCBI): domain Eukaryota; kingdom Metazoa; phylum Arthropoda; class Insecta; order Trichoptera; family Leptoceridae; genus Athripsodes; species Athripsodes cinereus. Next base: position 15,401,391 of record OX388325.1, on the reverse strand, counting down.
TAATATAACAGATATTAAATTTTGGAATTATTTGTCTGTGGAATCGAATGAACTACACTTTCTGACATTTCTACTAAATATGATCAGTTTTTAGAAACACCAAGTGTGTGCTATTTGTGAAGCTTGGTTTCAGTAAAATGTACTTTTTTATAGTGAAAGAATTAGTAGATATTCTTAAAAATGAACTGATATGAAAAGGTTTTGAAATAAATGTATTAATGGTTTATATATTGACAATGCATATCTTCCAAAAATCAAAGGCCATGATAGCTATGATTGGTATTGACAATGGGATAGAGTTGGTCTGTGCCATGATAGCTATGATTGGTATTGACAATGGGATAGAGTTGGTCTGTGCCATGATAGCTATGATTGGTATTGACAATGGGATAGAGTTGGTCTGTACCCTGATAGTTGAGTCTTGGTCTTTCAATCAAGAGACCAAGGTTCAATTTCACCTGCTGCCGGCTTACTCCATTTTCACTACAAAAAAACGTGAAAACTATGTGCCTCTACTGTATTTTTATGACACTGATGTGTCAAATACGGTCATCGACAAGTGTTAATTTACACAATGGATAGCTCGTCATACAATCATATTGTGAAATTTTCACATTGTGAATGCTAATAAAATTAAAATAACAAACTTTATGGTTTCAAAATTATGCTCTATAACAGGGGTCTCCAAACTTTCCAACCTTAGGGCCATACTGATTACTCCAGTAAGTTCCGAGGGCCAAAACCATATTATCATTGTTGCCGGTGGTAAAAAGCGAAATAGTCCACTGATGAAAAAAAAAGTCCGAATTAATAATTATTCAACATAAAATTAGAATACTTCAGTATATATATAATCGTATGGCATGTCAGGCGCTATAAATCACAAAAATCACCAAAAACAAAAATCATAAAAAAAATCTCAGAGATAAAATTGTAAAAAAAAATGTCAAAAAGATAAAATTGTAAAAAAAAAAAAAATGTCAGAAAGATAAATTTGTAAAATAAAATACAATCGCAAAATATTTAAAATACTTAAATACTTCAGTAAACTAAATTTAATTTGCTATAAAAAATATGTTCTCTAAAAGGAGTTTTCAAGTAGGTATGCTAGCTCTCCGCGGGCCGGACAAAATCTGTCCGCGGGCCGTAGTTTTACCCCTGCTCTATAATAACATAAAGTACTACACATCTACATATAAAAATATATTGAAAAGATTTCCATTTTTGTCAACATTTTTAGGTTGCAGATATTGTATTATTTGATTTTTTTTAAATGCTGGATTTCAATCCAAAGATTTAGAGTCCTGTTTCTCCTGCTATCAACTTACTCTGTCTTCACAACAAGCAATATATTGCTACCTATGTACTATGGGACAGCATTTGGGTTCATTACAAACTCAAATTCATCTTTTATTAAAAAAAATTAATAATAAAAATCTTCTCTCGTTGATGATGACTTACTCAGCCTTCTCAATACAAGCAGCATATTGCTATTTACTGTGGGGGTGTATTTGGGTTTATATCCAAATACATAAAACCAATGACATTTATAGAATAGACTAGTAAGACAGTATGCACTAATTTTTTTTCTTTAAAAATAACAAAATACAAAAGACTTTTGCTTTTTCACTCCATAGTATTTAGATGGTAATGGTCAGCTCCCTCTCTCTAATATTTAAGTAATGTACATCTTATATACCTACCTGACAAAATCCAAAAGGACCCCTAGAATAAAAATCCAAATATCCACTTCAGTAATTAATTTTAAATATAAAACAGCCATTTTTGTCACAATGTACACTTCTAATATACTCGTATAGACCATCAATATATTTTGTATTATCAACAGTTACATATTATTTTACATACATATTTTACACAATAGTGACATACGAAAGGAATGTGCAATGAAAGTTGGTGTAGATACAAGGATGAATGTAAATAAGTTACGATGGTTTGGGCATGTGAAAAGAATGAATGAGGATAGAATGACCTAGAAGATTTATTTGGCTGAGAGGAATGGTGCTCGGAGATGTGGACATCCTAAGATCAAATGGCAAGATCATTTAAATCAAATCCTACAGGGCGGTCACGTTTTGATCACATTGAACAGGAGAGCATGCATGAGAAATTGTATGACAGTGACGGAAGGATAGAAGGAAGTGGCGCCTGATCCTTTCTACCTACCCCGAGAGGGAAGCGGCGTTATGGTATGTATGTATCTACAGCGAGGGAGATATTAATGAAGAAATCAAATGATACACAATTATTTTTGGCTGCACAATTTGATTGGTCGCATTACCAATTTTTCATTTGAATTTTTAGTCTATACTATAAAGGTCATTGTAAAAAATAAACATTTTTGTGCAAAATTTTCTTCAGGGTATAAAAAATTGTATAATAAAAACTTCCTTCTCTTCTTATGATTGTGAAACTTTGATAAACTTATCTTCCACTTATTCAAGATTTCTCTTCCTATAGTGTTGTGAATTAAAACAAAATTGATATGAAATTGCAATTAAATTTAAAATATTATGCAAAACTTTAGGACATAACTTTAATAAATATCTATAAATCATGTTTGGTGAAATAAAAGAAACGCCTGCAATACGAGATGGCACATAAACCTTCGCTGTCTCTCTCGTTGTCTAATATGATGAATGTACATGGTGTAACTAAAAAATTATCAACTGTTGATTCATGTTTCCAACTTTGATTAATTCCATAGAAACATAAGTATAGACTGTTCAGCAAGGACATTCTGTTTCTGTTGTCTTCTGATAATATTCTACATGTAAGTAAGAGATACAAAATATTTTAATAACACAAAAGCCATTTAAATATTGATTTTTAAAAATGGAACAAATTCGCAATACGCAAAATGATATTTGCAATTCGGATGTTCCATGAAATTACAAATAATTATATTGCAGGTATGGTGCTAAAGTTGTTGCCTTTGAATCACGAGCTCCCAAGATCCATTCTTGACAAGGGCAAAATAAAGAATGATCTTTTTTTAATTGCCATGGATCTGGGTGTTACATATATATGTCTTTGGTGCATTCTATTATGTATTATTGTGTTAATACCCATACAGTTTGGGACAAACTCAATCTGTGTGAATTTTCGTATATGTTTTGAATTGGTTACTCTGTAACGTTCATAGTCTATTATTCTGCTAAAAGATTGATATTTCGATTCAAAACTAATCTATACTTATGTTGTCTATGGTCAATTTGTCATATTTTATAGTCTATGATCTCTAACTGTAAAGTGTATTTCAGTTAATAATAACTTTCAATCATTTCTATAAAAAGGTGTATTGCTTTTGTATGTTAACTATAAATATATTCAATCAATAACACTAGGTGTTTTTATAAAAATGTTCATTTGCTACTTATATATGGAAGATTTCATCATCTGAAATACACAATATGGCTAGTGGGCATATTTAAAATTGTCCCAAAAATACGAAAAATCATAAAAAATGTCCATAATAATTTATAACTTATTGTCGGCAGTTTCATGAAAACTCCTATGTGTCAATTTTATCTAAAATGATTATTATCTACTTAACCTGTAATGGAGTGAGATTTTGTTCGAGTGTATGTATGAGTGAGATTTTGTTCGGTCCTAATGGAGTGAATTTTTTCACCATTAGTTTTTTTTTTAAGTATCACATTATATAAATATTATACTGATTATTCCATAAAATATGATATACGCGTCGTAATATTGACAGACGTACCTGTACGTCCATACTCATATTTGCACTGATTCTCCTCGCCGTACCCATACGGCCATACCACTTTAAAGGTTAAAAAATATTGTGTTAAATTTATCAAATCATGCCTACAAATTTAATATACTGCAGAATTTCTATGACATCTTCTACATTACGAATCAAACACATAGAAAATGCCATCCAGCAAAGCAGTTTTCTTTATCTCTTGTAAAATCTTGATAATTGCACATAGGAGGTTTCACGGAACCACGAACCACCGACATTATAAAAATACAAAATGATTTGTAGCCTAAGATTTATGTATTTTATTATCATTATTATTTAATATATTTTAATAAATTTGCTATTAGTAATTTTGTAACATTTATATGATTGTTAATTAAGTATTTTTCTTATTACATTTGGAAGATTTGTAAGTTAAGGCAGTAAGACACATTTTTTCGAAAATACTTTACTTTACTATGCCCTCACGTCGCCCTATCCCAAGTTGGGTAGACAGATATAATTGAATTTTATAAAAAGCTTTAAACTCTTTTTTGTTTTCTAAAAAATGAATGGCACCCTATCTGATTACCTTTCCAAAAACTGTAATTTCCAAAACATTAATTTACTGTCCCGTTAACAGGTGCACAGCATATTAATCCATATTTTGAGGTAATCAGTAGCCTGATGAATCTTAAAGATTTGATCAAGAGATCCGGGGTTATGACAAGAGATACAACGCAATCATATTGGGTTAATTTCTACAATAATAGTATCCAGTTAGAAAATATATATTGATGATCATACCAACATTATGAAAATTCATTTTAATAAATCTGTACCCGAGAGCCATTTAGTCTTAAGTACTAAAATGCCATTTTCAAATTCAATTTTTTAATCGAGAAAATCTCAACATTTTACTAGTAATAAGCTGTATATAGTATATACAGCTTATTACATAGACCCTATAGCAGCGATGCACAAACCGCGGGCCGCATGCGGCCCTCGGACGGTATATCTGCGGCCCGCCAGCGAATTATACAATATAAAACAAAATGTCAATACCAGTAATAATCGGATATTCGTTAAAAGTACCGGATACTTAATAATTCGAGATATTCTTTAACAAAACTGAGGAGTTTTTGAAATATTTCAAATTCCTATACCATTTTGAAAATTCAAACACAGGTACTGCGAGAAAATACTCTTTAAGAAAACCGAGGTGTTTTTGAAATATTTCAAATTCCTATAAGTACAGTAGTACCATACCATTTTGAAAATTCGGTGACGGGGGTGGGGGTGGGGGGGGGTAGAAATTTTAATGTGTGTGCATTTCTGGAAATTTGAATTTTTAGTGTTAATTTTCTTATAGCGGCCCGTCCTTAGCTCATAATCTTCCCGAGTGGCCCCTGTTCCCTATAAGTCTGTGCATCCCTGCCCTATAGTATAGACCCTAAGCATTTCTGTACTTAAGACTCACGACTGTTGTGTTATTTCCGTTTTTTTCGTAAATTTGGCACTTTTGTCAAAAATGCACTTGAGTCTTAATGGCTCTCAGTGCATTAAAAATGCATAAAAAAACACAAATTTCCACCAAAATAATCATGTATTCAATCAGTCAATGGTTTAATACCCATTAATCCTTATTGCCGAGCGCTTTCACCTTGTAAGAGTTTTAAGTAGCTCATGCTCTGAAGTTGAAATTTAAAAAGTGTTTTTTAGACATTTTCAATTTCTAACTATGATTTGTTACAAATGTTTTAACTGCCTTAATTTGCAAATCTCACAATGTTATTTTCCATTGTTAATGTTAAAAATCATGGCTGTTTTAATAAAATATGCATTTATATTGTATCTAGTTTGTTAAGTATGGCTTAATCAATGTGATGATATGTTAATAGGCATAAATAAATAATAATGTTAATTATGTTAAGCTTTGTTAAATATATTATTATTATAAGCTGTCTGATAATGTTAAAACTTAAAATGAGTTAGGTTCTGTATTCCAATGCACTCTTCACTATTGTGTCCACCTAAAATCAATGTATTTTTGTCTCTTATATTCAGTAATTTCAACTTATCAAAACTAATTTCCACCAAAATATAGGAGGAAGGTAAAATGACATCTATCAGTCCTTACACGTAGGTGCTTGTCATTTAATAGTTTGTTTCAGTACAAACATGTGTTATGTTTAGCTCAAACCTGGTGAAACATAAAAATAGGAAACATTTTAATTTTAATAACATTTGTTATTTTGTACTCTTGAGGTTAGACAGCTTATTTACAAAAGTTTTTAAACAAATTTGACATCCCTAAGGTACTGATGATTCTTTCAATAAAAAAAACAGGATTCACATTTCGAAGTTTATTCCACGATGTCCAACAGTAGAGAGAGAGCTGCTTAGCCCTGCAATTCTTTATAATACATTTTTAACGATGTGAAGTTAGTTACAAATATGATTCTATACAAAACTAGCGCCTCTGGTTGCAGAAAAATGATCTTAAAAGGGCATTGTGGGAAATTTGGTTTATTGTTTTTTTATTCAGACTGCATCATTGTGTGTAATTCCTGTGTTTACATTGTCTTGTAGTAGTAGTAGTAAGCACTTTTTATATGTATATATGTATGATCTATTTTATATTATAAATCTATTGTGAACTGTCCTTAAGATTTTATACATTATCATTAATGATTATTATTTATTGTTGATGTTTACTGTTTCTATGTATTTTTTAGACTTATCTGTGGATTTCATGTCGTGTATAGACAATTTTTATTATTTGATTGGCCTAGCTGATATTTAAAAATAGAATACAAAAGAATGTACATTTATTTAAGTGATCTTAGCAAACGTATGTTTTTTTTTGTATGCAACATTGATTGTTGACGACATCAAAAGTGCTTTACATTGATCAGTGATGACATCAATAGTGCCACACACTAATCAATGATGACATCAAAAGTGCCACACACTGATCAATGATGACATCAAAAGTGGCATACACTGATGAAATCAAAAGTGCCACACACCGATTAATGATGACATCAAAGGTATCATAATTGTGTCGTTAAACTTTGAAACATTTCTCTATGGGTGATACGATTACAAAAAAAAAATGAAAATAGAATTGTTGATTTTTTATATAACATGACAACATTATATGACATGAAATCTACATCAAAATGTTAGTGTATAACAACGAGCTTGTGCTAAAATTAGGACAGTCTATTTTGCTGTAACTTGTTAGATGTTCTTTACTGTACTATGCATAGAACAATCACACAGAGACACTATGCGTGCAAGTGTCTAAATAATAATAATATTCATGTCTCTAGATAAGACTCAAAGACATTACAATCTCTGTATGCTGAACGAAACTACATATTATTATCATGAGATGGCAATTTTCTGGCACAACCTACTCGCAAATCTAACTATAATACAGCTTCTAGGTTCTGCGATAGGTGGAAATGCTATCAAAAAGAACACAATGGAGACTAGAGGACTATAAATCCAAAAATCACTAGCCAAAATTCCACATAGTGTAGTTTCGCTCTGTTGTATAGATATATAGCAAGACTGCACCATTTGACTAAATTCAAGCACTTTGATTTACGAATATTTACCTGCTTTTTACAAGACACTCTACTCTTTACTGGGGGCTCCACGGAATAATATTTCCAATACATTAATTGTTAGAATCACAATAGGTTTACATATAGTAGTGTACAGAGCTAGTCCCAAACTCAGAAATGAATCTTGTATCATGGGTACTAACACGATACAAATACACAATATGTAACATTTAGACCTGGGACAATTTAAAAAATGACATTTTTCATTTTGTTCTGACCGAAAATTTAATCAGCGACTCAAAGGCAAGAGCGTTATCTATGGGTCGGAGCCCAGTCAACTATGAGAACCACTGCTTTTATTTATTTATTCTTTACTGTACATTGATTACACGCAAAAATACATTTAAAACAAATACAATCATACAATCAATATACAGAGGGCGAGTTTATCGCACAGGCGCGATTTCTTCCAACTAACCCAAAACTGCTCTAAAACATAAAGAAATGCTAAACAGTCTTGCTATATATATTCTATAATGTCTCTGGTAACACTTCCTAAGCTTCCATTTATACTGTTGTGTCACTCCTGTAGGTTGTATTTATATGTAACTGTACTCTATTTAGGACTTTGTCTATGCCTATATTTACTCTATGTACCATAGAAAGAACCCGTCGTGTTTATTTTGTCATATGGCCACTTTTTAAACAAATTCTAAATTTGATTGTAATGACAAAATTGTAAATCTATCACAAGCTCGTCATTTTTATAAAAAGTGAATTTGTATTAATACGTAATGTAAGATTGTCAATACGACAACGCCATACATTTTTATAAAAATGACAGATTTACAATGTTGCTATTACAATCAAAAGATTATGTGATATTACGGCATTCAAAGCAAAAGTGGATTAAGCCACATGACAGCCAATATTGAGTAAACTATGGAAATTCATGTAAATCTTGCTTTTTTCATATCAAAAGTGGACTAAACTTGATCTATTTATTGTTATCTGAAGTTTAGTCCATTTTTTAATAGAAAAATCAAAAGTAGGTATTACATAAATTCTCATAGTTAACTCAATATTGGTCATCATGTGGCTTAGTCCACTTTTGCTTTTAATGCCTCTAATAGGTTAGCACATATAACACAAATATAAACAGGACCTAAGAGTTTTAACTGTTTAAATCCTATTACTTAACTTTATAAAGTGAGAATTAAAATTTAGTTGCTATTTTGAAAGAATTAATTTAAATCTCCAATTAGATTAATTTACATTCATACCATCACGGTGTTTCCCAGTAGTGGAGCAACCATATCAGTAAAAACAACACAATCAAAAAGAATAGCACACTCCAACACTGAACCGAAGACGCTAAATGCCTTATTCATAATGTTTTACGAATACTTATGTCCTTTTTACAAGTATTATACCACAAACTTTTTAGTTTGGGTGAGGGAGGGAATAATAAGAACACGACTGTTACTTATTAAAACCCATTTATTTTCAACACAAAACCTCACACACACACACACAACTCACACAACCAATTACATCCATGTCTGTATAACGACTGCTTTCGCTCGGCCATTCTTACACCATCAAAGCACTTCTCTCTCTCACACACCACTTTCATTCTCTTTCATATCCAAACTGTCACCTTTCATAGAAATTTCTAACACAAGGTACACCAAACTCTTTTTTGCTGGAGACTCTATCACATATATTTTAGAAAGTGGTCATATGATTAATTAAGATGTATTTCTTACTTTGTACTAATATTAATCTTCAAGCTTATTTAGCGCAACGTATTTTGACATAATGTGAAGTTGTAATATTCGGTTGTGAATAAAAATATATAAATAAACTGTTATATTATGTAAAACTAACACGGCTTAAACATAATTGTAATGTATATCAATATTAAGTGAAAATTTATTGTTATTTGTTAATGTTTCGCTTACAAATAAAACTTTTGTACAATAATATACGTACTTGACAGAGATGGGAGAAGTTAGATTACATTTGTAATTTAATATTGCAAAATATGTATTAATTGTGTCAGTGCACGCATAGTATAATTTCAAACAAGTGTTTCTTTCTACTATAGATTATAAATTGTGAAAGAGACGTCTTTCCACTTCAAATTGATAATGACTTGACAAGTGGAAAGACGTCTCTCTAACGATTTATAATTTACCCATTACTTTTGTAATCAATTACATATTTTGTAAATTGAAACAAGTGTTTCTTTCTACTATAGATTATAAATTGTGAAAGAGACGTCTTTCCACTTCAAATTGATAAAGACCTGACAAGTCGAAAGACATCTCTCTCACAATTTAGAGAGAAACATTTGTTTCAATTTACAAAATATGTAATTGATTACAAAAGTAATGGGTAAATTATTATGCCTACTGAAAATTATGTTGAAAAAATAATTGATTAATTTGTAACAGATAACTTTGTAGTTAATAATCTGATTAACAACTACAAAATGTAATTGCAATCAATAACTTTTTACCCAAATATTTTACTAAAAGCATTTGGGTAAAATCATACTTTATACATTCACACATAATATAATTAAATTACATTTAAAATAATAATTGATTACATTGTAACCGATTGTAATAAAATATGAAAATGACATACATATATTAAAAATTTAAAACAATGTGAATTGAAAGTTTCAAGGCGATCTTCTATAGAGGGTTGACGTTTTTCGGGTAAAGTTGAATTATACCGAAGTTTCTACGCACATGCTGAAACCATTTACCTTGTATGATGACGCCATTTAGCTTTATACTTTGAAAATGGTGCCAGCATGTGTTCAGAAATATCGGAATAATAAAACCAAACGTGGCTTACCCGAAAAACATGAATCATCTGATTTAAAGTAATGCAATGCTCCCACACAATCGCATATTGCATAATATTACGGTTGGCCGTCATGATCTAATGGAGCGCTGCTCGCCGTCACCATTGCTGTTACATTTCTAGACTTGCTTTATTATTAACATAATATCTATACGTGGGAGCGAAACTACACTTTGTGAAATTTTGACAAAAGTGACAAATAAATACAGAATTATAGTCTTTTTTATGCTGTTTTTGATGATATATACATCTATCTTTAAAACGTGTTATATTTTGTAATATCAGTAGGCCTAGTCAAAACATATTTAAGCGTTACGTTTTCGTTCGAATTTATACGACGTTGCGAGAATGTGTCAATTTTCGTAACTAAAGTACACAAGTAGCTACGAAAATTCACACATTCCCGCAACGTTGTCTACATTCCAACGAAAACGTAACGCTTAAATGTGTTTAACTAGGCCTACTGTTAATAAAAAAATATGTCAAATTTTTGTTAAGAAAAACAACGCCAATTTAACGCAATATTGTGAAAATTTTCAAAAAAAGAGTGAAATATGATTAATAGCAATCATTCACAATACTTTTTAAAAGTAATTTTACGTTAACTAACATGTGAGAAGCAAATATAATTTTGTAGAATAAACTTTGAACGGCCATATTGTAAAATGGCGTCCATTGAGATGTAGTGTAGTTTCGCTCCGGCGTACAGATTTGTTTATATTTATAATGTACAATGAAAGCTTCCATGTTGTGACCTGCCAGATAGTGTTGTAAAAATAACAAGAAATCATATTAATACATATTATATTAAGACACTAGAACACACATACAGCGTAAAAAATAGATGTAAGATTTATTTTAAATACCATAGACAAAATTATTATAAATACACGGATTTTTTTATATTGTAAATGTCGATGTCTATGTTTTGTATACAATTTATATTAGATATTCATTGTTTGTTAATTTTATTTGGTACAAATATTTAATAGTGTACAACAGCAAAAATTGTATTAGAAGATATGGTTTTTGTATATAAATACATAGATGAAGATCTATGAGAAAATTTCTCAGCAGACTTATCGTTAGCACAATGAAGCAAATATAGTAGAAGTGGAGTCTCTCCACACGTTGGATCCCCTCAAGATCCTAGACTTCATAAGATGTCAGGGACTTGAGGTTGTGCTTTGAGGGGCTACACCGGGAAAGCTGAGTAGGGGGAGTACAATAGATCTTATAGGTCGCGGTGCGTATTTCACCCCAACTAATAAAATAAAATAAAATGTAGCAAAAATACTGACTGAGTTGACATTTATTTTGTAAAACTCCATATTAATTTATGTAATAAAAAACAAATGTTTAGTTAATATTGTCAATCACGGTACTCAATGGAAGATCATGTTAAATTAGGTATTATAAATAAAACACTTACGGGCTGTTTCACCACATCTGGATAAAGTATAAAGTATAAAAAATGCGTTTCACAACTCCCTGACAGCGCTATCCTATAGATAAAGGTCTAGATAAGTTATCCGGCGGATAAGTCTTAGATAGTGTTAAACTGTCAAAATTTGTTTACATGTGCGTTGCCTAGATATATTCCTAGGCAACGCACGATATATTCCTACCTACGTGCATACATTCATGCAACAAACGCATGAAATTACAACGTTGCCACTGCTATCTAGCGGATAACAATCCGTAAGAAATCTGTAGGTGGTGAAACGCTCGCTTCAGTTTATCTTCTAGATAAATTTATCCTAAGGATAGTTATCTAGAACTTTATCCAGAGGTGGTGAAACAGCCCGTTAGTAGAGTAGAATTCATATAAGAGTGCCCCGCTCATAGATAAATGATCACTAACACTTCGTTCAGTAATGAATATGCTACACACACCACACAATGCACCAGCCAATCACAGTGATGCTACTCGGTTACTAATAATACAATCACGTGTTCTGTAATACACATTACCTGTGACTGTGTGCGTAGCGGTGCTAGGGCACTTTAAAAAAAATTCAACTCTACTTCCACATTGAATTTATTAATCGTAAGCTAGCTTTCAAGAGCTTCCACTCACATCATCAGGTTAACATAAAGTGAATAGATTATATTCTAACGTAAGTCAGTGTTAATGAACAATGGATAAATTAATATTGATTAAGTATTCAATATCAAAGATATTTACTGTTGACTGTGTTAATCATCCAATATTGATTGTTATATATAAGGACAATTTGTGAAGCGCCATTTACTCATAACATGACCTTAAGGGCGCCGTATTGTGCTCCTAACAGAAAGGAGCAAAGCCTAGATGGATTGCTGTACAAACACTAGATGGCGTTAGGTGATATTTGTGAATGAGCCACAGATAAAGTGCTCTTAAACCAGCCTAAGCCAATTCATAAGTATCGGAACAATCTACCGCATTGTGTAAATCTGATGTCTGTTGAGAAATTTTCTCATAAAACAAATATTATTTTTTAACAACTTAGCTACATATTATAATGGTTTATCATTTCAATACAACGAATATACACAAAATAAATATGTGAAAACAGGAAAATTTTGAATTCTTTCACTTTATTAAAATAATTAAAATTAAGTGTGCTTCTTCTTCGCAAAAAAATATTATCAGCAATTAAATTTCTTAATTACTTGATTCTATACATTATATTTTCAACAATCTGCTAATTCCGTAAGTTATTTTTATTACAATTCATATAATATTATAATTGATCCTCAAGTTCCATAAGTCAACAACTCTAAAATTCTGATATTCGGAGCTGTGGCATTGTCAATGTCCTGAAACACTGTTACAGTCTATTAAAATCTCAAGCAAATATGTAGGTACCTTTAATATAAAAAAAATATTAATTAATTTATTAATTTTTCATTTAAAAAGTTTCCATTGTGTTCAGACGTCAGTCACCACATTCGGAATGTAAAACCACTCTACTGTCCAAATCAAATTAATGATTATGTTCAATACAGTGATCCGCCATTTCCGAAAAACCAGAAAGGCCCCTAAACGGCCTGGAATGATCCTTAAACCTAGACCTTATCGATCTACCAGTATGGAAGCCTTATAAATTTTTTTAGACATAAAGAAAATATTGTTAATATTCAAAATCCCGTTAATTTTTCATTTGTTAAATCAAATGGTCACTTTCAATGCAGTGATATAACAAATACAACATGTCACAGTGATGAGGATAAAAAGGACAGCCTGTATGATTATTACATGCAGTATATTTAGTCAACTGTTTACCCCACTAGTGGGGGATGCTGTGACGGCATAGAACAGGGTTGGGCAGACTTATGCTATCGGTGATCTACAACAATAAAATTTGACTACAAGTGTAATATTTACTTGCAAGAAAAATAGAACGTCTCAAATTACTGAAAATTTGTAATTTCCCAACCCTCCCCCGTTGGCAATTTTCAAAATGGGATAGGAATTTGTAGTGTTTATTATTCTCCTCGCTTTTGTTATTCAAAAGTGAGGTCCTTTTTTTTTTAGCATGCGTGTCTTTGATTCTAAAACCGCTTACGATTGACTATTGTTTGCCCACCCATAATATAGAACGATCAATTTTGAAACGTTGGCCTATGGAACTGCACAATCTGTATCACCGTATAACTCTTTATATTCTTGGTAGGCAGCATTATGTATATGTATATTAAATGTGTTATAAGGCTGTGATATATATTGTATCATTAATAGAATATTATGAATTATGTATATGTTTTAGACCGAAACAAAGGATGAATAGAACATTATATCTGCATTTAAATATTATGTTTGTAAAAAATAATACAAAAATTACATTACTTTGCGTGCGATGAGGACAAAGTTACAAATTATTTGTTTATTGATTGTGAATTTATAAAAATTCTCTGGCTCCTGAGATATCAAAAGTATAAGGTGTGAGTATTCACGATATTGAACTGTAAAAATATCTTCACCTCTTCAAAGCCGAACCTTCATAATCTGAGATATACTTTTATGCTGCATAATATGATACGGCCTCGTGAACAAGGGGTCCGTTGTTTGATCCCAGGTGCCGGCAAACTCCCCTTTCACGATACAAGCTTTTAGTAGCTTACTGTGAAAGGTGTATAAGGTTTTGTTTGGGTTTATAACAAAAACCCAGACATCTTTTTAAAAAAAAAAATATGGCATATTACACTACACAGTATCGCAGGTGCTACTCTGGCGTGCATGACACTGTTATTTGCAAGCCCCTGTGTGACACTGGCAGGCATTGGATTAAAAACATGGTATTTTTACTATTAATAAAGTAAAAAAGTTTAAAAAAATGCCATTGATGTTTCCTATTTATGAAAATCCCTTTATACTCAATAACTCAGCGCAGGTAAGAATTTATTTTAAAGATATATTTGGGCTTTGTTATAAACTCAAATACAACCCTATACACCTTTCACAGTAAGCTACTAAAAGCTTGTGTCGTGAAAGAGGAGTTTGCCAGCACCTGGGATCGAACCACAGACCCCTTGTTCACGAAGCTGAGACTCTACCTCCAGGCTACCAACGAACTCGATGCTTAGTCGTCACATTTCCGCATGTGTACGACTAAAATTATATTATTCTAAGTATTTTGATGTTATCCTTTTATCTGAAGTTTACTTAAATGATTTCTCATTTATTAAGACTTTTAAACATTCTCTAATAGCTGGTCAATTGCAGAAATTCTATTTTTTTTATGATGAAAGACATCCATCGGTCTATGACATGATATATAACATAAACATTATGCATCCTCGTCATCGTAAGGTGTAATATTTGTCTATGTGTGGTTATTATAATTATTATATTAATTATTAATAAATATTTCTGTTACCTCAATCTAATTTCATTTTATTTTAAAAACCTTCCAACACAGGATAGAATCAGTGGCGTAGCTAGGGTCATCTGCGCCCCTTCTCGGTGTCCCCAAGGAAATTTGAAATTTTACAGTTTATATGGTTCATTTTCGAAGCATGAAGCATTATGAAGAATAATATTTGAACCCGAACTGATCTTTGTTAAAAAAAACGCCATCAGCAATTGTGGATGTGTCATTTTGTTTATGAGTAGAATGGCGCACCTTAATGCTCAATGGGGGCGCCAAAATCGTGTTTGCCAACTGGTTTGAAATGAAGATATTTGTGGAGCTCCAAAATTTAATCTTGCAAACTTATTTGGGATACATTAGCTTACATCAAAATAAAATTAAAAAAATATTTTTAACACTCATTTTGGCGCCCGGGGACATATGTCCCCCCTGCCCCCCCTAGCTACGCCACTGGATAGAATCATAATAATAATAAACTTTATTGCACAATACATAATTACAGAGTTATAAAACAATGTGATACAAATAAATGATATTATGCAATGGGCAAGTTTATCGCAGAAGCGATATCTTCCAACCAACCCATAAACCAGAAACTGCCTCATCTACAATAACATTAATAACACTCTAATATGACTGTTATAATAGGAATGGTGTATTGTGAAAGAGTATTATTTATTTATTATATTATTAGTATTATCAGTAAATATCAACATTACAAATCTCATAAATAACAAACTAATCAAGGTCCCACAAATTACCAAAGCGTATGACGCACACGTTGCTAGCAAATAGTTACATAATACACATACTTTTATTGTAAATAATTAAAAACAAAAACCAAGAAAATTAATATTTATTTTAATTATTGAAAATTAATAATCAAAAAATACATTGCAATCAAGTTTATAATCATTAAAATCTACAACATGCGTAAGAAACCCTGAATAAATAGTTTGGACAATACACCAATTGTAGATTCTCTGATTTCTATCCTACTTACCTTAATGTATTAACAATCACTTCTTGCACCATAAGTAATTAGGACCAAGTCTCTGCCTGATTGTTCTCAGTGAAATGGAGCAAAACTTTTCATTCCACATTAATCCCTGTGTAAAAAAATATATTGTGTCTATGGAATGTGTGTTGGTTTTCCGCATGCCAAAAGGGACAGTAGCTCGTTAGTAGATTCTCCAACTCTTCAGAAATAGTGCATACTGATTTCACGATTTTGAGGGCGTATTTGGGTTTATTACAAAACCTAAATACATTTTATAAATAAAAAATACATATTAATAAAGTACAGTGTATTTTAGAACAAAATATGACAATATGCACTCCACAAAGCTATAGCAAATTACATAAATTTTAATATAAGTTAAATAAAATAATTTCATATTAATCTTTCACTCAGTCCATCTATGTTTACAACTTGTACATACATAGTAGAGTCTCATCTCTTCTTCTGCTCTCCTTGTCTGCCCCTGAAAGAATACGGCTTCCCTATGATTGCATTTAGGACATTGGTGTTCTTTGGTTCTTGGTAGTGTGGGATCACTCACAACATCGGGGTTTATATGAGTTAATTCATCAACTTCGTGCATAATTTTGTTCACGTACACACAGTTGGAATCTGCCATTTGTTTATAATCACAATTTCTGCAGGCGTACAGCAATACTTTATTGTTTTTATCTTCTTTTGGATACAACATGTTGTTGCATTCTTGACAAAATCTGATGCCCACATAACCTGGACCACCTTCCTTAGCCCTAGACGCGTCGACGGCCATTTTATCAGCAATCATAACAAGATATTTTAACGATTCGATCCAACACTTTCTTTATATAACTCACATTAAAAATTCACCTAAAATTCTGGATAATTCGATTAACAAATCAACGCACAACCCCACAGTTTGACGCTTTTTTGACAGTTAATGAGTTGATTATTATTGTTATTTTGTCTGTGGTGGTAAACGGAATGTTGCCACTCGCTAGCAATTATATATTTATGCAGGTTGAAAAATTTTACTGACTATAAACAAAATAAGAGGGAAATCATCAAAATAAGAACAAAAGTCTATTTTATGAAAATAGCACTGTCAATTTTTTTATGATAACAACTATCAATTTCAAGCAATAAATCAATGAAACTTGAAATTTTTGGTCTGGAATACCTATATTTTTACGTTTGTAGCCAATAGAAGACATAAAACCGGTTTTTACAACATTTACGAATTCATTTTATGTGGTGTTGTTACGAATGAAATAAATAATAATTTATATCATTTTATGTACTTAATTTTGATGTTGAATAAATCTTAAAGATTATTGAGATAAAGACGAGGTTAAATACATTTGGATTTTTTTTTTTTACATTTGGGAAACTCTTTGTCAGTATGTAGGTAGAATTATTGTAAAATATAATAAATGCTATATTTATATGTATATAATATATAGTGTGAAAAGATAGACTTTCTAATTGAAAGTTTGGACAATATTTCTCGAATGTGACTATATAATATGTCGTGTAGTAATTGCTTTTATACGTCAACGTTTCTTCTTCTTATTTTGTTTGGCTTTTCACCCATTTAGAGTGTTTTCGCCAGGAAACAGTATGAACTCTTCACATAGAGTAACCCAAAACTCAATTTGCTTAGACCTACTTACACAAATATTATATTATCTAGAGAAACCAGTTAATCATAGTTTAGTTTCATTCAGCTCCAAAAACCTAGTGAGCAGCTTGAATATAGGTCTGCAATTCAGGGCCAGAAGATATGGGACGCTTACAGGTAGCTGAACCCCCAACCCACGGAGGTCCTTGAGAAAGTCTGGATATCGGTCATTGATTGGACACTGCAAAAAACATGATCTAGGTCTTCTTCCGCCCATTCACAGTCGCATAACGGGCTTTCCACCACATTGATTTTAAAAAGGTGTGCTCTCAAACAGACATGCCCAATACGCATTCGGCAAATGGACGAGGTCTCAAATTTGTTCAGTTTAATACTGGAGAACCAAGGCTTTTTGAATATTTGGGGCTGGATTGCAGCATAAAAT
Organism: Athripsodes cinereus; assembly: GCA_947579605.1. Lineage (NCBI taxonomy): Eukaryota > Metazoa > Arthropoda > Insecta > Trichoptera > Leptoceridae > Athripsodes > Athripsodes cinereus. The sequence continues at coordinate 15,383,284 of OX388325.1, read as the reverse complement.
CTGCCATTAGACCTAGAAGAGATCTCCCACAACAGCTGCCATTCCTGATACAATCCCTCCTGAGCAAGTGGCAACAAATCGTTAACCGGGATGGTCGAATGGACTTTGCTTCCCGACTCCAAGGCCATCTTTGCAATGATGGATGATCATGGTCATGATCATGATCATGGATGGATGATGGATGATCTTTGGATGATCCTCCAAATGAAAAGGTGTGAATAGGCGTTTTCATCAATAGTGTTCACTATACGTCAACGCTAGTGAACACTATTGATGAAAACGCCTATTCACACCTTTTCATTTGGAGGATCATCCAGAGTGATCAGTGAAAGTGAACAAATGTGAGCGCCCCTTTTAAGAAAATAAAATAAAAATTTAATTTTTAAATTTTGTGCGATATTTTAAATACTTTTGTCTATGGAATTGTTATTGTTTATGGTTTTCCCGTTGGTCGGCTTGTCACATCGCTTCTTCTCTCTTTTCATTTCCGTCGCGGCCTGTCTGCTACTCGCTAGAGATGGGTAAGTTTTATTTTGTGTTTTTCACGTAAATAAACTTTACTTTCTCGCAAATTTGATTGAAATTAGTCATTAGAAACTTAAACGAAGTTGTGAAACAATAAAATGTCGTGACATTTATGTAGAAAGTAGTTTAAACTCGGTGTTATGTGTCCGGTACTCCGCCATAGTTGGTGCATGAGATATTCGCGTGGTGCCCACATGGAATCCGAGCCATCCTCTGGGCATCGCGACATGTAATTGTTTCTTTCAATAATTAATCGGTTGTTTTGTGCGGAAGTTTTAAGTAAAATGTATTATTTTATGTAATAAATGTGTGTTCTAGGAAATTCACAACTCATCAGTTGACAAACTGTTCACGTATATAAATAAAATTTCCTGTCATGCGGACCGCTTTATTCTCTAACTCACATTATAGTGTGTCAAGCTTTAATCAAATGCATTTCTAGTAATCTAGAAACCCTAAAATGCTTTTATTTTCATGTATATATCGAGATATCCTCGACCGCCCTAAATTGGGGTTATCTTTTGGAAATGTCATACAATTTATTGGGTTTTCACATCCCCTAATTTTCCCGCTCTCATAGACAATTTTTCTTAATCAGTTTTTCGCACGTTTTAAACGATTGAAGTTGTAAATTTGCCTTTTATTATATTATAGACATACTGCACTTAAAATCGATGAACATGTTTTTTGGGTAATCGATGTTTTGAAATAGAAAGTTTACCCCACATTGATACATGTGTTGCTTCAAATTTAAAACTGAATAATCTGTGACTGCACAATATTGAGGATACAATTTTCATGTCGCCCTTTTAAGATATCCCTTCAGAACATATGAAGGATACAAGTGTCTTCGATTTAGAGTAGCAATTTTAAATTGTTGATTTTTTATGAGGTGTGCAGTATTTTTGACTGTGCGGCCTCAACTTTCATTTGTCAAGTCCAGTGCTGGAATAATGCTGTCGATTAAATCTCTCTACTTTAGTGTGAGAGCTGTTGGAAGTGTTTTCAGAGCATAGAGCACTGTTTTTCATCTCGTTGTTTCACACAACTCTTAGACAGTAAATAGTTTATTCTGCATCAATATTGTAAGATTAGGAACTATTTATGAAGGGGTATATTAATTTATTCTAAATGATGGAGGTTTGTTTCTACCTTGTGTTACTTGAAAGAGCATTAAATAGTAAAGGGAAGAATTTGTGTTGCATACAAACCCAGAATCATCTGTTATAAAAAGGAGTTGACTTGTTTTTTTTTATGTGTGAAAAGGATATGAAACTCGTGGAGATTAAATATAATATGATTTGTTGTTGTATGCAGGCAAACCAAGAGGATTACGGACGGCTCGTAAGCACGCAGATCACAGAAGGCAACAGAGATGGGCCGATAAGGAGTACAAGAAGGCTCACTTGGGTACCAGATGGAAGGCTAATCCATTCGGGGGTGCCTCACACGCCAAGGGGATTGTGCTCGAGAAGGTGTAAGTACGTTTCAACAGTTTGTATCATTTATATTTGATAGTCTGATAAATTGAACTAACTCGTGAAATGTTATTCACCTAGGCAATGACTCCAAATCCTGTGATACTGTCTTTTGAAGTTTTGGAGCACTGTAAAGGTCTACCAAAATAGACAAATAAATGAGATGTGAGTTCACATTGATCCTAGAACTTAACCGAGAAAACTGCACATTTGTATATTTACTTGAACCATTTTTGATACTTTTATCAGTTTTTAGTTTCTTTTTTAGTGTTTAATTGATTTACTCTAAGATAGAGGTGGATTCTCATTGGATTGATTAAATTACCACTGTGCACGCATAATTAAATGGATCAATGTGATTCTACACGCCTCAAATATGTGTTTCTATTATAAAAAAAATTATGATTTTGCTGCGGAATGTAAAGGATACAATACCGCTATCTACACCTCAAGAAGTTGAGTTGGCATGCTCATTTTATTTATTAACAGACAGTTAATATCGGAGGGAAACAATGCAATGACAAGAAATGTAATTTTTCAGCATGTGTGGCTAGTGTTGTGGAATTCTGAAGAAATATTTTTTGGAGAAATTTACCGAGAAATTTCTCGGTAAATTTCTCGAAGTAGAGAATTTTCCAAGATTTTTTTTTTTTTATTTAACAGTATAATAATAATAAATCAGTACTTAATTCAATCAATCAATAACAATGTACAAATGTTGAGACAATTTATCACCAATATTGCTACAATTAATTTATTATGGTATATTTTGAGGCAAATATATTTTTTATTGATCATTTTTACAATGTTCAAAAAAAAATGTAATCATGAAATGTGTCTTTTTTTAAAGTGATTGTACCTTTGTATACTTGTATTGTAAGTATACAGGGGTTTTACATGTAAAAGGCTTTGGCCGTGAATATATATTATGTCAATAGATAAAATAAATATCAATAAATGGTCTTGTGTAAAAAGAATATACTTAGAAAATCAGGTTGGCTGCGAAGTGTTCTGGGAGAAGGGTCATAATACCACTATGAAAAATTAAGGAGAGAAATTTCTCTTCCATCAGAGGAGAAATTCTCGGAGAATTTTCTCTACTCACATCACTATGTGTGGCTATTTAATCCAAAGCAGGACATCATAGTATGCTAGAAGACTGAGAAGATGTAAAAATGGAACGAGTTTAATTTTGTAATAATTACACTTATTGTTTTTATTTGTGAGCTGGCTTTCTCTCTCATCCATATGAAGACTTATTGGAGCGGCATAGAGAAGAAGACATGAAGAGTTGGAGATAGAGGTTCGTAGTAATATTCTTGTGAATGTGTTGGTTTAGAGCACAATCACAGGATAATACTGCGAGCTTACGTCTCAACATACATCATCATATATCATCAGCGATACTGCACTTGCTGCGTCATATACTTTAATATCTTCAAAATGGAATAATAACACCACACAAAGAATATGTTCTGAGAGAAGAGACATTAGAATATGTGCAAGAAAATAAAATTCTTAATACGTCGGCATATTGAGTAAAAAATGACATGTGTGAGAGAAACTTTTTAAAAGAAATTATGTCGTATGTAAAGATAGATTTATGTCTATGTTCTGTCATCTACCTTGCAGGAGATGGAACATGAAGGGATAGGATACGTAGAAATTATAAATGTTGTATAATGTTATAATCACATTTCGTCACCTGAGAGTTAGAGGGTTCCAATTAACCACATTTTTTTGTGTTTTTTCTGTCAATAGCATTCCAATAATCTACTCAATTAATACTTAACATAAAAAATATTTACTACAAACTGGCAAAGTTTTCATTTTACAATAATAAAAGTTCTATCTGATTTTCAATTCGTCAAAAGACACTATTTGATAAAAATGTTTCAACACTTTTTTTTTATAAAATTTAAAGTATTTTCAAAATACGATAGAATGTATTTACTCATTGAAAAAATATACAAAGAGTCTTCAAAACTATATCATAATTTTCTCTAATTTCTGTTTTTGTTGGATGGAATCCTCTTATTCTCAGATAATTATTTTCTAATCAAGGTAGAAATAATTTGAAGTTGTATGATTTCTTGCATAATTTTGAATTATTGTTTTTAGACATACAGAACCTAGTAGCTTTAATTTCATCACTTTTCCTAAAATTGTTCATCGATGTTACCAAAAACAGACTGCCTCTTTAAGTTTTGTTGCATTAAGTATTTAATTTAACTCTGATGTGGTGTAACTTTTAGAGATTTAATATAAAACAGAGTTGCCATGATGTCTCACATTGTATTTGCTACTCTTGAAGTAACATGATGATAACTCAGTGCTGAGCTCTCTGTAACATACACACACTCTTATCATATTACATCCAATATGTTATTAGCCAACAAGTAGCATCAATAATAACTCTTATTTCTCTTTCTTTACACAGTGGTGTTGAAGCCAAACAGCCCAACTCTGCCATCCGCAAGTGCGTGAGGGTGCAGCTGATCAAGAACGGCAAGAAGATCACAGCGTTCGTACCCAGGGACGGTTGTCTGAACCACATTGAGGAAAACGATGAAGTCCTAGTGGCGGGATTCGGTAGGAAGGGTCACGCCGTGGGTGACATTCCCGGAGTCAGATTTAAGGTGGTGAAAGTGGCCAACGTCTCCCTGCTCGCTCTCTACAAAGAGAAGAAGGAGAGACCAAGGTCATAAACCACAACACTCGCTACTAAGGTGAATATTATTACTATTATATAGTTTACCAATTATGTTTCATTAGATCAAAACTCAACTGCGTAAACAATGGGTGGCATTGGCTCTCTCAAAATCTTATGCTTCGTAAGATGGTAAGGACTAGAGTGTTTACAGGCAAAGTAGGGGGAGTATTATTATATGAGTAGATACTTATCATACACCAATATGTCCTTCATAAGTGAAAATGAGATAATGGTCATTTTTTGTTTTTGTGAAATGTGGGCATTTTTTTATTTTATTTTGGATTTCTCATTAACAACACAAAAACATAAATAATCACAAATAAAACCATTAAAATTACCAACAATTCTATGGACATATTAGATTTAGAAGTGCATCGATGGACAAATGCGATTTTTTTGCTGGATTTTTATTTCAATTCTTTTCCTTACTTTGTCAGGATCAACAATTTTAACAATTGTACCTATACATTTTCAGTGCTTTAAGCATTAATTTTTCAATAAAATATCAGAACACAGCACACGCAAAAACTAGAAAAATAATTATGGCCGCCATAGTGAAAGATTGCTGTACGTTGATTGGCCGGTTTGGACTTATGTGAATTCGGTATAAAACTATGCATGGACATATAAGGTTTTGATATGAATTTGATTTTTTAGACAGTATTTTCATAATAAATCTGTGGACATATGTGAGTAAGATCAAAATTAAACCAAAGTAAAAATGATTCTCTATGCGCCCATATAATAAAGTGAAATTTTGTACCTGGTGGACATACCGGAGATTGATAAGTATCTACTCATATATCTTATCATTGGTAGTGTAGAACACACTACAATGCATACTAAGTATATAATAAAATTTTGCCACCCTCAATAGCCATAAAAATAGCCATTGTCAAATCATCTCAAAGTTGCTAAATAAGATTTTATCAAACTAAGAAGTTTATTGCTACTGGTTTATATAGTCATGTTACTGCTTCCTAGGAAGAAATGTAACTTTTTTGAAGAATGATGTTTGTCTCAAGTTTTTAATCCTGAGATCCATGGTGGTTTTAATTCTTTCTGTTAATTTATGCTTTTGCGGCATAAGAGTATTTTAAGTGTTTTGTTAATTTCACACATCCTTTTCATAATCAAGGATAATAATATTGATTTATTGTTTTGTTTCAGTATTCCACTGGGAGTCCTGTGATATGGTGTGGAAGAGGAAGACAGTTTTATATAATTCATATTATGTTTTGTATTATGTAAGACATGGCAACAACAACATAAAAACAACAACATTACTTTAATATATTTATATACACACACAGCTGTGCTGTATATATCAAACATCTATGTGAATATGTTATTACCAAACATGAAAAATAAATTATTATCATTCACAAACTATATGCTTGCGTTGTTTTGTCTTTACTATTCCTTTATCTTACTATTTAGGAGGGTTTTCATGATTTTAGTATGCTCAGACACTATTTGTAATTTGGTAAATCGCAATGTAAAGTAATCCTGATTCGCCATTTAATCATGAAAACTCTGCTTTGATTTTATGGAAAAGAGTTGATGTAACGTAGACGCAGTATAGTCCAGCCCTAAAATATTAAATTGGAGAAAATATGTGAAAAAGGATTTCTGCGAATCAGTTAAAATTCTGTAATTAATACTAAACTAATAACTGCTGAAGAAATGATTAAGATGGCTGGTGTCCTGGGGATAAAGCTCTTGTCTTTGAGTTGTAGGGTCCTACTCTATTCTTAAAATGACCTTTTTCAAACTGTCCCGGTTACGAATGTATCATTCCATTAGTACCCATATTAGATTCATACAGTGGTTAGAGGCTGGCTCAACCTGTGTGAATTGTCTTATATGTAAAAGACAGTAGAAACGAGAAGGGTGGTGTCCTGACTATAAGTTAACTTCCAACTGGCTTAACCGTTTCATTACCAATAATGGCATATCACATTGCGAATTTCCTTACCATGCATTACCAATCATGTTTTCCATTTTTGACTACTCCCAGAGCCATCTGTGTGATAGTGGTGACTCATTAGTGTCTAAGGATTAATGAGTTCACTTGATCCTATAGAATGTCTCTGGTTAGCAGGTTTGTATTATTAAAATTAGTTTAAAACTAAAAAAATGGTTCATTTAAATCACGCGGTATTCAGGGCACGATCGTACTTGATATGGACGGTAATCAAAAGGTTAAGGGATTACTTTTAATATGGATAATTTACATAGGTTGCGCTAGATTCAAACTAAACTGCGTGTTATCTCATATTTAGGTGTAAATACACCCACATATCCCACTGAATACATGTATGCATGATGCCCAAAACAGTTTGAAAGCTGACAATGTCCGCATTTGTTCCTTTTTTATGTAGACTCAAATTTATTTAAAAGTGCCCTAAGCACCGCTACACAGAGTCACAGGTAATGTCTATTACAGAAATCATTTACCCTATGAGCGGGGCACTCTTATATGAATACTACTCTATTCTGCTAATTATAATAAAGACAAGGAAAGAAAGTCAGTATAAAAGACAGACATGTAGAATATTTTTTAATTGTGTTAATGTTTCTATAATAATTCACACACCTTAGTTCCTATTATTATTAATACATACATACAGCACATACATGAGACTAAATATTGTATATACATTACATACACATACATGGATAGTAATACAATAATAATACATAGCCGTGAAGTGTGATACTCATAAATGGCATTACAGTGGCTCTATATCTGGCCAAATACCAGATTGTATCCTGATATCTGACCAAACGATAGTTAAATGTCCTAATAAATACCAAATAGTAACTCCATATTCAGACAAATACCAGATGCTCAATATCTGATTAAATACTGAATACTAGTACAATATTTAGCCAAATACTGAATAGTAGCTCAATATTTGGCCAAATACTAAATAGCAGATCAATGTCTAGCAAAATACTGATTACTAACTCGACATTTAGCCAAATACTGAATAGTAGCTCAATATTTGGCCAAATACTAAATAGCAGATCAATGTCTAGCAAAATACTGATTACTAACTCGACATTTAGCCAAATACTGAATACTAGCTCAAAATTTAGCCAAATAATGATTACTTGCTCAAAATTTAGCCAAATACTGATTACTAACTCGACATTTAGCCAAATACTGAATACTAGCTCAACATTTTAGCCAAATCTGTGATACCGTCACCTTAAAATAAATGTTAAAGCTTATAGACAAGTGTGAATTGAGTATGAAAGGTGAGTATACAAAATACATATTTATATATATCACAGTTTTAAACATAAATAATATATTTCATTTTTGCACAATTACACCAAACCTTATTTATTAATACCTTAAACTGTGATTGTAGAAAAAACCATTACAAGCTGTGCTCACAAACACGGGATAACTTCCATTACAACTCATATATCTGTCTTAAGTGACATCTTACGATCATACAGGTACAAGCAATAATCCAACTTTACATCTGAATAAAATTATTCAACGTAAATGTCAAACTTAACTAGCATTATAATAGTAACCAGAGATAACAAATTGTTTTGTAAGTCGGGGGTCAACTTAAGACAGGTCTGGCTTCAAGATTTCGCACAAACTCTTTCGTAAGGTGAAATTCTTATAAAGTGTACAGAGGAGGATAATATAATATTCATTCATAAGCTAGAGAAGCAAATTGTTCATGTCGCCGTGTGATAGCTGATTTAGCCAGTTAACTGAACAGCTAACTTATGCATTTCAAATGCATGAATATTATATACATTAAAAATGCATGCAAAGACAACAGCCATTTTGATGGCTTAAAGCACAAAAGACACATTTCACAGTTTAGAGAAAACAGGTTTTTAAAGTTTAGGATTAAGAAAGTCAATATAAATTCGTTCTCAAATATCTTATGTGACATGTTACACCTGTAGATACACAAAAAATGTTTATTTATGAACGTGTGACATTCGGTTTTCATTAAATATGTCGATAATGATATAAGTATTACTGGTAATTATGTAATCGGGACATAGAAGACATTGCAACCAATCTTGTAGGTACATATCGCGCATTGAAAACAAAAGTGGCAGTATAAAAAAATGACAATTTTGAGTTTAAACAATGTTTAAAACGCTCAAATTAAAACGCATCCAATACAAAAACACCTATTCCAATAGTGTTTTTAGTTTTCCCTAGAGGTCACTAGTGGCGGTATGTACTTTTTATATAAGCTTCAAGTTGCTAATTAATAAAGTGACACTATACCAGTTCGAGTCAAACAGCCGCAGTGGCTGTACATTAATTTAAGGAAAGACTAAATGCATTAATGACATTTTATATATTACTTTGTGTAAATAATGTATTCAAGAAACGAGTAGAGGTGTAAACTATAGAACTATACCAAAAACTTTAAACGGCCATACTGAAAAATCATGTTTTTTGTATAATGCCACTTTTGTTTTCAATGTGCGAATTATATTAACTCATTTTACCTAAATAATCTGGGTTGCTACCGATGATGTCACCATGGAAGTACTATAAAAAAGTGTTTTATTTTAAAACAATGCCAGAAAAATTCAGACGATAGGTACCATTTTAAAATGGCTGGTATAATTGACTTTTTTTAGATATTTGGTAAAATAACTATTTCAACTATCGGGTGGCGACACTCGCTTAATCATATGAATAATATAAGTGTAAGCACCTCACGGAATATACAGTAGATTGTCGTATTATTAGACTTGAGCAATTTCTCAAGAAAAAAAAGAGAAACTTCATTCAAAAAGGAATATTGGCATAATATGGTAAATAAGGAAATTGTTGGGGTCTAATAATTTGGCAGCATCTGTATATTAACAGAAAAACATTGCAATTTATTAAAATGATATACTTATAAACTAATAAAACAAATTAATAGTATATATATACATTTTAAACAATATTAATATAGTTAACAAAGGAATGCAATAGAATTATATAAATAAATAAAAACTATTAAAATAAATATTGTTATTATTATATTACCGCTACACAAATTGTAAATTATGATAAAAAATGTATTGACCTAATTAAAAAAACACATTTTAAATTTGAGCCAGACAAATTTCATTAAAATCACTCGTAAATTCACGCGAAACTTCAACAACACACTTTTTGTTTTTAGTGCGTGCGTATGCACTCACTACGCACGGCCATTCCCAAAACTTCCTATTGGATAATATATTAACTGGTCGTGTACTGTGAGTGCATATAAACTCCAATAGTGAACCGTAATATGAGTCTTCGAGTTGCAAAAACCACTCTAGGTAGAAATGTTGATTTCGAGTAAAATACGAATAAGGTACTATTTCAAATGTAAATAAAATCAGAAAGTTATATTTTTTGCATTAAGTAGCATTCACATTGCTTCACTTTGGATGATCATCCAGAGTGTCAGGGTCAAACCCATTCATCGAAAGTGAACATGTCTGTTCACATTTGTTCATCCTATGCTTACACTGCCATGTCAACACTCTCTCTCACTCATGTTGTATGTAGTTTGACGTATTTTTATACAAAATAATTAAACAAATTCAAAAATGAAAAATAACACATAAAATAAATTAATATAGCTCTCGACTGCATAATAATTTTGTACATGATTCTGACATTCAATACAAATTCATAGAGAATAAAACAAATAATAAGATAAAACTTGTTTATGGTCGTTTCAGTGAAAGTTCCTTTCATCAAAATTATGACGAGTGGTAATCTCTTTCCTCCGTCATCACTATTGATGAAACGCCCGTTCACACCTATTCATCCTGGAGGATCATCCGGAGTGATCACTGAAAGTGAACAAATGTGAACGCCCCTAAAGATATCTTGGAACGTATAAAATGATATAAATTACATAATAATTTAATATATTGATTTGAATTATGCACTGAATAAGTAAATTTGGGTCAGAGTGGGTTTTGCAACTCACCAACTCAAATAAACTGTATTTAATCGTCAAATTTTGTCTCGCTTTACCATATGAAAGTGTGTACTAGAGACAAGAACTTCAATGAGAAATACCAAAAACTTAATAAAATTCCACTTTTCAGTACTCGCTTTTGTATGGAAAAACGAGACAAAGTTTAACACTCCAGATGACATCACAATTTACAAACATATTATACAGATGTTAGACTAGCGTTGCTTTGCATTCACAAAAATATAACCCTTTTTGTAACTACGGATTTTACAAAATACAATATGTTTAAAAAAAGTATAACAAAAAAATGTGCTTTAGAAGAGATATGTGTGAAATTTACAACAAATATTAACACGAAATATATAGGTAATTAAAGAAATTTATTTTATTTTTTTAAATAAACAGTAAAACCAGAAGGATGAGGAACTTTTGTTGTTTATATTTATAAATAAATTAATAATAAAAATATATATTATAGGTGATGTCCGCTGATAAAGTTCACTATTTATTTTATCTCATATCGTCCCTCTTGACGACTGTCGTATCTGACATTTTTGGCGAAATTGAGTTATGATCACCAATGTGTGCCTACTTATATGTGCCCTGCATGTTCTCACTGAAGATCACACCTGAAACTGTTACCATTATCCTGGAACAGCTTTCTGATTTTTTGTCATATTTACGAATTTATCTAAATACAATGTGTTATATCTACTAATTCCTCAAAATTTCATCACAAAAATGATTCTGAGATATATAAGAAAAGGTACAAATAAAATAATGTAATATATTTACACTGTATCATATAACTAAGAGAGAAGAAAATATGCACGGCAAAACACCAAAAATGATCTACTGAACAATTTACATTTAGGCAATAGACGATATTTGGCAAAATATCGCGAATAAGACTTGTAACATCTTCAATAATGTCCTATTTTTTTATTGGCATGGAAAGGACAATTTGCAAGTTCATTACTTGTTAATTAAAGTTAAGCCAATTAATTAGGCAGACCAAGACAAAGATTAACATAACATGTATAAACAATTCACATGGATCGAACCAGTCCCAAACTAAGATTTGAATCTTGTATTATGGGTACTAACACGACGATACACATATATACAATGCACTACACACACATATACATGTAACACCCAGACCCAGGAAAATTTGGAAAGGTCATTCTTCATTTTGCCCTGGCCAGGAATCGAACCCGGGACCTCGTGACTCAAAGACAAGTGTGTTAGCCTCCGCGCCACACCAGTTGTCAGATAACATCAACCGAGATCTAGAGGAGCGAAATGCTAAAGACGACTGGCATTCCATTGCTCAAGATCAAAAGTATACAGAGAGATTTACAGATAATAAAGATTATTTTTGTTTCCATCCAATATGGAATTACTTTAATAAACAGTAAATCTTCTCAGAGAACATCAGTATCATATAAGTTTAAAAATATAAACCGTTTTTAACGAGGACTGTTCCCTCTAATTACGTTTAAACTATAATATTACATAAACCTATTGAAAACTATATAAAAATATCTTTACTTATTATATCATAGCGCTTATAAAGTAAAAACGTCAGTGACACCATTAAAATGTGCAGCAAGCTAAAATAAAACATATTGTAACATAAAAAAATAAAATAATGTTTGTAGTCTAATGGTAGTACAGTAAAACCTCGTTATTTCGAAATCCAAGGGACCTCGAAAATCTGATTTCGAATTAGCGAAAACCCCGATAAATCGAAATTTTCGAAATAATTTTGATATACGCAGTATATAATATATATTATAGCCATAGGTACCATACGTAATAGAAACAGATGATTTGGACTTGGGTTTTTTTAAATTTCGCGCGTTCAAACAAAAAAAAAAAAACATTTGTAAGGCTGATGAAAGAGCCGCATGGAAAGGGCTAACAATTTCTACTACTCTTATACGCATTACAAATAAACAGGCGACCCTTTGTACAAGAATGGAATAGTTTGTAGTAAAACATACGTAATAAAGACGTCATGGGCGTATCGTGGTTTATCATAAATGTAAAGCTTCTATCACATATACCACGTTTTTGTCCAATCCTTGCATTTTGCACAATGAAGGTAACAAAATATTGATGAAACTAACAGTTTTTGACATAATTAAATTACACACACATGTAAATCTAAATATGTATGTACCTACCTAAACAATACACAAATATAAATACGTACCTAAAACACAGTCGAATATTTAAAAATACATAATTTTAATGCTTCACTTCACACATGTTACTAAAAGTTCACTATAAATGTTAAAAAATGGGAAAAATATTTTTGACCAAATTTGTATTTAAAACATGTATAAAAGTTCGGATATAAAATATTTATTTATTTGGAATGGAAAATAAAAATATTAAAACACAAAATATTTCGAGTAAGTATAGGTACGTATGACGAGACGCCCATGAACAACACGGAAGTACATAATGTACATCGATCACGCTATGAGCCAGAGGATATACATAGGTAGCAGGTACCTGGTACATACTCAAAACAGCTGTAGATAGGTACATATTGAAATACAATACATTTACGATGTTTACATACAACATAGGAGATCTACTTAGAAATTTGGAAATCCCGTTGTTAAATATTATTATGTAGCTGGGTAGTGGGTAGGTCCTTTATGTGTATTAGTGTGAACACAAATTTCACATAATAAGTTTTATTGTCCCTGAAGGAGCTTTGGGAAAAAACAAGGGTATTTTTTATGGCAACCAAATGTTTTCGAATTACAATATACAAATTTCTATTGTTTTGTTTTGAAAGGACCAAATATTATTTCGAATTACGTATTAGCGGGGATTTCGAATTATAAATGTATTTTGTATGAAAATTTCATTATGGGGACATTTTTGGGGGGAATATTTCGAATTACGACGAATTTCGAAATAACGGGGTTCGAAATAGCGAGGGTTTACTGTATATTAAAATTTAAAGCAGATGGCCTGTGTTTGAATCCTCGTGACAATCTTCTCCACTGTTCCAGCGACGTGGCTTCCATACAAGCAAATATGCAACGTATGCCCTACAATAAATGAATAATTAAAAAAATTATACTATACCCTCACGCCTTGTTCCAAGTGCGGTATGCAGAAAGAACGGATCGCCATATAGATCTATCCTTACATACTTCTTTTGTTTTTTTCTACATTCACACAATTTCTCATGAATGAGCTTCAATTCCTCTTACTTAACACACGGCTGTCCTTGAGAATTGATCCACATGATCAAACCATGTGGTTCTCGGACGCCCGTGCCTTCTCACACCCCTCCTTTAAAGATTATATAATATAGTGATGTTGAATATTATTTTATGCCTCTTTATTAATTTCTATACAGTAGAACCTAGAACGAGTAATTCACATAACAAGCAAAAAAATGTGAAAAAATTGCTCCCATAACGAGCGACATTTTGCATAACGAGTTACAGAGAAAGGGTAAGTCCCTTTTTCACGACATTCTCTTGTGACCTTGTGAGCCGGGACTTTCGCGCCAGTACATCAGTCTGTGTTTAGGATTCGTTCCGTTAGCGCATTAGCTGTTACTTTCCGTTAGCGTGATGATTAATTATTTGTCATAAATTCATATTTTTATTTACTTTTTTTAAAATCTAAATTGTATTACATGTTGTTACACTCTTAAGAAAGTAATTTTATTAGGATAAACGTTAATGAAGGAAATTTTCACTGAATATTCTTTCGGTACGGAACTCATTATCGTATTTTACATTTATTTCTATAGAAAAAAAATGTTTGGCTTACTGAGTAAGATTCTGGAACGAATTAAACACATTATGAGAGGTTCCACTGTACTACAATAATCTATAATTTTAAAGATAATTTCTTTATTTTAGGGCATGCGTTACATATTTGTTTCTATGGAAGACACGTGGCTTCCACACACAGGCTATTGTTTAGTACGATAATGAAGTGTGCAAGTCTAACACTCTACCATCAGACCACCGGCTGCCACCGCAAGATATGACTAAAATCGTCTCGTGGTAATAATATAATATTCATTCACCAATAATGTTGTTTAATTTCAATTTTGCTTACACAATATACAACAGCATCAATACAGTTTGTTTGACTAATACAACTGAGATTACTACGAGACTGTGAAGCATTATAGACCTTTGAGGTAGCATTCTAATTTAATATATATATATATATACAATACACGTTACAGTGTTCTGCACTACTTAATACTCGGAGGCCCTCAACATTCCAGGAAATGACAATTTACGGGCAAGAGCATTATCTCTGCACCCACAACGTTTGACAATATTAGAGCGTATCGACGTTGCATATTTAAAATGACACACGTAAATATACAAATGTTTTGACATATCTAGAATAAACTGCTTATTATAACAATAAAACCATTTTTAAAGTGATTCTTAGCATAAAATATGAAAATATAATATTTTAAGAATATTATACGGCAATAAAAAGTTCAAATGATAATTTTAATGCCCTAATAAGAGCATGCCTTAATAAAATACTCGCGCATGATCATTTTAAATATGGAACGACATACATATTTCATCTTTTGGTAAACCTCTTTATTCAAAATTTGAACACACTCTATCTCAAAGTATTCCAATTTCAAATAATTGGCTTATAGAACTAAGTGATCAGTGTGTCAAAGTGTATAATAAGACACTTCTAGATAACCAAAAGCATGCACTGAAAAAAAATATAGAAATCTTTTGATGTAGAAGTCTACAGTAGAACAAAACTCTTGTTTAAATTAATTCAAATATGGAATATTCTACTACCTGCGTACCAATACAATGAATATGTTATATATATTTTATTAATATCATACATTTAGGTTTTTCCAACGTTATCTAAAAATATTTAATCTGTTCTACATTCATTTACAGTTCCTACGTCCCATCGACGTTTACATTACGTCTTTCTTCAAACATTCTTCCTGTACAATACGAATCATAGACAATTTTACGAATACCAACTTATAAAATGCATATTTTTACATCTTACGACAAGCAATGACGTTCCATTGTACAAAATAGGTCATGTTGATTTGATTACATGTTAATTAACAAAAATATATGTAAATATAATTCTGTTATTTTATACGTCTTTACACAGGACAACACACGTACAAACAAACACACCAACATACACAATATCAAAGTTATTCTAAAATTAATCATTGTATGAGGTTATTAATGTAAATTTAATACATCATATAAGGTATATAACATCTCATGCATACTATGTGATGTAACGAATATTCGTAAGTGAGTATTTGCATTCGTATTCGCAAAAAATATACGATAGTTTTGCGAATATTATTTTGGTAATAAAGTATCGGACATTCGGTAAAAGTACCGGATACTTACCCGGTACACTGTAGAAAAAGGTACTGCAGGAAAATATTCTTTAAGAAAACCGAGGAGTTTTGAAATATTTAAAATTCCTATACCATTTTGAAAATTCGGCGACGAGGGGTAAGAAATTTTAATGTTTGAGCAATTGTAGAAATTTAAGCAAGTCAATATTCGCTATTCGCATTCGCGAATGTCGGCAACAAATATTTGCATTCGCATTCACGAATATCCAAAATCACACATTCGTTACATCACTAATTTTCAATAATAATCTTGATCGTATGCAACATAGAAATGTCACCTTATTCAGTAGTTCTCCAGACCCAAACTATTAAATATGGTGACATTATCTTTTCAAAGCCTTATACAATGGTTTCATGTGTTAAAAACATAGAAATATGTTTAACACATTCATTGCTGAGAACGCGCCAGGCGCGTACAAGGAAATCTCGCTAAGTGCTGAGTACGCGCCTCGCGCGGACATTAAAAAAAAGCATTTTATTATGAAAAAAATTGTCAGCTTTATATCTACGCACAAAATAATTACCTCAGCATATAGGCTGTGTCAAGTATTCCTTTGCTAACCATCGAGTGTGGGCAGTACAGGTCATAGTTCGTGGTCGTATAATATAAAGGTGCATACACACGGCGGTACTCGTAGAATAGTAGTAATTTTTGCTGCACGTCCGTATTTACTTCCGTGAATTTACGAAAGTGAATTTTTGTGTGACATTTATTTCGATATAAATTTATTTTATTTTGATTTTAGTGTGCGATTTTTTATTTGACTCTTATGTAGTGAAGTGTTGTTCATCCATATCGATCTATTCCCTAACGCCATATCCCAAATGGGGTAGGCAGAGAGAACGGACCGCCATATAGATCTGTCCTTATGTACTTCTTTCGATTCTTCTACAGTCATACAATTTCTCATGCACGCACGTCGGTTTCTCTTACTCAAAACACGGCCATCCTTGAAAATTTATCTACATGATCAAGCCATTAGGTTCTCGGACGCCCGCGCTTCCTCACACCCCTCCTTTCAGATAAGTATATCTACTTTGTCATTCTTTCCTCTTCCATTCGTTCTACATAAGCAAACCAAACCACACCACATTAATCCATACCACACACAAATTCAATTTTCTACGTCGTTATTTATTATATTTTTTAGATTTTTCCGTGAATTTATAAAAAAAAAAATTGTGAACTATTATTTATATAATGGTTGTTTATCCATATTCCATACCATGTATAAATTTAATTTTGTACTTTCGTGACTTTATCCAAAAAATGGTTTGGTCTCCTTGTCCGAAAAGAGCCAGAATAGAAAACATGAGTTTACGAGTGACAACAGCGACCATGAGATGTACGGAATCTGAATCCGAATACAATGTTATGATAAAATGAATGTTATTATACTATAACTATGATACATTCCTATGACAATGACATCAGAGCGCATGGAATATCGTAGAAAGAGGTGACGCAATTAGCGCAGAGACGCTGTGAATGGAGAAGGCTGGTTTCTACCATGTGCTCCCGAGAGGAGCGTTGAGGGCGATGAATGAATGAAATGCCATCTTCATTTAGGGATAACATATCTACAACGTCGCCGTCATTGTCTCCTGCATCTGTCTCTATCGCAGGTAGCGAATGTAGACAATGGTCAGATTCTCCGAAATCTTCAAATACTCTACCATTCACAGGAAATCCAGGTAATAAAATCAATATAGAAACAAAAGTACCTATTGATTATTTCAATGTTATTGCCAATGAGGAGTTTTATGACTTATTTGTAAAAGAAACAAATACTTACGCTGTTGTAGTATGTATCAGAGGGAGAAAAAATACGAATTACTTACTCGATGGAGAGACATGACAATTGAAGAATTTAAAATCTTTTTCGGTATATTGTTCCATATAGGTAAAATGATAACCAACAGGATTACTGATTACGGGAAGAAGTATAAGCTTTTTTTATTTGGCGGCTTTTTCACAGTATATTATGTAATTTTTCATTTTTTTAGATTTCTTCGTCATATGTA
Organism: Athripsodes cinereus; assembly: GCA_947579605.1. Classification (NCBI taxonomy): domain Eukaryota; kingdom Metazoa; phylum Arthropoda; class Insecta; order Trichoptera; family Leptoceridae; genus Athripsodes; species Athripsodes cinereus. The sequence goes on along the minus strand of OX388325.1, from coordinate 15,365,137 downwards.
TATAAAAAAAAACAACAAATATCGAGTAGATGTGAAAAAGATTTTATATTTTTGCTATTCTGTTCCTTCACAGCATATTAATGGGGTAGCCAGCGGACTAACTGCGTGTAATGAACATGCAGATTGTTCCCTCCACGCCAGTAAAAATAAGCCATTCAGGACGGGCGGCATGCCTAATCGCTGAATTGTAGATTTCAATTATGATATATGCGAGGCTTGCTAACACCTGACCCCCTAGACAAACACGCACTTGGCGACCGACTAGAATTTTCGACAGCAAGCGCAACAATAGCGCATAATTTCACGGTACATGTAGATAGATTTTCGAAAAGTTTACCAGTAGTCGATTGCTAAGTACGGTTTGTCTACGGCCCCTTACCCTTATTTGTTCCGAAAATACGTTTGATTTTTTTTATTGGAAAATAAATAAACCTTTGCGATAAACTCGCTCTCTATAAATTGATTCCATTTGATGTTTTTTTATTTATGTGTAATGGGAGATATTTATCGTCAATGTAAGTAAAAAATAAGTAAATAAATATATGATAGTTCAAGTTGTGCGGATGCGGATATTCTATATCAGCAAAATTATGATTGGTGTGAATGTGCCTTTACGGCAGTTTGTGGTGCGAAGGCGCCTTTACTACGGCTCGCATACAAAATACACATGTTATTTATTTCGCGGTCAACAGATACTGGAACATTGTGAGTGATTTTTATACATACGCGCGGGCAGATAAACCTTATGACAACAATTTCCAATAGTTTTTTAGAGAAAAAAATCATTATTTTCCGTTTTATTTTAGATATAAACAAGGCATTATTTTCAGCATATCACCAGATTTCTTTAAAATACTTCGCAATGAATGTGTTAAACATTCAATTGGATCTGTAAAACAAAGAGAAACTAATGCACAATGTTTATTTTTAATTAAACTGTCATATGAACATAATAGCAAATAAGTTACAATGGTTTGGACATTTGGAGCGAATGAGTGATGAAAGGATGTAAAAGAGGGTGTATTTATCTGAAAGAGAGGGTGGGAGAAAGTATGGATGTCTGAGAGCGATGTGGTTTGACGGGGTGGATCAAATTCTCAATAACGGCAAATTGTTGAATAAAAAAAATTGGTATGCATGTCTAAGAGATTGCAGTATGAATGTGGAGGAAGCAAAAGAAGTATGTAAGGATAGAGCAATATGGTTGATATAACTTAACATTTACAATTCAGCAATGAGGCATGCCGTCCATCATGAATATCTTTTAATTCTTTACAGGGGAAGGCAAAGAACAAAGCGATAATATAATTTTCAGGTTAGAAACTAACAAACATATTATATATTGACAATTCACAGATAGATCGAGCTAATCCCAAACTAGTATATTATGGGTACTAACGCGTCGATACACATACATACAATGCACCAAACACACACATATATTATGTAACAATCAGATACAGAAAGTTTTGACACAAACTTTCTTATAAAAATATTGTTGCGTGATGCCATCCAACTGAAGAGAACGGCACCTTTACGTGAAGAATACAAGCTCATACCTTCGAAATAGAAGCTAAAGACAAGACATGGGCACATAATAATGTAATTGTAACAAAAAAATCTTAAAACTACATTTAAATTCTTTTGAAATACACCCATAACACAACTGTTAATTATTTTCTGAATAATCCGAACAACTCTGTCATGTCAAATAATTTAATAGTAGACATTTTGGTTGTAGAAACAATTCAATTGGTTGTAACACAAAAATTAATGTAGATTAACAATTTGATTGAAGTAATGAATGAAAGTAAAAATTACAGAACAAAATAAACATTTTAACTGTAGAAACATTTGAATATTGACACATTGATCGTAAAAACACCAAAAAGTAACACTTCGGTTGTAAAAAATGATTGAATATTGACATTTCGGTTGCAAAAACAATTAAAAGTTGACATTTCGGTTGTTCAAACAATAATATATTGATACTTTGTTTATAAAAATCAGGAGAATGAGTTAGTACAGGGAGTTGGGTAAAGTAAGAAACAGCAAGAATTATTGCATACATCATTATTAACGCAGCTCCGTGAAAGTCTTTAATATATTTAAAGTTAAACTTGGAGTGTAAGACTCTCACGGCGCACGTTAATAAATAAGATATCCCTATCTGCGCGTGTAGTCCATTGTCTTGATGTACTCAACGGCCGAGCAGAACTGGGTCCAGCAATACAGCTGCTCTCCCTCCAGAGGGGCGCTCAAAAATGTGTTGACGTATTGGATTGTGGACAGGAGCGATTGAGGATTCACCTGAAATATTAAAACACATTACTTCTACTCTTAACTAAACCATGTGGATATGATTCTACAGGATGAGAGAGAGTCTACCTACAGCAAAAGACATCTGAGTTTGTTTAAATTGTCAGCCTGATCTAACAGCAGCCAGTCACTCCCAGGTTAGTAAAGAGGGTTGTATCGCCAGGGTTTTTGGATATGAAAAAAATGTTGATGCACACATTCGCCTTTTAAAGACCAATATAAGGAAAGCAGTTTGAGAAGGTGAATTTTAATAGGTACTTCTTTATTTAACTATACTATCATAGAATCTCTTACAAGTTGGCCATGCAGTGCAATATCTGCTCTATTGAATAATGATCAACATCTTCTTGGGTCATTGTTGATTGATAATTACCAAAGAAGTGAAAAGATGTCTCTATTTTGTGTTTTCTTATTCTACAAAAGAACAAAACGCTTGTTTCAATTTATCCAAGATAATCTTACTTTTATAATCACATAGACGAGAGCCGGTGTAAGATGGTCAGCTCCTGGTGCCTCTGATAATGAAGATAGCAGGGCCACAATGGAGTGAAGACAGGACTGTACACAGCGCACCTTGTCCAGAGGGGCCTTGTACGCGGGCAGTTGGGCCAGTGAACGTAGTGCGGGGGCCCACACCGCAGCACGGACACCTAGAGGAGGTAGACCAGCGCGACATGCAGATAGACGAGTGATGTGCTCACGAAGGAGTCTAAAAAAAAAGAATTTTTATATATACAATCAAAGAATTATGAACCATAGCTGATCCAAATCATTCATGATTGTTTAGTATTTGGAACCACTTTGAAACGATTCTGTGAAATTTTTCATGTCATGGGCCAGAAGTTCAATATACTATAGGACTTCTGAAACGCCTTCCACGTGACGAATCAGACAAATAGAAAATGTCATACATATAAACAATTTTCTTGATCTCCTGAAAAATCTTGATGAATGCACATAGGAGGTTTCATAAACTCACAGATAATATGCTAGTACATTTAGACGTTAATTAGCATTATTTAAGATAATTTGAATCCTGTGTAGAAATTTTAACCTAAGAGTATTAGAGGTGGTTGATAGATTGATGGTTGTGTCTCACATTTGTGAGTGAGGTCTGTGATACAAATCTTGCAGTCAATCTACTCCAACTTCATGATACAAGCTATTGCTTAATGTGAGGATGTTTACGGTGTATTAAAAATGAAAACAAAAAACTTACTGATCTCTGAGCACGTCTCCATCTCCATTAGGAAACATTGCCTGCAGATAGACTCTGCTCATGACAGTCCTTTCCACTGTGAGAGCCGCCTGTTCAAGTTCCCACTCCGAGGCACCTGAAAACAAATGCATAAAAGTATACGTAAGAAAAACAATTAAATAAGATTTTTGTTGAAACAAAAATTTACAAAACATTCAAATAGCATTTGTTACGTAGATATTTGTTAGATATTACAGTATAGATTATATGTATAATTTAAATTCACCAGCCCATGCTTCCTCCCTGGCCATATCGCTGTTAACGGAGGCTAACGTCTGTGCCAACAGATCTCTCTTCTCATCCGAAAGTCCAGTCCTCAGCCGCTCTTGTAGACTGGCCAAGCGACCCTCTCTTCCGGCTAAGGACACTAAGGCACGACCGGCTGCTACGAGACCAGCCTGACGTAGGGCTTCGGAGCGATGCCACTCTGTCTCACTGAAAACGATTTTTCAATAAATTATTTATGTCACAGTCACGCACAGCCATTTCTATCATACTACGTAAATGATTTTTAAACTTCTACTACTACTATACCACCACGGCATATCCCACAAGTGGGGTAGCCAGCAGATCAGCTGCACGTAAGAAACATGCAAACTGTCCTCTTCGTGCCAATATAAAATCAAGACATTCAGGATGGGTGGCAAGCCTCATCGCTGAATTTAAGATGTAAAATGTCTTATTTTTTTCGAACACCTGCCTTTTACAGGACACTCGAAAACTTACGCAGAAGAGTGGGAGAACAATTCTTTACCGGGTGCTCCACGGGATGATTTTTAAAACGTGTCAAAAATAATTTACATCTTAAATTTAGCGACATCTACAATTTTGAATATCTAATTTATTTGTTGAATGAATTGAATTATGCACTGTGATATACAATATCTGTAATAATCCTTTACATAGCTTATCTGGTGTCGCCAGATAAATAGAAAGCGTCCCAGATATCTGATGGTACAGTATCAATTTGACAGGAAAAGAAAAAGAATTGTGAAGTATCATTTGATACAGAAAAATAAAGTAACATATTACATGAGCTTGTGTTTGAAGCATATTAACAATTTATATTGACCTTGAATTGCACTAGCAACATAAAAATAATTTATTACTACTCACCTCTGTATGTGTGCGATGGTATAAATGAGAGATCTTCTACACCTCGCTAGGTATGACAGGTAAGGTCTGCGTGACCTGGCGTCTCTTCTCAACGCCTGAAGGGGGGGAGTCTGAGCCCACTCGGGACTGGGGAGGTACGAATCTCCCGCTAATCTTAAGGCGCACATCAGGGATATAGCACCATCTCGCTGAAAATGATAAAATCAAAAATTGACTATAAAAGTTTAAATAATAGATGCACTTGCTCAAATAAAAAAAATCAAGTGCCACCTATTCCTGTGTTCACATACTCAGCTTGTGTTAAATTCACTACGCATACAATTCCTTACGCATGCTGCTCTCCGGTTCAATATTGCGCTCAGCACATGTCCATCCTTAAAAATTTTGTCTACATGATCGAGCCATTTGATCTTTGGACAGTCAAAACATTGTTTTTTTACCAGCCATTTAAATATTTTATTTGTCATTCTGTTCATTCTTTTCACATGTCAAAACTACCATAACTTATTCCTTTATTCTACACATTTCTTAAATAACACTACTTTTATACATTCAGACATTTATCACAAATATTTTTAACATCAACACATTTGTACTGGAAGACACAATCCCAACATGCAATATCGAGGTATAGAAATAAGTCTCGCTTGGGGAGTCAGTCTAAGCTCTCTTCTAAGTCTCCGATATCCTCTAATACTATTAATTAACTCACCCTTGCAGACAGTTCTATGCTGTGTGGATCCATGCTGGACAGCACCTGCCTTAGTTTCTTCTTTAGAACCTCACACTCTACGTCCATAGCCAAGTCACTGCAACAATAACAACACAGCCAATTACTACTAAAATCTTACTATTGGCAGAGACAATTCCAGCATTTTTTTTTTCAAAAATAAGAATTGGTTTACTTTGACACAATCTGAGTATAAACTAAAATACAAAAAAAAAAATCATTGAATACAAATGGATTTGGACAAAAAGATGTGAAATTATTCATTGTAATAAACATTCAAGCCGTCCTCTCTGTGCCAACAGGAAGACCTCATCGCTTTGAATTTAAGATATAAAATGTCTTTTTTTTCACCTGACTTTCGAAAAAGAGTGGGAAACCTATTCCATGACTTTTAGAAGCAAATAAATTTATCCCCATAATCAATTCAGAATTGGTGAGATACTCTGCCATCTATTCTGAATGATTTATAAGACCTGAGAATGTCATATACATGATTATTTATCAATCAAACCAAATAATAGCAATGAAAATATTATATTGTCTCACCTATGCATCACAGACTCTCCATCGCTCACGTTTGTAGCATCGTCCGGATGTTGTTGCGTACCCAACTGCTGGCTGCCCCTATTGCCTCCGGTGAGACTGTTTACGTTATTAGTGTTATTACTGTTGCTGCTCCCGTTCACGGCACCAGCCGATCCCCATTGCTGCCCGCCCGTGTCGGAGTTGGCAGCCTCGCTGCTCGACGACGAAGCCTTGCGACGATACTTTGCGAGGATGTCTTCCGTCAGGTCTGGGGAATACAAAAGAAACACAAATGATAGAAAAATTACTAAATGACAGAATATAAAATATTCTATTATTATAGAAAAAATAGTTCTCTACTCGGTTAATTTTCGAGTGCCCTGCTTCTCCATGTGTGTAGAACATCACATATTAGACAGCATTTACAATTCAGCGATGCAATATACCTTCCATCCTGAATGTCTTAATTTTTTGTTGGCATGGAGAGGACAACTTGCAGATTTATTACATGTAGTTAGTCTGCTAGTTATCTCACTTGTCGTCATGATATAGATAAATATAGATCTTACCATGTACAGGTTTATTATTGTGTTTAGGCTGCTGTCCTTCTTCAGAATTTCCCCTGGATATGCTTCCAATGTTGTTCTCCGCATCCGCATCAGACATCTTTGCAGCGCCATCCTCACTGCAATATTGCTGAGTGCCTCTCTTACCTGTCAACAGAGAAAACAAAAAAGTAAAAAACTGAACTAATTATGAAAAAAACATTTTTTATATTGTACTTACTACAAATTATGAATAGTAGTAATCAAGATGGCTAAGATACTTCGTATACCAGAAAAGACAACTAAGATCTTTGGAGGTTGTGAGAGAGGGCAGAAGAGGACAGATCACTAATTCAAGGCAGAGAGGACAGATCCTCAGACGGCCGTGTTTCTGAACACCAATTCTCCCAGCCAAGTATATTTTCTTGGTCATTCTTTCCTCAATCATTATTTCCACATGCCCAAACTAAGTGAAATTACCACCGTCACTTTGTACACTTTTTGCCTTGATAAAAATTCTTTAGGACTCACCGAAACCCGCAGCCGATGCAGCGAACCCTCGACTCCTATTTTTGAAGCTCTTTATCTTGTTGAGGATCTGTCCGCCCGACCTCTTCATGTTGTTCTTGAGGTCTCCAAAGTTGAGAGTGCCCCCTTCCGGACCCAAGTCCTGTTCTGGGTTGCCACTGTGAGATGCACTGTGATTAAATCTGCGATGCTGGTGTCTAAAACAATGAACAATCAATTGAATAACAAAAGAAATGTCATAATAAACAAATGAAGCGTTACAAAAAAGTTCAGAGGTAGACTTAAATCACCAATTTGTAGATTTTCTAGTCGAAATTTGCCATTACGAATTTTTTTAAATTTGAAATAATTAATAGAAAATTTAGATACATACCTGTGACTCTTTTCTGCTGTTGAGTCAAAGCTGATACTCTTCGGAATAGCTCCGGTAGATGCGTTAGGCTTCAAAGATGTTGAAGGAGTCAAATTCCTCGGCAAAGTAGCCGCTCCGGTAGCGTTACCGCTCGGTGGACCCTTTGCCATTCTCACTTCGGTCGAACTCAAAATTGAAACGTGCCCCAGTGTTGGAGAAATTCTACGCTCCGTATTATTTTCAGATATGACTTCTTGAGTGGTAGAACTTTTATCGGACGTAGGCGTAGAATCATGACTATTCATCGACATTGCGTTTAAAGATATGGTACTGCCGCTTTGTGATGTGGGATCAACCTTCGACGAACCTGACATTTTATCAACTCTCGACGAACTTATATTAATAATCGAAGTCCTGCTTTCTGAAGAAGATTTTAACACTTTAGATATGGTATTTGTCAACATATTTGTGTTAGACGAAAAACTATGTTGCGTCATTACGCTTGAAGAAGATGTCATTCTCAATAAAGAATCATCTCCGGCGTTATCTTTGAAAGCGAGACCGTAATCATCATTGCGACTGTCTTGGAAACGATCGGAAAAACCGTTTAATCCATTATTTGACGACGTATTGAAAGAAATATCACTAGACATCGTGCTACTGTAATCTTGATTCGACAATTCATCGGTACCGTTCAAGAAAGGCATCATGCCGTTCAAATCAGATATCCCGGAATCGTCTATATCGGACAAATTACTATCCACTCTTATCGGTCTAAACATTGAATCAGTATTCGACCGTTTCATATCGCCAAGATTGTTACTGTTATTTAAGGCAGCGATATCTTCTTGCGATGTCGATCTTTTGTTGTTTCCATTCTTGGACGGTGTGCTGGTAGGTTCTGGTCTTGCTGATGGAAACTTTTGGCAAGGATCATTGAGCCATCTGCTTGTGGCATTGCTGTTCATCGGAGGTACAAATGGAGATGAAGAGGAATGGAACATGCCGTCAGGTGTGGAGATACCAGACTCAAGAACTTGATTATCGAGGCCGCCGTTTGTCCTGCAATCAATAAAAAAAATTCAATGCATCTTTTTGTAGAAGCTAAATGTATTATAAAGTAATTTTATGCTCAAACTTAGAAACACAAGCCCGTGATTGCTTAGTTAGATTCTTCTTTTATTCTTTTAGTATTCCACTTACGAAAACTGGGTGGTAACAAGCCCATTGCATTCATAATGTTTAATTTACACACGCAACATATGCAAATCAAGGTCATTTAGAATTCAATAAACTCACCAGCGCGATAAATTCGAATATTTTATATGATCACCCAATACTCATCATTCAACATACATACTTGTTGAGAGACTTTTAATTTTGTGCATACCTGTTGTTACTCTGCATAGTGAAATCAAAGGGTATGATATGATTGTGCATGGATCTCAGAGGCAGAGGATAGCCACTTATCTGCTCTCCAGGGCTGTCTCCATCGAGGAGAGGCTTAGCCAGCGCCAAGGGGAACTCTCCACCAATCTAAAATCAACACAATGTCAATAGAATATTCTGGAAACTAAATTTTATCTACCAGCCTAAGCCGATTTGTAAGCATTAGGACACCTTTCCTGTTTCCAATTTAAGAGATTTTCACATTCTGCCCGTTGTGTAGATGGTAGGTAGCTGAACTGGGTAGTTAAATTGTTGAATTCCATATATCACTTTAAATAAAAAACTATAATTTAAAATACTGTATCGCTGAGCTGATTTTGTTTCGGTCTTCCTGTGAAGTAGTATTTTTCGATTCATCTCATTTTTCCTTTTGCATGCAGACTCTCCACTTACTGATGTTTATCTTGGGCCATGCAAAGAGCACCCAGAACAAAAGGTCTTGTTATTTACTAGATCATGTCGCTTCTTTACTTCATATATATACAGAAAGCATTTTTTTAAAGTATACTTACATGAAATCCATTAACGGTGACATCGCTAGCTTCGTAACCAATACCGTTGAGAGCTTCAGGGGGCCCCACGTGTTCGTGATAACCCATAGGTCTTCTACTCTGCAACATACTAACACCTCCTCCGCTGGTCGAAGACGCAGCAACATTGCTCTGAATTCCTCCAGTAATATTGGAGTCGAGTCTCATTGCTGAGGCAGTATTAATAATGCCCGTGGATGACGGAGAAACTACCCCTATGACATGTTCACCATCAGCGGAAACGAAGGCTGCTAAAACTCCGGCGCCCGTTGCCTCGTTGCTACTGTCACTGCTCGAAGACATTTCCGTATAGAGGGATGACGACGAAGGGCTGAGTAAAATAAAGATAATATTTATTACTACTTTAAAATCCAATTTCGCTCAGGTAATTATTATCAATATGTCATAATTCACTTACCCATTAAGACTTTTTCTAAGCACCACGTCTCCAGGGAACGGTTCAGGATCACTGAGAAGACTCGGAGCAACAACTGCAATATCTCCTGCAAGACCTCCGCTAGCATTACTGCTGGAATCACTTCCATTATCACTCGCTGGCATGAGATCTTTGCTGCTTCCACCTCCCATAATCTTGCTTCCTTTAATACCAGCAATTCCACTAGCGGCGCCGCTATTATTCATACCACTCTTATTAATGATGCCGGTGTTTGCTGCCAAGCCTGACGAGGGTGGAAGCATCATGTTGTCAGGGTGTGCTTCGTGCGCCGATCCTGCAGACATCTGCTGGCGAGTGTTGAGAAGAGCGTCACGGTTTATATTCTGAAATTGAACAATGGTAATTATTAGTATTTTTTCACCGAGTCCCTGGTAAAAAATACATCTCCCACTCTTGTATAAAAGTTTTTAAGGGCTTTTAAAAGCTTCTTCTTCTTCTAGGTAATTTATATAAATCATTTAATAGGGCCAATTCTGAATCTTAATGAACTAACTAACTAAAGAGTTGATTAATATTAGTTACTATGTAGTATTCAGCATTAGTTATGAACTATAAACAACTATAAACTCGAGAACCACCAAGTGCAAACGGTAAAATCTATGGGACAAACTAATATTAGTCAGTGATGCCGCAATACAAAATGTTTTTCACGTTCCGATTTACACTTCTGGCAACAATTTAATAGTTGTCGTACGTGAAAATTGTGAAATGTCAGATTTGCCAATATATTTTGGCGTTCGTATTTGCGTCGGTGGTGGTGTAATTTTACAATTTATACATGCTAAGAGTTGCCCTAAAAATATAAATTTTTACTTTTAATTGAAAAAACAACTTAACACTTCCAAAATATAGCAATATTCTGCGGTAAAATGACAGCAAAATCACAATATTCGCACATTAAAAGTCGCGAATAAAATTCTTCCAAATCCAACTTATTTTAGTCGTCGGCTGTCAACTAAAATTTCATTCTGAATACGAAATCCATAGATTCTCGAAATTTATAGTTGTACTAAGGTGTCAAAATGAACTAATGAACTAAATTAGTACGGAAAACTGTGAATACGAATTAGAACTAATTATCATGACTCGACTATCTTCTCACACTTAGTTGACTTAGTTAGTGCAACTAAACTATTTTATGATTCAGAATTGGCCATAATATGTTCAATTCAGTGGTGATAAGATATAACACTGTAACCCACTTTTAAATTTATAATTTTTACTACCACGGAGAGGATAACCTCCAAGTTTATTACCAACATCTTTTTTGCTAGACTTTAAATGTCATGATACTGTAAAAGGCAGCTATTCATAAAAAAAATACATTAAAAACATTTAAAACTTTCAAGAATATAGGTACAATACAAGCGGTCCACACCGGCAGATAAGTATTTAAAAAAAATAGTTTTAGCAAATATCCCTATTTTTTGGAAAATATAATATAGCCTATGTCACCCGGGGATAGTGTAGCTTCCCAATAGTGAAAGAATTTTTCAAATCAGTTCAGTAGTTTCGGAGCCTATTCAATGCACACAATCAAATATTTTCTCTTTATAATATTAGCATAGATTAGGACGAGAAGAATCGACCCCAGCAGCCTTCAGAGACAGAGAATAAATTGGGACATTGCCAGGAAGAAGAAGAATAACTTTTTCCAGAGTTCCACAAGGTTGTATACTTTCCCCTCTACTCTTCTCTATTTTCATCAATCCAATCACTGAGCTTCTTCTGGGGTCTTATCACCTTTATGCCGATGACCTCCAACTATATATTCACTTTGATTTGAATAGTGTTGATATTGCCTTTCACAATATGAATGCCAATCTAGAGCATATCAGTCTATGGTGCAAAAACCATGGACTGCTGATCAATCCATCTAAATCACAAGCGATTATCATCGGTAGCTCTAGGAATCTATCTTCTATTAATTCGGTTGCTCCTTTACCATCTTTAGTCTTGAATGACTCAACCATACCTTTTTCTGATACAGTTAAAAATTTGGGTTTGTTCTTCGATACTAAATTATCATGGTGGAAACAAGTTAATGTAATCAGCAGAAAAGTATTTGCTTCACTGCACTCACTTAGAAGAATGCAGAATTTCGTTTCTGCAGACACAAAAAAAACTGCTGGTTCAAGCATTGATCCATCCTTTATTTGATTATGCAGATATATTATGTTATTTGGATCTTTCAGTGGACGGATTGAATAAGCTTGAGCGTCTTCAGAACACTTACATCCGTTATGTGTTTGGTCTGAGGAAATTTGACCATATATCTGAATTTCGTGAGCTTCTTGGTTGGAAGTCCATTCCTGAACGCAGAAATGTTCACACTCTTTGTCTTCTTCATAAGATTATCTATGATCCTACTATCCCATTGTATCTTAAGGAAAGGTTTGAATTTTTGAACTCTCATGGATTGCCTTTGCGATCATCTTCTAATAATCTCCTGGCTATCCCATCTCATCATTCAAGTTGTTACACAGAGTCTTTTACAGTCCATGGCGCCAGATTATGGAACCAGCTTCCATCAATGATCCGAACTTGTACGTCTTTTTATACTTTCAAGAGGAGGATCAATGGTCATTAGTCATTTGTGACGTTTATACCTACATAGATTCGTCTTTACACTTACATCTTTTTTTTCTCCTTTTTCTTGTGTATTCATTCACAATGAGCAGTCCTACCTCTTCCCCCTCCTTCCCCAACATGTGTGTTGCTTTATATTCCGCATTTATAATTTTTTTTTTTTGGTTTATTTATTTATTTTTCTCGTATGTATTATGGTATCTATTTATATGTATGTATTATATTTACAGTATGTATTTTAATATTTATTTGTATGTATGTATTGTATGTTTATAGATTACTATTATTTTTTTTTTTTTAGTAACTACTTAATAGAGTATGTATTATATATTTATGGTTTATATTTTAGTTTAGTTAGTTGGAAGATATCGTATCCCTGCGATAAACTCGCCCATTGTACAAAATTTTTCGTTTATACCTTATTGTAATCCTATTATTTTTATACAAATATTTTGTACAATAAAGTTTATTATTATTATCATTATTATTATTAATACCTTCAATACTATCCCACTTGAGGTAGATGCCGTAAAGAAATAAATAAAAAAAGTATGCGTGAGGCCTCGGTCTGGGAGTGGAAAGATGGCTGACAAAGAATGGAAGGAGTTGTGTGAGTGTAAAATAACATGTTGACTGATTAACTTACATTATGCGGACTGAACTGGTGATGTGTAGGAGTTCCCGTATCGAGTCTGGGCGTAATCAAATCAGATCTCCCAATACTATTGCATTCATCTATATCGACCTGGAATAAAAATTAACCGTGTTAATAAAGTTACTGTAACTGAGAGAAATGTAAACGATACTGAATTGAATTAACACCGTTCTGCTCTGGCCATAATTAAATCAGAAAATATGCACAATGCAATCTCTTTATTATTTTCTAAACATCAAATATATTTATGTTATGAATTTTTTGACACAATTGGATGTCGGGAACTGGATTTTACTTACTAGAAGACGTGTAGATGTCAATCATATTTTGATATAGAACCACTCTAGATTAATCATTCCAATTGATCACACTCCCTGATAGTCAACCTATTTAAATAGGTATTGTCGATTCATAAGCGTCGAGATTCTGTGTCGTGCACTCCTAAAGGAAGTTCACATATGTATGTGTATCATATAAAACATACCTACCTAGTTAATACCTATTCAAAAAGGTTGGCTATCAGTGAGTGTGATCAATTGGAATGATTAATCTAGAGTGGTTCAAAATATGATTGATCAAAATTTAAAAAAAAAAAAATATATTGTTTTCTACATAAGTACAATTGGGTTTATTACACACCCAGATTTGTCTTCTATTGTTAAAAACCATACACACCTCTGTCATTCTATCACTGTCAGATACGAGGGCGTCTGTACTCCAAGCAGATTCACTGGCTGTCTCTGAAGCATCGGGCTGTTGCATGGGAGGGACGACATTCACCACACCGCCTCCTGAACACAAATCACAAAACATATAAAGTGATTCATCATCTATTGATACCATAACATCATCAACAGAGAAGATAAGAGGAAAGACAAAATGATATGCGGTACTTTGACCTTAGCAGCAATTAGAGAAAATGTAAATATGACGTAGTACTGCAAAGATCAAGATTGCAAACAATGTTCAAAAGATATTAACAAAATACGCAGCACGCCACGATACAGGGCAACCTAGTGAGGCTGCTGCAACTCAATTGTAGCCAATTGATGATATATTGTCTCAACGTTTGTACATTGATATTGATTGAATAAAGTATTTATTATCGAAAAAAAATTGTAGTTACTTCAAGTTTCAATCATATTTAATAAGACACATTTTTAAGTTATCCCGTGGAGCACTCGGCGAAGAATTGGTCTCCCACTTTTATCCGTAAGTTTTTGAGTATCAACATTTAGGTGTTGATAATAAAGATATTTTATGTCAATCTACTACAGTTAGTCTATTTGTGTTGTGTACATACCGGTTAATATATTATGATGCTGAATAACGACATTTCTATCTACTACAGTTAGTCTATTTGTGTTGTGTACATACCGGTTAATATATTATGATGCTGAATAACGACATTTCTATCTACTACAGTTAGTCTATTTGTATTGTGTACATACCGGTTAATATATTATGATGCTGAATAACGACATTTCTATCTACTACAGTTAGTCTATTTGTATTGTGTACATACCGGTTAATATATTATGATGCTGAATAACGACATTTCTATCTACTACAGTTAGTCTATTTGTATTGTGTACATACCGGTTAATATATTATGATGCTGAATAACGACATTTCTATCTACTACAGTTAGTCTATTTGTATTGTGTACATACCGGTTAATATATTATGATGCTGAATAACGACATTTCTATCTACTACAGTTAGTCTATTTGTATTGTGTACATACCGGTTAATATATTATGATGCTGAATAACGACATTTCTATCTACTACAGTTAGTCTATTTGTGTTGTGTACATACCAGTTAATATATTATGATGCTGAATAACGACATTTCTATCTACTACAGTTAGTCTATTTGTATTGTGTACATACCGGTTAATATATTATGATGCTGAATAACGACATTTCTATCTACTACAGTTAGTCTATTTGTATTGTGTACATACCGGTTAATATATTATGATGCTGAATAACGACATTTCTATCTACTACAGTTAGTCTATTTGTATTGTGTACATACCGGTTAATATATTATGATGCTGAATAACGACATTTCTATCTACTACAGTTAGTCTATTTGTATTGTGTACATACCGGTTAATATATTATGATGCTGAATAACGACATTTCTATCTACTACAGTTAGTCTATTTGTATTGTGTACATACCGGTTAATATATTATGATGCTGAATAACGACATTTCTATCTACTACAGTTAGTCTATTTGTATTGTGTACATACCGGTTAATATATTATGATGCTGAATAACGACATTTCTATCTACTACAGTTAGTCTATTTGTATTGTGTACATACCGGTTAATATATTATGATGCTGAATAACGACATTTCTATCTACTACAGTTAGTCTATTTGTATTGTGTACATACCGGTTAATATATTATGATGCTGAATAACGACATTTCTATCTACTACAGTTAGTCTATTTGTATTGTGTACATACCGGTTAATATAATGATGCTGAA
The DNA here is from genome assembly GCA_947579605.1 of Athripsodes cinereus. NCBI lineage: Eukaryota > Metazoa > Arthropoda > Insecta > Trichoptera > Leptoceridae > Athripsodes > Athripsodes cinereus. Next base: position 15,349,575 of record OX388325.1, on the reverse strand, counting down.
TAACGACATTTCTATTTACTACAGTTAGTCTATTTGTATTGTGTACATACCGGTTAATATATTATGATGCTGAATAACGACATTTCTATCTACTACAGTTAGTCTATTCGTATTGTGTACATACCGGTTAATATATTATGATGCTGAATAACGACATTTCTATCTACTACAGTTAGTCTATTTGTATTGTGTACATACCGGTTAATATATTATGATGCTGAATAACGACATTTCTATCTACTACAGTTAGTCTATTTGTGTTGTGTACATACCGGTTAATATATTATGATGCTGAATAACGACATTTCTATCTACTACAGTTAGTCTATTTGTGTTGTGTACATACCGGTTAATATATTATGATGCTGAATAACGACATTTCTATCGTAGGAACTTTCTCCAATAGTCTCAGAGTCTGACGCCAACACGTCTGTACTCCACGTGTCCGATATGATGCTGATTGTCTCGTCACCTTCCAGGAGTTTCTATAATACAAATTTAATTTATTTATATTGATATTTATTTATTTATTCTTTTTGCACATCATCATTACATAACAGTGTTAACAAAATAATATAAAATTTTAGAAACTAGGACGATGTGCAGTGGCGAGATTATCACTATAAAGTGATTTCTTCCATCTAACCACATATCTTTGATGCGATCTTATAAAAATTCAAGGAAACAATTTCTAAATCCCTGGCCAAACCTGAGTCTTGTCAGCCATTAACCCATTCTGGCATTTTTATAATGTAACATAATTTGTTAATTAAAAACCTTCACACTAAACTTCACATAAAATGAAAATGGTACAACATAGAACTATAATTTTTATTTGTTATTTGGATATTTGTTTAATCTCAACTAAGTTTTGGAAGGGTAGGTATGGTATATTTTTGAAACATTCTGAGATGTGGAGAGCGACCAAGCATTTTTCACATTCCCATCGTGGTTCACTTTACTTGTTCAGTAATGAACACTTTTAAAAAAAATGGACGGGTTTTGTTTGACAGGATTTGTCTAGGGAAATGTGCCCATTGTATAGCCTATAATCGTAAAGGGCATGCTCCTCCAGATGCCTTTCCTTGTCTCTTGTATGGTGGTAGCGTAATATTCTCTAATATGCCTTCGCTATATGCCTACCTTTGCACATTAAACATATTTTTATGTAAGGCATAGGTATTATACGAGGCCATGTTGACCAAACAAAAAATAAATAGATTTGTATCCTTTTTTTATGCATAAAATGTTTACACAAAGGCAGACTGGCATTTTGCCGGCTTTGTGTGTCAATGGGTTAACAGAGGTTTTCACTACATTGTTTTCTTTATCTTCTCTCCATATTTACTGTCCTTCCTCTCTCTCCCTTTTGGTGCACTTATAGCTATTGATAATTTATACTCCATTGCGGAGCACGCTAAGTGATAATATAATATTCTCACTGTATGTATTATAAATTAAAGGCAATATAATATGTATTTAATTCTGGTAAACTTTACTTGCTTTTAACTTAATTTGATTACTATGCTGCTATTAATGTTTTTAAATTTAAAAAAATTGTACCCACCTTAATTTCAAATTTACAGAATTTATCTTCAATATCATTCCTTGCTCTCTTCACCAACTTGGCCTGCTTGATGGCGGCCTGAGGATTCAGGGGAGCATTCGAGGGGAGTCTGCAAAATGAATACAAACAAAATGGTCATGTTTATCCATCATCTATCCCTCGGAATGGAACACCAAGTCAACCTGTTCACGATGCAAATCTCTTACACTTTTTACACATTCATACAATCTCTCATGCAAATACAAAAATATATCAAACAAACTTTGTCGTCCTTTTATCACTGTCGATTGATGTGGCACGGTGGTAACGCTCTGGCCTGTGAGTCACAAGGTCCCGAGTTCGATTCTCAGCCAAGGTAAAATGAAAATTATGTTTTACAAATATTCTTGGATCCGGGTGTTACATGCATATGTGTTTAGTGCATTATGTGCGGACCCATAATAAAAGATTATTTAATAAGTTTGTAACTAACTCAGTCTGTTCTTGAAATGTTTATACATATGTTTCACATGTCATGTCTATCGCTACTTATTTACACACATTGTATCCACAGCACTCGTCTCACATCTGCTCATTTCTCCGTATCTTCTCATTGAAGTTTAATTGAATATAAATTGTACCTGTGCGGTTGAGGCAGGGCTAATCCTTGTGGTGCATTATCCCCCTCTGTGACTTGTGAAGAGGGAGTGTCTCTGCCAGATATGTTGGGGGAACCACGACCACTTACGTTAGCAGACACCTGGAAATATACATGTTTTTCAAAAGATGAATTTTGATTTGTTATAAACCTTCTGACAGTAACACAGTAAATAAGAGAATAGTATCGTTCTCTGGCGCCATCTAGTTTTGCAGCTTGAAAATCAATGAAAGATTGTCAACAGCCTCTAACACAATCATAAAGATGGTTGCTGTTAGTTAACACGTTTCCTCAACAGATGTTGAACATAGTAGTTTGAAACAGTAATTGATGGGATTGGTGAATGTACCATGGGTAAAGTGCACTTAAACCAGCCTAAACCGATTTGTAAGTATCGGAACACTTCCCTGTTTTCTACTGAAGGGAGTTTGCAATCTGTTGGTTGTGCAGATGATTTGTCTGTTGAGTGGAATTCTTAATATAAATATATTTGTAAATATAAAAGTGTAGAGATATATGTATTTACCATATCACTGAGATTATCATTTTGATCCTCCGTCTCCATCTCCAGACTGGATGTCACGCTGTGGTTACTGGCTGCTTCCAAGTTGTCTGAAGTATTACCGATGGAGCCTTCATCGTGTGATAAGGAGAACCTGTAACAAATGACATGTTTGTCATTATCCAAATTTGAATTCCAGATTCAATTAAAGTAAGAAATAAACGACGACCGGTGTGGCGTGGAGGCTAACGCACTTGCCTTTGAGTCACGAGGTCCCGGGTTCGATTCCCGGCCAGGGCAAAATGAAGAATGACCTTTTTCAAATTGTCCTGGGTCTGGGTGTTACATGTATATGTGTTCAGTGCATTGTATATATGTGTATCGTCGTGTTAGTACCCATAATACAAGATTCGCATCTTAGTTTGGGACTAGCTCGGTCTGTGTGAATTGTCTAAACATGTTATGTTAAATGTTAAATATTGGTCATCGACACCATTTCCTTTCTGCACACTTACAATGTTTCCCAGTGGATAGGATAAATCTCTCTCTCTCTCTCTCTCTTTATCTTTTCTGTATGTTTTTGAGTGTTTTGTTAAATCCTGGTTGGGTCATGTTATGAGAATATTCAGTGATAGTTGGCCAAAGACAGCACTATTCTTTCGTGTCACTATCCACAAACATTTCGGTGGCTCAAGTGTCACTCTTTCACAATACATGACAACTAACTTGCTCCCGAGAAGAGCGTTGAAGGGCGTGATGAAACATTACAAATAAGACATTTTACCTCTCAAATTCAGCAGTGTGTGAGTGAGCAACTGATTTTGAATGTCTTACTTTTTATTAGCACAGAAAGAACAATTTGGATGCTTGTAACATGTAGTCAGTCTGCTGGTTACCCTACTTGTGGGATATCTATGATGATAAAGACAGATAGGAATGTATGGATTATCGCAAGAGAAATCTTTATCCAATATGATATTCAAAGTAGAAGGTTACCATTTATGTATATATTTATAATTTATTATCCATTTGTACGCATATACCCTTGATCTATTCACTGTATGATTAATTGTACCTGGTCCTTTTCTCCTGTCCTCTATGCTGATCACCCTGCACAACACCTCCGGGTCCTCCGGTCACTCCTACAGCCTCTGTCCCATCGCCCACAGAACCCCCCTGAGCCTGTAGAGGTCTCGGGTCTTCTGCAGTCACACCAGAACCTCCCTCTAAGAGTGGCACCACAGGGAGACCTACTCTTCTCATTGCTACGCCTGCATAGTGCCATTCTAGGACTTTGGATTCGGGCACGAGACCTGGAATTAGAAAGAACATAAATATATTTTTTATTATCATTTTATGAGCGAAACATTATTTCTTTAAGATGGATAATATTGAAAAAAAAAAAACATTGCTTTACATTGTCAAACAGGGGCTGAGCTCTTTCGTTCCGGAGACACAGAGTGTTGTTTTCAATTTTGGAAAAATTTGACATGCATACTTTCGGGCATAGCTTTTGAAATATATTGTATAACTTCTTCTATATAGTGCCAAATGAAAACCAAGAGATTGTTTTACTATTATTAAAAATTAAATTTGCAGTTTTCTAAGCACATAAAATAGTACATTAGTACAATTAGGTGCGATTACACTAACACACAGTGTCAACACGGCCATCAAAAATTTTAATTTGTGAAAAAGTAGTCAAAACAGGGATTCCTCAATGCTAAGTAATAATGGATGTTTCATTTTACCTATAGGTTCATAGGATGTATCTCCCTGCAGTTTAATGACCAGGACTTCCTGGCTATCGCCTTTGCCGGAGTTAGCTCCATTGCTTCCATTGGAATTACTGCCATTGCTGTTACTGGACCCTTTCTTCTTCGCAGGAGACGACGATGCACTGCTTCCGTTTGTCCCGTTATGTTTACCCTTTAATGTGGAAGATTTGGGCTTTTCCGCTTCTCTGAAATTAAAATACAGTATTTGTTAAATTAAACCCTCTTTCACAGTGTACCGTTCCTATGACAACGATGTCGGAGCGCGGGGAGTGTCGTGGAGGGAGGTGGCGCAATTGGCGCAGAGATGCTCTGAATGGAGGAGGCTGGTTTCTGCCCTGTGCTCCCGAGAGGAGCGTTGAGGGCGAGATGATGATGATGATTTGTTAAATTAATATCTCTCTTTACTATCACCACATCTCCTACAAGTGAGGAGTGTATATAGCAGCAAAATCACATTGATTTATATATTATGCTGATGACAAGATGATGATGATTTGTTAAATTAATATCTCTCTATACTATCACCACATCTCCTACAAGTGAGGAGTGTATATAGCAGCAAAATCACATTGATTTATATATTATGCTGATGACAAGATGATGATGATTTGTTAAATTAATATCTCTCTTTACTATCACCACATCTCCTACAAGTGAGGAGTGTATATAGCAGCAAAATCACATTGATTTATATATTATGCTGATGACAAGATGATGATGATTTGTTAAATTAATATCTCTCTTTACTATCACCACATCTCCTACAAGTGAGGAGTGTATATAGCAGCAAAATCACATTGATTTATATATTATGCTGATGACAAGATGATGATGATTTGTTAAATTAATATCTCTCTTTACTATCACCACATCTCCTACAAGTGAGAAGTGTATATAGCAGCAAAATCACATTGATTTATATATTATGCTGATGACAAGATGATGATGATTTGTTAAATTAATATCTCTCTTTACTATCACCACATCTCCTACAAGTGAGGAGTGTATATAGCAGCAAAATCACATTGATTTATATATTATGCTGATGACAAGATGATGATGATTTGGGAATTCTATCTGAAGATTTTAGGTTAGAACTCCACTGCGAACCTACGCTAATTTCAGGGGACAAATATATTGTTTTCTATTAGAATGTTGGAGGGCATATTTATATTTACAATAGACACAAAATTATATTATAAAATTAGGAACTGAAAGGACACTGTACACAGTTTGTTGAACATTCGCAATTTAGAAATTTCAAGATTAAAAATTAAAGAAATAAATACCTAAATGAAATGCAATCAAATAAAATTATTAAGGATTATATGGAAGACATTATAATTAATACAGTACCCAATGCAATCTACTTTTCACAAATATTTAACTATGAATGCAAAAATGTTATACTTACTGAGCAAAATTATTTTCCGGCAAACGTTTTAAAAGTGCCTGCAACCTCGAGATTTGATCCGGGTGTATTGTCTTCAGTATCCTACAAAGTCCTTCATCTTGCGACAAAACATTCTCCTGCATACATCCGTTATTATCAATTGTCTGCATTTCGCAACCGTCTGGCGTGACTCCGCAAGCCGTATCACTGTTCAAATCTTCGTCTGGCGAAATTCCGTTGCTGGAAAAACCTCGGTTAGCCTTTCCTTCAGAATTTCCATTTGCGATGCTGGTTTTGTTTTTCCTTTTGTTCCCGCCACCGCCGCCGCTGTCTTGGGATGATATTTGTAAATGTGCAAAGTCTCGTTCTAACGCCAGCGTGTTTATCTGTTGATCGTGCGGTGATGAATGATCTAAGCCGTTAGATATATTTAAAGGAAGTCTTTTGAGTAATGAAACCTGAAAACAATTCAAAATCTTCAATTAAGGGAAAAATGTTATCTACTAACTCAGTATCCGTTTCCTAGCCTCCCTTCCTTTTTCCAATCCATAATCCTTACTACATATTGGGTGGATGTCAAATGTAATTCTAAATTTTATTTTATTTTTTCTGTTGGTATGTATTATTGATAATATTATGTACCTATAGGTATATTTGTTTAAATTAGACATAATATTACTATTATTACTATCTTTAAATTTCCTGTGCACATCATCACAGCTTTTGGCCAGTGCGATGTGCAAAGAGATACAATTTATACTAAGTAACACAATATTCACAACATTCAAAACAACAAAATAAAAATAAACAAAACAAACAAGCAAACAAAAGATCACCACAGAATGTTCGTTGCCTCAATTAACGCAAGGCACTCCCTGCAGGACAGAGAAAATATGTCACAGTTCTGAGCCAACAAATTAAAAAATACCATTGCCCTGTCGGCTGGAGAATTCATCGCCAAATTCGTTCTTCCATGGGTAGGATAGAACAACAAATGCCCCCGCGATCTATTGTAGGAGTATGATACGTAAAATGACAGCTCTGTCAAAATCATTGGATTATGACTTATTCCATTCAACACATTAAAAAATGTTTTGGTTAGATGGAAGAAATCACTTCATAGTGATAATCTCACCATTGCATATGGTCTTGTTTTGTCAACACTATTATAATATTATTATAATGATGATGTGCAAAAAAATATATAAAAATACCCTTCGTGTATTTAGACTAGTGTTGTGGAATTCTCAAGAAATAATTTTTGGAGAAATTTACCGAGAAATTTCTCGAAGTAGAGAATTTTCCGAGAATTTTTTTTATTTTTTATTTAACAGTATAATAATAATAATAAATACTTTATTCAATCAATCAATAACAATGTACAAATGTTGAGACAATTTATCACCAATTGATTGTGGAAACAAAAAAATGTTAGGTACCTACATAGAAAAAAGTGCTAATAACTGATGTAAAATCTTGATGTTTGACACCCCACATGCCCATATTTAAGTTAAAAAAAAATTGCAGGTACGCACATGGAAAAAAGTGATAAAAACCGCTGATTTGGGCCTTACTCAGCCCAAAAAATTTTGGATCAATCAGGTTGGCTGCGAAAAGTACTGGGTGAAAGATCATAATACCACTAAGAAAAATTATGGAGAGAAATTCTCTTTTTGAGTGTCCAAGTTAGAAAAGAAAGAATTTTCTCTTCTCACATCACTAATTTAGACTACTCACCAAAAGTTGCAGATCACTCCTTGTGAAAAGCGCCACATTTGCATTTATCACCGGTTCAGTCTTAATTGTATCATCCACCTCATCCAAACTATCACAGTCTTCTCTCTCCAACAACAATCCATTATTACTATCCTCTCTGTAGCTCTTCTCATCCCGAGAGCAGTCGTCAGGGACGGCCGAATAACTCTCGTCTTCCAAAAGAATATCCAACAGAGAACAAACACTCTCCTTTTCAAATCTCGAATACAGATCTCTCAATTTCCCATCGACTTCCTGATGTTTTATCAAACACAAAATTTGCAAAGTCTGCGCAACTTGGATCAAATTGAATCGTCCGATATTCGTGATGGGTATATCCGTGATTCCGTACGCTTCCGGATTCATAATCGCCTGACAAATGAAATTCGTAAAAACTAAATCTGTACAAATGGAATGCACGTCCTCCTGGGACACTCGGCCGGATTCCCGAAGAGCTATCGCAGTCTGCCGTACGACCCACGCTATCGTCGGAGGGAAACAGGCCCAATGTTCCGTCAAAGACGCTATGAACCTCCTTGTGGCCGTCACTAATGAAGACACAGTCCATTTTCTATACCGCGCTAACTTCTGTTGGTATTCAGAAGAGCTCCCGCTGGGTGAGCAGTACTTTTTAACCCTGAAACAAACAAACAATTTGGCAATGAAATTGATCTTGTATTTATCAATGGTTTGAACAGATGACGTATGATGATCATCTTTTTCATAAGCAACTTAAAATATTTCAAATTTTGTTTTTGCTTATAATATGGAGAAAGTGATATTCTTTCGATCTAACAAACAAAAAAATACTTCTCCTATATTATCACCGCATATTCCAAAAGTGGAGAAGCCAGCGGACTAATGCGCAGACTGTCCTCTCCGTGTCAATAAAAAAGTAAATAAGACATCAGGATGAATGACATGCATCGTTGCTGAATTCTTGATGTTACATTATTGTCTTACACATGACGTTTTACAAAAGACTTGCCTTTTACAGGACACTCAAAAATTTAGAGAAAAGAGTGGGAGACCAATTCTTTACAAAGGGCTCGACAGATTGAAAAAACAAAATAGCATACAAATTAAATATTTCTAAAGAAGCAAATATAATTTGTCTGAAGTTTTGTGGCTTATTTTTTTATTTCCATATATGGGTACCATATAATTCGACTTGAGGGAGGCAGAGCTGTGTTGGGAGGATGCAGGGGATCGGAGGACTTAGAGGATGAGAACTAGAAGAGCCGACCCCAAATTAATGGGATAAAGGCGAGGACAAAGAAGAAGAAGTCATATTTCAGTACCATGACAATGTATCGGCTTAGCTTTTGCCTTCAGTCACGGTGTCTCAGAGCTTTGACACACTGCATCTCAGAATAACACAAATCTTGTTATGGGATTATGTATTCTTGTTATGGGATTATGTAATCTTGATGTGGGATTATGTAATCCGGTGACTGACATAAATGATGTAAGTATGACAAAAAAAATGTAATGTAAAATCTCAAACACTCAAGGATGGTGGTATGTTGAGTAATAAAACATTGCTCAGATTCCACGTGCGAGACGCAAGAGAGATAAAAAAAAGACATTGGTTTTATTGTCGAAATGTGAAAAATAAATATTTGGACAATGATTACAATATAATTGATTATGACATCCATAAGACAATAACTACATCTTAATTGTGAGTAGTTTTACACAATTAATATCCACAGCCGTACTCACAAATGAGGAATAATTGCAATTCTAACAAATGGACCTACAACATACTTAGAAATAGGAATTAACATTATTCCAACTTAATGTCCCTGACTAAATTTATTCAGCTCAATACTACAACAAGAACTTCAAACCCATCACTCCTTCCTCTCTCCCTACCCTTTCCTTTTTGGTATTTCTTTTTCAGTATCTTTTTTTTGTTATTATTGTGTATTTGTAAGATTATTATTTTTTTCGAGAGACCATGTGGACAGGATGGCTGAAAACAAGATCGCCCACATTGCTGCAAAGAAGACACCGGCTGGCTCACGTTCACGAGGAAGACCAGCAAAAAGATGGAAAGATATCTGGTCCTAGGGTCACAAGAGGGAATCACTTCCGAAACAACAGATCGATGATCTATCACTCGAGGAAGAAGAAGAAGAAGAATTTAAAACACAAACGCTGTTAACTTTCACAGAATTTTGAAATGAACTTACTAAATTCATAGAGAAATGAATTTTCACAAAGTTGACACTGACAAAATAGAATCTCTAGAAATTAATATTTTATGAACAAGGATTTTCATTTACTCAAGGTTAACTAACAAGGTCTTGGTTAACTATATTTATGTAAATATACATTTTCTTTTATACCCGCTAGTCATTTGGTCGAATACACTCAAACAACAATGACCCTTATTGTTTTTATCTCTACTCTGTATGTGTTGTGTTGTATTGAGTGTAAACTATTAATAATAAATCACTCCATTATTATCATGTGATTGTTTTTTCAATAGTCTGTCAAGCGTATAAATTGTGTTACATTATTTTATGTTAATTATTTATTAGCCAAGCAAAACATAGTCATTTGGTATATAGGTATTACAAATAAATATATTAAATCAATATTTGACCAGTGAAGTTTGCGGATATTACTAATAAATCAGTATGTTTACAAATCTACCAGAAGAAAGAAAAAACAACAACATGAAATGAGTCAATCATATTATCATCACATCATAGAATATTATCATCACCAAATATGTAGACATCTCGATTGGAGAATGGAAAACCATATTTGCACACTTCAATATTGTGTAAAATCTAATCGGGAGAAGTGAGAAAGGCATCCCAGTACATAAAAGTTCTGGGCGGATCACTTTTGGTGTCTATGGACAACGAAATCTGCCAGTCTTACTGTCACGATAGGAGTGCTCGAGGAGATCAATCGAGTAACGTTTAATGAAAACCATAGAAGTAACCATATATTATTTTTGGAATCTCTTATTTTAGATCTCGAAAAGATCAAAATAAATGGCACCAAAACAAATTAAGTTTAACTTTTCGATTGCTAGTTTGACCAGTCAGTAAAAAAAGTTTAAATATTTATTGATGAATAATATTTAATTGAAAAGTCGTATTTTTACTATACTATCCTCTCACGCCATATCCAAATGGGGTAGACAGAGAAAACGAAATGCCATGTTGTTCTATTCTTACATATTTCTTTATCGTTCACTTTAATTTGTCTGCAACTTGAAAATATGATCCGCACGATCAAACCATGTGGTTTTCAAACATCCACACCTTCTTACAATCCTTGTTATAGACAAATACACACTTTTCATCTTTCATTATCATTTGCTAAACATATCCAAACCATCGCAACATATCTATATAGTAGTTCTATAGATGGTTCTTGTTGTTTACCTGTCCATGGCTTTATCGGGATCCACCAGCAGATACTCGTCCAGCTGAAGCAGAGGTAACAGGGGAGACCTGAGTGCCGCAGACAGGAAAAATCTGGCAGGACGGAACCCTTCCACCAACTCACTGTAAAGGCGGGAGAAACTGGAACTGCCGATGCCGATCATTCTGAAAACAAAAAGAAAATATGCTCATCACCATTTCAAAAAAACTGACACAAAATACATTTAACAATTTAACTTATTTGCTTATTTGAATCATTATTTGCTTATTTGAATCATGTTTTATATTTTTAAGATATACCTATTAATTTAGCGTAGAAATAGTTTTCTATGATATCGTTTTATTATATAGAATAGAATAATGGTATGAATAAATAAGCATCATTGTAGAGTTATTTAATAGTCATTTAATAATTTGAATTATGTTTTATATAATTAAGATATACCTATTAATTTAGCGTAGAAATAGTTCTTATGATATCATTTAATTGTATAGAATAGAAATAGAGTATGTATAATTAAGTATTATTGTAAAGTAATTTAATAATTATGTTTTATATTAGAACCTGTTGACAAGTCAACTTATATGACTTAACAGGACCATGTATTTTATGCCTATAATTGATACTAATAAATAAAAAATAAAAAAAATAAAAAACATTTAACTGTTTAATGTTCACATCATCGCAATTCTTCTACATGGCTGTGAGTCTTATCAGGACATAACCAAGATACTTAATACGTGGCTAAGTCTTGCTCCTTACTTCCGAGAGGAATGTTAATTTCCATGACGTAATTACGAAATTTACGAATTTATTTTTACAATTCTGTGCGCACAAGGAAAAAGGAAATGAATCGACTCGTCACCAAATTGAGTTTGTTGCATTTATCCCTAAAATATAGGGCATATGCGTCATGGAAAAAGGATGAGTCTATATTTGTACATTAGACACCATATTTCAATGTAAAACAAAACCCATATTTAGAATATTATAAGAACATTCCTTTTTTCCCTTCCCACGCTGGATTAACCATTGTTGAGGTTACATAATCTCTTTTCCTTGATTGATAACACTTCATTTTAAATTATTTAATAAAATTACTAATTAAAATTATTGTTTAATGTTACTATTGAGTATGATTAATGCGCAACTGGAAGTATAGATAGGTAGTATTTATCAGCACCTGATGATGCAAACTCAAGAGTACACGAAACTGGTTAGGTGTTAGTCATTCGCAATAGTAACATTAAAACAATAATGATAATTATTCATTTTTTTACATCATTATGTTCAGCATTTCCACTAGTGGGGTAGCCAGCGGACCAACTGCATGTAAAAAAACATGCAAGTTGTCCTCTCCGCACCAATAAATAATAAAATAATAATAATAAAAAGATGATTTGTATTTGGCGCTGTTTAATGGTCCCTGACCATCTCAAGAGCGCCGTGGCTTTTTAGTTAAGTTGGAAGCATTTTCTAGGTCAAACATGAAGTTCATGTAACGCTGCTTCCACTGCAAAGGACTCTCCATCTTTATTGGCATCAGTTCTCTGCCTCAGGCCATCCCATATCTTGGTCATGGTGTCGTACGTCTCTACGTTTTTGGGATGACTCTGGGGCCATCCACGAAGAGTGCAGATTTTCTCAATAGCCGACTCGAAGTCCTTCTTTTCGAGCGTTCCACTTTGGTTGACATCAAAGAAAACGTTGGACACATAGAGAAGCTTCTTCTTACGGAGATCTGAGATTGGCATCGTGGTAGACAAAACAGTATTTTTGTCTCTTTCACCCGCTGTGTTGTTGCGAGTAGTCGGTGTTGTTATCCTTCTCTGTTAAACTACTGGACATACACTGATCACTACACGCTGGCACTTGTATAGAGTGATTCCAGGAAGGGGTCGATTTTTTTAACACATGTTTTGGCAATAGAAGCGGGAATGTAATATTACGGGATATAAATAAACGGGAATAAAGATTATCGTTGTTGCATATTCAAAAATTGGTATGTGCAAAGATTTTTATTTAGGCATACTCTTTAAAAACTGTTCATTAGGGCATTAAAATTGTTGTTTGGACTTTTTATTGGCATGTGATATTATTCTTTAAGTATTGAATTTTTATATGAGATGCTAAAAATCACTTTATAAAATGGTTATGATGTCATTATAAGCAGTTTATTTTACCAAGGCTCAAGAGCGGAAGATACTAAGCTTTGAAAACAAGTGTCTTAGAAGGATTTTGGATGTCAAATGGTATGAACATGTCACAAATGATGCTGTGCACCGGCACACCCAGCAGAGACCTGTAATCTCCGTAATACAGGAGAGACGATGGTCCTGCCTGGAACATTTCTGAAAATGCCCAATGATAGTTGGCCAAAAAGAGCACTGTTCTTTCGTCCACAAGGGTTCCGTCGGCCCGGGCGTCCCTCTTTCACAATACACCGTTCCTACGACAACAACATCAGAGCGCACGGAATATCGTGGAAAGAGGTGATGCGATTTGCAGAGACGCTCTGAATGGAGGAGGCTGGTTTCTGCCCTGTGCTCCCGAGAGGAGCGTTGAATTGAATATTTTAGAAATGTCAAAACATTTATAAATTCACATACCCCTTTTTGAATATGATTTATGTTAGTTTATGGTAAATGGATCTATTGTGGATTCAAATCCCGTCTGGGGAAGTATAAAAAAAAGCGGCATTGTCTTCATAGAGCTTGTATTATGATCATGTAATAGAGATATTTGAGTGATAATAAATTTTTGAACTCCACAACGAATTTATCTTCAATTATGCTTTATCACCACCACTTTATCTTCATGTTGGGTAATTTAATTTACAATATAAAAGCTAGACTGTTATCTGCATTTGCGTAATATGATGGGCGTTTTCACCGCATTCCATGAAACGTACACGAGCACCAGTTTATACAGAGATAAAACAATGCGGTTAGATGGAAATATATCATTACAGATCGTATCAATTTCCCGGGTCCATAATCCAACAACCGATTCCTGTTTGTTTCGCTTGATTTTGTTCCTGTATTCAGCGAAATGAAGCGTATTGCACTAGGTCCGCACATCGTGTCCGAAGTGGGGTAGGCAGAGAGAACGGAACGCCAGATAGATCTATCTTTACACACTTCCTTCGCTTCCTCCACATTCATACAATTTCTTATAGGGTAGGTTGGTACAAGAGTGAGCAGTGTACAAGAGTACGCACTGCATATCTCTGGATCATTAGTAATGTTTTCTGATATCTTTAATGGGCATTTTATTCTAGAAGTTGAGCGCTTGTCGGTGTCCATTTTTTGCAAATTTTAGTCGATTATTAAAGATACTAGGTAAGAAAATCATTTTTTCACCCATTTGTTAAAAATTTCAGGCTTTTTAGAGAACGTGTCAAATAAAATCTATTTATGTTAAAACACATTTATTTACTTATTTCAATTTATTTGTCATTAACAATTGTACACTCACATGTTGAATGACGTCGTCATGACATATTGGCGGAAATTTTATAATATATTTATAATGTCCACTCTGTACAAGAGTGCGCACTAGAATTTTGTACAAGAGTGCGCACGCATTCTAGTACAAAATTCTAGTCACCACAAGTTTCGGCACCATAAGTTTCTCAGATACCATCAATTCACATCAAAACAAGTAAAGATACCAGAAAAAGACAGATAAACTACCCGGGGAGAAAAAAAGAAGATTCTGGGATTTCCATGACAAAAACTACATAGGATAAAATCAATTATTTCTTAACTTACGTGACTTTCAATAAATTACAATAATGGCTTGTGACAGCTGATGACGTCACGGAGTCCCATGTGTGTATGAGATTTAATCTGTGGTGCGAAAGTTAATATGATTCACTGTACTCCGTGACGTCACAGTGCCGCCATATCGTTTTTGATCACTCTGAGAAAATTCAATTTTTAAAATTTTTAAGAAAATAGTGCATGAAAAATTAAAATAAATTGTGGTTGTGTTTCTTTCATTTTTATTTACAATTTTATGTAATAAAAAAAAAAAACTGCAAGTGGCCCATTGTTGAACAAAAAAGGGAATATGAAACATTTCAAATTCGTATCACGAAATGTTAAATAATATGCTTTCCGTAAAAGGTATATAGGTATTTCCATATTTCCATAAAAGGCTAAAACGTACCACGTGAAAGAAAAAGCTTAAGGTGTTATCTCTTTCTAACTGCGTAGTTCTGACTATGCGTGAAAAAGAGATAAAGTATCATAACTCATGCTATCTCAGATAGTAAATTATTTCAAAGAAGAGCGTTGTCATGTAGGTATTATCCTTCCAACTGTCAGGGTTGCAAAATCACTCAATATTGGGTGGAACGCCTAAATAATACCTAATAATAAAAAAAACTGTCAGTGTCGTTTTTGTTACTTTTATCGTCTGACTTTCTTTTTTTCTCTTATGGCATAACATCCTACAAGGATAATTGTCATAACAATTCGTCGTCAGTTCGTCAGTAGCCTGGAGGTAGAGTCTCGGCCTCTTGAACAAGGGGTCCGCGGTTCGATCCCAGGTGCCGGCAAACTCCCCTTTCACGACACAAGCTTTTAGCTTACTGTGGAAGGTGTATAAAGTTGTATTTGAAAAAAAAAAAAAAAAAAAAAAAAAAATTGAACATGTGTTACGGCATGCCCTCCAAGCAAAAGCAAATCCATAGACAAGACCACGTGACCTTTAATGGTCTTTTGTTTTACTCATTTTTTCATAGTTCTATTTTTACATATTTATCGTTAGTCTTGAAAAGCTCGTCAAAGGTGTTGGTACACTGAAATCGCGATAGCGTATTTTAAATTCATGTCACAAAGAAACATAGAAATTCAAGTAAAAAAAATAATTAAAATTCGTATATGAAATTGAAAATTCGGCAATGGTGGGGGGTAGAAATTTGAGGGAAATACCAAATTATTAAATTGTAATAATTGAGACTAAAAAAAGGGCCACACATTTGATAAATAAAAAATCGCTAAGCTGCTGGCCCTCTCCCCTTCCCCCATCCCAAGAGAAAATCCAGGGTATGCCTAAGACAACCAATAAATATGCGCTTCTAATATAAAAAAAAATATTATTGTTCGTTTGTGAAATAAATAAAAAAACTACATGTTTCTACATATAACACAAGCTAAAAAAAAACATGGTTTTGGTAATTTTCAACTTTTGCTGGGTTACAGAACTAAGCGATCGATATATTTTTGTTCAGACTTTTATAGTCATTATAAAAGATATTAGCCGTCACGTCACAATATGAAATAGATGGTGAACATTATTGTTTATATACTAGAGCAGTTTCACCCGGTTTCCTTCAAGAAACAAACATCAAATTGACAAATACATACACACATGCAGACAACACAAATACTTTCCTCAGAAATGTCAAATATTTGAGGAAACTATATTTAAAAACTTTTGACTGACGATGAGAGCGGCAGCTCTTGAAAGCCGGTTCGCAAAATTAATAAATTCAACAGTGGAATAACTACATATCTTGTTTTATTAATATAAACTTCCACCAACAACCATCAGTCGATAAATTAAATTTTATGATTCAAATATTTTTGACAGTTCTATCCGTGTTGAACTGATGTGAAAAAAAATTGGTGATTCGTATAAATTTCAATACAAATTTGGTAGTACACTAATATTTCTGGCAATATATCGACTGTCTAGATCCATAACTCAACAAGTAGAAATGTCATACATTCGAATCACCATTTTTGTAAATTTTGCTATATGATCAATTTGAAATATTTATTTGTGGAATAGAAAATAAATTTTAGTTATGTACCTATTAACTAAATATTTAATATATATAGGGAACTGTGTATTTTTATAGTTATTGTTTGTGGAATTGAAAAAAGTGGAGTTGATTATAGGTATGTACCTACCAGGGATGTTGCGGATGTCGATTTTTACACATCCGCGGATGTGAATGCGGATGCGGATTTTCGAAGGCTCACATCCGCGGTTGCGGATGTTCAAGATGTTATAGAAAAAAAGTAGAAACTATCTTAGTTGGTAGGCCCCATGTGTGATGAAATTGTTGCTACAATAATATTATGATTTTTTTGGCGAAATTATTATTTGCAAAAATAAAATAAAACCGGCAAAAATAAAAACGCGTCGGATCTGTCACCAATTTTTTCGTTCCCATTGGTTAATGTCAAGTGCGAACGGCACACGCCATTCGCCGGCCCCGCCCCATTTCTTTCTTGTCGCAACTTACCTTACATCCGCATCCGCATGAACATCCGCATCTATTATTGCGGATGTGAATGCAGATGTCCAAATACATGCGGAAGCTCCGCATTTGCGGATGCGGATGCGAATATTCGCGACATCTCTGATATGTACTACCAATTAAATCAAATTTTTCGAAAATTTCGACTAGTTGATGTGTGCAACTGAACAATTGATACAAGATATAGATATACATAATATTTTTAGTCCAAAACCTGGCTATAGAATGAGATTATGTATAGAGTGTATTATTTTTTTCTCCACCGTGTCTCATTACGGTATTTATAATGTACATATAAACGTACGTACAAAGGGACACAAATATTTATCATATTGTACACAAGAGGCCAGACTGCCTAGTACACATGTCTATGTTAGACGTACAGTATACACATAACATTACCTATCTGACATAGATATATATATATATATATATAACAATAAATATATATTATATAGGTGACCTTGGTACCATGTACTGAATGAACAATACACACAATACCAACCCATGGTTAGATTAGCCAGTTCACTAAATGACTTGACGATTAGCAAAATTATTACAAATATTTAATACTAATACAACTAAAAAAATCAATAAATACGCTAAATCAATAACTAAGAATTCTCACCAGAGCCCGTAAACAAACCGTACTTAGCGATCGACTACTGGCAAATTTTTCGACAATCTACCTACATGTACCATATAATTATGCGTTATTGTTGCAGTTATTGTTGAAAATTCGTTTGTAGTCAATCGCCAAGTGCGCGTTTGTCTAGGGGCTCTGAGTACTAATGGGACACTGTAGACTCAATAAACACTTATGTATAATGAAACTAACAGACATGTATCTGTGCAGATTCTGCATGAATGAACATGAAACTCCTTTGCATCTACTCAAACCAATAATGTAAACGAGGGCCAAAACAATTGGCTCACACTTTCCTGATCAAGAACAGATCAAAGGAACTAACCCACACAAAATTTTGAATTTCTTTCAGATTTTAGGTGTGTGGGAAGACATCTAAGGACTAAATCCCACAATGGACTACATCTAGAAGTCGAGGTGGGCAAGGTCTTTGGATGGAAGAGAAAAGAAAATAGGCTGGTAAAATGGCAGCCTTCAATTGAATGGCAAACCGTCTCATAAAATCACAATGTTAAGTCAAATTTTCAATATTCTGCCTGACTGTTGCTAGCCCTATTGGTGAAATTTAGTATGTATATTTGCCACTATGGCGCTAAAATAGATTGTGTTTTACAATCCGGCTAAACCTCTGTTAGTCACTCAATTTATTATCAAAGTTTTACTAACTGCCAAACCCAGCCCACATTCGGTGTGAACAAGATTCGTAAAGTGTAGAATTTCGTATTAATGGAAGTCCCCAGACTTCTGCGGTATCCAGGTGGACGGTGGGTCTCCTTCAATAACCGCCAAGCTATTCAGATAACTGACTGATTGAACTGCGGGGCGGCGACATGTACATGCAACATACATCTATTTGTCGGAGAGAAGCTAACTAACTAGCTTCACCCATCAACACTCCTTTTGGGAGCACAGGGCAGAAACACCCCTTCTGCACCCCTTGTGTCATATTATGTGTCATTTTATGTTTATTAGTTGGTAAGAAAGGAATCCTAATTGGTTTGCTCATTGTTGTAGTTAATTGAAGTTTATATTTATTGTTACAACTGTATGATAATAGATATAATAAAAAGATTAACAACAAAAAATCCCCGCGACATTCTTAACACTCTGATATCACTGTGTTACGTACGCTGTATTGTGAAAGAGGGACATCCAGGTCCTCAGGATATTTGTATATGATCAGTGCTCTTTTTTTCCAACTATCACAAGACTTAGTAAAACATAACTCAGCCAAGTTCATCATCTTTTCAACTATATTTTTTAAAAAGATATATCCGAGTTTTTGTTATAAACCCAAATACAACCTTATACATCTTTCACAGTAAGCTAAAAGCTTGTGTCGTGAAAGAGGAGTTTGCCTGCACCTTGGATACCCATACCACCTAAGATCTTAGGATTACACGAGAGACTTTTACAGATATCATTACTGAGTGCGCTCATGCACAGTGTTGTTTGCGACATGCTCATTTCAACTAATACTATATTGATTTTCAGCTAAAATAATATAACAATATAGCGATGCAGTATAGTCCTCATTGTATCCTTTCTAATGACATGTTGAACACATAAGTGTCATTCCGCAACAACAACAACAAAAAACAGATTGTTCACCCCATGTCATAGATTTGCACAACTGTTTATGACTGTAGATTATTACACGCAGCGGTTAGTCTGAGTAACACACTTGTGAGACATGCGATGGTATAGAGAAGAATGAACAAACTGCAATCAGTGAAAACTAAAAAAAAATGTCCTTTATTAAAATTTTCTGGGTCTAGGTGTTAATTTATTTATTTTATTTTTTGGGGTATAAGATGCACTGCGACCTATAAGATCTATTGTACTCCCCCTACTCAGCTTTCCTGGAATTATCAGTCAAAGCGAACCCTCAAATCCCAGACATCTTATGAAGTCTAGGATCTTGTGGGGATTCAAGGTGTGGAGAGATTCCGCTTCTAACCCAGTGTCTGCCTAGGGCTTTGATTCTTGCGAATCCCATGACATTGCAGTCCGCCAAGAGATGCCAGTCTAGGTATTACACGTATGTGTGTTTGGTACTTTGTACATATTATGTATCATATATGTACAATATTATATTGTGTAAACATGGTCCTCCAATCGAGATATTCTATTCATATTCGTCAGTAGCCTGAAGGTAAGAGTCTCGGCCTCATGCACATGAGGTACACAGTTCGATCCCAGGTGCCGGCAAACTCCCTTTTCACAACACAAGATTTTAGCTTACTGTGAAAGATGTATAAGATTGTATTTGAATTTATAACAAAAATCCAGAAACATCTTTTAAAAATAAATATCTAAGTTTAGGATTAGCTCGATCTATGTGAATTGTACGTATGTATAATGTTATGTTGATAATACTCTCTGTGTCTTGATGTTTTAAAATTAATGAAAACATGACTGCAAATAAATAAATAAACAATATCTACCTTCGAGGATCTTCAGCAGTGGCGAGCGTGTGCCTCGCGAGATGCATCAACACATCTCTAACAGGACGGCAATCCCCGGCGTACACTCCGCATGTGAGAGCACGCGCCACACTGCCTGCTGCTTGCCCACACTCCGCAGCCACCAGCCACGCGCTCGCAACTCCCGGACACACTCGCACGCGTCCAATAACCTCAGATAGCACAAGAGCATCCTGGAAAAAAGAAAGAATTGAAATATTAATTAGATTTGACAATAGGGTATAATAGATTGTAACACTTGGAATGTTTTAATGATTTAAAACAACTTTGTGAAAAATATTGTATTACTTTGGCTGTACGGTATTTTTATTCTATATAAATTGTATTGCAAGTTTTTTGGGAATTGGCAAAGAAAATCTGCATTTAAACAATATGACAAAAATTTATGTTAAATATTTAATGATGGTGGTTTCAGAATGTGGAAAGAATGAAGAGGACAGAGTGACAAAAAATATACATGGCTGAGAGAAAGGATACTCGGATACGCGGCTGGCCGAGGACTAAATGGCTGTATCGTGTAGACCAGATCTTAAAAGACACACATGAACAGGAGAGCATGTACGAGAAATTGCATTGATGTGATGGAAGTGAAAAATGTGTGCAAAGATAGCAAGAAGTGACACTCAATATATTCTGCCTACCCTGCGAGGGAAGCAGCCTGATGGTATGTTTGCATATAAATTATGCTTTCCCAAATATTGATTGATTTTTGCATTCATATTTGCGAATATCAAAGTAAGACATTGGCAATATGAATATTATTTACTATTAATGCTTCTCATGACTTGTTGATTATTCTCTCAACTAACACAGATTTATATATTTATTGTATTATTTTTCAGTGAATAAACAACAACATACCTGATATCGCAAGACTTTATGAGCATCAACAAAAACAGGAGACAGAACATAATCCGTACGGGGACAACACGTTGAAGAAGCAAAATCTCCTTGCGCAACAATCTGTTTCAAATTACATCTCTGTTGGGTGCTCGTCCAGGAAGCTTGTGCCAACTCTACAGCGCATTCTTCGAGCCGCTCATTCAGCTGACGTATAGAATCTAATTCAGAATCGACAAACAGCCTCTCACTTCGCAAGTCTTTCGCCAAGTCCATCACGTCAAAATACCCTTCTGAAGTGCTCTGCATGATGATTGGTCGGTTCAAAAACGTTCTATTTTTCAAGTTTTATCTCTTCGTAATAAATTCATTGAATGATTTTGTTTTTGTTGTTTATTTTATGTTCACTTGTTAATTTTGATTATTCAATTGTTTCACTTGAGTTTTACAGCATTATTTTACATTATTATAATTAAAATATTTACAAATTTTGATGTGTTGTTTTTTTATTCAACAATAATTTAAAATATGCTTTTATCTTTGTACAACAAACTGGAAAGAAAAAAGGTAAATTTTGCAATAATGAAAAATATTTACGGAAATTAATAACCTAGTGACTAAAACCCTAGACTTTCAAGTGAGAGATTCAAGGTTCAAACCTTGCTGCTGATTAGAATAACTGCTAGAACAAACTAATATATTTTCGCTGCATTTTCAAAAAGAGGCATGTGCAAACATTTTTATTTAGACATATTTTTTAAAAACTGTTCATTAGGGCATTAAAATTGTTTTTTGGACTTTTTATTGGCATGTGATATTATTCTTTAAGTATTGAATTGTAAAATTTGATACTATGAATCACTTTATAAAATGATGTCATTATAAGCAGTTTATTCTAGAAATGTCAAAACATTTATAAATTCACATATACCTCTTTTTGAATATGCAATAAAGATATGTCGCGATGGTATGATTAAATGAATGATAAAAATCTGCATTTTAGTAACAGATAATGAATATTGATATTCAGACTTCTTCATTAAATTTTCATAGTATAAAACAATTCTATGACTTGTAAATTTCTAGTGAATATTTATGTGTTTGTTTGTGTGATTAATTTTTCTGGCGTCTTTACTCTTTGTGTTGACAGTCTCAACCTTCACAACACAAGCACAATAAAACCCACACAAAAGCTGTAATCATCTCTATTTTAATATCTCCAAACGCACTGAATATTTTGTCAATTTTAGCAGTCGCATAAACTGGGATATTTTTTTAAACTAGAATTAATATCGTCAATTAAAATTGTAAGTGGTCAAATGTTTTCATTAAAATGCAGAATAATTTCACTTCTCTAACACGTGATATATAAGCGAAATCGTAACGGATATCTCATATATGTAATAAATATTTATTAGAACCAATTAAATTACAACTTTAATTAGATTGCAAATCATTCTCTGAAGTAATTATTCAATTATAAAGTGACAATACGTTCAATATTATTATTATTCATCATTCGTCTGTGATATTATTTATATTGTAACAGACAGACGTCAAATTAACGCGTGTTTTTATTTTATTTTCTTACGAACACTGCACGATATTCTACTGATAAATACACTTAACATATGCAACTATAATATTTTTACAATTTCATAAAAAATCCAAAATGATGAAGTGTGTAAATCACAATCAAAATAAAGTTATTTTCTATTCCAACACAGCTAACACAACTACCATTTTGTTTTTACAATTTCCAATGTTACCATTATAGATATTTTCATCTCACAGTCACAATGATGGCTAAAGATTTATTCACATTAATATTATTACTTTTTGCACAACAAATATTGTTTATTTTACAAAACTCATAAAAAAATAAACTTAAATGAATACAATTTGAATCAATTTAGAGGTTCTTTAAAGTCTTCTACCGTCGAGTAGAAAACTTTAAAGGTGTTCGAAAAAATGAGACATAATATTACATGTTAAATTCAGCGATGAGGTTTGCTACCAATTCTGAAAGTATTGTTTTTATATTGGCACGGAGAGGATAGCTTGTATTTTTATTATATGCAGCTGGTCTGCTGGCTACCCCACTTGTGGGATATGCTGTGATGGTGTAATAGTAGTAGAAGTTAAAGAAATTGATCACTTTCATTGAATCAATAATATAGTATAGTATGCCCACCGGTATGAACGTATCTTTGTTTTGTTATGACAGTTGTATTTTTTCAACAGGCAACACATTCAGCTCAATAGTGATGTGCAAAATTGAACAGGATAAAATAGAATTTAGGAAACTGTTTAAGTAGAAATATTTAAAATAAATAATATTGCTATAACAATATTGTTTTGGTATTGATAAAATGAAATATCATAATGATTGAACATTGACATATTTTGAAATATCAATCCATCAAAAAAATAAACACATTGTGGTAGGCATAGAGCTTGCATTGAATATTTATTTATACGAGATGGTGTTTTTAGCTATTGTACGAGAGAACTACAAAAATATTTTACACATTTATTTTATTTACACCATAAATTATTTTTTTCACATTTTTATGTCCATGTATGTATTTTATATTTTGTTTACACGTAAAAGGCTTTTAGTCGTGTATATTTGAATAAATAAATATATTTAACAAAATATTTATCTTTTTTATATTTTTCGACTTGGTGAGATTTTTGTTGTGTGTAGTCCAAAGAAAGTTAATTTAAAATTGAATTGCATTATCTTTAAGGCAAAAAAAATGTGTATTATCTAAATCTGTGAAAATTTAAACTATTTTAACGTACGAAAATCTTCATATTTTTTTAGAAATGGAAAGGTTAATTATTAAGAACTTTATTCATAACATCTTTTCATGTATTATGTAATACATAATTCGAATATTTATACTTCACAAAAATAATTAGGTCATAAAATGACGTGTCAAGTAGAACGAAATTCTAGTAGAACATTTTTAATAAATTCCCCATCGCATCACTACTGTTGAGAGTGAGCGAGAACGGGGAGTGTACGCGAACGTTATTTTTATCAATAAAAAACGAAAATTAGTGAACAATTCAACAGTGAATACGTGGTATAGAAAGAATATATAAAGCTGTAAGTAATCATAATTAATTATTTCATTTTTACCCGTACAATTTCTCAAAAATATCGTACTTAAAATGCCGCTATGGCGGGCGTGTACTTTACATACTATCACGGATGGATATATTATTTTCAATTTAGCCACACCCCGGCACAAATAACGATACGATATACAATTTATTATTATTATTAAACCATTATATTTAGATCATTTTGATTTATTTTTATCCCAAATGTGTCAGGATTAGTTGTGGATACAATAATAATTGTATGTCAAGAATTCGTTAGGAAAAAAATTCCAGCGGCCGTCAAATTTTATTGGTGCATATTATTTGTAGTGTGTATGGCTATAAATATATAATGTGTTTAAAACAGTACATAACTGTACCATTACGTCATTTTACATAAAGAGGATGCGGCTAATCTGCCATATATAATGGATTTTGAACATATGTGTATTCTACCTATAAACATTGCAGTAGTCTATGATGTTCATATTGTACCGCAATTTAATTTGCGCAGAACATTATACTATTCTAAGTAGGCGATAATAATAAATGATTGTATTCGATGATATTCCATTGATTAGATTATTTTGTCATAGTTTATAAATAACTATGGCAAGATAATTCAAATTTGAATCAAGTTTAATAACTTGTGATAACAGTCTCCCAATGGGCCACTTGCAGATTTTATTTTATTACATAAAATTGTTAATTAGTATGAAAGAAACACAACCACATTTTTTAAAAAATTTTCTTGCACTATTTTCTTAGATATTAGCTTTTAAAAAATGAATTTTCTCGGAGTGATCAAAAACGATATGGCGGCGCTGTGAGGTCACGGAGTCCCGTGAATCATAATAAATTTCGCACCACAGATTATAATCTCATACACACATAGATTTTTATTTATATTATCTAGATGGAGCACTCGTATGTATTTTCATTGCAATAAAAGTGAGGCACCATTTTTCGGCACTTTTGACAGAATGGTTGGTGAAAAGAAGTGTGGTAAATCGCTAAAAACTTCGACAATATCTTCAAAAAATGTCCAATTACGTTTATATCAATGTAAAAATGATATATTTTTATATAAATGCGAGAAATAGTCCATAAAATGTAGGAAATACCGCACGCTTTCGCCAACCGTTCTGTCAAAAATTCATAGATATTTTGCCTCACTTTTGCAAATGAGTCAGGGTTCTAGGTTTTGTATGGAATTCTGTGCATAACACATGGGACTCCGTGACGTCATCAGCTGTCAAAAGCCATTTAGAGTGTTTTGCCAAACGTCAAAAATTTTGGATTTTATTTTTGGAAATTCTTCATAATTTAGATATTTAAAAATTTTTAACTGACACATTTGTGTTTTCCGACCTCAAATTTATTTAATTCGATAATTTTTATTTTTATTAAAATCCCCCACGACTGCAAGTGGCCCATTCTTCAGATTTTCTATTTATGTGCCAGGGAAAGGATGATAAGTATGTTTAATGTATGCAGTTACTTCACTAGATACGCAAATTGAAGAAATTCATTGACATATAGGTAACATTGTTTTGTTGACGACCGGTGTGGCGCGGAGGCTAACGCACTTGCCTTTGAGTCACGAGGTCCCGGGTTAGATTCCCGGCCAGCGCAAAATGAAGAATGACCTTTTTCAGATTGTCCTGGGTCTGGGTGTTACATGTATATGTGTTTAGTGCATTGTATATGTGTATCGTCGTGTTAGTACCCATAATACAAGATTCATATCTAAGTGTGGGACTAGCTCGGTCTGTGTGAATGGGGAACGTTCACAAAAAAATAATTTCAACCCAAAAAATAGTACAGAAAATTAGAAAAATTATGGTGCATTTTATATTTTTAAACGTGCATTTTTAAGGTTTTTATCACCATTTAAAAAAGCAATTTTCGCACTTCGCCGCAAAAAGGTTCACTCGTGGCGGAGCAGTTTTTGACAATATCAGGCGTTACAAACAGTACTAAGAGTGAAATGTGTGGCAATACAAAATAGCGCCTAGCGACGTCACACCGGACTTATTCAATAACAGAAAATATGGATTTTTAAAATGAAAATAATGAATGAATAGTTTTATTTTATGGTTTCTTATTAGGATATTCGTGATCAGCGTATATTTATTAATATGAATTGATAACATTTATTCATATTCCTCACACATGCATGTTCCCCATTGTCTATACATGTTATGTTATGTTATGTTGTTTATGTCTTGTTTTTTCATTAGATATATTTTTAGGCAATCAATTAGTAATTTTCTATACACACACAAGAAGCATGTTATTCATGGGGGTTGGTCGAATCATGAATCTTTTACAGTCAGAAAAAATGCACTCTTTCTTTTATTTAAAACTCTTTAAAGTTCCAAGTTACTCTTGCCCTGAGGGTGCCGCAAGACGAAAGCGCTCACCAATAAGTATATTAGTCATTAATTGATTAAATAAGAAATAAGTCATATAGTCGAAAGAAACAAAAGGTCTCTTAATGTTAACTATAATTGTTGAAACATGCTATAATTTTTTTTTTTATGTTTAACGCTTTAATTTATAAATGCCTTAGAAGGACTTGGACGTTAGATAGATGCATCAGCACACAGTATCGTTAATTGTGACAAGGATTCCGCCCGCCCGAAAGTTTCTCTTTCACAATGCTTCAGAACGCTAGGAATGTTTTATGTATTCTCAAATTAATTAATTGTATGTTGGCACGAAGAGGACAGCATGCATGTTTATCATATGCAGCTGGTCTGCTGGCTACCCCACTTGTGGGATATGCCGTGATGGTATAGATAGATAGATAGAAATTAATTACACAGTTGAATATATTTCAACAACCCCACAAAGTTGTCATTTACAATAAAAGTTGGAATAAAAAAAAACGATAAACAAAAAATAAAATTAATGTGCACAAAAATTATTATTTCGACTTGAGCATGTATGTATGTTTATATGACTTAAAGATAACTAGAAGTCTCTTAATAGTACCTAGAATAAGTTATGCTCATTCGTATATTCATTCATAACATTACGGCATTTCCCACTCTTTCTGTCAGTCCCTTCATGCTTATTATAATCAGGTTGGACTGTATCTACACACCCAATATACTTATAATATATTATGTATGATACATTACGATACGATAAGATGTAATGTGAGGTGTGGTCACAGTAAACAGACTAATGGACTGAAAAACTACTAACTACATATCTATAGATTCATTATCTAGTTTCAAAAGTCAACAACTCTAAATTATAATAATCCAACATACGGCTGCATGTCATAGTTTACTATACGTTACTATAATAAACTCAATATTTATACATAATAGGATGTAAATTTAACACATGAACACATGAAACTACCACACAGATGTTGTAAGTGCAATTTTTACCGAAAATGAGTTATTATACGCATGCGAATCTATATCATCTGAAGTATGTCCCTTAGGAATATTATTGCGTAACTCTGTGTCATTGACGAGATATTTGAGAAAAACTATGTGTGGTATGTACTAAATTGTATGGCATCTCAAACTTTCAACATTGATTATCTCAAAACTATGAAAACTGCACTTACAACATCTGTGCTCTAAGCCATCGATATAAGGCTCAGAAAAGACAATGTCACCTTATTTGGTAGTGTTCTGGACGGGACTTGAACCCGCATCTCTAACCTTGTCAAGGTGATGATTTTGGATGATTTTATTTTATTTTTGACGCCGTTTGACAGTCCCTAGACCGTCTCAAGGGTGCCAGTGAAGAGTTCAGTTTTTAATTTGCTTCTGAAGCTAGTGACTGTCTGACTATCTCTCAGTAGCACCGGTAGGCAAGGAGTGGTTTGTCCAATTAGGCTACCGAGCGACTTGCCGAAGGCTCCAATATTCTCTCTTATAAACCCCGTAGACAGCTTCATGTGTAGGTATATATAGTATTTTTTTATGCATACGGTTTATAATATAGTATTTTTTTTAATATTAATTTAATGTTTTGTTTTTTTTTATTCTAACTTTTGTCATAAATGACAACCTTGTGGGCTTATTGATATTTTATATCCAATTGTGAATTTATGTTTACAATTTAAATAGAATACTGCACTATTTCTATTTTGTGATTTGTAAAATATTCTGTTCAAATGTTTAATAATCCTAAGAAATAAATGAATAAAATTGGACACTGACAGTACGTACTGTTATTAAGATAGTATCATAGTATGTCTCTCTCATAGACGGTATAGAGGTTAAAGGTTACTGGTCAAAGGGGACCAGTGCTGAGTAATCAACGAATACGAATTTATCTGTATGTTGAAGCAAAACTACATTATGTCACGAAATGTAGTTTTACGTAAGCATTTTTAAGGCTTTTATCACCATTTGAAAACGCAATTTTCATGCATCCCCGAAAAAAGGTCCACCCATGACGGAGTAAGTGTGAGGCGTCATCAGGCGGTAGAGACAATAAACATAAACATACATAGACAATTCACACAGATCGAGCTAGTCCCAAACTAAGATTAATCTTGTATTATGGGTACTAATGCGACCATACACACATATACAATGCACTGAACACATATACATGTAACACCCAGACCCAAGACAATTTGAAAAAGATCATTCCTCACTTTGCCCCGGCCGGGAATCGAACCCAGGACCTCGTTACTCAAAGACAAGAGCGTTACCTCTATGCCACACTGGCCGACAATACTACATGTCTAATGTGTTACGATACGACTTACCACCTAATGACATAAAATGTGTATTTTTATAATGAAAATATTTTATTTTATCCTTATTAAGATTTTTATATACATTGTATTTAGTCTTATTTCACATAAAACATCAAAGTCGAAAACTAAACAAAAATATTATCTGTATTCAAGACTGAATCAAAATAAAAAGAAGTAATATATGTCTTTATATAGAACTAGCTGGCCCGGCGAACTTCGTACCGCCTAAGAATCAATGAACGATTTCATACATACATCTTCTTCCCCTTGTCCTAGTTCGGTCGGGGGCCCATTGCCCCTAAGTATCTCCTCCAGAGATAACTGTCCACCGCTGTTTCCAGGACCTCTGGCCACTCCAAACCAAGCCTTTCAACACATGTTCGACACCTGCCCTATCTTCTGCCCTATCTTCTGCCCTCTCCCACTGACTTTATGAATGATTAATATTATTAATCTCTTTACAAACTCCCGTAATTGTCAAAGTGTGTCATCGAAGGTATAGTGTAAAAAAAATATAATTCATTTGGAACTTTAGCAGTTTAGCGGCCCCACCCGTTGTCGAGTACTTTTTTCCATGTAAAAGTAATATTTTCGAAACTTGAGGAAATTGTGAATTATTTTTTGGTCACCAAATTTTTGAAAAATTCTTTTATAGGAAAAAAAATCGCAACTATGAAACTTGAGCGGTTGTCGAGTAATATGTACGGAATTTTAGGAAATTAATTTTCGAATTGGATTTTTTTTGCCGGCAAATTAAAATAATTCTACATATGGCAACAATTTCCTCAAGTTTCAAAAATATTACCTTTTCTATAAAAAAAAAGTACTCGACAACGGGTGGGGCCGCTAAACTGCGAAAGTAACATTCATTTTTTTTACATAGACAATTCACACACATCGAGCTAGTCCCAAACTTAGATGAATCTTGATTATGGGTACTAACGCGACGATACACACATATACAATGCACTATATGCATATATATGTAACACCCAGACCCAGGACAATTTGAAAAAGGTCATTCTTCACTTTGTCCTGTCCGGGAATCGAACCCGGGACCTCGTGACTCAAAGGAAAGAGCTCCGCGCCACACCGGCCGACATGAACAATTTATGTTGAACAATTATACTTAACTCAGATTTGTTTATAAATTATCTGCAGTAGGTACGTAATATAATTATATAGGTACTAATTTTTTTTTCAGGTAGATTTTACCTATTCATTTAAAATTTATAAAAATTCTTTCCATGATTTTTTAAAAATTGAAATATCAGAACAACAGATGTTAAATTGTATGGATAACGATTCTAATTTGAGAATGTATAGAAAAATTATCATATAAATAGGCCAATCTATAAAAAAAACTCTTTTTTTTTTTTTTTAAAAAGTTATATCTGGGTTTTGTTATAAACCCAAATACAACCTTATACACCTTTCACAGTAAGCTAAAAGCTTGTGTCGTGAAAGGGGAGTTTGCCGGCACCTGGGATCGAACCACGGACCCCTTGTTCATGAGGCCGAGACTCTACCTCCAGGCTACCGACGAACTGTTGATTTCAACTTCATTGTTGATTTTGTATAATTCTCCATATTGCATTTTTTATTGAAATTAAAAATGTATGGCGTAAATAATTTTCTTCGTAATTTTTCTTCTCTCTCTGCAAATTTCACTACACAATCTAGCATCAGAACTACCTACATGAACACATTCTTATTTTCATCTTTAATAGCACAATTTTTGGTTCAATAATAATTTTCCATCTGCAAAAATAAAATACAATTTCAAATATAATCTGTGCACATCCACATTTATGTGACAGAAGATCTATCGATACATAAATATTAGTCGAATAATTCGGTAGTTACATGGCAATAGGTTGTATCTCGCATTTTTTGCGTTTTCAAGTTTGTTCCATAAAATGCTCAAAATAGTGTAATATTTGATGTGGCAAAAGGATATGTCTCTTTATTGTCAGAATAAAGAGAGAAAAGACGTAACTTATTGACATGTAGAAAGATTGTTTTCATCAACATGGCAAAAAAACTCAAATATTTTTAAACTGCAAGAAATTATTTAGTGAATGTTACATACATCTTGTAGAAGAAATTATTAAGAGAATGTTACATCTATCTTGTAGAAATAATAATTACCTTCACTTTGATATATAATGCTCGAAATTTGGCTGAAATATCTCTTTTGCAAACTTTGTTTTTGCTCTCCTGTAAAATTATGTTTTAGTGAGATACAACCTATTGCCATGTAACTACCGAATTATAGTAAACAAATATTAGTACACATTTCGTTCATATTAGTTATAGTAATTTGGTTCTTAATATAGCAGAACCTACGGATTATTTTAGCACAATGCAATAGGCGACGTGGGGGCGCTAATAGCGCCATAACTCTCCATATTGTTTTTATTTTTGAAATTAAAAATGTATGGCGTAAATAATTTTCTTCATATTGTTTCTTCCCGTGAATTTGTAAGATGTTTTAATAGCCTATAGTTTATTCCGGGCGGAGAAGAATCCAACAAATCAGAGATCATTCAAATCGGTACAGCCATTCTTGAGTTATAAGTGTTGTAACACACACGACTTCCTTTTATATATTAGATATACAAAATTTACATATACATAGGCACCTATGCACGTGATCCAATATTCATCCAGGCCCATGGATGGATACTCCACATTATACACACAGCTACATATAGTATGTATGCACAATATCAATACATACGTACAATAATATGCCAGGAATCCGTCCTTATCTATTGAGATAATAAAATGAGAAAATAAATTCAAACAATGACTGCGTTTGTTTCTGTTAAAAAAACCATGATTCTGTCTATTCCGCAACTTGGGTAATCTGTAAGCAAATGTAATGTTATATAGTGATTTATATGTTGTTCATCTTGCAACTAACGTTACCATTTATATATACTTTTTTCTTCACTATCCAAAAACTTAGCCCACCTTGATGTTTTAGTGAGATTTAGTCTTTGGATGTCTTCCCACAGACTTAGAACCTGAAAGATATTCAAAGTTATCTGAGGGTTAGTTCCTTTGATCAGACTAGTGATTTATTTTGCCCCTCTTTCACATTCTGTTAGTAGATGCAATGGAGTTTCATGTTTATTAACACAAATAGGTGCATGTCTGTTTATTTCACTGTGTATAAATGTTTATGGAGTCTATAATGTCAGTACTCTGATGTATCTGTCTATATCAGTGTTTCCCAACCTTCTTCTCGTCGCGAACCAAAAGTAATACCCAACAGAATTTGGCGAACCCCCTATGTAGTCGTTAATGATAGGCAAAAAAACAATAAAATTTTCTTTATATGCTGCATAAGATATAGGCAGTATGCATACGTTCGAAACAACAGCGTGCAATCTGTATTGCATTTGGTGTGCTTTTTTTTGTGTTTTTGATTTTTTTCCTTTTATTTTTCTTGGGCCATTTAAAATCCCGCCATTATGCTATTATTTTCGCGAACCCCCAGGGGTTCGTGAACCACCGGTTGGGAAACACTGGTCTATACCATCGTAGCATATTGTGGTGAAAGTTTTTGAAACTCTTGTATACTCTCTGCGCCTTAGGCCTTCACTCTGTGGATGAGCCGGCCCTGGGAAAGCACAATATTACCATACAATAATATGTATCACCTTATCTTCAATTAGCAATGACATGTTGCAATGTGAGTGCAAACTAAACAGTGCAAAAAATTCAAAATCTATATAGATATGTACCTATGTCTGTTTTGCAATGGCTTATAATAATGCAGCTGGTCTGCTGGCTACCCCACTTGTGGGATATGCCGTGATGGTATAGATAGATAGATAGATAGATTATAATAATGCCATATTTATCTTTCACATAATCATTTGTACTTGAATTGGTTTCTG
Source organism: Athripsodes cinereus (assembly GCA_947579605.1). Taxonomy (NCBI): domain Eukaryota; kingdom Metazoa; phylum Arthropoda; class Insecta; order Trichoptera; family Leptoceridae; genus Athripsodes; species Athripsodes cinereus. The sequence continues at coordinate 15,316,517 of OX388325.1, read as the reverse complement.
CACACATATAATTATGTTGAGATAAGATTCTGAACAAGGTCAAACATCAAAAATAGATTAAACAATGAAATGTTAATATTTTTTTATTAACTTTCTATAAAAATAAATGTCTAAAAAAAAATCTAACAATGTTAGGGGACAGACGTACAATGCGACACCTTTAAAGTCATGTTATGAGTAAACAGCGCTTTGAAAATTGTCCATGTATAATAATTATGTTTGGTCAGTTTTGTCAAGGATGTACTCATGTTGAGTACGAAATATCTATGTACACAAACAAGATATTAATAAATAAGTATTAATTGGCACAGAGAAGACAGCTTGTATGTTTATTATATGCTGCAGTAAGTCTCCTGATTACTCTGCTTGTGGAAGATGCTGGTATTGATAGATAGATAGATAGAGTTATAGAAATCTGAAACATGATAGCTCGACACTTGATCCATGAATAATTTTAATGATATTCTGTTAACAAGCTGTGTATTATTTTATTAAATCAGTGCATGGCGTGCATACTGATGTGTGCATGTGCATTGGGGCGTGTGGAATGAGAAAATATTATATCAACTGTACAGTTCTATAACTCAACCAGTCGTATTTTTATGCAAAAACACGTTTATTGACAATCATTTCATTACCATATCATTTCTTGTATGAAAACTATATAATTTTGTGAATATAAGTAGAAAATTCACATATATTTTTTTTAATTTACCTCTCCCTTAATATTTTCTGAAAATAGGTGTACATATTTTATTCCATGACTAAATATTTAATATATAAAGGTAATTGTGTATTTTTTTAGTTATTTGTTTGTGGAATTGAAAGAGTGGCGTTGATTGCATGTATATTTATAATAAGTTACAATCCATTGGATTGGCCTGCAATGAGTTTGGATTTTCTTCACCATTCCTCCCTATTCTCAGCCAGTCTCTTCAGCTCTACGTATGAGCCACAGTTCATGTCCCTCTTCAGTTGGTCCATGTAAGCGTCTCTTGGTCGGCCTCTGCCGTTTCTGCCTTCGGTCCTACCCTCCGCTATGGCGATCCTGGGCAGTCTTGGGTGCCTGATGTTGTGGCCAATCCAATTAGCTCGTTGTTGGCTGATTCTGTTAAGGAGTTGCCTTTTTTCACCTACCCTGGTTGACACTTGTTAATTTTCTTTCGATTGCATGCATTACCAATAATTAAATAAGATTTTTTGTAATTTTAGACTTGTTGAGTTATGAAACTATAGACAGTCAAAATGTATTAACATTTTATATAGATTTGTTACTAATACATTCTGTACAGATGTGTGACATAATGTTATAAGTGATAATTATGTTAGCTGTTATCACCGGTTGCATAAAAACAATGATAAAGAACCATTAGTAATAGGTGCCTTAATTTATTTATTTGCTCTCTTTGCACATCATCGTTATGTATAAAAATAGTTGCATATTTAAATCTCAGATAAGATGAAAATAAGTTTATCTAATTGAAATTTGTCTATTAAATTTTTTGAAATAGTTATAATTTTTTTTTATTGTTTTAGTTGCAGATAGCAGTTGTTTTATAGTGACAGTAGCGCAAGGCTGAATCATGGAACAGATCCCACCACCAAAGGAGGTCAAGATCCTCGAAACAGCCGAGGATATTCAGGAGAGACGTGAGCAGGTCAGTGAATATTTCAATCAGTCTTTAATATCTAACATCTTGGAGGCTTTGACTCTTTAAGAAGTAAAGTATACACTAAACTAACATAAATCAAGCCTCACAGCAATATTGAACCACTGTTGACTCAAGAAGCACTTATACAAACTACAATTCGAAGAAGACAGTCCCTGCAAACAAAGGAAACCAAAAATTTTCATTAAGGCACTAAATTTCCAGCTGTCTTTAGCTTCTACAGATCACAGTTAACGTTATTTATTTATTTATTCATGAAATAAACAGCTTATCTTTTTATAAATCTACGTAAACAAGAAAATTACACAGCCTATAATAACAAAAAAAAATCATACAATATAAACATATACATTACTTGTATAAAAGTCTTTGCCTTGGTCTACATAACAATTTTCTGTCCTCAGATATGCCTTTTAGAGTGCATTTAGTTCATGTTTTCTCCATGGATTTGTTGACACAGTCAATCCATGCCAATTTTTGGGATCTTTGCCAAAGCAACATTAGTGATTTTAGAAGAGGAATTAAAGCCGACCTTTTAACTAGCGCCCTCGAGTCAGTTGAAGGATTAGCAAATGGCGCTAAATAAATATATCGTACAACATCGTCATCATCATTTGACCACTTGTAATTCATTTATGATTCCATAATACAATTATTTTGTTTGTATTATTCCAGGTGTTGGCTCATTATGAAGGATTCAAGCAGGAAGCTCGTGCCAAGCGTGAGCGTCTGGAGAACTCACGTCGCTTCCAGTTCTTCAAGAGAGATGCCGACGAGCTGGAGTCATGGATCCATGAGAAGCTCCAGGCTGCATCCGATGAGAACTACAAGGATCCAACCAACCTTCAGGTATAGATACATCAATATCTGTCATACTTTTGTAAAAAGTGCAACAAGTCATTTTAAACTTAATTGTTATTAAGGTAAGATGATGTTGTTTTGCTTTACTAAGAATGGACATTCCAATGGAAATGCATGTCTGGATTTATCAAGAAGAATGCATTTTCAACACAAGTGAACATGTCATCAGAAAGTATGCAATGAGGACCATATTATATTCATATGTCAATTTATCTCAGTGATTCCCAAAGTGGTCCAGGTGGACCCACCCACTAGAGACTCGATGGGGGTCCACGAATCCATAGTTAAAGTATCGTTTATTCGGTAAAAGCACCAGATATTGACATAAACAATAGTCTGTACAAATACCCGGTACATTGTAGAAAAAGGTACTGCGAGAAAATATTCTGTAAGAAAACCTAGGAGTTTTTGAAATATTTCAAATTCCTATACCATTTCGAAAATTTAGCGACGGGGGGGGGGGGGGGTAGAAATACAGGGGGTCCACCGGAACCAGCAAATTTTTGAAAGTGAAAAGTTTGGGAACCTCTGATATAGAGCCTAGTCTCTATCCTGAGTACACTGCATCCAACCAACTCCCACCGTTTGTCTTATGTCGTTTGACCATCCATCTACTATACATATGTGAAATAGCGTTTATTGAAAACTACACATATTTTTGTTTGATGAATTTGCAGGCCAAGATCCAAAAACATCAGGCTTTTGAGGCTGAAGTGTCTGCCCATTCCAACGCCATCGTTGTGCTGGACAATACCGGCACTGAGATGATTAACCAAAACCACTTTGCTTCCGATACCATCAGGAAGCGACTGGGTAAGTAAACACGCTCACAATTAATATATTAAAGCAACATGAATATGAAATTTTTCTGCAGACAATGAATGGTACACAAATTGATTATTGCTTGAAAAGAAAATAGATCCCAGATATAAAAAGTCAGGTATTTTTCCATATTCTTGTACAAAATGAAGAAATCAGATGTTTTCTCAAATTTCAGTACCAAATTGAAAATCTTGGAAGCTAGGAAAAGATTCCAGATCAGATTTTCATATCAAGTAAATTGTTATGAGTAATATCCTGTATATGCCCTCTGTGGGCATAACATTTTGGTTGTCTCAAAGACTGGGCGATTATCGGAATGTGGTTTATTTTATTGAAATCAACAAATAAATTTTAATGAAAAATGCTTTAGGCAAAAGCTAAAAAAAAGGTGTTCTAATGCTTTGAATCGGCTTAGGCTGGTTTAAGTAAACTTTACCTATAGTATGTTCACCAAATCTATTATCATTGTTGTCTAATATGTTTATTTATATGTTTGTTTGTGTAGAGGAACTCCACCGTCTATGGGAACTGTTACTATCCAAGCTGGCTGAGAAGGGAATGAAGTTGCAACAGGCTCTCGTTCTAGTACAGTTCTTAAGACACGTGGATGAAGTTATGTTCTGGATACATGATAAGGTAAAGAAAAATATATTTAAGACATGTCTTTTAGTCAACAGAGCGATAAACTAAATGGTACCGGCAAAGTGTATCATAGACCTTTGCCCCATCGACTTTACGATGAGAAGACTATTGCAGTCTTTAGCATTAATGATAATAAACTGGCTAAGTCTATCAGAGCTGATGGATCTGATTTCTTCACAAGAGCTTTTGGTGTTGCCAAACTTGTGCCATGGAATCGCCCATCAATTTCACCGAGGAAGTATCAGCCTGTCACCGCCTTCAGAAGCAAATTGAATACATATATATGATTAATTTTGTTTTTCCATTTCGCAGGAAATGTTTGTGAACGTGGAAGAGTTTGGACAAGATCTGGAGCATGTTGAGGTGCTTCAACGCAAATTTGACGAGTTCCAGAAAGACATGGCTGCTCAAGAGTACCGTGTGACGGAAGTTAATGAGCTGGCAGAGAGGCTCGTGCTCGAGGGACATCCTGAGAGAGAAACTATTGTCAAGAGAAAAGATGTAAGTATATGGATGTATTTTTATTCTCGAGTTGGAATTTGTATGCTTCAAGACAAATGTAATCACCATATTTTCGACTTTATATAATTAAATATTTATCGTAATATCAACATAGAAGACTTTGTGGTTGCTTTCTTTAGGAACTGAGCGAGGCTTGGCAACGTCTTCGTCAATTATCCCTCATGCGTCAGGAGCGCCTGTTTGGTGCTCAGGAGATACAGCGATTCAACCGTGACGCTGACGAGACCGTGGCCTGGATCTCGGAGAAGGATGTCGTGCTCAGTTCTGATGATTATGGACGTGATTTGGCTAGCGTGCAGACATTACAGGTAATTAATTATATTGGAATTAGTTTTTATTGTTTAAAATTAAGATAATGCCAAGTTTTCACCGCCCGGGTGAATGGACATGGATGCAAAATTGTTGATTTCTCCTATTTCTAACATAAATTTGTCACCTAGAGTGGTAAAAATTAAGTGATTGTAAAAATAACACTATTTGTTTTTTTTTTTTGGTTGCATCAAGATAGTTGCAATTACTTGTTTGTTGCTGTTTTGAATTATAAATTATCTGTGTTGACTTTACAGTATTATCTGAGTCAATACGAATGGAAGATTTTCATTACATGTATCATTTTTACGTTTCGAGTGTACTCTAAAAGTGAAAATCCAACTTAAGATATGCATTCAAAAATTATTAAATAAGTTTCGCATAATCTTCCTAATAACCGACACTTATTTTATTGTTTTCAGCGCAAGCACGAAGGTGTAGAACGCGATCTGGCCGCTCTGGAAGACAGAGTGGGTACACTGAGCGCAGAGGCAGTCAGACTGTGCACCCTGCACGCGGCGCACGCCAATCAGACTGATGCCAAAAGGAAGGAGATACAGGCAGCATGGGAGAGGCTCATTGCGAAAGCCAAGGTGAGAAATTCATTAATCACATCTGTCAAATATTAAAGACAATTTATAACAAAACCCAGAGATATATTTTTTTTTTTTAAAATCAAGTATCAAAGACAATAAATGTCCACAAATTGTCAATTGAAAAATGTATTCTCTTTTTTTATTAGGAACGTCGTGAGAAACTTGACTCATCCTACTCCCTCCATCGCTTCTTGGCCGACTTCCGTGATCTCATGTCCTGGATGGCTGATATGAGGACTATCATCAACGCCGACGAGCTGGCCAAGGATGTGGCCGGAGCCGAGGCTCTACTCGAAAGACACCAGGAGCACAAGGTACACCAATGAAATATTGTTTTTTATTTTTGCAAATGAACATTTTTAATGTTGAAATAAACCACGTTATATTTTAAATTTATTATATTAAAATTATAAAAATATTTCCAAATTAAACTATTGAGACTGCCAATGAAGTTCTTGGATTAGAAATTTAACTAAGTCAACTCCTTGTTAAACAATTCTAAATTTTTATTAGATATTAGAATCGGATGAATGGAAATCTCCTAAAGACTTCTTCACTATCCGGGTGGTTGGTGGGTCTATCAGTGATTTCTTTATTGCTGAATAAAAAATTCCCATTAAAATGTTGTAACACCACGTAATTTTTATATGGCATAATAATAATATCACCCGCCGGATTCAACTAGCAGCCGCTACCCAAACACAGGAAGTGTCTATTAGTCACCCGATTTGCCGATAGATGTCTCATCGATGGAATGTTCGCAAACCTTCTAGAACCTTCCAGAACAATCTAACCGGAAATAAGAAGGCGGAGTCCAAGGCTAAGGTACATCCCCCTCCATCGTGACATCCACCACCAAGGCTACGATCAGCTGTTCCTTACTGCTGAAAGGGTATATAAACAGGAACACTTCATACAATCGGCAGATCGCCTCGGCCCATCCTGGGCCTAGGTCCTCCCTATACCTATATGCTGGTCACCTGCTGTGCTGTGCCATCACAGGCAGTTAGGTGGTGCATTCCTTTCATACCTATACCTATATGCTGGTCACCTGCTGTACTGTGCCATCACAGGCGGTTAGGTGGTGCATTCCCTTCATACCTATACCTATAAGCTGGTCACCTGCCGTGCTGTGCCATCACGATCGGTTAGGTGGTGCATTCCTACATGCTTGTTCTTCCTAGTGAGGTATAGCATCCCAAAACCACTACCTATATGCTAGTCACCTGCCGTGCTGTGCCTTCACGGACGGTTAGGTGGTGCATTCCTTACCTGCTGGTCGTTGGGACTCTAGCGGAGTCCGCAACGGAGCAGTGTTCCTCTGATCCTCCTTGTTTAGTTCCATGTCCTGCAGTAAAGATCCGGGGATTGGAGACGTCCTCTCTGCCGCGTTACTCAGTGTTGGTTAATTGTTATAGGATCAGTGTAGTAGTTTCATTGTGGAATATTTTTAGTATGGTATTTAGAAGGTTTCAATGTATAGGTATATGTAAATAGTGTTAAGTTGTAAATAAAAGTGTTCATAGTTCATAGTGTTTATTGTTTAATTCTCTCGGTGTACCCCTTCAGGGACTACACCTGGCGCCCAAAGTAATTTTAGTCTTGTCTCTCTGCTCTCCCCATAAGGGAGGAAATAACTGGTGTTATAATGTTAATTTGTATTTATTTCATTTCAGGGTGAAATTGACGCACGCGGTGATTCCCTAGCCGCTTGTATCTCCGCAGGACGCGCTCTGGAAGAAGCGGATCACCCAGACTCTGAAATTGTAGCTCAGCGCATGTCCCAGTTGAGCGAGACACGTACCGCTCTAGGGGAACTGTGGGAGGAGAGACGCGTGCGATATGAACAGTGTATGGATCTGCAACTCTTCTACAGGGATACCGAGCAGGCTGATACTTGGATGGCCAAACAAGAGGTATGTGTAGAAAAATTTACATTTTAATATTTTTTACAGCACAAAATAAATAATATTGCAACACTAAATAATTCCGTAGGTCCCTGGCAATAAACAAATCTCCCACTTTTGTCTGAATGTTTTCTAATGTCCTGCTGTGTCTTATCAAATTATCTATACCATCATGCCATTTTACACGAGTGCGGTAGCCAGCAGACTAATAATAATAATAATAATCTGGACAATTTATTGAGCGCCGTTTTGTGGTACAAACCACCACAAGGGTGCATTTTCAGTTTTTTTTTAAATATATTTTTTGCTATTTATCAAATTTTAATATATTTTATGAATTTAATTTAACTATTAAAAAAAATTAATGTATTTCTAACTGTCACAAATTTGAAATATGAAATAATTATGTGAGTTCTAATTGTAGGTATTATTATTATTGTCACAAATTTTATCCACTAGTTCATTTGTTTTTAATTTTGTAATTTTTAATTAGTTTGAAAGTAATTTAACACTTGAAAAACAATTATCTTTATAAAACTATTGAAACTAAAAACACTGTATTAAAATTTTGTTATTTTGAATCATTACTAGACAATATTTTAATTTTTAAAAATGAGACGTCAGAGGTTTCAGGCAGCCACTACGGGCGCCATCCACCGACAAACATTTAATAAACATGCAAATTGTTGTCTCCGTGCCAAAAAAATTAAGACATTCTGGACGGGCGGTATCCCTCACTACTGAATTTGTGTGGCGTACCTTAATACCAAAATAATATTTGTTTCAAACAAATCAATGGCCTATTTCTATAAGGAGACATTCCAAAAATGATTTGCATCATTAACTCAATTTTGACATTTTTTGACTTGTCTCTCAATAGAAATAAGCCATCGAAATGGTTTTTATAGGGCATTTGAAAACTTTTCTGGGCATTTCATGGCCAATACTGTAAAATGCATTTGTAAAACTTGTAAATCATTTATTAGAAAATATATCCCCGTTGCATATGTGAACATTTTTATTTAGACGTGCTCTAAAAGAACTGTTCATTGGGGCATTTTAATTATTGTTTGAACTTTTTATTGCCGCGTAATATTATTTATTATAATGGTGCACACTTAGCAGAATTCCATAATTAGATAATTTAATTTTAAATGTTTTTGTTTCTATTTCAGGCTTTCCTGGCCAACGAGGACTTGGGAGACTCCCTGGACTCTGTGGAAGCCCTGATCAAGAAACACGAGGACTTTGAGAAGTCCCTGGCCGCTCAGGAGGAGAAGATCAAGGCTCTGGACGAGTTTGCCACCAAGCTGATTGAGGGACAGCACTATGCCGCCGATGATGTCGCGCAGAGGAGAGAGATGGTGAGAGTATTTTTATGACAGTGCTACTAAAAACTCGCTCACTGTACAGTGTAGTAAATAAAAATAAATAAAAGATGAATCTGGATTTGTGATAAACCCAAATACACCCCTAACAACCCCATATTTATCATTTAACATCTACCTATACCTATTGATATCTATTTTAGACTTTTTTTATTTTATCCATTTATTTATATCAGAGTTTTCCAAACTTTTTTCTCTCATAGACGACTTGCCGTGTGTTTTTCGGTTTTGGGTAGACCCCCTGCAACTCACTGCGAAAGATTTAAATTTCTAACAGTAGTGAAATATGTGTAGTGACGTGGACCCCTTGCAGGTCAACCCCTGGGGGTATATTTAGACCAATTTGAGAATCATTGATCTCTACCACAAGGTATTTCAGTCAGGAATAGCCAGCAGACTAACTGCATGTTATGAACTTACAGGTCGTACTCATTGTTCCATAAATTCTTGATTCATGACAATTATAATAAATCTGTCAATTTTTATAGCACCGTATTGTGGTAATATATTTTCAAGGATGCTATATAACATAAATTCTTATACTTTGTTTTTTGTATTTCAGTTATTGGAGCGTAGATCGGCTCTGATGGAGAGATCCTCACAAAGACGTAGTCTACTGGAAGACGCATACAAATTGCAGCAATTTGAGAGAGACTGCGACGAGACCAAAGGTAAAATAGGGACAGAAATTTGTTTGTTATTTGTGTATGGAAAAACGTGGAACACAGAGCAGTAGTAACTTCACAAACAGCTTTTGAATTTCTGGAATAGTTCTCCTATTCTTTTCCATAAGTTTTCTGGAGTGCTCCGTAAAATACAAGTATTCTAAATATCGCACATAAGATATTTGATCAAATTTTCCATCAATAGACCAGGATTAGATTCCACCTGTTGTCGAGTTTTTATTATGTAGTGAGACATCGTTCAACTTACAATCTAATCTTTTTTATTTTTTATCTCTGCGTAGGATGGATCAACGAGAAACTGAAGTTTGCCACAGACGACTCGTACCTGGACCCCACCAACCTGAATGGCAAAGTGCAGAAACATCAGAACTTTGAGCAGGAACTGCAGGCAAACAAGAACAGGGTCAACGAGATCATCTCTACTGGAAAGGATCTTATTGATCAAGAGCACTATGCCTCGTGTAAGTTACACTTTTCCTGTTTCCTTCTAGAGGGAGTTGCACAATCTGTCAGTTGTGTAGATGAGTTGTCTGTTGAGAAATATTCTTTAAATATAGGACAATTTGTAGAATGCCATTTACTCGTAATATGGCACCCTTGAGGTCATAACATGACATGCATAGACTATTCACACAGATCGAGCTAGTCCCAAAATAAGATTGATATTATGGATACTAACGCGACAATACACATATATACGTCCACACCTTAGATACCCTCAAGATCTTGGACATCATAAGATGTCTGGGACTTAAGGGTTCACTTTGTCTGGCAACACCAGGAAAGCTGAGTAGAAGGAGTGCAATAGATGGCGGTGCATACTATTCCCCAACCATAAAATAAATAAACTCTTGCCCAGAAGATGCTTATATTAAAATGAATTTTACAACGTTTACGCACCTACTTTAAATTTAACTAATGATTCTAATTGTGTGTTTGTGTTTAGCTCAAATAGAATCCCGCACCCTCGAGATGGGAGACCTGTGGGAGAGTCTGGTTGGTGCCACCGGCAGAAAGGGCTCCAAACTGCAAGAGGCTTCGCAGCAACAACAGTACAACCGTACCGTAGAGGATGTAGAACTGTGGCTCTCTGAGATTGAGGGGCAACTAACGAGCGAGGATTATGGAAAGGTGAGACTTTTGAGTAAATTTATCCAAAATTAAATATATGAAAGTTTAAGTTTGCAAAACTGGTTGTGCATACAAAGAGTTACACAAAAAACAAACTAAGTCTTGGTTTTGTGTGGTTTGTTTTTATTGTTAAGTATTAAATTCTTACCAAAACTGCGCTTTTATAAATATTTTTACCTGTATATTTTACTTTAATATACTCTTGCAGGATCTGACCAGCGTACAGAATCTTCAGAAGAAACACGCATTGCTCGAGGCTGATGTAGGCTCTCATCAGGAGAGGGTCGAGGGTATACAGTCTGCGGCTGAGCAGTTTGCCGAGAAGGGACATTTCGATGCGGACACCATTCAGAATAAGAAAGTACGAGATACTTAGTTATGTCTGGCAATCTATTGACTTACTTACTATCTGTGGGGGATGATGTGTCATGTCTTTTCTGAGACTAAATTGTTTTTTTTTATTTCATATTAGGATGCCGTGGTCCGTCGTTACTCAGCTCTTGAGAAGCCAATGTGCGTCCGTAAACAGAGATTGCTGGATTCCCTGCAGGCGCAACAACTCTTCAGAGACTTGGATGATGAGGCAGCGTGGATCAGGGAGAAGGAACCAGTGGCCGCATCCACAAACAGAGGTAACATAAACACAGCCATGTTTAAAATTCTGTCTGTATATGTATCTGTCTGTGGGAGTGAAACTACACCATCTCGAATTTTAGCCGAAATGACTTATAAAACGTAGTATTGTAGTCCTTGTTATGCTCTTTTAAATGACATATTCATCTGTCTCGTAAACGAGTTATATTTTGAAATATCCATAAATAAAAAATATATATGTCAAATTTTTGTTAAAGCAAAATAGCACCATTTTAATGCAATATTGTGAAATTTTTCAAAAGAGTGTGAGATATGATGAATAGCATTGAAGACTCCCTCCCATACCCGGATATCTCAGAAGTCAGGGGACTTCTATTTATCCGCTCTTCTAAGCTAAAATTTTGTCCTCACGGGCGAGCCCTATTGGACAGCCTGAAGGGCTGGCCGGCCATTACCGCCTCGTGGGAATCTTTTATGCTAAATTTACGTCTTTGATGCCATTCTCAGGAGGATAAAATGCAATCATAACCGAATCAAACACAATGAATAATAACAACAAATAACCATAGCTTAACAACAAAACTCAAAAAAAATAAAAAAAATAAGCAAGCACAGCATGATGAATAGCAATCATTCACAATAATTTTTAGGAGTAATATCGTGTTAACTAACATGTGAGAAGCAAATATAATTTTGTAGAATAACAGCCATTTTGAAAAATGGCATCCATTGAGATGTAGTGTAGTTACGCTCCGGCCTACAGATATATAATTATGACATGTCCCTCAAGTGAGGTAGCCAGTAGTATCTTTATTACATGCATATTGAAAAATATTTTTAATTGTTGGATGTTATAAACATGCCACAAATAATGCTATGCACCAACACACTCAGCGAAGATTTGTAGTGCCTGTAACATGTCCCAGTGATCATGTTTCTTTCACAATATACTGTATGACAATTAGATCAAACTAAACTTTCTAATTTTATGTGAGTTACACTGTGGAAATTCATTTTATAAAATAAAAATAACAAACTTTGTTTAATTCCACTTTAGTCAATACAATAAATAACTAAAACGTTTTCGGGCTTACACCCATCTTCAGTAGTTACGTGCTTTTTAGTCTACAAAAAGCACGTAACTACTGAAGATGGGTGTAAGCCCGAAAACGTTTTAGTTATTTATTGTATTGACTAAAGTGGAATTAAACAAAGTTTGTTATTTTTATTTTATAGATCAAACTGTTGTGAGAATGTCATGGAAGAGGTGACCCAATTTGGAGCAGAGACGCTCTGAATGAAGGCCGCTTTCTGCCCTTTACTCGTAGAGACTTAAAGAGCAATTCAAAGATAATAAATAGCAGAATTGCGGACCACATGCACCTATGGTGTTTGTCCTCTAGTTCCAAATGTAAATGATAAACGTTGTGTAATATTTGATATTCTATTCAGTGTACTGTGTATTAAACGTGCAGGTTGTCTTCGCTGTGCCAGTAAAAAAATACATTCTTCATTGTTTTTTGTTACAAACAACTTACGTAATATAATTTATCTAAACTATCTTATTTTGTTTTGTCCAGGTCGCGATCTGATTGGCGTACAGAATCTGATGAAGAAACATCAAGCCGTCGTATCTGAGATCAACAATCACGAGCCCAGGGTAATTGCCGTGTGCGGATCTGGACGTGGTATGCGTGACGCGGGACATTTTGCTTCAGAGGAGATTGCCAAGAGGGTGCAAGCTCTAGAAGAGCAATGGAACAACCTCAGAGACAAGGCGCAGCAGGTAGAAATACCATTACATGAACAAAATATAACTGTGTGTAATAATGTAGTTCTAAATCAACGTCATTAACTTGAATTTTCTTTTTGTCCGCAGCGCAAGCAAGACTTGGAAGACTCTCTGCAAGTCCATCAATACTTTGCCGACGCCAATGAAGCCGAGTCGTGGATGCGCGAGAAGGAGCCTATAGTGGGGAACCAGGTGAATGGTTCTACATCAGATGTAAAAAACACTTTATTATTTTATTTTTCAGTCTATATGTTGTCTGGTGGTTTCTGGTCCTGTCTTTTGCTGTATACTTCAGATGGTTTGAGGGTTCATTTTAACATACATCAATTTTTTCCGTTTCTCTTTTTCGTGCACTGCTGTTAAAATATGTGCCGAGACGAATCTCTTTACGATGTGTATAATTTTTCTCTATCTCTTAGGCCCGAAATTACAATCATTAGCTTATCGTGGAGCTTTGGTGAGGAGGCTTAAAAGTTAAGTCGAGCTTACTGCTCACACGAGAATTTCAATCAATATTCGACTGCGACTTGACTAAGCCGCAAATATGGTTAAGTTGGTAGCCCTACTAGTCGTTTTATCGTGATTTTGTCTATGCATTGACCTCACATCTGTCATGTTAACGGCGACGCGCGCCATTTTTCGTGTTGTTGTTTTGATTTCGTGAATGCTCTTGGAGTTTTTCGTTACCGACGAAACAGGGTCAGTAACGAAAAAATCCAAATAGAAGCGCAAATGAAACAACCTTAACAACAACAAACAAAAAGCGTAATGAAAGCGCGAAAATATGACATTAATGTCAGTTTGTTCTAATTGTTACTAGTGGCGCCTCCTGGTGATTTAAAAATCAACTGAGTTTAAGCAAGCTTAACGTTGTTGAGGACACCCCCGTGTATTCCTTAACTTAAGGAGTAGGCTAAGCCGCAAATTCGTGCTAAGGAGACATTGTAATTCGCGTAATTTCGGAAAGCGAAGCTTTATGTGTTCCTTAAGGTTAAGGAGGATCTTAAGCCTGCATTGTAATTTTGGGCCTTAATGCTCTCTTCGGGAACAAAAGGTGTCTGCTTTATCATCTATTTTGAAGAATTAACTATGTAACAGTTTCGTGACATTTTGAATGTTTTTAAACGCGAGCGATATAATACTGTTTATTAATTTGCTAAATATTATTTAATTTAAAAACATTCAAAGTGTCAGCTTTAGTTCAGTGATGTTATAAACTGTATGCAAGCGAAACATAAATATGGGTGAAGATGGACAAAAGTTGAATGAATTCTGTGGAGATGCGATTGCTGAGAAGAATAGAAAGATCAAACTCTCAAGGATGGATGTGTGTTGAGTAAGAGAAATAATATGTGTATGAGAATGGTTGGTAAAATGTTGTGTGATATTGTGAGGAATGGGGATATAAGAAGAGTGAGTGGATGCAAGAGGAGTGTTGTGTATAGAATGCGCGTAAATAAATTGAGATGGTTTGATTATGTGAAGAGGAAAGAATGACAAAGAGGATATATTTCTCTGAAAGAAAGGGTGTGAGGAAGGGCGGGCATCTGAGAAGTATGTGGTTTGACCACGTGGATCAAATTCTAAAGGACGGTCGTGTGTTGAGTAAGAGAAATCGACGTGCATGTATTAGAAATTGTATGAATGTGGAAAAAGTGAAAGAAGTATGTAAAACAGATCTATTTGGCGTTCCGTTCTCTATGCCTACCCCACTTGGGAAACGGCGTGAGGGAATAGATAGAAGAATAAACTGAGGAATTAAGTTTTATCCTAAGCAGAATTTTGGCAATTATGTATTTTGATGAAATAGTGTATTTTCATCTGACCCCACGTCAATACAAAGTGATTCGTCTTGTGACATTAAAGTTTTTGATTACAAATATCACCAAAAGAAGTATTTTTTAATGTTGTAATTAATAGTCAGCTCATTTTGAGTATATCACATTATTTTGATCATATGACCTGTTTAGAATGTACTCAGGTAGTGTAAAAAAATTAATATAAACCTCTCTGATATATTTTAGTTCTTTTTTGGTGATATTTATGGTCAAATAGCTTATTTTCTGCATGTTTTATGTACCATAGGCAACTGGTGATTCTTTTTTTTGTGTTAAAAGCAAATAAGATTAATTTTTTGTTAATTGATTAAAATAAATAAGTATATGTAACTTGTATCGGCACAGAGAGGGTGTCTTTAGTTGTATTTGGGTTTATTTATTTTTTTATTGAACACAACAATACAGATTATACAACAATGTGTACAGACTATTTAATTTAAACTATTATCAAGACATCTTTAACATGTGGCTGAGAGGAAAGGTGACAGGAAATTGGCCGTCCGAGAAATAAATGGCAAGACCATATAAACCATATCCTCCTGAACGGACACGTGCTGAGCACACTAAATAGGAGAAAATGTATGAGGAATTGTATGACAGTGATGGAAGGGAAAATAAAGCTCTCGAAAATGCGCTCTTTTTCACACAGATACATCTTCTCTGTCGTTCTTTCATCATTCATACGCTTCTCCACATGTCCAAACCATTTTGTTTGTTTCTCTATTCGTCACCTACCATTTATAACACAGCTTCAATTAACATTTGCCTGACGATGAGACTGGAAGCTTTCAAAAGTCGACTTGCAAATTAATAAAGTCACAAGTGGAATTACTAAATATTTAATTTCTGCTTTATTTTTGTATAAAAATGCATGTTTCATCTCCAGTTGCCTGTGTTTAGCTCTAAGATATTATGTATATGCTAATGTCCAAATCATAAGCACGTAGAAGACTACACGTATGTTTATTACATGCAATAGTTTGTCTACTGTCTACTGACTGTATAATTCAGAGGTTTATCATATTTTGAACGACTCTAGATTAATCATTCCAAATTGATCACACTCACTGATAGTCAACCTATTTGTATAGGTATTATTAACTAGGTAGGTATGTTGTATAATGTATGTGTATCATATTATACAACATACCTACCTAGTTAATAATACCTATTTAAATAGGTTGACTATCGGTGAGTGTGATCAATTTGGAATGATTAATCTAGAGTGGTTCTCTATCAAAATATGATTAACATCTACACTTCTAGTAAGAAAAATCCAGTTCCCGACATCCAATTGTGTCAAAAAATTCAGAACATAATCAGAGATTTATATTGGGTTGGATTAGTTGAAACAAGCGTTTTCTTTTTACTGTAGATAAATCAACCCGAGAGAGATGTCTTTCCACTTATCAGGTCATTATCAGTCACTATCAAAAGATTGATAATGACCTCATAAGTGGAAAGGCGTCTCTCTTACGTTGTTTACTGGATAATAGAAGGAAAAACTTGTTGCAACTTATCTAATTATGGAATTCTAAAAACTATAAATAAGTTCTTATTGGACTTATGATTTGGACATTAAAGTTTTTAGTATGTAATGCATTTTCTTTAGTGTTTCTCTGGAAAGTAGTATTATTGTATACGTGAAACAAATGCAGATCAAATTAGTTGTCATTTGTTGTAAAGAATGTTTTTGAATTAATTGACAAAATTGATGTCTTTATTAGCTTGATGGTAGAATCTTGTACTGTCATTTGAGAGATTTAAAATGCACAATCTTTTCAGTGTAGTGTTGGGCCTAAAAGATTTTTATATTTCAACCAATTAGACATCTCAGGCATGAGTTTGCATTAAATGTTACTTAATTGGTGGCGGTGACCTTATATTGTGACAGTGAGAATGGCAGAATTTTTTAAGGACATTGAAATGTCAGCCTAGAGTCAATTCATAAGCGTTGGGACGCCTTTCTCACTTCTTCCGATTAATTTTTGCATTGTTTAAACATAATTAAACAAAAATGTACGAAAAACGGGTTCTTGAATAAAGAAATGTATAATTTTCCAACTGAGATGTCTGATCGGTTTTTTTCATTTGCATGTTGGGCCCAAATCGATTTAGAAAAAAATACATATGCAGTAGTACCTTGACATACGAGTGCCCCAACATACGAGTTTTTTGAGATACGAGCCGTCGAGCGAGCGAGCGATTTTTTGCTTTGGAATACGAACAAAATTTGAGATACGAGCTATTTAATGACACTTGCCTAACTCATTTCCGGAACATTCTGAAAGGGAGGAAGAAACAAACCTCCTTGGAAATGTTTTTTTTTTTTAATCGGCTTACAGGTGAAAGTGAGAAGAAGAGAAAAGCAGTGGCGAAAATTAAGCAAAAGTAATATTTCATAAATCTAGTTTGTTTCTTTACATCCTCTTTCATTATGTTTTTGTACAATATTTGTCATTTATAAATATTTTTTTCTAATTCGAAAACACATAACAAAAATAATTGGGGTGACATTTTGGGGGTTGGAACGGATTAATGGTAGTTCAATTAATTTCAATGGGGAAATTTGCTTTGAGATACGAGTAATTTGAAATACAGGCAAGGTTGCGGAATGAATTGCAGAACAAATTAAACTCGTACGTCGAGGTACCGCTGTATATATATTTAGGCTATTGTTTTTCCCATGAAGTTGGCATTTATAACATACATGGCCCAAAATATATTATCAACTGCTTTTAACGGATTTGCATTATTGATTTTTTCAATAAATACTCTAATTTTCAAAACTGTCATAAAATTTTTTAAATATTTTTGAACAGGATTATGGCAAAGATGAAGATTCTTCCGAAGCACTGCTCAAGAAACACGAGGCCCTCATGTCTGACTTGGAAGCCTTCGGCAACACCATTCAGACCCTGAAAGAGCAGGCTCAGAGCTGTCGCCAGCAGGAGACTCCAGTCGTGGACGTGACAGGCAAGGAGTGTGTTGTGGCTCTGTACGATTACACAGAGAAGAGTCCCAGAGAGGTTTCAATGAAGAAGGGAGATGTTCTCACGCTACTGAATTCCAACAATAAGGTAAGAATATTCACATTTTACATATTCCATAGAAGACGACCTGCTTGTTCTTAAGTCTATAGATGTGGTTAGTCCGCTGGCTACCCCATTTGTAAGAGACGCCTTGATAGTATTATATCTCCTCTTCTGACTAACTGTCATATCTGACATTTTTGGTGAATCTCCCCATGTTACGTGTAAAAAAAAAGGACATTACTAGTAAATATCTAGTCTGAACACGAAATTTTGTGCAAAATATCATAAATAACATGCATAGACAACTCGCACAGATCGAGCTAGTCCCAAATTAAGAAACAAATCCTGTGGTACTAATGCGACGATACGCATTTATATACAATGCACTAAACACATGTAGGTACAAGTAACACCCAAACCTGGTACGTTTTGAAAAATCATTCTTTATTTTGCCCTGGCCAGGAATTGAACCTGGAACCTCGCGACTCATAGGCAAGAGCGTTACCTCTGCGCCTTACCGGCCGCCAATACGAGCAATATTTGGCGCAAATATTCAATTTACCCAACATTTTATTCAACCGGATGGGCTAATGGGCTATGATATAAAATAATTCATTTAATATATTAATGGACACTTATAAGTTGGACATTGCATTGTATACTTGTTATTCCTAATTGTATGATTGTACTAAATTTATATGTATTGTCTGTAGTGTTCCGTCGACTTGAATAAATAAATAAATAAATTTCAAACAAAATATGTATTATAATATGTTGGCGTGACTTTTTTACGATTTACGTCACCGCGACGCGGCGCGCATGACTCCAGAGGGCACGTGAATAGAGAGATACATCGCGTCTTTATAATAAATATTATTATAAAGACATCTCCAAATAAATACGAATGTGAGGGGAAAAAATTCAAAGGTCACATTCAGCAAAACTGGCAAAAGTCAACTCTAAAAATGTATACCTGAATTAATAATAGGTAATGGTGACTGTAAATACATTGTCGCCAAAATATAATTCAAGTCGCAGTATAAGTATTTTGTTGATGGGTACCTATTATTAATTTTTATTTTACAACCCTGTTATCTCATCTTTTTCAAAATTTGTGCAAAATTTAGTACACGAGATAAAATATAATATAATCTTTCTATATTATCCCCTCACGCCGCCTCCCAAGTAGTATAGGCAGAGAGATCGGAACGCCGTGTAGATCTGTACCTCCATGCTTCTTTCATCTCCTCAACATTCGTGCTACCTGTCATCCGCGCACGTCGATTTCTCTTACTCTCAACACGCGGTCGTCCTTGAGACTTTGATCTACGTGATCAAGCCACGTAGTTCTCGGACGCCCGCGTTTCCTCACACCCCTTCTTTCAGACAAGTATATCCTTTTTGTGTTAAAGATTCCCACGATGGTGGTTTTGACCTATTGCCCGTGAGGATGACTTTCTTTTGAATATGCGGATTAATAGGAGCTCACAACTCCTGAGATATCCGGCTGGAGACCTCATCCATAATATGCTCCTCATATCCTGTACATCGCAATTTATTTACACGCATCTATCCACAAAATTCCTCTTTCATCCGCTCATTTTTCTAGTATAAGAAATCGCATTGACCGAAAATCGGATTTCTATTCAAATCTCAACCGAAATCGAGATATGTATATGAAAGGTTTGGTTTAATATTGAAACTGGACAAATATATTTGCAGTAAAATGTCGCTAGAGTGCAAAAACAATTTTGACCGATTTCCATACTAACATTGATTTTCTCCTCTATTTTAAAATATAGTTTCTTCTACTTAAAATAAAAAAAGTTTCATAAAACTCATCACGAATTATATTTTATCTTCTGCATGCATAGTTAAAAAATGAATTTTTCTTATTTGTTCATTTTCGATCCCTAACTACTCGAATGTTGTTTGGGTTAATTTCGTGTTAATCTTTTTACCGAATGCGGTCGGTCACTGTCGAACTTGACAAAAGAAACTGCGAGGATCATTATAAATTTCGATGTTTTGGTGTAGACCAAGGGTGGCCAACCCGCCGCATGCGGCCCGTTGGGTGTCTACGTGGGGCCCGCGAAGCATATGGATACTTTTTGAATAATAGTCGGAAAAAAACCCGTTACTTTTTTGAAAGAGGTATTTTGAGAAAATATTCTAAAAGAAAACCGAGGAGTTTTGTAACATTTCAAATTCCTGTACCATTTTGAAAATTTGACGACGGGGGGGTAGAAATTTTAAGGTGAACTAAAATTATCAAATGTTCCATATATGGAGTATATTGTTGTGCGGCCCGGCAGGAAATCTCATTTCTAAAATTTGGCCCGGCTGCTGAAAAGGTTGGCCACCCATGGAGTAAACCAATAATGTAATTTGAGGAGAAGCAAATGTTTGTTTTTTATAAAATGCTTTTTCAACAACTCCCCACTTCGCCTGGCCGAATTTCCGGATAATAAGAAAATGAGCTACCACTACTACTTCTACTATCCCATCACGGCATATCCCACAAGTGGGGTGCAAATGCAACCTCCATGCACCAATCTTTTCTCTTTTGTCAACAACAAAAATATGACATTCAGGATGGATGGTAAACCTCATCGCCGGGTTTAAAATGTGTCTTGTTTTTTTTTTCGACACTTGTCTTTTACAGTAGGACACTCGAAAACTTAGGGAAAGGAATGGGAGATCAATTCTCTGCGGGTGCTCCACGGAAATAGGAAAATGAGAACCCTTGATTTTGAGGTTGTTTCGCAAAGAGCAAGTAATAAAAAATCGTCGATTGTTGTTTTTGGATTTTCTGTGCTTGTTCGAATCCGATATTCGGTGTACGATTTTCGTGTCTATATATAAATGGATTTACACGCGTTTCATTCATCGGAGCTGCCTAGCACGTGATGCCAACAGTTCTACGCTCCAAGAAAACTTTCGCGGCTGTCACGTAGAGATATATGATAATGTTGTCTTAACGGCATGCACTGCCGCAGTTACGAATACCAAAAGAGCGCGTAAATATTTAAATTTAGAACGAGTTATCTAACTACTACACGTTCTATTTTTGAAATTTTTAACAGATGTCGTAAACGGTGGTAAAAAATGATTGTGTCTTTGCATGTCCTGCACACTTGAAGTTGTAGACAAAGAGGATCAAACTAATTACTAGATTTTTTTAATGTTTACCTCGGGTATAGTGACGGTCCTAAATTTCGCGGGGTCCCATGTGAATTAAATTGTACAGGGGCCAGTGCAAAGCTATTTTGCGGGGGCCCTGACATAATTTAATATGGAAATTTCAGAAAATACCCAGCATTTCAACTTTCCTCAGTCTCCCCCATCCCTAAATATTTAATTTATTATAGCAATTTGAATTAGCCTTGACTGATAATCCATGGTGCACATGTGGGACCGGAACTCAATATGCGGAACATATCCTTTGGGAATGAATGTCCTTTGATGATGGACGCAAGAGAGGAAATGATTCTGGGTATGACTGTGGACACTCCTCTACCCATCTTGTTAGGGGATGTTCTTAAATGCCAAAAATGCTGCATACTTTAAGGTATTCGTAGATATTATGTAGGTCTCGAACGGATAAATACATAGGAGTCCTTGGACAGCTGAAATTTTCAGAAAAAAAAAGTTATTTCATCATATTGTTATAGCAATTTGAGAAAATTCACGATATCTTCATTTTGTACAGAGATTTTGAGAGAAAGGTATAAATTCTATTTATTTTATTAAAATTTCGACTTTATCCAATTACCCGATCTAGACTTTCTTATTCGATCAAATTTTATTTTATCTAACTCCGGGTTGACTGTTTCTGTTTTGTGCGTGCGACAATACAACTGAAACAATAAATAATAGTAATGATTTGGCATAGTGGTTGACTTGGCACATTTCTATATCAGTGATTGTCCTATCTCCAAAATCCTAACACCGCTTCCTCTGTCGCCCTCGATGTAATTTCATCGCTAAATATGCCGCAAGGGATGTCAACACTTTCAATAAAAAACGTAGAAAATCTATAATGATTTACAATATTAAATTTAAGTTTTTATTATTTAGCTGGATTTGGGCACAACGCTCAGATGACGAAACGACGAAACTAATCAGAAATACCGATTGGAAAACCATGTTTATACAATGTTACACTGTGAAAAACCCTTAACCCTCTCGCCACCAAATTAAATTGAGAAGCCCTGGAATCTTTATTTATAATAAGTACAATGAAAAAGCAAAAAATAAGATGATTTTTGTTGAAATATTTTTTTAATTACCTCTTACCGTTTTAAAGGGAGGCGCATTTGTGGAAATTGTGGCCAAAAAATAAAATAAAAATTTGGGAATATATCCCGTGGAGCACCCGGTAAAGAATTGGTCTCCCACTCTTCTGCGTAAGTTTTCGAGTGTCCTGTAAAAGGCAGGTGTTCGAAAAAATTAAGACATTTTACATCTTAAATTCAGTGATGAGGTTTGCCACCCATCCTGAATGTCTTGATTTTATATTGGCACGAAGAGGACAGTTTGCATGTTTCTTACATGCAGCTGATCTGCTGGCTACCCCACTTGTGGGATATGCCGTGATGGTATAGTATAGTATAGTATAAATTACACATCAAATAAGTGACTTCATCAGAAAGGTTCTTATTCCACTTTATAAAACCAAGCTTTGTTAATAATTTCCGCATAAAATATAAAGACTTCTCACCAGTCCATTTTTTATAAATTAAATTCTTTATGTTCCCGTACGAGTACACTGGTAAACAGAGGGTTAAATTAGTAAATATTCTAAACATTTGTTGTTGACTGGTCGGACTAGCAGCCAATAAAGTTTTGAACTTAACTGTTCCGGCGCCATTTAGACGTGAGATCGTCACAGTGTTCTCGAACCTACCGATTTTTCGGTATTCACCATTTGTCGGCTGGTAAGTATAATCGGTAGATAAGTACTGGGTATTCAGTAAAAGTACCGGATACTTATGGATTCGAGCAAATATTCTTTAAGAAAACCGAGGAGTTTTTGAAATATTCCAAATTCCTATACCATTTTGAAAATTCGGCGACGGGGGGGGGTAGAAATTTTCGTGAAAAGAAAAGTATCCGATATTGACCATCGTCGGTACAAATAGGTACCCCATATACCGATTTTGGGTACAAAATATACCGATTTTAGCGGGTAGTTCTACCGATATTGGACAATGTCGTTCGAGAACATTGGATCGTCATCTACGATATGAGATCCCAAAAAAGTGGTTTCTTCTGTGGTTTGCGTTAAATGTTTCCTATAATTGAGAGACGTTCGTAAAACCTTACGTATGAGACAATTAGCATCTTAAATTCATCGGCGCAAGGCACCGATCTTTGATATCTTGATCCTTGATATCTTGAGTCGTTGGTAAATTTACCAACAATTTGTTTGCAAAAAGTTATTATAATAGATTCGTACTAATGAATCGTTTGTACTATCTCTGGTCCTAATCTGATAGTACGTATCAATGATTCGTTGTGAAATTTCGTTAGTATTTTTCTCTGTGTAGTAGAACTCCATAATTCAAAAACAAGTATTTTTCCCACAATATAGATTTTAATTGACAGGGACGTCTTTCGTCTTTGTCATTTAATTGACAATGTCTTACAAATTATCAATAAGATTATTAACAATGTCCTTGAAAGACAAAAGATGACTCTCAATTAAAATATATTTAGTAAAAAAAAACATGTTTTTTAATTTCATTACATTCGATGTTCTCAAAGAAGCGCCCTCCATCTCGAGTCGCCCTACATATACTAATAATATTTATTAATTAACACGTAGAGCGTTATGCAACTGTCCGACCGACTTGTGTAGTAATCACACGTAGTACTAGTGATGTGCCTAACGCCGTTATCACGATTCGGCATTTATGTATTTTACGATTTAGTCATGTTAGGTGTTTGAAAAATTAAGACATTTTACGTCTGAAATTCAGCGATGAGGTTTGCCACCCACCCTGAATGTCTTGATTTTTTTTATTGGCACGGAGAAGACAGCTTGCATGTTTATTATATGCAGCTGGTCTGCTGGCTACCCCACTTGTGGGATACGCCGTGATGGTATAGTAGTAGTTGTAGATTTAGTCTGTTGTATTAGAAATAGGATACACATATTTTCGAATTTCTACCCTCTCCCTCCCGCCAAATATTTAATTCGGTATAGGAATTTGAAATATTTCACAATCTCATTTTTTATTATTATTGGACGACATTAAAGTGTTGTTTACACGCCAAAGCACCTCAAGGACAATTCATCAATTCTAGGACATTTTTTAACTCAACTCTTTAGTTTAACATTTTTACGTATGCAATATAGATGGCAATTTTTTTATTTATTTATTTATTCTTTACTGTACATTAATTAATTACAAGCAGTTTTGCAAAGAAATACAATTAAATTATGTATATACAATCAATATACCGAAGGATAGTTATCGTGGAGGCGCGATTTCTTCCAACTTACACAAATTCATGAAACTTTCACAAAAAAAACATTTAAGAAAGGTAAAGAGAAGGCACAAGGGAGAAGAATAGGTAGGAAAAGGGACTAGGAAACAGAGCAACCGTATTCTGGAAGGTAGAGTATTCCAACAGCGAGCACCATAAACAGAAAATTTAACACCATAAAGAGAAAATGAGTTCCAACTAAAGGCGTGAATTTTTGCGACTCTGCTTAGAACTGAGCGATACTTCCAACATTTTGCAATGTTTGCATATTTTTTGTGAATCCTAATATTGGGTACATCACTAGTAACACACACTTCACAGTACATGGACAATATACTTTCTTATAGTTTTTTTTGCGTCGTTTTCTTTAGTAGGTACATAGGTGCCTATCAAGGGACACGTACTTCGGAAGTACCACTGTCAAATTAACCCCGCCGCCTACGCTTTTCGTCCTTCGAAGGGTTAATTCTGTTCCTATTACGCATTCGTGTGTGAATTTTCGATCTTTTAGTTTGAAGATGGATCAATTTTCTGAGTTCGATGTTTTATTTATTGTTTTGAACCAAAGTGGCGGTAAAATTTTAAAACGTTGGTTATTTAAAATGTAATAGTGTGTGTTTTTAATCACGGCGAAGTTTTATTATTTAAAAAAAAAAATAGCTGTGTATTTATATTTATAAACAAAAAAGTGAACATCTGCTTAGCTTTTTTTTACAAATAATACAAGTTAAGTTTTCAAGTTTATATACGAAAAAAATGTTATTCTAATAACATTGTAGACTCCCTCGCATTCCCAGCCAGATATTTCAGAAAGTAGAGGACTCCTCCTTATCTATTTAATAACAGTAAAATATGACTACGCAGTCATAAATAAAAGAAATGCTTGTTTTTAAATATGGAATGCTTTCTGTGAAGTTTAAATTTTTCATGATATTCTACACAATTTCAAAATGATTGTGGTGTTTTTGTCTGCGAATTACCTCATACTGTGTCTGGCGCGAGCGGCTTTAGGCAGCAATAGAGAAACGACTCAAGAGGACGATGGCTCAAAAACTGAATCGGCGACGACTTCGAGCGATAACATCAGTTCTTCGAGTTCTCAAAATGGTGACGTCGCAAAAAAGGAGGAAAATTTCAAAAATATCAGTTTCTTTTTTCACCCTATCGAGAGCATAGGCGATTTGTTGCCCAGTCGCGACTTTTTTGCCGCTTTCTACGAGTCGCTAACGGACGCGTCGTCGTCGCGCGATGAAGAGAATATTGAAGATAAAACGCTCGTGAATGTCGCCGCGATTTCCGACGGCAAAGCGACGTTGGATGTGACTGTAACAAATGACAGAATTACCTCACACGGCACAGTTTTGTATGATCCTGCGACTTCAAACTGCGCCATTGTGAACATTGATACCATTACTTTAAATTCTAAAGACAATGACCTCCTTATATCTAAAACTGTTGGTAATTCCATGAAATTCAGTTACAATGCGGAGGACCTTGAATTCTGCTGGTCGGTGCTTTCAGAGTTTGAGAAACTCTGCTATCAGAGGAGTAAAAGACGAAATGTTAGTACCTAAATTAAGTGTCACTCTATTAGGGATGTGTCTCGTATTGCATTCTTTGTGGGGTAGAAAAAGGTGCTAAGGTGAAATTAGTAAAATATAATATGTTCTCCATTTTATTCGAAATTTACACTTTATTTTGGAATTTAGGACCTATCTTTACTATCATAATCACTCTTATAAGTGTGGTAGCTAGCGAACTAATTACTGTATGTAATTATGAACATATCGATTGAACTTTCTGTATTCTATTCCATCGCAATATATTCCAGAAGTGGGGTAGCCAGTATCTCTTCGAACGGTTTGTTCCCCTTTCATCCCATGGTCTATCGTTAAGGTCCCAAAATAATCGTCGTTTAGAATTCCCACCTCATAGTACATCTTTTTATTCATCTTCTTTTACCGTACATGCTACCAGAATCTGGAACAACCTCCCCAATGATATTCGGTCCTCTTCAACTATAGACTCATTCAAACATAAAGTAAAATCCCTTATAAACAACCCACCATCTCATCAATAGTAGATAGTTCTCACTTAGATACATATATAATATATAGGTTTATGGTTGTGAATGCTTACATTTACATCTTTTATTTTTTTTTTCTTTATATTTATATAGGTATTCTTGTTTTATATTATATATTTCATTTTCTGTTTATCTTTTGATCTAAACTCACTTTATAGTAAAACAGTTCTCAAACATTGTAGTAGGTTTACTGGAAGACATTGCCTCAAGGCAATATGTACGCCTTTTGTAAAATATTTGTATATTTGACAATAAAGTGTTTATTATTATTATTAGCCAGGAGACTAACTGCATGTAATAATCATACTCGTGTGGCATCCTCTCCTTGCCAATGGAAATTAAGGAATTCAAAAAATAAAAAAACAAGACATTAAGGATGGTGACAACTTACCTTATCTGAATTGATGATGTAAAACTTTGTCTTTTATATAATGTTTTACAAGTAATATGCCTGCCTTTAACAGTACACTCAGATTAACACCAACAACCACAATTTTATGCATTTCCATTTTTTTCCACAGGACTGGTGGAAGGTGGAGGTGAATGATCGTCAAGGCTTTGTGCCAGCCGCCTACGTGAAGAAGATTGATGCAGGTCTCACAGCATCTCAGCAGAATCTGGCTGACAACAATTCCATTGCCGCAAGACAAAACCAGGTATGTGTACAAATTACTACACAAGTTTTTTTTTATTAGGTTAGTGATTAGAAACCTGATGTTTCGAAAATTCTACATGTATAGTTCTAATAAGGTTCTAGTAAGGTTCTAATGTGGTGGTA
Source organism: Athripsodes cinereus (assembly GCA_947579605.1). Lineage (NCBI taxonomy): Eukaryota > Metazoa > Arthropoda > Insecta > Trichoptera > Leptoceridae > Athripsodes > Athripsodes cinereus. The sequence continues at coordinate 15,289,365 of OX388325.1, read as the reverse complement.
AATATTAGATTTCAATTTAAGTTATTCACAAGAAATAGAGGTGGTCTTTGCCTGAAGGGAAATTCTCTGACTTTCAATCAAAAGATCCTGGATTTGATTCTCCCTGCTGATGACCTACTTTTCCTTCACAGCACAAAAATATTGCCTACTGTATTTGGAACGTATTTGATAAGTAAAAAAAAGTGCCAATAGGGTAAACTATAAATAAAGTCTTCCAATTTTCATTAGAGGATTTCATAATTTTATGAAATCCAATATTTTTCTTCATTATATATGGGCATGTGGGGTGTCAAATTAACAAGTTTTTTCAAAAGGTAAAGTTATTCATGTTTTTTCTACATAAGTATCTAAATTTAATGCTTATATTTTTTTGTCAGATAAACGCGCAATATGACAACCTCATCAGTCTGGCCAGAGAGAGACAGAACAAACTCAGTGAGACTGTCAAGGCCTACGTGCTCGTCAGAGAGGCGGCTGAGTTGGCCACGTGGATCAAGGACAAGGAGAACCACGCACAAGTGCAGGATGTCGGAGAAGATCTGGAACAAGTGGAGGTTATGCAGAAGAAGTTTGACGACTTCCAGGCAGACCTCAAGGCCAATGAAGTTCGTTTGGCTGAGATGAACGAGATCGCCGTGCAGTTGATGACCATCGGACAGACTGAGGCTGCTCTCAAGATTCAAACACAGATCCAGGCAAGTACCTGTTCTTATACACTCCTACGTCTTTGCTGGTCAACACTTTTGTCACATCACACCATACAATTAAGATTTCCTTTTGACACTGACAAATAATTATGCAATTCGGTCTGATCTAATAACCTAGATCACCCATATATTATTAAAGTCTTGTATTTTAAATATTAAAAATCTTAACAATATGTTGTCTTTTGTAAAGGAATTGAACTCGAAATGGACGTCACTTCAACAATTAACTGCAGAGAGAGCCGCCCAATTAGGCTCTGCTCACGAGGTGCAGCGCTTCCACCGTGATGTGGATGAGACCAAGGATTGGATCCAGGAAAAAGATGAGGCACTCAACAATCAGGATCTTGGCAGGGATCTGCGTAGCGTGCAGGCACTGCAGAGGAAGCATGAAGGATTGGAGAGGGACCTTGCCGCTCTGGGAGATAAGGTAAGATAAAATTTTGGTTTCTTTAACATCATACGCATCTAAAAATATTTATTTATTTATTTATTCATCATAAACGGCACATTAGCCATTGACAATAAAGGTTTACAAATTAATATCGTTCACATAATAATATAACCAAGTATACCTGCATATAAAACCAAAATATAAAAACATTAACACAGTGGAAGTAAACAAAATCAAAACATATCAAAAATCCATTAGTTGATTACAAAGATGATGCACGAGTACCTACGCAAATATAAAAAAAATAAAAACTGTTACAAGTATAGGTAAATAAAACCAATACATACACATCATTCTATTTGCTTTACAATCATTGCTGTATTTACAACAATAATCTCAGTACATCGTATAATAAGTAGCACGCATACAATCATGCACTACAGTGGATTCCGCTAATGCGGAATTTGTTTGATTGATAATTATTATACAGACAAAAAAAAAATATCACTCGTGCATTAACATATGACACGCATATTCCATTCATTGAATGTTATAAGGAACACTAAATCAATCAAGTTAGATAAAATAAAATTAGAAATACCTATTAATAAAAACTGAAAAAATAATTGTTAAATTGAAAGTAAAATTGATAAAAACAAGTAAAAGTAAACTAAAAATAGAATAAAAATTTGCTTCATAGGGACAATCGGATGTTCAGTTGACTATACATTAAATGGGAAATATAACTCGTTAAAACGAAAACACAATATTCGTTAAAATAAAAACACAATACAGTATAAAACAACCGCACAGACATAAATTAATACATTATCACACAATTCAATATAAAACTTATTAACTAATTAAACATTTAAAAATACATATGTATATATCAAAATAAAATACATTCAGATAGACATTTCATTTCTCTCCTATATTATTAAGATGGGAACTTTGCGAACTGTCGCAGGCAAAACTTGATGGGACTGCATTATTGTTTACATTTACCCCGTTACTTTCTTCTTTGCAACTTATCTGCATATTGGACCCAAACTACACTATGCCAACTTTTGGTCAAAGTGACTTATGAATGTCCTTATCATGCTCTTTTTGATGATAAATTCACTTATATTGTAAACACATTATATTTTGTATATATTCGTAGTTAAAATGAGCTATAAAGTGCAACAGAAGCCTAACTCTCTCAAAATTTAATCTGATTTGTATTCTTTCCTAATTAGTATCAATAATGTCTCAGTAAGAGACGAAACAATTGTCTAATCATTCATAAAAAAGGATTAAGTGTTTCACTTCCTACCAAGGAAAATGTGAATGTTTAATATTTATTGTTTGATCTGTTGTTAGATAAAACAATTGGACGAGACGGCGACTAGGCTGATGTCATCTCACCCCGACACCGCGGAGCAGACATACGTCAAGAAGTGTGAGATCAATGAGGAGTGGCAGCAGCTCACGGCTAAGGCTAATTCTCGTAAGGAGAAGTTGCTCGATAGCTATGACCTACAGCGGTGAGTTGAATGCCATAATGTCTATAACTATTGACAATTTTATAGCTGGAAACTTATTAATAATCTGGACAATTTAATTAGCGCCGTTTTGTGGTACAAACCACCGCAAGGGTGCATTTTCAGTTTTTTGTTAATTTATATTAATTATTGTTATTATCAAACTTTAATATATTTTATAATTTTAATATAACTATTAAAAAAAATTGAATGCATTTGTAATTGTCACAAATTTTATCCACTAGTTTATTTGTTTTTAAATTTGTAATTTTTTATTAGTTTGAAAATAATTTAACACTAAAAAACAATTATCTTTATAAAACTATTGAAACTAAAAACATTGATATTGAATTTTTTTTAGTTTGAATCATTATTAGATAATATTTTAATTTTTAAAAATGATACGTCAGAGGTTTCAGGCAGCTACTACGAGCGCCATCCACCGACTCGTGAAACTAGCATATTAGAAAGCTTAGAAAAACGATGTTAGCTAGCTAGCTATGCTAATTACCAGCTTTGTCCACAATTCATATTTTTCCTAGTTTTGTAATGTCCTGCAGGACACTGGAAAACTTATTGAATAGAGTGGGAAATCTGTTATGTTTCATAAACTCGGTGAATCTCATTATATTATAAAAAAATTAAGTATGTATTGTGTTGTTTTAGGTTCCTTTCTGATTACCGCGACTTGATGGCATGGATCACCTCCATGAAGGGGTTGGTCAGCTCCGAGGAGTTGGCCAACGATGTCACTGGGGCAGAGGCTTTACTCGAAAGACACCAGGTATGTACATCCACGAAATACTCTCAAAAAACAATTATATTATCTTTCACCATCACAATACAGTGTATCAAACATTTAATCATCAAAAGATAATATTTAAATTAAAATACTGTTTAATTCCACTATGAGATTGCTTTAATTAAAACATTTTCGACTACAATGTAGTCATCATCAGTAATAACACAATACTATATAGCCATCATCAGTAATAACACAATACACAATACTGCTGATGATGACTACATTGTAGTCGAAAACGTTTTAATTAAAGCAATCTCATAGTGGAATTAAACAGTGTTTTAATTTAAATATTATCTTTTATAATGTATTTCCACAAAGTTACACTTGAAAATATAGAATATTTAATCATCAAATTTCTCGTTCAATTCTACTGAATCTCTTTGATTTGTGTGTTTGAAAAATGGTAATTTCAGCTTTTTTGTGTTCATTGGTGAAGATGAGCTTCTCCCCATCTTGAGCAGATAACATCCATAGCGTTGTACTGTCAAAACCATTTGCCATTTCAATACTTTTTTCTTGCCATCTTAGGCTCGCAAGTGTATAAATACATTTTTAACTGTGAAAATATTCCCACGTGGCGGTTTTAGCCTGTCTGCCCTCTGTAGCCCTCTTGTGGGGGCAAACATTTTGCTTCAAAGAGGGTTTTTAATATTTTTTAAAAAGAGATTTTTCTGACATATTTTCATTTCATTATTTATTTTTTAATATTTTTTGTTATCATTAACATTGAAATTGTTTTGGTGACGGTGATGCTTTTCTTCTGCGTGTCTAGGGTCAGAGACTGGAGATTGACGCGAGATACGGTATCATACCGCAGGTTAGAGATGACACGACGAACCAATAATATCATTGTGCTGTTTGTTGTGTATGTGTGTGTGTATATTGGGTGTGTAATGTCAGAGCTGGGTGTTAAGAAAGTTAATCTGTCAATCTATAGTCATCTAACTAAGTTGGTCTATTAATAAAACGAAGTTAGTCTTTTAATTTAACGAAGTTAGTCTATTAATTAATTTAATTAGGAAACAGTTAATTAACAAGGTTAATCTGCTAACAAAACAAATTTGTTTATTTATTCATTATTTATTGTATAAACAATTCCTTACTTTATTTAGTATTTATTATGTGTTATTCCTTACTTTATTTAGTATTTATTATGTGTTATTCCTTACTTTATTTAGTATTTATTATGTGTTATTCCTTACTTTATTAAGTATTTCCTTACTTACTTTTGTTTTATTCCTTATTTTATTTGGTATCAATTTTGTTTATTTCTTACTTTATTAGTATTTGTTATTTATTATTGTGTTTTTCCTTACTTACTTTTGTTTTATTCCTTATTTTATTTGGTATCAATTATGTGTTATTCCTTACTTTATTTAGTATTTGTTATTTATTATGTGTTATTCCTTACTTTATTATTATTATTATTTAGCACTTACTGATTATTTATTTAAATATTTGTATAAGATTATTCGACAAAATAATGATTACTATCATTTTTCTAATTACTAATTAGCCATGCCCAGCTCTGATGTGTTTGTGTGTGATTGTGCGACGCCTTATACATGGTGCAAAATGTCTTGTGTGTGTGTCTGTCTCTTTGATTAATTTAATAAACATTGGTTTTGTAACATAACATAACAATGCAGGGTCTCATCTTTGGTGTTTGTAAAAAGAGCGAATACACCATTTATTAAAAATAGTTTAACCAGTAAAAGAACATTTACGAATTCAAATAATATTCTAAATTTAAAGGAAAAATACTTTTAGATGTAATTTTCCAACCAATCTTCAGTTCAGCGATGAGGTTTGCCACCCATCCTGCATGTCTTATCTTTTATTGTGGGGACAACTTGCGTGCTCAATTCACGTGGTTGGTCCACCGGGTTCTCCACTTGTTGGAAATGCTGATATGGGTATGAATAAAACCATGTTCTAAAAAGGACATTTTTTTTTTTTTTTTAAAAGATATATCTGGGTTTGTTATAAACCCAAATACAACCTTATACACCTTTCACACTAAGCTAAAAGCTTGTGCCGTGAAAGGGGAGTTTGCCGGCACCTGGGATCGAACCACGGACCCCTTGTTCTGAAGGCCGAGACTCTACCTCCAGGCTACCGACGAACTCAAGGACATTATACCTATTTGTCCTTTTTGCACATTGTTCTGGATATCGTAAAAAAATATTTTTCTAGATATTACGACAAAATTTAAAAGAAATATGTTTATAAAAACTTAGGATTCTGCATTAATTAATAGCCATGAAGACTTGGGTATAATACCTTAATGGATGGCCTGTGATCTGATGGTAAAATCTCAGTAGAGAGATACCAGTTTCGTATCACATTGCTGACCTACTACTGCTGCTCCAAAAATAAAGTTTATGTTGTGTCTTTTGATTGTCGTGTGAGTGAATGAATCTATGGTCTCGTTTCGCTTGTTTCGCAGCCGTAAACAATGACAATAAACCGCTTCTGTGTCTATGGAAATTGTATTTTTGCTGTGAAGAGCATGCTTTGGAACCTTTGCCCTTTACTTTTGAGCCTTTAGCCTTTCCAAGCAACAAAATGTACATAACAACAAAACTACTTTATGTGTATATAACCCTTCTTTAATAACAAATACAATATGTCAGTGTATAATTAACATTTCCTATTGCATTTGTGCTTTTCATTTAACTGCTACTTACGTCGTGCTGTGTGTCTTGTATTTAGTCAAGTGTGTACCATACCTACTTGCAAGGTAAACACGATACGAGACGAGACATAATGAATTATCTACGGCAAGGAGATGCTCATCCCGTTACTGCAGCTCTACGATGTAACGATATTCACATAAACTGCACACGACTGTAAATTATTGATATTGCGGTCATACAGACACGTTCCATACTTTTGAAAATTACCTCATCAGTATGATCGAAATGCCAAGAAGGATAAAGGAGGCAAATCAGACACGTTAAATCCGAAAGAAAAACAACATTGTCTAGAAATAAAGATCGCGGAAACCTACAGCAGCTATTTATTTGCTTTTTTTTTCATTTTATACTGTCTAAAAACAGGGGTCAATGATTTGAGAGTTTATATAGTGGGTAGTATTATTATTATACCTATTCCCTTGTTGATAAAGATGCCTATAGACAATATTCACAAACATCCAAATTTTATTTTATTGTTATTGTACTATGAGCTAATTTGTCCTATGACTGATTGATATAGGAACACCGTACCGAGATTGATGCCAGGGCTGGAACCTTCCAGGCCTTTGAACTGTTTGGACATCAATTGCTGCAGTCTGGACACTACGCAAGCCCTGATATCCAAGAGAAGATCAACGCTGTGGCAGATGCCAGGCAGGATCTTGAAAAGTAAATCCAAAAACATATTTGTATCAAAATTTAACGCGTAAAATAATACACTCAATGGTTAATTGTAAAAACACCATCTTTAATCAGTAGTGTAGCCAGTTGACCAAATATTTATTAATATTTTTCAGGGCCTGGGTAGCTCGCCGCGTCAAATTGGATCAAAATCTGGAGTTGCAACTGTTCTACCGAGACTGCGAGCAAGCTGAGACATGGATGGGAGCTCGTGAGGCCTTCCTATCTGCCGACGAAGTGGACTCCAAGGGAGATAATGTGGAGGCACTTATCAAGAAACACGAGGACTTTGACAAGGCCATCAATGCTCATGTAAGTTTACTGTCTGATTTTCATAGAATTTCAACAAATTATGGAATGGAACGCGTTCATGAAAATACGTGATTATTTGTCATTAAATCTTTTTTCCATTATTTTTTAGGAGGAGAAGATTGCCGCTCTCCAGACATTGGCCGATCAGCTGATTGCAGCGGACCACTACGCGGCCCATCCTCTCGACAATAAACGCGAGCAAGTGTTGGACAGATGGAGACATCTTAAGGAGGCTCTCATTGAGAAGAGATCCCGTCTGGGAGACGAGCAGACGCTTCAGCAGTTCTCTCGTGATGCCGACGAGATGGAGAACTGGATCGCCGAGAAACTGCAACTTGCCACGGAGGAGAGTTATAAGGTAAAGATCTTAGTTATTGAAATTTGATAATAACACAATCTATTTAAAATCTTCTCAAAGTAAATTTTTTTTTCTATTAGTATGAACAGTAGACAAAAGAAAAACAAATTAAATCAAGGCAAGGAATGAAGATACAAGAATGATGATGATAATAATAATAATAATCTTTGTTGCACAACTTTGTTGCACAAATTAGTATACAAAGAAGAAGAAAAAACATGGTATCATAACAATAGAACACATAATTTTGTGCAATGGGCGAGTTTATCGCTGAAGCGCAATATCTTCCAACTAACCCATCAGATCAAGAATGATGAGATTTTTTTTTTATTGTTTTCAGGACCCAGCCAACATCCAATCCAAACACCAGAAACACCAGGCCTTTGAGGCGGAGTTGGCCGCCAATGCTGAGAGAGTACAGGCCGTGCTGGCAATGGGAGGTAACCTCATCACTAAAAACCAGTGCAGCGGATCAGAGGATGCTGTGCAGGTAATATTTTGAAAACATATGATCACTTCCAATCATACAATGAAGGGCATGCTTTCTGAAACTGTATTGTATGCTTCTGTGGAGTCTTTTGCTAAGAATTGGTCTTCCATTCTTTTCTGTTAATTTTTTTGTGCCCTGTAAAATGTTGGCATTCGTTGCTTATAGGCTCGTCTAGCGTCCATCGCTGACCAATGGGAATACCTGACCCAAAAGACCACAGAGAAATCTCTGAAACTGAAGGAGGCCAACAAGCAGAGGACGTACATCGCCGCCGTCAAAGATTTGGACTTCTGGCTGGGAGAAGTGGAGAGTTTGCTGACTTCTGAAGACGCCGGCAAGGATCTTGTCTCCGTGCAGAACCTTATGAAGAAACATCAGCTCGTGGAGGCTGATATACAGGCACATGAGGACAGAATCAAGGGTAATTAATTATCTGTATATTTTGAGATGTTTGAGCGTGATGAGGGAATGAATGATAATGAGTATTTATAAAATTTACGTTAGTGTAACCATATGTGACATTGGTATAAACCATGTGTTTAAGACAATTGTTGTCGTAAGTTTTCATGGTCTTCGTCCTCAGTTACCGCTGCTCCTTCAGGTTTACCTTCGGGTTTAGTATGTCTCCCTCTTTCTTCACGTTACGACTTCACTGATGAGGTCATTTTCCACCCGAAAGTGCAGCAGTGAATGTATGAGACATTAAATAACATCTTCAAGTCAACAGGGATGTGGTGCATTGCCACCCATCCTGAATCTCTTGTGGCACAGAGAGAATGATTTGTATATTTATTCACTGATAAAAAAAATCAAACACATTAGTAAATAAACATGGAAAAATTTAAACTAGACAAATAAATTTGTGCAATGGGCGAGTTTATCGCAGAAGCGCGATATCTTCCAACTAACCCACTGATTTCACTGGCTGCCAAATTTATTGAAGATGGTGTTATGATACAGTTAGACTAATTTTCCACTGACTTTCCTTCATTTCTCATTCCAGATATGAACGAACAGGCAGAGTCGCTGATTGAAAGCGGCCAATTTGACCAGGCCACCCGTCACGGCATTCAGGAGAGGCAGAGTGGTATCAATGAGAGATGTGAGCGTGTACGCAATCTCGCCGCACACAGACGTGCCAGGCTCAACGACGCCAACACACTGCATCAGTTCTTCAGAGATATCGCTGATGAGGAGAGTTGGATCAAGTAAGAGATACGTTTACTTGTATTTTTTTAGTCACTGTGGAGTCCATGGTATAGAGTAGGTTTCCCACTTTTTTTTGTAAGTAAGTTTTTTAGTATCCTAAAACTCTAAAATTAAGATATAGTTAATTGAAAGATATCGCTAAAATATCTAATAAATTTTAATTTGCTTCTTATTTATTTTAGGGAAAAGAAACTGTTAGTCGGATCAGACGATTACGGCCGTGACTTGACAGGCGTACAAAATCTCAAGAAGAAACACAAGCGTCTAGAAGCCGAGCTCGCTTCACACGAGCCAGCAATCCAGGCTGTACAAGAGGCCGGCGAGAAACTAATGGATGTTTCCAATCTGGGAGTGCCAGAGATTGAGCAGAGACTCAAGGCTCTAAACCAGGCCTGGGGTGAACTGAAGAATCTCGCCAACACCAGAGGACAGAAATTGGACCAGAGCAATACGTACCAACAGTTCCTGGCTAAAGTGGAGGAAGAGGAAGCTTGGCTGAGGTGAGATATTTCATCTACTTCACATTCCATCCTTTTCCCCTCCTCTGTAACTATCTTCTATGCAGAGTTTTTAAAGATTATAGTCAAAAGATGCTGCAGGGTCATATGCAGGCGCCTTCATTTAGTCAGTTTTAGTTCTAGCAATTTTAATATTTATAACATCATTGTTCAATTCCAGCGAAAAGACTCAGTTACTTGGAGTAGAAGACTACGGAGACACCATGGCTGCCGTGCAAGGTCTTCTGAAGAAGCACGATGCATTTGAGACTGAGCTGGCGGCTCACAGAGACCGCTGTGGAGATATCTGCGGGGCTGGACAACAACTTGTGCAGGAGGGTAACCATCATGCCGATAGCATCCAGCACAGATGCCAACAGTTGCAGGTAATGCATTAACTTAATCTTTTTTCGTCTTCACAGAAAATTTACGTAAAACGCATAAAAAAATCTATCTATGCTATCATGGCATTTCTCAATGGTGTGGTAGGCAGTGGACTATTTTATTATTTGGGGTATAAAATGCAATACAACCTATAGGATCTATTGTACTGGTGTTGCCAGTCAAAGCGAACCCTCAAGTCCCAGACATCTTATGAAGTCTAGGATCTTGAGGGGGTCCAAAGTGTGGAGAGATTCCATTTCTACTTAGTGTGCCTGCCTAGGGCTTTGATTCTTGCGAATCCCAAGCTATTCAATTGATCTTTTGTCAGAAATACTAGAAAAATTTTGATTTATGTATTAATTATTATTTATTTTTTTTAGTCAAAGTTTGACCAGCTCTCCCAACTGGGTGCTGCTCGCAAGGCAGCCCTCGTAGACAACTCTGCCTATTTGCAATTCATGTGGAAGGCTGATGTCGTGGAGTCATGGATTGCCGATAAAGAGACACATGTCAGGAGCGAGGAGTTTGGAAGGGACCTCAGTACCGTACAGACTCTGCTCACTAAACAAGACACATTCGATGCTGGTAAATATATTTTTTGTTGCATTGAAATATCTTGTTTCTACTCGATCACTCATCAATGCTCCTCTTGGGAGCACAGGACAAAAATTAACCTTCTCCATTCTGAACAGCATCTTTGCACTACTAATCAAGACTTTCTTGGTGTTCTGATCTCGTTGCCATAGGAACTGTATTATGAAAGACGTTCTGTCTGTTTTTTATTTCCTGTATCCTATTTATACCATGCAAATTAAAACACATTTATAATAAGAGCAATATTTTTCAATATTTATATTTTTTTCCATTAGGTCTCGCCGCTTTTGAGCATGAAGGTATCCAGAACATCACAGCATTGAAAGACCAACTCGTTGCCGCCAATCACGATCAGACTCCGGCCATCAAGAAGAGACACCAGGACGTCATTGCCAGATGGCAAAAACTGCTCGGAGACTCTGACGAACGCAAGCAGAGACTCCTGCAACTGCAAGAACAGTTCAGACAGATTGAGGACCTGTACTTGACTTTCGCTAAGAAGGCGTCGGCTTTCAACTCTTGGTTTGAGAACGCTGAAGAGGATTTGACTGATCCTGTCCGCTGTAACTCCATTGAGGAGATCAGAGCTTTGAGGGAGGCACACGCACAGTTCCAGGTGCTTAATTATTTTATATTCATATTGTGCTTATTACGCCCTTTCTATTGCATTAATGTTTTCCTTTTTGTTATATTGTAATGTTGATGAACCCAAGTCTCCTGTGAAGAATAAAGAATAATTACAGCAATATCCAATAGTGGGGTAGCCAGTGACCTCACTGCTGGATGTAATGCATACAGCAGATACTTACAGAATTCATAGAGTAAATTGGTATAATAAGCAAGTTTCTTATAAAACCGTTGAATGTGAAACATTTTAAGGGCCATAATTCTGAAATTTCTAGTAAAATCTTTAGCAGTTTTTCTAGTATCTATAGACAAAACAAGTGGGATGTACACCATGTTTTTTTTCTGTATGGCATGACCTTTTGCGTTTACCTAAAATTGTACAAAATTGTTTCCAGGCGTCTTTGTCTTCAGCGCAAGCTGACTTTGAAGCTCTGGCCGCATTGGATCACAAGATCAAGTCGTTCAACGTGGGCCCTAACCCTTACACGTGGTTCACAATGGAGGCTCTCGAGGATACATGGAAGAACCTCAAGAAGATTATCGGTATGTCCCATTTTATTTTTATTATTATGATATAATTTTCTACCAAGCAAGGAGTTGTGTTTGATATCCACACATTTGTATGTTACTGCAAACTGTCAAGCCCATTTGTGAATATATAGATGTTCTCTGCAACAACCAATGCAGCAAGGAACATGTTCCACTCGATAGATAAATGGCACTTGGGAACATTGGAATGAAATATTCTCAGAGCTTTGATAACACTTTAATTCTGTTGTTGTGTATTATAGCCGAGCGTGACAGTGAGCTAACAAAGGAGGCCCATCGCCAGGAGGAAAATGATAAACTGCGTAAGGAGTTTGCCAAACACGCCAACACCTTCCATCTCTGGCTTACGGAGACTCGGTCAGTATTGCAATACAGTATATTATACTCAAATGCCATCTTTTAGTCTCATGTTAAGATGATTAAATGTGGTGAACTTAGTTTTTGCATTCTATTGGATTTTTCACACATACGTTGAGTATATTACAATGTTACTCGACAGACATCACATCTGCCGAAACCAGCAAATTTTGTAAACTCCCTTTAGTAGGAAACAAGAAGGGTATCTTGATGCTTACGAATCGTCTTAGGCTGGTCTAATTTAATTAGTCCATTTCCTCCTTCACTTGTGGAAAATAGTATCGATGACTACTATAGCAGTGGCCATAAGTATGGAAATGATCAAATTCAGTTTTTTTTTCTTTTTGTGAGGACAACAAGACAATAAATAAATATTAAAATGTGAAAATAATTACTTCGATATTTGTAAAACAAATCAAAAAAGGAGAATTTCAATCATTAAGGTGTCTGCCCACTACACCGTACCATACCATGACTGGTATAGGAACGTATCAGGCACGTAACGTAGCACGATACGCTGTACTATGCCCACTAGAGCGGTCTGTAACAGTATGCTACACGTATGATGACCTTATGCAACGCGTATGTTGACCGTAAGCAACGCTTATAATGACCGTAAGCAATCCGTATGATACCCGTATTGATTATTATATAAGTGTAATCTATATCCATCTCCTAGCACATATCTGGGTGTCCCATGATACTATTGGATAACGTAAAGTATAAATTAATTCAAACGCTTTTGCAACGGTCATAATCCGCGGTTACAACGCGTATACTACGCGTTTCGCCGTCTGCATGCAGCGGTGTAGCAACGTCGCGTATCCTGCACATAGCGTATAGGTAACAGCAAAATATTCTCGCCGACATTTGTTGCCGCGCCGTGCAGGATACGCGACGGTCTTGGTCGGTGACGGAACGGTCCAGTGGGCATAGTCACATACATTTCAATACAAAGAATACTTTTTTGCCTGATACGGTCCTATGACGGTCATGGTATGGTACGGTGTAGTGGGCAGACACCTTTAAGGTGCGTCTCATAATGGGCTATTATGACTCACTAATGTTGGTGGTTGAAATAAAACCACCATTAAATGGTAAAAAACTGATGACTCGTTCAAAAAATAATAGAATTTTAAAAAGAATAATGCTAGTGACACATTTCAACCATAAAAATAAAATATTTTTATGAATAATTGCATTAAAAACTTAACTTTTCTGGGAATTTAAACAAAATTCTAAGCGTTTCCATACTTATGGCCACTACTGTAAATGAATGACTCTTCATTCCCGTATCAACTCTTCGTTCACATTGCTTTCATCGAGCAATATAGACGTGACTGTTTTGTTGTAAATTCTTTATTTCATGCACATCAAAGGTTTGTAATATTCACAGAACCCATTTCTGATGCATAATAACAATTCATAAATCTAAACTTTACCTTTGTACTGTTTAGTTTGAGATATTTTAATGTTCATTTAGAATAATTTTTGTTTTGTCTCTTTCATTTGTTTCATTTGTTATATTGATTGTATTTTGTTTTTGTTCAGGTACCGTATATTAGGATGGGATGGGTACATATTATACTATATTATATTTTATTAACAAAGTGTTCGTGATCGTCTTGTGTCATTTACGTCTGTCGTTTATTTAATTTTTTTATTTATATTTTTCTATCTATCAATCTGTCTTCATCTTTTTGTTATCTGCTGACCTATTTTAATCTACTTAATCTATCTTGTTTATTAAATTAAGCAAGCTCTTGTGACGCTATTAATCAAATCAATTTAATTTTGCGATGTTAACTCAAGCTTTATTGATATTTTTGTAAATTTACAATTTTAACGTAAGCTTATTAAAACAGTTTTTATTTATTCATTCTTTTCACTGTACATTGATTACAATACATACAATTTTATAGAGAAATGGATTCAAGTTGTATACAATCAATGTACAGAGGACGAGTTTATCGCAGAGGTGCGATCTCTTCCAACTAACCCATTTTTCAACATTTCTGTGAGATCATAACTGCATGATATGAATAATTGTGAGCAATCAATAAATAAGAATTATTGTTTTACAGACTTTTAGAGTGTTATTTAAGATATTTATAATATTTTTTAGTCTAACACTTACCCAAAAGTTGAAACTTTGTACAGAGTGGATTAATTTACCTCTGTCTTGAATAATTATGGTGTCTATTGAGGGTGAAATTAAGGAACAAATGTTTTGTCCTACTATAAATACATACATGCCAAACTAGCCGCTTCCCTCGCTGGGTAGGCAGAAAGGAGCGCCACTTCTATCATTGTATACATCTTTCGCTTCCGTCACTGTCATACAATTCCTCGTGCATGCTCTCCTGTTCAGTGTGCTCAACACATGACCGTCCTGTAGAATTTGATTTAAACGATCTTGCCATTTGATCCTCGGAGGTCCACGTCTCCGAGCACCATTCCTCTCAGCCAAATGTCCTACTTTATGTATTTTATTGAGAGTCTTGGGCATTGTTAATCAGTAAAGAACATCTAGTAAACGAAAACATTTGACAGGCTGAGAACCAGACTGGTACAAGTGACTTTTACATAAAGACGAGATTTCATGCTTTAGTGGTTGCTTTATACTTATTTCTCGTTGTGTCAATGAGATTACGTAAAAATATGACCATAAACACACGCCATCTACGATATAATGATTCAAGTGATTTTTTTTTCATTTTATAAAAAACATCTCCAAAAATATAGATATTTATTGGTGTATGTCAGTTTCATAATTTTTTCACTTATACCAGTCTGATTTTCACCCCGTCTTGTTATTTGATTCTATTATGGAATTCTACCACCTAAACACTGACATAGTGAATAGCCTGTTGAGGACACAAAAGATATTTGTGATAGGACACAATATTTATCAGATTATTGCAGACAGGACATAGTTTTTTTTTAGTTAAATCCAAAAATTCATAATTATTAAATTGTTTGAGGGTTAAATCCAAAAATTCATAATTATTAAATTGTTTGAGGGTTAAATCCAAAAATTCATAATTATTAAATTGTTTGAGGGTTTGTGCCTTTACATTGTGAAAAAAAAATGAAGAATTTAAAAATGTATAAAAACAAAAACACTATTATAACACTAACGATTAAATGCTCTAGTGCAGTGGTTCCCAAAGTTGACTGGGCTCCGACCCATCAAGGAAAAATATTGGGACCCACCTTTTAGCTGTCTTAGAGAAAATAAGTCATATATATTGGTATTACTCAGATTCTCTAAAAGCGAGTCATGGAACTACGTAATGCTCAGGGCCCATTCAATATTCGCTCGCGAAACACTGCTCTAGTGTATTTATCAAATTAAAACTCAA
This sequence comes from Athripsodes cinereus, assembly GCA_947579605.1. Taxonomy (NCBI): domain Eukaryota; kingdom Metazoa; phylum Arthropoda; class Insecta; order Trichoptera; family Leptoceridae; genus Athripsodes; species Athripsodes cinereus. The sequence goes on along the minus strand of OX388325.1, from coordinate 15,273,814 downwards.
AATGAGTTGCGTAAAACTTAACATCTTAATTTGTATTCAATTTGCGTTAACATTTTAAATTTTTCAATTTCAGCACTTCCATGATGGAAGGCAGTGGATCTCTGGAACAGCAGCTGGAGGCACTGCGTGGGGCGGCGAACGAGGTGCGCGCGCGTAAAGGTGATCTGCGTAGACTAGAAGAACTGGGCGCTGCGCTAGAAGGACATCTTATTCTGGACAATCGCTACACGGAGCACAGTACGGTGGGACTGGCACAACAGTGGGATCAACTGGATCAGTTGGCTATGAGGATGCAACACAATCTTGAACAGCAGATACAAGCCAGGAACCAGAGTGGTATGTTACAATAATATTGTTTTGTTTTTTAGACTGGCCTAGAAGTTTTTTTTTATATTTATTTTGTCAAACAAAATACATTAATACTGTTTATTTCATACTAATTATACATATATTTTTTACATTTTCTGGAAAACAAAATACATTTTTTACCCCTCCAGAAAGTATACCAACACATATGTAGAAGGGGCAAGCAGTGTCTATATATAATAATCAAAACATTAAATATATAAATACACTTAAATGCAATAAAACATATAAATACCAAACAGCACCTACTTAAACAAAAAATACCAGCAACAGGTGAATAAATATTGTAGAGTTTGTGATTAGTGTAATTGAATTAAAATAAGTGATCAAATAGAGTTCACCAAATTAGGACACTGAAGCTTGACCCCTTATACCAGGAGAAATTCTGATTGGGGCAATGCTTGTGGCTTATAATTATATACCTAGTAGTTGATTGTTTACATTTTGTGTACCTATTGTTATTATTGTATTTTAAATAAATAAAAATAAATAATGTCTTGATTTTTTCTTTGCAGGTGTGAGCGAGGACGCCCTGAAGGAGTTCTCAATGATGTTCAAGCACTTTGACAAGGACAAGTCGGGCAGACTCAACCACCAAGAGTTCAAGTCCTGTCTGCGTGCCCTTGGTTATGATCTGCCCATGGTGGAGGAGGGTCAGCCCGATCCCGAATTCCACGCTATCCTAGGTAATTTTTCTTATGATCATACTCTACTCACCAGTACTCAAAGAAAATTTTCCCCTTCTGATTAGCAGTGATGAAAATTCATTGTTAAAACCTATAAGCATTGAATCTGCAGTCCTTCGTTATGGAGATACAAGAAGCTTATTCTTGTCTTTATTTTTATAGCGTAGAGAGAATCATACGTAAAATACCTTTTAAAATCATATTTTACAAGATATAATAATTGGACAGTAAATAGCTCTTTGTTTTCCCTACATTGCAAAAATTTATTCTTTCGTTTTTGCAGACGTTGTGGACCCGAACCGAGATGGACAGGTGTCCCTGCAAGAGTACATGGCCTTCATGATATCCAAGGAGACGGAGAATGTGCAGTCCTCGGAGGAGATAGAGAACGCGTTCAGAGCCATCACGGCAGCGGACAGACCATACGTCACCAAGGAAGAACTATACGCCGTGAGTATTTGATAATTTATTTCATTTTATGTTTGCGAAGTTTTCACATAAAGGCGTTCAGTAACCTGATGTTAGAGTCTCGGATTTTTAATCGAAAGATCCCGGGTTCAATATTTTCATTGACGATCTTCTTTAATTTCTCGGCACAAACAGCAGCAATAGGTTACTGTGATTGTGCTAAGGAGTGTTATTTGGGTTTATTACAAACCCAAATTCATATTTATTCACTGTCAAAATTGCACAGAGAGAATGTTCAGCATGAAATTAATGATTTGTTTGATTTTATTGGCACCAACGTATGTGGTAATCACAAAACATTTTTAAAATATATAGTATTAGTTATTAGTACATAGCAACTTACACTAAATATTTTGAAATTAATGCGCTAGATAGCCACACATTTGGATGTCACTACATGTATATTGTGACGCCCATTCTCACATAGATAAGTGTTCTCTGCAACAACCAGTCCAACAGACAATTTGTTATACTCGTTCACAACTCAGCTGTCAAAGGATTGCATTCGAGGATCTATGCACAAAAACAATTATATTAAAAGATTGAGTGCCATTTACTCTTATCCATGCACACATTTTCGCTTTCATAATCTTCTTCCTTGATTAATATATTTTCTTGATCAATATAGATTAATTAATTTTTTTCTTATTTCAGAATCTCACCAAGGAGATGGCGGACTACTGCGTGGACCGTATGAAACCTTACACAGACAACTCGGACCGACACATCACCGGGGCATTGGACTACATACAGTTCACGCACACCCTCTTCCAAAACTAATTACATGCGCTAATTAATATTAATACTATGCTTCTTGTATTCTCATCGCAAATGCAGTTTACTGATAAAATTTCCACTTTTTTCAATCATTCCTACTTTTGGCACATAAATATTAACAGTTTTTCGACAATATGTGTATACTTTAGGTTATCCAGGATTGTAATCTAATCTATCTTTTCTCTTACACCTCGTCCTTAGCCAAGTAGACAGAGTAACAAATGGATTGTCGACTCCTTCCGGGAGCGTGGTCTCCTCCATTCATCATAGCGTCTTGACAATGCCAATTGAGTCGTCTCATATGACGTTGTAGGAATTTTTTATGACGTTGTAGGAATACTGTGTTGCGAAAGACAGGTATCTAAATCATCTTAGGGAATACTGGATAACTTAAAGTATATGTAATGACTAAGTTTTATGTATTTTACAAATATTTTTTATATCTGTAATCGCCTTTTTCAATACAGAACAATTTTTTTTTAATCACCCTTTTGACTACATTATATTTTAATTTTATTTTGTATAATATATCTTAAAAAATATTTAAAAATGTGGCTTAGGATGTCGTCCAGTGAATCTGCTCGTCGATTTTTATGCTCTGAAGCGTAGTACGTCGCTCAAAAATTATTTGAGTGCGATTACTACGCCGATGGTATATTGGTATCGACGAGTTTGTATATTCACTTAAATATGTTAAACTCAAATTGTCAACATTTTAATAACTCCAAATTTTGAAAATACTTTTCAATTTGTCCATATTGAAAACACCAGAAACAATTTGTGAAATTTGCCATCATGCAGTTTTTCATTCAAATGATGATTGGTAGACCGATGGTTCAGTATTGGACTTTCTATCTAGAGTTGCCAGGTTCGATTCCACGTGCTTCTGACTAAATTCACCTTGCTACTTACTGTAGTACTGTGAGGTTGTTTTGGGCGAATTTGAGTTCATTTCAATCCCAGATTCATCTTTCAAAGGAAAAATGAGTTTAACTGTGAAATTTGACATATTCGCCAAGAAAAAAAATTGTAGTTTTATCTATTTTACATTTCTTCAATGTGCTAGCTAAAGTGGGCATTCATTCTTCTATAAAATATTAGTTGTCACCAGATCGCCTTCTCCTACTCTGCATTTCACAATGCTATCTGATTATTATAATTGGTGTTGATTTAGGTGTAAGAAAAATATTATAGAGTATAAGAAATAAATTGTAATGCTATTGTATATGTTCAGTCCAACTTCTCGGTAACAAAAAACAATATCAAATTTTAAACATTATCTTGTGTGATGATATTTGTTTAGTAGTAACAACAAACATTTGTGTTATTAGCAACAGATATTCATTTAGCAGCAACAGAATTTCATTTATCAGTTACATAAATTTATATGGTAGCAACAAACGTTTATTCATTACATTATAATTAAACATTTGTAAAAAATAAAAACTGCTTAAGACATAAAACGGACTTATTGTTTGAGCCCGTCTTTCTTACTTTATTTATGAGCAATAAAAAATACTTATGAGCAACAGATGTTCATTTAGTGGCAACAATCATTCATTTAATAAAACAATAAATTTAGTTATTTTAGTATAGAAGTTGGGCTGTTACATTAGATATGTTTTTAAGTACAGATACTATTTATTATTATTAAAATGCTTGTTAAATTTAAAGATTATGAGAGAAATATTTATTGAATGAAACAAAATCCTTTATTCGTAAACAATGTGTGTCCAAATGGATGTGTAATTTTTAATTTTATTTGTCATGAATAGGTGCATCCAGATTGAGGCTATGAAGGAATGAAAAGTTGTTTTTTTCTTTATCTCTTTGTCAATATATTGAAAGAATACATTAAAAAACTCAATCTTAATATTACTATTCAAGACACCTGCTTATCTGCACATGCAGCAGATTCTACAAACTCCTTTTAGTATAGAAAACAGGAAAGGTGTCCTGATGCTTACAAATCGGCTTAGGCTGGTTTAAGTGCACTTTCCCATAGTGCATTCACCAATTCGACAAATGTTTGACATCTGTTGAGTATTTATGTACATCATACATAAAAAACTAAATTTAACTACAAAAACAATAGTTTCATAAGAAATTAAAATGAAATGTAATATCTGGCGATGTTACTGAATCACTTGTTATAACGAACATCCACGCAGAACCGTCAGTCGATAAATTAAAATTTATCAATTGTTTTATGTCTTTCTTTATATTTATTAATAGAGGAATGGAGAAAAATAACGTTTGTGCGTTCATTCGCAGTTTCAGTGTGGATTGTGTTGTAGAAAGTAAGGCCGCACTCAGCATTTAAATATATTTTATCAATATCTTCACCTGACTAAATAATATATTTATTATATTTTTGCATTTTAAAATATTTTTATATATATTGTGTGCAATGGTTTCTAAAATTCAATACATTTGAGTATCTGTTTTATAAAAATATATTTTTGACTTTTAGTTTTTTACCTGCAGTTATTCCACTGGCTACCCCGGTTGTGGAAAATGCCGTGATAATACGTATTTATATATTAGTGACATTTAAATTCAGCATTTAAAAATATAGTTCTATAAAAAAAAACAAGTTCAGATTTCTTGTATTCATTTTTCTATTAATTTCTTCTATAAACGTGTCCGTTTATGCAATTTCGTGATCGTACGAAAAACACTCAACTACCTTACTCGCTTACTCTCGTGTCATGAGATTGAAAGACGGTTACGTTTATAATGAAGTAAGAAAAAAATAAAAGTTATTATTATATCACACAATATAACATTAAATAAAAGTTGCAGTTTATTCTTTTGACGCAGTGTTTTGACATTTTATTGCTTTATATTATTTTATATCAATTTTTTGTCTTCGATAATAAATTTCAACTTAGAATATTAACTGTTGTTTTATTTACTAACTTGTTAACTAAATTATCCTTTTTTAATATTTCAGTTAGCTAAAATATCTAAAAAGAAATTATCCATCTTGAGTTCCTTAATTGTCATTGACAAAAAGAAGATAACGATGGCTAACCGGACAAATATTGTAAGTCCACTTTTTGGTAAAATTGAGTTATGATACACATTTTGTAAAACGTGACATTGTCTTTGATATTTGAAAATATAGTTGATCCACACGCAATACAAACCGAGATATGATCAATTAAAAAATGCATATTAGACTCAAATATTAATCTATTCAAACTTTCATGTCGAGTTTTCTCAAAACTATAAAAAGTGGATATACAATATTTGTCCAGTTAGCCATCGATAAATAGCCCGTTTATTATGTGCTGCGGTTAGGTTACTGGCTACCTTACTTGTGGAAAAATTATATGATGGTGTGATGGCGGCCGGTGTGGCGTGGAGTTAACGCTCTTGCCTTTGAGTGATGAGGTTGCAGGTTTGTTTCTCAGCCAGGGAATGACCTTTTTCAAATTGTCCTGGGTCTGGGTGTTACATGTGTGTGTGTTTAGTGCATTGTATGTGTATCATCGCATTAGTACCCATATACAAGATTCATATCTTAGTTTGGGACTAGATCGTCTACACATGTTATGTTATGTTACATACTCAGGATCAGAAAACATAAAGAATTGGAAAGAACCTGCTTCCAACATTGGATAAGAATAGGCTAATTAGAAGAAGAGACATTTGGTTGTTATTCAGTAAATTAATTATTTTATTTATTTATTGGACATTGGTCACAATACAAAATACATTCAAATTAAGTACAATTAATAAACAGAGGGTGAGTTTATTGTAAAAGCGTGATCTTTTCCAACTAACACCACTAACGGGCTGTTTCACCACCTCTGGATAAAGCCTAGATATGTTCCTAGGCAACGCACGATATATTCCTACCTACGTGCATACATTCATGCAACAAACGCATGAAATTCCAACGTTGCCACTGCTATCTGGCGGATAACAATCCGTAAGAAATCTGTAGGTGGTGAAAGGCTCGCTTCAGTTTATCTTCTAGATAAATTTATCCTAAGGATAGTAATCTAGAACTTTATCCAGAGGTGGTGAAACAGCCCGTTATATAAGTAAATGGGTATATACTTTACATGGATAATACTCTTATAATGACTTCTGTTTTTAGTAAATAAACTAGTGTGTGTGGAGACAAGTAAAAAAGTGATTTAGAAATTATTTTATTCTCTGCTTTAACAAAACTTAATTTAAACGTAACTTTAAAAATACACACGTGCGCGAATAAATAAAACTTAAATCTAAAACCAATATCACAATCAACATTTGTTTCTCTCGCACGGTGGATTATTCACTTGAATATAGTGTCAAGTATAATGTTCGTGTTAGATATTAACATGTGCGTGGGTACTCCAGTGATGTGCGCAATCGAGCGCTGTAGTGTTGCGGTATTGGAGGCCCTCTGCAGAAAACTGGAGGCTAGAACGCAGCACGCAGACATCAATGATGACTGGCGAACAGCACACAATCTGAAAAATGAAAATTTTACATTTAAATTGGAGATACATCCTTCTGAAGGGCAGACGTCTGATTCTAATGTTAAGAATTGTTATCAAATGTACGTCAGTAGTGGTTGAGTCTCACTCCTATCCTTATATATACTTTTCGCTCCGTTACTAATATACAAATCCACATGCGCCCTTTCCTATTCAATGTGCTCAACAATTTTCGGTCCTGAAGGATCTGGTTTAAATGATCTTGCTATTTAGTCTTTGGATGGCCACATCTCTAAGCACCATTCCTTTTACCCATACACAATATGTATGTATTTAATCGCACAAAAGAATTAATTGTCAAAATATTTTTAAATATTCAATGTTTAATTAAAACAAAGAGCAATGTCCGACGGTTCTGCATCTCTGAAGTCATTAGGAGCGTGTCTATGTGTGTGCAATGTAATGAAGCTTCACTTTACTTTTGCCTAACGATAAGAGCGGAAGTTCTTGAAAGCCGGCTCGCAAAAATTAATAAAGTCAATTGTGGAATAACTACATATTGTGTTTCATCTTAAAAAATAAGTAAAAATAAACAAGTATAATTATGTACTTGTGCAGTATGCGTGGTTGCAGATAACAGAACTTGAGTACGTTCACAGCCACCTGATGTATAGAGTCATGCGTATGTGGAGGGCAGCATTGTATTATCAGTAATTCTAGACATTCCAAGGAGCTGGATCTTGGCAGCTTGAAATCTGTAATATCAGAAAACTGAAGGTTTATGACATCTATCTCTTTCTATGTTATACCATCATTATATTACCAGCGAGTGCGATAGTCAATGGACTAACTATATGTCTAATTTTTTTTTTTTTAAAAAGATATATCTGGGTTTTTGTTATAAACCCAAATACAACCTTATACACCTTACACAGTAAGCTACTAAAAGCTTGTGTCGTGAAAGGGGAATCTGCCGGCACCTAGTATTGAACCACGGATCCCATGTTCACGAGGCCGGGACTCTACCTCCAGGCTACCGACGAACCCTATGAACATACTTATTCTTCTTTCCGTGGGAAGAGGTGACACAATTGGCGCAGAGACGCTATGAATGGAGGAGGCTGGTTTCTGCCCTGTGCTCCCGAAAGGAGCGTTGAGGGCGATGATGATAGAACAATAAAAATACATAACACACTTAAAACAAAAACAATCAACATAAATAACAAAAAGCAATGAAAAACAAAAACATAACAAGAAAATATAATATGGTTATTATAAATAAAACAGGGATATAGGGAGTGGAAGATCACAGGAGATACATATTTCCAAGACCTGTAGGCCTAGTCAAAACACATTTAAGCGTGACGTTTGCGTTCAAACAAGATGAGGTTCCGAGAACGCGTCAATTTTCAGAGCTACTTGTGTATTTTAGCTACGAAAATTGACGCATTCTCGCAACGTCGTTCGCATTTGAACGAAAACGTAACTTTTAAATGTGTTTTGACTAGCCCCACTGATACAGCTGAATAAGAATAAATAAAATGAAAGAGACTCACTCAATGTCTTAAATACTCTGAACTCCGACTTGATGATATCCTTAAGATCGTACTGTTGTTGATATGAACGGAGTAGATCCTTGACCTCCTGTGTGGTGAATTGGTATGAAGAGTACACCACCTTGGAGGCTAGCTGTAGACAGGAAAGCACTCTCAGGAGCAGTTGGCCTCGGATGTGATCACACATTACTTCCCAGTAACTCTCCAATTCTAATAAATACAAAATACATTACACTATCTTAGCCAGATGATGAGATTGGAAGTTCTTGAAAGTCGGCTCGTGATATATAATGTCACTGTAAAAGTACTAAATACTAGAGATGCAACAAATATTTGGCAACTATTCGGTATTCTGCCTATGCGTCAACATTTTTACTATTCGGCCAAATACCAAATATTTAGTCTATTATTCGGTATTTGGCCGAATAGTTTAAATGTAAAACTGTACATACATACATACATACCATCACGCCGCTTCCCTCGCGGGGTAGGCAGAAAGGATCGAGCGCCACTTCCTTCTATCCTTGCATACATCTTTCGCTTCCGTCACTGTCATACAATTCCTCATGCATGCTCTCCTGTTCAATGTGCTCAACACGTGACCGTCCTGTAGGATTTGATTTAAATGATCTTGCCATTTAATCCTCGGACGTCCGCGTCTCCGAGCACCATTCCTCTCAGCCAAATATATCTTCTTAGTCATTCTGTCCTCATTCATTCTTTCCACGTGCCCAAACCATCTTAACTTATTTACATTCATCTTTGTTATTACACCAACCTTCATTCCACATTCCTTTCGTATATCACTGTTACGCACACGATCTCTCAGACTCTTGCCACACATCCTTCTCAACGATCTCATTTCCACTGCATTTATGCCACTTTCATCCTTTTTTAACCATGTCCACGTCTCACTTGCATACATAAGTGTTGGCACTAAGATAGCAGAGTGCACCAACCTTTTAGCTGTGGTGGATATGTTTCTATTTGCAATTATTGGTCGGATTGCACCATTTACCTTATTGCCAGCAACTTTTCTCCTTTCAATATCGCTTTCACACTTCCCATCTCTCGTGAACAAACTACCTAAGTACACACATTCGTCAACTTGCTCTAACACTTCGTTGTCAATCATTACCTGGCATACTGTTCTCTCACTTCCTCTTTCAAACACCATGATTTTTGTCTTTTTTGCATTCATTCTCAATCCATTAATCGCACAATTTTCATAAACACACGTCATCATTCGCTGTAGATCACTTTCACTTTCAGCCATCAATACCAAATCATCGGCAAACATTAACGCTCTTACATTCATCCCATTCATATCAACACCTACATTCAGTTCTTTCAATGGACGAATACAATAATCAATGTATAGGTTAAAAAGCCATGGCGACATCACGCACCCTTGTTTTACTCCTTTTGTCAATGTGAACCATTCCGACAGGTTATTGTTCACTCTAACACACAAAGAACTTCCTGTATATAGGGACGCAATGGCGCGAATTAGCCGACTACCCACCCCACACATTGATAGTACTTGCCACATTTTCTCACGATCTACTCTATCATAAGCCTTTTCTAGATCAACAAACGCACAGAAAAGCTTCTGGTGTTTCTCCAGGAGCTTCTCTGTCACCATTCGCAAGGAGAAGATCTGGTCCACACACCCTCTACCACTCTGAAAGGCACCTTGCACATCCCATACATTCGTCTCAGTCACTTTTCGAACTCTTTCAATAAATGTAAAACTGGAAGGAACTAATAGCTTGTAGATTGTTGCTATTTCATTGTCAGCTGCAGATGCATAATAATTATTAATCCTCAAATATCTATTTTATTTTTTATTTATTTTATTCTTCACTGTACATTGGTTACAATATTACAAAATAAAATAGTGTCATAAAAATAACAGTTATACAATTCAATGTACAGAGGGTAGTGTTGTGGAATTCTCAAGAAATAATTTTTCGAGAAATTTCTCGGTAAATTTCTCGAAGTAGAGAATTTTCGGAGAATTTTTTTTATTTTTTATTTAACAGTATAATAATAATAAATACTTTATTCAATCAATCAATAACAATGTACAAATGTTGAGAAAATTTATCACCAATATGGCTACAATTAATTATGGAAACAAAAAAAAGTTAGGTACCTACATAGAATAAAGTGCTAGTAACTGATGAAAAATCTTGATTGACACCCCACATGCCCATATTTAAGTTAAAAAAAAATTGCAGGTACGTACATCGAAAAAAGTGTTAATAACCTCTTATTTGGGCCTTAATCAGCCCCACAAATTTTTGAATCAATCAGGTTGGCTGCGAAGTGTAACTGGGCGAAAGGTCATAATACCACTAAGAAAAATTATGGAGAGAAATTTCTCTTCCATCAGAGGAGAAATTTCTCGTTCTCGAGAAATTTCTTTGGAGAATTTTCTCTTCTCACATCACCAACAGAGGGTAAGTTTAATTAATTCTTCTTCTTCTTCTAAGTCGGTCCCTCAATGCTGAGGATCGTGACCACCATGACCCCAGTTTAATTAATTAATTAAATTTAATTTGATATGGAGTGAAACAACATAATATTATTATTGTTGGAACACAAAAATTATGAAAAAATGTACCGCGCTGCAAGTCTAGTACATTAAGTCTATGATGTACCTACACGAAGATGCGCAAACATGAAAACCATCTCTCTCAATAGAAATAATAAAGTAGAAAAAGATTTGTCTTTAAATTTATTAAATAAATAAATAACTTTTTTACCACCAAATTATTCATGTAAAGGATTTCATTATTGAAAATATGTTAGTGTTTTTAGAAGGGGGAGGTGAACATAGTAATTATAAAAATAATACATAGATGTCTCTATATAACAACCACTAACACAACAGTGGCAGAAATAAGAACTAAAAATTAGAGGCAGATTTAAAATCTAAGACAGATGGTCACGATCCTTAGAATTGAGAAACCAGCAGAGATTGTGATGATCCATCTATATCATGGCTATCTCACCAACAGAATAGCCGTATGTAATAAACATGCTAGTTGTCCTCTCCATGCTAATAAATGGAAAGATATTCTTAATGGTTGGCAGTATACTTCATCACTGATAAATTGAAGATGTGAAATGTTTTATATATGAAGTTTTATCATTAGTTGCCTTTTACAGGACCCTCAACTAATGGGAAATAATAGCGGGCCTGTTGTTTGCCAGGGACTCTAGGGTACAATATAATATTAAAATATGGATATAAAACAACTATGAAACAAGCAAATATGTAAATTATTTATTATAAATTCAATAATGAGCAATATACCTGTTTTTTCAACTTCCACAACTTCAGAGTGATAATTTTGAATTGTTTTCCATAAATGGGACATGTGATTTGCTAAGAAATTATCAAAAATATCCAAAGTAAGAAAATATACAGGCAGTGGTTGTTTCAATAGATTGCAAAAGTGGAAAATCAACTCTACAGTTTTAGTTTGTATGGCTTTGTAAGGTGGAGTTTGTTTACTATCGTAATTATCAGATAATGATTGTGCTTTAAACATTTCTCTCCAATACGGTAACAAATGTGAACATGTATCGTCTTCCCAAGTCTGTATTTCGTGCTGAGGATCTTCATTACTTTCGTTTTTTGACATTTTTATAGATATTTATTCACAACTCACTCTAGCACCAAGTTTTTCAGTTTGAATTAAAAAGAACATTATTCATCTGTCAAATATTTTCAGGAAATTTTGAATTTGGAATATTTTTTTCAAAATTTTAATTAATAATTTTTTTGTTGTATTGCAACACACAAGTAGGTACCTACTGAAAATATGTTTACTATATCTATTATTTTTCTATTTAATTCCATAAAGTAATACATTATTTTTATTTAATTTTCTCGCACAAACAAAAAGGATAAATATTTTGATCTCCTCGACATTTTATTGAACTTAAGATGATGTTTTGTCCAACTGTTAATGGACATTCTCAGTAAAGCATGACTCAGCCAGGACCATTGTGTCTTATACTGTATGGCTACGGAAACTGCAGGTCCTTGCTGAGTGCGTTGGCCTACATTATTATTTATGACATACTCAATACCACGTGTCAATTAAGATACAATAAAAAAAAACTAAATGGTTTTATTGCTTTTATTGAAAATAATATTTGATACATATATGATTAATTGGGTATAAATGTATTTAAAATTTTAATTACATATATTTTAAAAATATTTACAAAGACATTAATTATTAATGTAAATTATAATATAAAATAAACATATTTATGTACAATTAAATAAGTGTATAACATAATATAATACAAATAAATGTGATTCATTTAACAATCATACAAATTGTATCACCAGGTTGTCGCTTCAATCTGAAACATTGTATATTTTAGAAACGTGACACAGGTGATTTTGAAAATACTGATTATACAGTTTCTAATATACAAGAAAAAATTTAGATCTAAAACAGAGTAGAGTGTATTCTTTATGTGCAATAAAACAAAACACTTACGAAATCAAAAAATAAATATTTTTTTCTACTATATCGACGTTTCAGTTCCACACATCAACAAGTCGAAATGTCTTATATTCGAGAAATCGCCATTTTTGTAATTTTGGTATATTTATATTATGCTTTAAAAATATAACAAAAAGTGAATTATACTATATAATAATCCCACTGTGAGAGGCATTATGTTGCCTTTGTTCCGTTCAATAGTTAAACAATTCCAAATATTTATTTGTGGAATTGAAAATAGGTACATTATTTTTTTCATTAACTTAATAATTAATATATAAAGGGAACTTTTTTTTTTAAGTTATTTATTTGTGGAATTAATAAAGTGGAGTTTATTTATAAACAAGCTTTTGTAACCCGGCATTGCTCGGGTTTAAATAAACAGAAACCGTGCAAATACATGGGTTAAAATTGGTATTTTTAGTTTGTAGTACCTACATAAATCTTCAAGTGATTTGCCATGAAAAGTAAAGAAAAATATTAAGTACCGAGGTACTTTTGTATTTATTTATACAAAAAATCAATTAACATTGTTTATGGATTTTTTACATATTCATCATCATCATGTCAGCCTCCCTGCGTCCATTGTTGAACATATTACTATTCTTATTCTACAGTATGGATTTCTATGGTCTCATAATATCCTCCATTATGAAAATAGCTCAAAATGTCAAAAATATGCAATTTTTATTCTCATAATTCAGGATTTTTTGTCATTAGCAATCACAATGTTTCATTATGTAAACAGTCCCTAATTATTTAGTTTCAGTATTGTTTTATTTATTGTTACATCCATTTTGAAATTAATTCAATACAATGAAAAATGTTTGACTATAAATATTGGATTTTCATACATTCGCTTGGCAATTTTGTCAAGCGAATGTATGGGAATCTCATTAAAATTGTAATATCTTTATCAATACATAAGATATTTAAAATGTTTTTAGCCTTAAACCTGCCCAGGAGATGAGACCTCGTAAAGAGTGTATTATTTTACTTCTGTCTTTCCTTATTTCAGAGTCCATTGAGGACATACGCACATACGAACCGACTCAAATATTTATGTGTGGATTATCAATTAAATCAAAATTTTCGAAAATTTGGACTTGTTGATGTGTGGAACTGGACCGTCAATATGTTCATTGTTGAGAGAGACGTCTTACGTCTCACTCTTGACAATCTCAGATTGACAATGTCCTTATAACACGAAAGACATATCTTTCAATAAAGAACATAATATATTTTATTTATTCATTCTTTACTATACATTGATTAAAAACAATTACATAAAAGGTATACATTCAAATTAAATACAGTCAATATACAGAGGGCGAGTTTATCGCAAAGGCGCAATCTCTTCCAACTAACCCAAAGTAACATTTGTTTTTAAATTTCTTTATAGAATTCTACTACCTAAACAGGGAGAACAAAACACTCACATATTATGCAATATACTTTTGCAGCAGAGTTAGACTTTAATATCATACATAGGTTCCTCTTATTCAGAAAACGAAACATTTTTTTTCAAAACATTAGTCATTAATAATGGCTAAGTATAGCGTGCTTGCGCAAGCAACAGTCCTAGCTATTGCGGGACCCCTGAAACAATTAGGTATATAGGGAATTCATAAAATAAAAATACCCAGCTTTACAAACTTTTACCCCGTAACAACATTTTTAATTTGGTGTGGCGATTTGAGAAAATTCACAATTTCTTCATTTTTGTGCAAAAATTTTGAATTTCTCATTCCAAATTTAAAAATTTGATATTTGCATTCAGTGTTGCAATGACTTAGGCTAACAGCCAGTTCCATAAAAAAATTAAGCTCTTATTAAATAAGAAGGACTAGAGAACTAATATGTTTATGGTGTTTCAATATGTCAAAGAAGTTAACATAATATATTTTCTTCTGACATATTGATGTTTGCAATGCAATCAGTCTAAATTTTCCATCTTAGTTCACTTCCCTTCCAGCACTTGTGTAAGGCACTCCAGTTCTTCAGCAGTCAGGACGTTTTTGATCTTCAACAGGATTGAGATAGGAAGCTTCTTATTGTTGGCGGGGACGGGACGAGGTATCTCCCCCATGTACGGCAACTCTATGAGCTGTTGAACGCTTGGACGTTTCTTGACGTCGTGCGTTAGACACCAACGCAGGGCTTGCATGAGAACGGGTGGGACGCCTGGAAAAATCATTAATTTAAATTTTATATCTTGATTCAGACAATATTGCTATCCCATGGAATCCCAGTAAAGAATAAATCAGTAAAAATCTGCAGTCATATTTTACCTTGTATTTCCGGATAGTCTATGGGCTGGTGCGGGTTGCAGAGCGCTCGTATTTTGGCTATAATGTGTGTGACGTGACTAAAGGGGGTCCTGCCATATAACATGCCATACAGAATGCAGCCCAGCGACCATACATCAGATTTGTAAGAGATCTGAAATATAAATAATAGTATGCAGTATTGTGAAATTTTGGTTAAAAAATATGCAATTGCTTATTGAACATAATGGTTTGAAACAGTGTATTTGGATGAACAAAATCTGCAGATTTGTTAAATAGCATTTTAAATACTAACTACTATACTATACTATACCCCAGGAGGGGTAGGCAAAGAGAACGGAACGCCATATAGATCTATCCTTACATACTTCTTTCGCTTCCTCTACATTCATCCAGTTTCTCATAAATGCACGCTGATTTCTCTTACTCAACACGCGTCCGTCCTTAAGAATTTAGTCCACATGATCAAGCCACACGGTTTTAGGACGTCCGCGGTTCCTAACACCCCTTCTTTCAGATAAATACATCCTCTTCGTCATACTTTCATCTTGCATTCGCTCAACATGTCCAAACCATCGTAATTTGTTTACACGCATTCTATCCACAACACTCCTCTCACATCCGCTCATTCTCCTGATATCCTCATTCTTCACTCTATTTCGCAACGTTTTACCAACCATTCTTCTCAGTGAACGCATCTCCACAGCATTTATTCCACTAACAAATAATTGGATAAAACATAATTTCACAGGGGAAATAATCTTAGTATAAATAATCTCGGCAGTCCCCAACAAGAATAGATCTCCCACAAGTTTTCAGTGTCCTGTAAAAGCAGGCATTTGTAAAGCATCACATGTAAGACATTTAACATATTCCATTTCAAGAATGAGGTATGCCACCCACCCTGAATGTCTTAACTTAATTGGCACGGCAAAGTTGACTTGTATGTTTATTACACACAGTTTGTCCGGTGGCTACCCCACGTGTCAGATATGTCGTGATAATAAGAATGAAAGATAATATTAGCCAAAATGAATGTGTATACATTCATTTGCGTACAAATTACAGAAAATCTCTCTCTCTTTCTTGAACTTCAATGGTCCCCTCGGAAACACAGGGCAGAAACAAGCCTCTTCCATTTAGAGCATCTCTGCACCAATTGAATCACCTCTTCCCACAACATTTCCAGTGCTCTGATGTCGTTGTCATAGGAACAATGTACTGTGAAAGAACGATAGGTAAATGTTAATTTATCTTACCTTGATGGGATCTCTTCCTTCGCTGCCAGCATTGACAGCCTCGGGGCTGATGTAGTTAAAAGTACCTGTTGTGGAGTCTTTGAGGACACTGGTGGCGTCCGCATTGAGAGAAGAAGCAATGCCAAAGTCTATCAACTTCAACCGGCCGTGCACCAATAGAAAATTGGCCGGTTTCAAGTCGGAATGGATGATACCTGCAAAGAATATTTGGGACAATTAATCCACTGGCTACACTACTAATGGAAGACATCCAAATGGTACAGCTAAACAGATAGACAAACATTGATAATAGTAAAATATGACGATTTTGCCGGGCACCACCGGGAAAGCTGAGCAGGGGGAGTACAATAGATCTTATAGGTCGCGGTGCATATTTTACCCCAACAATAAAATAAATAAAATATGACGATCCGGAATCATGCAATGGACAGAATCTTGAGGTAAAGAAATACAAAAAAGCCAGTCCACATCATGGGGCTAATAACAGTTGTGAGTGCACACAAATTATTGAACGTGAGAATCTTCACACAAATGCATGACAAAAACATCCAAAAGACATTACCAAGAGAAAAGTGTTCTTAATCCAGCCTGAGCCGATTCATAAGATTTAAGCCACTATTTCTCCTCTTCTGATAAGTTATATGTAAATTTTTAGATGGCATTCTATTCATAAATACATTTCGGAAAATATATTATTACAATGCACTTTTTAGCACAATAAATTAATAAGAATTATCCTTCTCTATTATACTTTTTCTCATCTGAAGATGGTGACAGTAGTAGATCCTCTTGGAAATCCCTTTCGATTTGTCTGCCGAGAATGATCAAAACATAAGAGCCTGTTATTAAAAATTAAAATATGCTAAATTTAAGAAAAGATGTGTCACCAACCATTTTGGTGTATGTGCCTCACAGCTGTAAGCATCTCAGTCCAGTAACACATAAGAATAGGTAATGGCAATCTACTCTCGCGTGCTCTGTAGCCTTTCATCAACTTGGAGAGGTCCACGTCTCCCATCTCTAGAACCACGTACAGCATTCGCTTGTCAACAAACTCACTGCAAATGAAACAAAACAATTAATTATATTTGCACATCTATATTTTATTAAATGTGCGAATGCAAATAAAAGTATTTGAGTTTGTCGGTAGCCTGGCGGTAGAGCCTTGGCCTCATGCACAAGAGGTTAGCGGCTCCATTCCAGGTGCCAGCAAACTACCCTTTCACGATACAAGCTTTTAGCTTAACGTGAAAGATGTATAAGATTTATCTGGTTTATAACAGATGAACGAGCGGAATGTGCAATACTTAAATAATTGACTTAACTGTGGTACATGTTTGTGGATGACAGCTGAGTCATTCATAACTTATTATTACTTACTGTAGAGGACACGACGCAGCCCACATGGGTTAAGATTCATCAACACCGAGCCATACGAAAAGTAAAGTAAGTAATGACTTATTTTTATAAACCATATTTATAGCTGTTGTCTGCTTTGTACTTTTTACCAATATATAAAATAAAAAAAAACCCAGATACATCTTTGTAAAAAAAAAAAAAGAAAGAAAACTCGAGTCTTAGTACCATGACTTGTTTTATATTAGAAACTCTCTACCCATGCAAATATATTTATTTATTCCACAAGTGGGGTAGCCAGCAAACCAGTTGCATGTAAAAAACGTGCAAACTGTCCTCTATGCGCCAAAAAGTATTGAGACATCCAGGATGAGTGGTAAATCTCAGCTCTGCTGTATATAAGATGCACTTATTTTAGAGGCATTAACTATGTAAAAATTACGAGACATTTTTAAATAAAATATTTAAAGTCTTGAAAAGCTCGTCAATGGTGCAAGTGCACTGAAATCGCGATAGCGTAATTTAAATTAATGTGACAAATAAACATAGTGATTCAAGTTTAAATATTTTATTTAAAAATGTATATAAGATACAATGTCGTTAATTTTTGAACACCTGCCTTTTACAGGACACTCAAAAACTTATGGAGAAGAGTGGGAGACCAATCCTTTGCCAGGTGCTTCATGGAATAATACATTGCAATACATGTTTAAAATATTAATATATTTTTTGTTGCTTAACTGGATTTGAGCTCAACGTGCAGATGACAAAACCAATCAGATATCTGGATTGGAGAACCATGTTTACAAAATCTTATCGGAAGAAGTGAAAAAGGTGTCCCAACACCTTCTAATTACGACATTGTAATACGTCCAATTTATTTCTACTGTTGTAATTTGCTTTTAAGGTATTTGAAGAACTAAATTAAGATACTTACTAGTCGTACATGGTGATGACTCTATCAGAGCCCTGCAGTCTCTGTAACAATTTGATTTCATTCACATAACTCTGGGCTACACTCTGTTCCACGGCCAAGTTAACACACTTCACAGCGTACATGGAGGAGTCGTTTGGGTCCATTACCTGAAAACAAATACATTATACCAATTAGAATGGGCCACTTGCAGTCGTGGGGGATTTTAATAAAAATGATCGAATTTAGTAAATTTGAGGTCGGAAAACACAAATATGTCAGTTAAAATTTTTTAAATATCTAAATTATGAAGAATTTCCAAAAATAAAACCCAAAATTTTTGACGTTTGGCAAAACCAAAGATCAAGTAAGTAGGTAGATACGCTACGGCTATTGGATTCTTTTGTTCTCTAGTGAGGCAAATTTTTGTCCCCTTATCCCCTTAACACATCAAGGAGAAGTTAGCTACAGTACGTCATTTGCTAATAATATTGTCTGACAAGTGGGCGCGGCGTGTTGTGTTTCGTTTATGTCGACGTGTTTTCTTATTTATTTTTCGAGTGAAATTGTTATTTTTGTTAAATATTGTTATTTTGTTGTGTCTACATGAGTTCAAAAATGAAAATCTGTTCATTTCCGTCCTGTAAAAGGGATAATTTGAATAATAAATCGGATGTGTCCTTTTACTTGTAAGTATGAAACATTTTTGTATTTTTTAGTCCTTATTTATTATATTTTAGTAATATAATCAATCACAAGCAATAAATATACTATAGCTCTAACGTTTTTTTATATTTTAAAAGAATGTCACTCGATTTTAGGATTAAAAACTCACTTTTAAAATGTGTTTTGACGTTTCTAATTTTTGGCATAATGTCATAGGTATGGAAATGAGCGTCGATGATTAACATCGAAACAAAACATCGACTGATAATTTTTACTCAACTAAAGTATTTAAGTGATTACATAACATCTCAACTATTTCCTATGAAATGCTCATGCCATTTTATAAATTAATACATAAATTTTAACAAATCTATACGCATATCTATATTGTATATAACAACGTTAATACATAGTCATAATTGAGATTACATTAATAAATTAGATTTTTTGTTCTTATTTCATATATTGTATCTACCTTCTCTCTTTCTTTCTGATTTTTCAAATTAAATTAATATGAAATTGGGCTAGTTGAAAAATGGGTCTTCTACGATAAACTCGCCCTATTGATTGTATTTAATATTTTTCTAATCGTGTATGAAGCTACTTTTTTTTATAAATGTACAGGAAAGAATCAATAAATAAATATATCGTAGCTCAAACGATCGCCATTATATTATTAGATAGTCGAGTCAAAAAAAATGCATTATTAGTCCTGTTTCAATAGCTTGTAATTTACCAATGCTAGTAGTAGGTATGTAATTCTTAGTAAACTTGTTTTTTTTTTTTTTCAATATAATGGGATGGTAGAATCTCATAAAATAGTATTGTTTTGGATTATTCACAATGAGTATGCGAATGTTTGTGTATAATTTTACTTAGAAAAGTTGTAAAGTAATTATACCTAAAAGCAATTATATTTATAAATATTTGTACCTGGAAAAGATTATGATACATTGCAAAACAAACTATAGGACAGAATAAAAAGACAAAAGAAATATTAACAAACTTTAAAACTCATTTGTTTTGTGTCTTTATTATTATTTATTCATTGGTTTAACTACTTTTTATTGATTTCCAGATTTCCGAAAAATGAACCATATCGCTCTGCATGGATTGCTTCTGTGAATATACATAACTGGACACCGACAAAAAATAGTATTTTGTGTTCCACGCAATTTGAAGGATCATGTCAATTAGATCGCAGAGGGTGTAGAAAGAGATTAAAGAGAGATGCAGTCCCAAGGATATTAGAAAATGAGTGGATGCAAGAGGAGTGTTGTGGATATAAGGAAGCGCGGGTATCCGAGAACTATATGACTTGATCATGTAGATCAAATTGTCAAGGACGGTCGTGTTTTTAGTTAAAGAAACCGACATACGTGCATGAGAAATTGTATGACTGTAGTAGAAGCGAACGAAGTATGTAAGGTCAGATCTATATGGCGTTCCGTTCTCTCTGCTACCCCACTTGGGATACGGCGTGAGGTAATAGGATAGATGTTCAGATGGATATAAACTTGGTCAGTTTTGTCGGAATATTTGTATTCTCTAGTATCTAATTTTTGTTTGTATTTATAAGGTTGTTTTAATGTAGTTTATGGAATATTCTTTGTGTAATTTTGCAATTTTTCTGTCAACTTTGTTGTTATGCAATAGTCTCCGATGCCGTAAAACCACAAAATATATTAATAAATAAATAAATTTATTCTCTCTAAAAGTGGACTATTTCTGAACACTATGTCGTGGTAAGAGGTGACGCGATTGGCACAGAGACGCTCTGAATGGAGGAGGCATAACAAAAAGGCTTCCACTTGAAACTTGTTAACATTTAATTTAAAACTTTCCAAATGATTTAAATAAATTAACATTACATTTGCATGAAGAATTAGATTTTTCCTTACTACAGTATATTGGAAAAGTTTTAAAGAAGCTTATGTCCAACACCATAGAGTTAAAGACTAAAGATATGTAAGTATTATAAAAAATGAAACCCATTCTAATGCCTATTTTGTGAACGTACCTGTAAAGAGTAAACCAAAAAAATGCTATTTAGATCAAATCTATTAACAACTTAAGTATAGAGTATACAATATATCCCTCCTCTAATTTATTAGCATTATTTCGTGTATTTCATGGTCTGATAAGTAAGTATTTTCAACCTCTATGCTTACCCCGCCAGGTATACAATGCAAGTATTAAAAATAAAGAAGGTAAGAAAAAATGGAACGAAACATTATTATATGAAAACATTGCAAGTAGGATAGTGGCGTCGATTATGTTAAAAACATCGATGATTGTAAATTGTATTGACATCACTATGAATCGTCCTGTAGCTAACTTCAATTCTTAGAAATTCTCAATTAGAATGGAATGGGATTTTGGGCTCATGTCATCTCTTTATTATTACTTACTCTATGGGCAAAACACTCTATAAACAGCTGATGACGTCACGGAGTCCCGTGAATCATAGTAACTTTCGCAACCACAGATTATAATCTCATACACACATGGGACTCCGTGACGTCACAGCGCCGCCATATCGTTTTTGATCATTCCGAGAAAATCCAATTTTTAAAAGCTAATAACTAAGAAAATAGTGCAAGAAAAAATAAAATTAATTGTGGTTGTGTTTCTTTCATACTAATTTACAATTTTATGTAATAAAAAAAAAACCTGCAAGTGGCCCATTGGAAAGGATACTACGAAAAATATTAATATAAGATACAATTTAATATATACACAAAAAAAGTCCCTCAATAGACTACGAGACGTTGTCACAATGTGTAAAGTGAACCTATAGCAGCTTGCATCAATACAGGCACTTGCCTAGTGAGGCTGCTGCGGATGCTGATTGCATAGTTCTAATCACCTTGCTTGTTCGGAAGTGCATGCGCAGCCGCATTGTCTGCTTTGGGTGGTTTTTATGAATATTAATTGGGTGTTTTGTTTTTTATAACTTTTATTATAAATGACAACCTCGTGGGCTTAATGTAATACAACAAAGTGTTGAATTATGAATTATGAATACAAGTTGAGTAGGATATTGCATTGTTTATATTTTGCGTTTTGTTAATTATTTCTGTTTATGTGTATACTCATTGTTTTATAATCTGAATAAATAAATATAAAAGTACAGATATCTGCCTGCAGAAGACATAAAATTTGAATGCGGCGCTATCGGGATGATAGCTATCTACTAATAATATGCCCACTGATGACAGGTGGCTGTAGTGCTAAAGGCCTGATTTCAGGTGAAGACTAGGTGATGTTTGCCACCACTTATTGGAGTGGAAAGATTTGGAATCGGACTCGAAAATGTACCAATTACACAGAAGATGAGTTTATTTTCATTTTATTCTTCTTGCACATCATCATTCACATAACAAAATCAACAAATCAGTTTACGTAAGAAAAAATGTGATGATATGCAGTCGTGAGATTATCATTAATTGTATCGGCATTTACTTTGTAACACTTCATTTTAAATTATCAAATAAAATAAAATAAATATTTATTATTATTTTGTTTTGTGTTACTGTTGAGTAAGACTAACGCACGACCGGTTTCGCGGACTCCGAGTTCGCATCATCAGGTGCTGATCTATACTGATCTATGTATTACCAATAACAATTTTTCTGAATTTGCAAACCATATAATAGAAACTGACCACTCTTTTAGCAACCATAGTTTAAAATTATTACATACACACACATACCGACCAACTTTGACAGCACTGGAAGCAATAGAAATTAATAAAAATAATAACTCGACTAAAAGAGTTGTTTTTGAGTTGTTCCCTCCGCGGAGGTGTGGGTGTATGTCGCGCTTCGCAGGTGTTGGCATCCGGGGTTGCCTAGTACCATGGGCTGCCCTTGATCCCATTACTTTGTGGGGTGTGATGTATGCCTGCATTTCTGTGGGGGGGGGGGGGGTGGCTCGGTGCTGCGGGGCTGGCTTGTGCCCCTTTGCCTTGTCACCGCAGATATTGAGTTACACTTTAATTTAATTGAATTCTCTGATTGTGCATGCTGTAGTATGTAATTTATGTATTGTGTTGTCAGTTTTCTGTGAGTGTCTCTATGAAATAAAATAAAAAAAATAAAAATAAAACTCAAAAAAACTTTAAAAAAAAAAATAATCTTCCGAATTCGTCTCCCTTACTACAACTATTCCCCATCTCATATTCCAAGAACTCCACGCCTGAAACCAACACGACCCCGCCTACCCCTACACCCTCACTGTAAATCCTAACGAACTTTTGTATTTGTTTTTGTTTAATTCAGTATAGATCAGCACCTGATGATGCGAACTCGGAGTCCGCGAAACCGGTTATGCGTTAGTCTTACTCAACAGTAACACAAAACAAAATAATAATAAATATTTATTTTATTTTTTTTGATAATTGTGAGATTATCACTTTATAGTGATTTCATCTTTTAAATAATTTAATGTGCAAATGTTACGCTTCTTTGTGTATATTTTTCTACTAAAATATATTACCTTTTCTAACTTCAACTACCACATGCTACTATACCATCACAGTATTTCCCACTAATAAGGTAACCAGCAGACCACTCACATGTTATAAATGTGCAAGCTGTTCTCAAAAATTATAAAGACATTCAGGATGGACGGCGTACCCCATTGATTTGAATTTAAGATGTAAAATATCTTTTACATAGAATACGTGCCTTTTACAAGACATTCAACAACTTAGAGAACCTTTATCAAGTGTTCCACGGATTAACTATAACTTTGACAAGATACATAAATCAGAATTCATTCACTGAAACCGTATTAAATATATATGAATATTTATATTAGATGATGATGATGATTATATTATTAGCTAACCTTAAATACTTCACTAGATCCTCCAGAGCCGAGACTTCCCAACACAATATACTGCTTCCCTTTAATAGTCAAAGTCTTAAACTGTCTCCCAGTTCCTGCCAGCTGCTGTGTGCTATTCCTCGGAACATTGTTACTGTGTTGCTTTAAAGACTGTTGCTGTGTGGAATGATGAAAAGCGTTACCGGAAACCAATCTATTTTGCATTTCATTCATTTTATTGGAAGACGTTCCGTGCTTGGAATTTAAATGACCATCGACAACCGATAACTGTTGCTGTCTTTGATTATTACATTCCACAGACAAACGATTATCTAAATTATTTTGATATTCTATATTTAAATTCTGTTGTTCCTGTCGTCTATTGTATTCATTATTCTG
Organism: Athripsodes cinereus; assembly: GCA_947579605.1. NCBI lineage: Eukaryota > Metazoa > Arthropoda > Insecta > Trichoptera > Leptoceridae > Athripsodes > Athripsodes cinereus. The sequence goes on along the minus strand of OX388325.1, from coordinate 15,249,276 downwards.
ATGTTCTTTATTTAAAAATTGATTTGTTTCAATTACTCTATCGCATATCTGAGGTTTAGAGGAAACAAATTCAGGATATTGATTATCTTTTGAAGGATCTAGAAGATTATCCACTACTGCATGAGCATTATTACTCGAAGAAAATTTATCTTTGCTATCAACTAAACCAAATTGTTTTGGTTGACTGCTAAAGAAATGCGGTTTGCCGTCAGAATATTCAAAATGTGGCCTTTTTCCATCATTGATTGCGGGTTTTTCTATCATATCATCTTTTTTAACATTAAACGATGGTTCAGCAATTAACTTTTTCGATGTTGAATCTTGTTTAAAATTACTATTTGGCTTCAAAATGGGAGTTTTTCCAGTGCTATTTTGAACCTCTTTCAAAACGGCGAGTTTATCGTGTACGTCGCTGATATCTTTAAACAAACTCTTTTTGAGTTGTACATCTTTATCCATGTCTTTATCAGAATGATTTTCTTTATTTTTCCGCTGCGTCGACATTTCAACTTTTTTCATTGAATGTTTTTGGGTTGGACCGCTTTTTTCTTTGATAGTAAATAAAGGGGTTTGTTGATTTCGGAATAAACTGTTATTATTTTGCTGCGTACCAGGAGTTTCGTATTTATGGATACCGCTAATGTCTGTCGGTTTAAGAGGTGTGATAAAATTGTTATCGCGACATCCTTTAATGATGGAATTTGACGTGACATTGGTTTTAGGTGTAGCGAACATGTTATGATAATTTTTTTGATTGACTTTATTCCCAAAAGGATTGTGTCTATCTTGAGGCATTCCCAGAGACTCTTTCTCCTTCTCACAATCACTCTGTTCTTTTTGTTGTTCTTCTCCAATTTGGAGAGCCGAAGCGAATATCTCGTCTAGTGATGTTGGTTTGATGGGTGGTTTCCTTTCTCTTTCTGAATGTTCTTTGCTGGATGATGCGTGAGGCTGTCTAGGAGTGGGTTGTGATGTTTTTTTTGATGTTGAGAATAGTGAACCTGTAAAAATATTTGTTATTTAACATGTCGCACATTGAGTGGCATTATACAAAAAACATGATTTTTCAGTATGGCCGTTTAAAGTTTTTGGTATAGTTCTATAGTTTACACCTCTACTCGTTTCTTGAATACATTATTTATACAAGTAATATATAAAAATGACACTATACTTAAAATGTCATTTATGCATTTAGTCTTTCCTTAAATTAATGTACTAACACTGCGGCCGTTTGACTCCAACTGGTATAGTGTCACTTTATTAATTAGCAACTTGAAGCTTATACAAAAAGTTTAAACGGACACTAGTGACCTCTAGGGAAAACTAAAAAAGCTATTGGAATAGGTGTTTTTGTATTGGATGCGTTTTAATTTGAGCGTTTTAAACATCGTTTAAACTCAAAATCGTCATTTTTTGTAGACTGCCACTTTTGTTTTCAATGTGAGATGTAATGATAAAGTTTATTGTTGGGTTCAGAGATAGATAGACAAACTATTTAGTCCGCTGGATACCCCACTTCTGGGATATACTATGATGGTACAGTAGTAGAACATTATCAATAGTCTCATGAAATCTCATATGAGTAATTTTTTTCTAAAACGAGATATTGATAACAAATAATTCATCTAGCGATGTAATAACCTTTACGCTGAGATATCTGTGGGAAAAGTTATTGAAAGAAATCAAATCTATTACGTGCTGTTTTCTTGAATAATTCATGAAATCTAACATGTACCTACTCAAAAAATAATTCTGTAAAACATCTCATATCATGGCCAGAAGTTCAACATACTACAGAATTTCTATGATGTCTTCCACATAACTAATCAGACACAAAGAAAATGTCATTTAGCTAAACAGTTTTTATGATCTCCTAATAAATATTGATTATCTTAAAAAAGATTAGTTTGCCACCTGAGCTGGTTGAGTCTTCAGATTTGAACAGCTTCAAGAATTTATATGATTCATTGAAGTTGTGATAATTTTGTTGGGCCTGATGGTTGTTATTGTGACAGTAGTGTTGAGATCAGACATATCAGCTGAGCTGCCTGGCTGATAACAACACTACAATAATAATAATAATAAAATGTCACCCTACACTGAGACCGTAACAACTTTTGGCCAAGGCGATCTCAGCAGGAAAAAAATTATAAAAGCACATAGAACGTTTCATGGAACTACCAACGTACACTTATTTTGTAAAATAAAGATTTTAACCACCCTCAACCGGGTTAGTTGAAAGACATTGCATTTTAGCGATAAACTCGCTCTCTGTACATTGAATTGTATAACTGATATTTATATGATACTGTTTTATTTTGTAATATTGTAACCAATGTACAGTGAAGAATAAAATAAATAAATAAACAAAGTACAGTCCACTTATTCAGTACTCTTGAGAATGCCCATGGAAGTGGGTGAAAAATATTAAAAAAAGTAAAAAAAGTATTAAAAAATATAGTGAAAATATAAGTGTTATTAATTCTTTTTAAATTATTTCACATAAATTTACACAGTGTAAACACAAACACCCTTCAACGATTAATTTTTATTATCATTATTTTTATTTTCAACAAATTACAAGTTTTTTACCTTTAGTGGAAGATTTGAATGCATCTTCTAAATTTAAACATTTTCTAAACGGAGTTGTCTTCTTGGCGCTGCTCTTACATGCAGACATTCCCATTCCTTTCATATATCTCGGAGTCTTCTTCTTATTACTGGACCTAGGTGTGGCTCCTCCGCCTCTTACTGACCTCCCAGAAGCAGTTACTTGTTTCATAACAGTATTATGTTTGTTTGGTGTTCTAAGTGGTGTGGAGAGTAACTTAGATTTATTTTTATTCGCACTGGCACTTTGACTTTCTTTATTTGGATAAGTTTGATTATAAAAATTTTCATTTGTTGCATATTCTTCAACATTATGTTCTTTCAGTGGTCGACTATTGCCGATTGGATGTGTGACGTCTGCTTTGTGGCCCGATTTTTCATAAAATCCCTTGTTATATTCCATAACATCACCGTCGGTGAATGATTTATCAGGATATTCCGAATCTTCATCACTTTCTGATCCATATTCTTCCTCCTCCTCATCTTGTACAGCGGCTAAAATATCAGGCAAAAGTTGGGACACTCGCAACGGTACAAATTTCATATTTTTACTTGCTTGTGCCATCGTTTATTATCGTTTTACACACGTTGTTAATGACACTGAATGAAAAACAAAACAATAAACTTATGCACTGTAAATGCGTAAAGTTTTTTCAAAAAATAAATAAACAAATTGTTGTCTTAATTTATCAAAATAATATTATTGCCCAACTTTTGTGACTGAAAACAATTTGACGAAATTGACAACTTTCCGTTAAAATTTCGAAACATCGCCAGTGTTGCCATACTGCATTGTTTTTTAAATCATGAGTTTGCCTTTATTTTTCTTCCAAACAATTATCTTGAATAAATCTTATAAACATACTTGTAATTTCATAAAAAGGTTTTTACTTGTCACCGATATTAATCAACAATATAAGATAGCTTGTTAATGCAATTATTTCATCTAAATATTCAAAATAATACTTTTGGGTTATTTGGAAGAAGTCGCACTTTTGAGATTAACTCGAATCTGTATATTTATTGTATTTTTTAATGTCATAGTTATATTAATGGGTAAAGTAGCATTCACATTGCTTCACTTTGGATGATCATCCAGAGTGTCAGGGTCAAACCTGTTCATCAAAAGTGAACACGTCTGTTCACATTTGTTCATCCTATGCTTTCACTGCCATGTCTACTTTCTCACTCATGTTGTATGTAGTTTGACGTATTTTCGTATAAAAATAATTAAACAAATTCAAAAAATGAAAAATAGCACTTAAAATAAATGAATATAGCTCTCGACTGCATAATATTTTGTACATGATTCTGACATTCAATACAAATTCATAGAGAATAAAACAAAATAATAAGATGAAACTTGTTTATGGTCGTTTCAGTGAAAGGACCTTTCATCAAAATTATGACGAGTGGTAATCTCTTTCCTCCGTCATCGCTAGTGATCACTATTGATGAAACGCCTGTTCACACTTGTTCAGACGAGTGGTAATCTCTTTCCTCCGTCATCGCTAGTGATCACTAGCGATGAAACGTCCGTTCACACTTGTTCATCTTGGAGGATCATCCGGAGTGATCACTGAAAGTGAACGTATGTGAACGACCCTTAAAAACTGTAAAATAATATGCAAAGCAAGATGTCTCCTTACAGTATTATTATCGTGAGCTCATGTTCGATATATAATTTTATTATTTTGTTATCATTTTTATAAATTTATTAAATTAATAAATGAAAAGAAAAAAATCAAGATGCTGCAACAAAATAATTTTTCTACTTTGGCAACACCAAGAACAAATGTCAAACAAAAGCATCTTCTTCAATCTTTGATCTTCTTCTCCGTTCCTCCAAATCGCGGAATTTTCTTATCTTGCGGGGGAGTCGGGAGGATTTATCGGATATTTTGTCATGTTCAATACAACAGTGTATGCATTTACCGCATCTTTACTGTCTTTTGTAAACTAATTAGTATATTTTAGTTATTAATTAAGCGTGAAGGTTCTTGTTTTAATATAATTATGTATTGTGATTGTGAAAGACGCCAAGGCAAACAAAATTCACCTCAACTGTCGTAATTTGTATACATTGGAGTGTTTTGTCAATTAAGTATTCAAATATACCTCATCTGGAGATGATAAGGCGCTCATTACAGCATTATACATTAATGTAATGTGTCATTTATTTGTATTGCAATAGGAGGAAGATAAAAAAGGTGAGTTGCATCATTTGTATCAAGTAATTAAGAGAAAATATGGTATTTAAACATAATAAATCATTACAAATGTATGTGTACGTTATATTTGTAAGGTGAAACAAAATTCCTCGATACAGGGCAACCTAGTGAGGCTGCTGCAACTTAATTGAAGATAATTGGTGATATATTGTTTCAGCGTTTGTATATTGATATTGATTGAATAAAGAAATATCTCTTGTATGTTTGCTGATTTTGTGACGAATATGATAAAAGGGTAAATGTATTTGATACTAAGCGCTGTGATGACGCATATTGCGTCCTGATTATTGTTTGCAAAATGCATTTTATTGTGAAATCAAGGCATAAATCACTCGATTGCGGGTGCATTGCCGTAAAATGAAATAAGAAGAATAAAGAAATATTTATTATTATTATTATATTTTATAGATATTTTGAATGAGTAGGTACTACTAGGAAACAATGTAGTAAGGTGTCAGATTTTTATTATCTGAAGAGTAAAAGATGCTTCGCACTCTTTTCTATAAGTTTTCTAGTGTCTTAATACTGTAAAAGATGGAGTACAATAGATCTTATAGGTCGCGGTGCATATCTTACCCCAACAATAAGATACTGTAAAAGACAATTTTATTCTCACCATATACTCACATGATTTTATTTCTTAATGTTTCTCTGTTTACTGTTGATCTGTTGGTGCTATAAATTTATTGTTTTATCTTTTTTATGTCACTATTGTTGTTTATATTAGTATAATTGCATCCAAACATGTAAATGGCTTGTGCCTGTGTTTTTGTAAAATAAAATAAAAATAAATAAATAACACCGAAAAAATCAGATCCATAATATTGTTTTTGTTTAAGGCTTTACAAAAATCTATCAAACGACTTATTACTATAATGACAAGCAAGAAGCTATACGCTCCGGAGAAGGAGGCGAAAAAATCTGGCGATGGCATTTTCTCCGCGGTACTCAGCAGTATGGCTTCAGTATTCAATCAAACCGTTAAAGTTCCTAGAAAGAAATACACCAAGCCAAGATCAGCAACAAACGCCAACTTAAATAGTTCCAATGAATCATTTGGGGAGAGTTCTTCGAATTTAAATGTGGAAGACGAAGTGCGAACGTCTTCAGAAGACGTTGCAACGTCCAACAATCAAATTGAAGAGGTTATGGAGGTTGAAACTAACAGTATTGAAGAATCTTCGACTAGTTTACAAGTCGATACTACGTCTAGTCAAGAATCAGTCAATAAAACTGATAATTTACCTGTGAATGATGTTATTGATGATGTAACATTATCGCAGCAAACGGAAAACGTTTCTATTTCGGAAAGTATTCAGATGGATCTGACCGCGGCATCGTTAGACACGTCTTTAGAAGATAAGTCATTAGAGAATGTTGAAGAACAAGAAGTCAAAGATAAGACACATAAGAGACATTCACCTAAAAAGAAATCGCGTAAAAAAACTAAGAAAGACGAAGAAAAGCCTGTTGTTAGCGATAATGAAGAGACTGCACTGGAAAAACTTAAAATTGAATCCGATAAGCCGGTGTCTTCGTCTGATGATTCCAAAGTTAAACCGCGAATTGTTTTAACGTTTCGGTCAGAAAAACGAGGTACGAATGTGAAAATTGTCACCGATTCGGAAAAAGCAGCTGAAAAAAATAGTAGTAGCAGTAGTGTTAGTCGTAGATCTTTAAGGAATAATAAGTTATTAAGTGTCACAACAAAAACTAGTCCCGAAGTAACGGAAACAGATCTCAGTGAGGATGTAGTGAGGAGAAATAGCGAATCTGATGATAGTCTCAAAACACCGACAAAGAAAAATAAAAGATCAAATGTTTCTAGTGTATCTGATTCTAATTCAGATGATTCTCCTTCGTCAAACAATAAAGATGGAGTCAAAAGATCCATACGGCATCGATCTAGAGAGCATTCTGATAGTATTTTAGCTAATGCAATGGCAAGAAAAGAAAAATCTATCAATGAAACTTTGACGGCGGGTACGACAAGATTGTCGCGACGGATTAAACCAACTGCCAAAGTTCTCGCTAATAGAGAGTTAAGAATCGGTTTTGAAACTCAAAACAATGCTAGATTGGCTCTCGTTACCGAAATGATTCCGCCACCCGAAGAAAATAAAGTATCGCCTCGTTCAAAAATGAAGAAATCTCCAGAGAAAAGTGGTAAGATTTCAATCATGGGAACATCACAGTCACAAAAAAGTAGTAAGAAAGATAAGGTCGTAGATAAATATGAATTTACAGAAGAATTTGAGGATAACAGTAAACTAACTCGCGATGAAATCAATCGCTGCATTCTCGGATCGCAGGATGATGCATCGAAAAAGTCAATGAAAGACGAAGAAGACTTAGACGATCAGGATTACGAGGATTCGGATAAAATGGACAAAAATTTAAGTCCCGAAGAAGCGGAGGTACGACGGATGAATAGATTGAAGAAGAAACATTTGAAAAAGTTGGGTTTGAAGGAGGTTTCAGAGAAATTGAAGAAAAGAAGTGCTCTTCCAGATAGAGAGGTCGTTTCGGATGAATCTACAATGGATTCTACGAATACGGAAGCTATTGTGGAACACCTCAACACTAGAAGCAGAAGTTTTGATTTAGGGTAAGAAGTTTTGTGATTTTAATTTGACATTGAAATGAAACAATAACATCCATTCTTACAAGCATGTAATAGTTGCTACACTATCTTTTATATTTCAATGATTTGATTTTTTCACACTAACAGAAACTGGGTTTACTTGCTCAAAAGTATGGATGTTAATCATCTTTGGATTAAAATTATTCTAGATAAATTGTTCACATCAATTAAATTACGAAAAACAATTGTATAACTTTGTAAGACATGTGATAAGCATGATACAGTGGAATTGTATAACTTTGTAAGACATATGATAAGCATGATACAGTGTAATTGGAATGGTACTCAAGCTTAAAGAGTACTCTTAACTTATCAATTCATAAGTATCGAAAATCTGTGTGTGAGAGGTTATGGTTTTGATTCCTAGATTGAAAAGAATGTTCCTGCTTATTTTCAGAATTAAATCAATGCGAATAATTTACCCAGAATGGTTTACATCCAAAAATATTACCAATCAGACATCTGGATCGTAGAACCGTACTCACACTATGTAACATTGTGCAAAATCCAATTGGAAAAAGTGAAAAAGGCGTCCAACTTTTTACAACAAATATATTAATTAAATAAGTTATATTTTAGATCTTTCGGCCAACCAGCTAGTCCAGAAACGGCCCGACTCTTGGAAACCATAGCTATGTTTGAAGAAGAAGATGAAGAAGCCAAAGCCAAAGAGAGTAGTGACGAGGAATATAATCCTTACGAAAATGAGAGGGCAGCTAAGAAAGCTAAAAAACGTAAGGCATCTTCTTCAGATCTCGAGGATTCCCTGCCTATTGTTCAGCTATCTAGGCTGACTGAGAAGAGTATCAAGTCTAAAGTGAGGGCCTTGAGGAAGAAGTCGAGGAAAGAACAGAATGAAGTGGAGTTTGTGGAATGTACTGATGTTCATATGGATGATTAGTAAGTTTTACATTTTTTTTTTGATTAGTAAAAGAAGATCATCTGGGCTATTGGAAATTTTGTAAACAAAATGACAGTAGTGCTCAAAAATCATTGATTACTTTACTAATATCCGATTACTAAACAGTCCTTGTAGGCCTTGTTCTCCAAAACATTAGATCTCCAAGCCTTTCTTCTATCTTGAGCAGTGGATTGCCAATCGTCTTTAGCTTCTCTAGATCTCAGTTGATGTTATTCAATAGCCTATGTATTGGTCTGCCTAATGATCTCCTGGCCTCTAGTATACCCTGCAGAATACATTTACTATAAAAGAACTAGTATTTCTAGGATTCTCTGGGAAATGTTGCATTACAACAAGTCCACCCATTGACTGCTTATTGTTGTTGCACTGTTTTATGCATTTTTATCTTACTATTATTTATATTTTTTTCTTATCATTGGACTGTAACAATTTTGTAGTCAATAAAGATTAATTATTATTATTTTTATTGCAGTGAACCCCCAGCATCTGAGGATGAGTTGGATATGGATCCCGAGGATGAAGAGGAAGAACGGAATGAAGATGAAGAAGAACAGGAGACGACAGTCCCCGCAGATGGCAACGAAAACACCGCAACATGCTACTGTGCACAGCATACTAACATATACCTGCATCCTAGTCATACCAATGGTTAGTTATATTTGTATGTGGAAGTGATACCATAATGTATCCAATTTTGACCACATTTTGTTGCAGACATTGAAAACAATGTGTGACATCATAAGGTGTCACGTTCTCACATTGTATTCAATACTGTGTACAGAAAAGTAGCATCATAGATAATGTATACTATGACATCACAAAAAGAAAACATGGGTGTATAGCTTTTAGTTATAAGCTTTTGCGGTCTTCATTTATTGTAGATGTTGATATTCTTTCGGGTTTACCGCATGAAGTTGGTCTCACTCCTTCGTCTCGACATTTTGATTCTACTAATGGAGACATTATCATAAGTGTAGGTAAATAGAGTGCTACTGATGGAGTCATTATTACATTATCAAACTCTCATATCTCACTCAAAAACTTGTTAATAGAAAATTCAAAGACAAATGTGGTTAAAAAGTCAAACGCATTCCATTAATTGTGTAAAAATTTATGTGGCATACAATACTCGGCAGTGGATATTGATATAAATCATGTGACATCATACACGGAATTATTGAGGAGATTGGTAATATTTACAGTTAATAATATGTTGCCTGTTTTTACTCAAATTATTTTTTCCGAGATCGCATTAACTTATTAGATGTAGTGATTCCAGCAATAACTGTCTTGTCTTTTTGACCTATATTTAATATATTTGAGTATATTCATATTGTTGTACTTTACAGAGGTGGAGTTCTGTCGCGCCGTCGACTGGGTGAGTGGTCGTGCCGTGGGATGTGGCCGTATGGCTGACAGTGCACTGCCCCTGGTGCGTGCGGGCCCCCGAGCGCCATACTTCCTACCCTGTCTCATGCATCGGAAGCGTATGCTCGCACATCACTGTTGTAGCGCTTGCGGGGCATTCTGTACTCAGGTATTTCCATTTTATTTATATTTTTTTTGTTCATTGTAAATCTATTTCAATGTAATGCAACGTTTATTTGACTTGACACTCTTTCTATTTCAATAAAGGGTTAATGCAACAACCTATAGCAATTGTGGCCTACACAATTGCTATAGGTTAATATTACTATGAAGCAAAATCTTTGAATCGTGTTTTATTTGAAAGCACGGAAAGGACAATTTTCATCATATTTTTGATTAAGAACCACTCTAGATTAATCATTCCAGTTGATTCTACGCACCTATAGTCAACCTATTTGAATAGGAATTAACTAAGTAGGTATGTTGTATATAGTCGTTGCATATCCAAAAAGGGGAATGTAAATTTATTAATGTTTTGACATTTCTAGAAAAAACTGCTCATAATGACATCATAACCATTTTATAAAGTGATTCTTAGTATCAAATATTAAAATTCAATACTTAAAGAATAATATCACATGGCAATAAAAAGTCCAAACAACAATTTTGATGATCTAATGAACAGTTTTTAAAGAGAGTGCTTAAATAAAAATGTTTGCACATACCTCTTTTTGAATATGCAACGACAATATAATAAACATGCTTGTCATTCTTTTTGTGGCAATAATAAATTAAGACATGCAGGATGGGTGGCAGTGTATCTTATCGCTACTGAATCGTAGATATTGTACTTGACTTTTTACAAACTCTTGGCTTTTACAGAACACTCGACAAGGGGCAATATAGTTTTTTTTATTATTTTGTATGTCTTTCCAGGGAATATTTTATCAGTGCAGCGAGGGTCATCTATTCCACTGGGAATGCGGGCTGCCATTTGTATCAGTCCTCATGCCACATCTTCTAGCAGAAGTCCAGCACATTGCTGCTGCCACAAACACCAACACAAACAATTCAAATAACACCACTGTTTTGACTTCTCCCGGAAATACAGCAACATCTACGCCAGTGGTCAATGGTGGTGGCGATGCCGCCGTTAATAATTCTTTGTCGGCTATTCCTGGATTGTCTTCTCCTCCTTCAGCTTCTTCTGCCTTGAAACCAACGGCTGCGGACATATATAACGCTATACCCGGATGTCCGCATTGTGGATTGAATTTGGACACTTTAGAACCGCTTAATATTAACTGCAGTAAGGTGCTGATTGAGATGAAGACTTCGGGAAGTAAGATGCTTCTGCCCAATCCAAGATTCCAGTGGTGCGTAGATTTTGAATTATTATTATCATTTAAATTTTTTCCCATGACGTTCCTGGTAAAGAACTAGTCTCCCGTTCTTATTTGTAACTTATAATTATTTTATGTAATAAATGCTATGTGTACAACTACTACTATACCATCACGGCATATCCCACAAATGAGGTAGCCAGCAGACTAACTGCAAGTTATAGACATACAGATTAATATATATCGACTGTGCTCAGGACAAAGGCATCAAACCACAATTTTGACAAAAGTCATTTTATGTTTTAAAGTCAATCATTTCTGTCTTTTACACATTCTGGCAAAAGCATTCAATTCCCAAATGTCTAGTTTTTATAAAAAAATGCAAAAAAAAATTTTTTAGCTAGGGCTTAATTGCAAATATCCAATAGGACAAAGGACTCAAACAGCCTGAGTTTCATTATTAACACCAAAAAAATTCATCCAGACATAATTTTACGGCGAGGTAAAAGGCATCAAACCACATAACCCCAAACATGCGACATACATATCTCTTTAACATGTTGCTAAAGTTTGTCAGGACAAAGGATTTAATCCACATTTTTGCTAATTTTTTTCTTATAACTTGGTAATTTCTGAATATTTTCTCTTAAATTTTTATGACATAATAAAAAAACTACATTACAATAAGATGGTAAAATAATAATGACAATAATTTGAAATTTTCTTTATCCTACAGTCTTTTGCTTCTCCTACAAAATTTTACTAGCGTTGTTTGAAGCCTTTGTCCTGAGCACAGTCTATATAATAAAATTAATCTCTTCTTATTCACCCTCCCTTTTATCCTATTTATTTAGGGTCAGCCCCCTTAGTCCTCATTCTCCAAGTCCTCTAGTTCCCTGCATCCTCCGAATGCAGAGCTCTGATTCCTTTAAGTCCCTGGCCATTGTGGACATTCAGGCGGTCACTGGTCTGCCTGGACTTCTGGGTCCTACTTCTATGTCCATTGTCCTTTTTATCATATTTTGATTGCTAATATTATCATAGCCTACCTACATACCTTGTATTTTTTTATTGTGTACTTTGACCATCATACCAATTATTATTATTTGTGTTATATTATTAGGTACTTGCTAGATTATATTATTTCGCTATGTACTCATTGCTAATGTGTTTGTGTGGGTACTTTTGTAATATGTTTTCACTATTTGTCGCTGTTTTTATTATGTTTTTTTTTCATGTTAAAGGCTTATATGATTAAATAATAAATATTACCCTGTAGTGGTCATACCATCTAAATACTAAATATACCATACCATCTAAATACTAAATATACCATACCATCTAAATCTGTTTTCAGTCACTATTTTGCCGATGGGATCGACTTTGAAACTACCATAGATATTCACCCTATCCAATAATTATCTCACCCTGTATTTAATAAAATGAATAACATTTATTATTGTTTAGTGTTACTATTGTTATAATTATAACTAACACACGACTGGTATTGTGGAATTCAAATGTTTTTGTAAAGTATGTTTTTCTTCTCGATTGTTATTTTATTATATTTTTCAAATCAAAGGCCTTTATAGTCGTTCAGTGTATAAATTAATGAATATGTCTGGTTGATTTCCTGGAATAATTGGATCAGTTTGAATTTGTCGATCCCTTTAGAATTGAGGCTCGTTGTTTTCTAAAACAGAATTTCATTTTTATTTAATCACATAAACCGCTAATGCCTTATACATAAAATCATACTCTACATAATGAACAAAAAAATCACAAATTCCCATTCAATCAAAGCATTCTCAAACTACATAAACAATTACATTATAATAATCCATCTATGTACTTAATTATCTCATTCCTTTTGTACAACATCAGTTACAATTCTCTTTATAGCTCATACAATACACAGAAAACAAAATTGATAATAAATTGGTTATTAAAGTTTTCTGGTTACTTCTTCAATCAAATTAAGTTTAGTGATTATCAAAATATTTGTTTAGGGTTCCATCGCGCATGACATTCCGTCAGAGCGGCAACGAGAAACAGCTGAAAGTTGATGTCATAGAGGATATAGAATCTCTAGTCAAAGAAGTTGATCAGGAAGTGCCTCTGATCCCTTCAGACGTGCTTCCCGGACTGGTGGAAGGGCTGGCAATCATTAAGGAGAGATTGGACAGAGATGGAGAACTGAATGCGGATAATAGCAGCTCTAATAAGGAACTGGTGAAAGCTGTGTGCGATGCAGATGGAGGTGTGATGAAGATGGTTGCGGCTTTAGGTAAGTTAAATTTACTCGCTTGTATTTCTTTTTTTTGTTACGAGAGATAGAGTGAATGTTGTGGATAGAATGCTTGTCAATCAGCTACGATCTACAGGACATGTGGAGTAGTGAATGCATGATTAAACAATTAAACGATGAGGAAGAAAGTGCATTTATGTGAAAGAGTGATTGTAAGAAAGCAAAAATATCTCAGCGAGAACTACATAGTTTGACTATGTGATAGAATTCTCAAGGAGAGAGAAAAATTGATGAGAAATTTTAGTATGAATCAAAGAAAGTGAAACAAGTGTATAAAAATAGATCAATATTGCATTCCATTCTCTCTGTCTATCCCACTTGGAATATGGCGTGAGGGTGGAATTTAGTATAGATATCGATCCATACCACACAGAATCTTGTGTGTGGAGTGGGCTAATAATTACTGCATGTAATAAATGTAGAGGTTGCTCTCGCTGTGCCAATTAAAAAATACATTCAAAATGGGGAGCTTACCTCATCACTTTATTGTAGACTTCACATGAATTATACGAACATTTGGCTTTTATAGAACACTGGAAAAAAAATTACATCACTAATATAATTAATATGTATTTAAGCAATTAGCTCTAGTTTAAAATTGAAATAAATCTTATTCTTGTTTCAGTGGGTGGAGCCGACCCTCGCAAGCCCCTGCCAGAAGCAGACGGAGGCAACTGTCTTCACCTAGCAGCCAGGGAACTGAATCTCCCAGCAGTGCACCTGTGCCGGGCGTTAGGATGCCAACCTAACTCTGTAGACTCTAAGAGAAGGACTCCGCTTATGGTTGCTATTATCAGTTATGATAATAGAGTCAAGAAGATAGAAAAGGAATGCGAATTTACGGGCATCGGTGAGTTGTATTGTGTTTTTTTATCAAATGTGTTATATTCAAATAGAGTTCTTCGGTACCCTGGAGGTAGTCTCTGCCTCGTGCACAAAAGGTGCGCAGTTGATTCTAAGTACCGGCAATCTCCCCTTTCACGACACAAGCTTTTAGCTTACTGTGGAAGGTGTATAATGTTGTATTTGGGTTTATGGTAAAAACCAAAATATATCTTTTTTTAAAAAATGTAATGAATTGCAGTTTACTTTTCACTGGAAACTGGATAACCTATTGTGGAAATTTTCAGATAATTTTACGTAATAAACTGTGTAAAAATGAAATATGTATTGATGGCTTGTTTTTATTTTGTGTTTTATCAGGTGGTGTGAGTAAGGAGCCTAAAGCGGATAAGGAAGAACGTGAGGGTCGTATGGAAGACATGAAGAGAGTCTGTAGAACGGAACTGTATAACCTCATCAGATATCTTGTGAAGGCGGGATGTGATCCGACTATTAAGGTTAGAATCATGGCAACAACATGATATTTCATTTACTTATACTATACTATACCCTCACGGAACTCCACAAAGTTCTATCCGTATAAATTTCTTTCACTTCCTGTTCATTCATACAATTTCTTGTACACGTACGCCGATTTCTCTTGTTTATTTAAAAGTAAAAAAATATACTTTTTACCAACAAAGTTGATAAATACTTGGTAAAATAATAACACTTTATTGATGAAAAAAAAAATTGTGAGCAATTGGCGAACTTATTGCCTGAAGACAATACCTTCCAGCTAACCAATAACACATCTCCAATCCATTTATTTGCTGCACCATTTACCATCCTCTCTACCACCTATAACACCTATACACACAACTTTGTGATGCATTTCCCAATATCAGAAAATTTAGTGTGCAATCAGATCTCCACATTAGTTACCTGTACGCTATTTTATCAAAAAATCTATTTTTATTTTATTTTACTTCACGCAAACAACCAGTTGAAAATTATACATTACTAAATTTGAGTCACATAATTAATAAACCTAAACAATTCGCAGTAATTTTACCTACATGTTTTACATTGAAACATAATTTTTTTTAAAAGTGTAACAAGTGGGTATGCATGAATCGAAATTATATTTAGATATCTTAAATATATATCCGAGTGCATTGAACTGAACACAGGACCAATGAGTCCATCCTCAGGGAGCTAAACATTTCGGCGCGACTCTCAACGATTTGCAGACAGCGCGTTTTGTGATATTTTGGACACATTGCAAGAAGAGAGCATGACAACCTGGAAAAAGTAATTATTTATTTATTTATTTATTTATTCTTCTTGCACATCATCATTACATAACAGTGTTAGCAAAATAATATAAAATTTTAGAAACTAGGACGATGTGCAGTGGCGAGATTATCACTATAAAGTGATTTCTTCCATCTAACCACGACACATTGACATGAAACTAGTAAAAACAAATTTACTTACAAAAAAAAAACATACAAAATATCAAAACACAACAAAAGAAAAAAAAAACAAAATTTAAAATAATATATTTGACACACATTATGACTGGGGTTGTAGAAGGGAGGAGGGGAAGGGGCAGAGTGCCAATAAGATGGGGCGACCAAATTAAGGAGGCCACACAGAGCTCACTACACGGGGCCTTGCACATGGCGGAGGATTGCTCAACATGGAGACAGATGGTCTACAGAACGAAGCATAATGGTCACGATCCTCAGGATTGAGGAACCCACGGAGATGATAATGAAATATATAAAAGAAAATTGAAACAAATAAAAACTACTACTATTACTACTATACCATCACGGCACATCCCACAAGTGGGGTAGCCAGCAGATCAGCTGCATGTAAGGAACATGCAAACTGTCCTCTTCGTGCCAATATAAAACCAAGACATTCAGGATGGGTGGCAAGCCTCATCGCTGAATTTAAGATGTAATATGTCTTAATTTTTTCGAACACCTGCCTTTTACAGGACACTCGAAAACTTACGCAGAAGAGTGGGAGACCAATTCTTTACCGGGTGCTCCACGGGTCAAATAAAAAATTTAAACAAATAATGAAGCGCCCATGAAGGAACAAAAAGGAAAGGTAGAGAAAACCATTACAGCAGTCAGCCACTTATCAAAGTCACAATTGAGATTTGAGTTTGGCCTTTTGTATGTTGGTGGATATCCACCGCGTGCCACAAAATGAGTTGTTACTACTACTATTTTAAAATAAAATAGCTTATTGATGACGCGTGAATTGTTTCTTTTGTATTATTATTTTATGATATATTTGTTACTAATGAATTAAAAGAAAAATGTCCTTTTAACAAAACAGTAACATTATTTTGTGTAGGGTCCAGAAGGAGTGACGGCATTGCATCTTTCAGCAAAGAACTGCGACGTGGGAGCGTGTGCTCTTATGCTGGAGGGGCAAAGGGGAGTGTGTGGGAGACTGCTCAACCAGAGAGATGCCGGGGGATGGACGCCGCTCGTGTGGGCTGCAGAGAACAATAATGTTCACGTTGTCAGGTGAGTGCAATAAACAATTAATTAATTCATACCATCACGATATTTGCCACTGCTGGGGTTGCCAGTGGACGAACAGCAAGTAATTAAAATGAATGTTACCCTCTTCGTGCCAAAAAATGAAGGCATTCTGGATGGGTGTATAAGTGTATCTAAATATTTTTCAGAATATCTGCTTTGAGCGGCGAGAAACCTAAAAAACTTACAGCAAACAGTCGGAGACATCGAATAAATATATTAGAATTTCCAAAAAAAATTCTTATTCTGTCGAAGTAATCAAAAGAATCTTATAAATCTCATTCTTTGCTCCAATTTTTAATTATCTTGAATCCCTGGATAAGAATAACTCTCCTTCTCTTTTTTCTCTAAATTTTTTAGGGTCCTATAAAAGACCTTTAAAAATGTAAGAGATTTGAATACTTTTATTTAGTGATGATGATGAAGATGCTGCTATCCATCCTAAATGTGTCATTATTTTATGACACAGAGAAAGTAGAAACATTTAAAGACATTGCTGTGGTGGGGAATAGAGAGTTGGCTCACTAAAAAGCATTGAATTAGAGAAAAAAGGTTAAAAACCACCGATCTAAATATTTTGTATTTTTTGTTGTTTTTAATTTCTGTTGTATAATGATGATGTGTAAGAAGGATAAATGAATCAAATCATGTTTTCAGGTATCTCTTGGAGAAAGGTGCGGATCCTATGATAGCAGACACAGAGAAGAACATAGCCTTGCACTGGGCAGCCGTGTCTGGTTGTAGCAGATCTCTAGAGGCACTGCTCAACGCTGGATGTCCTGTGGATGTGGCCAATATACACGGCGATACACCACTGTAATATATATATATGTATTATTTAAATTGTATAAATGGAAATTTTGCTATGAACACATTTGATAAATTTTGTTGTACCAATTTTTTATGATTGCGGATAACACAAGTATCAATTTGTAATCGTAAACAACTCAGAGATGCGATTTGCACCAAATTTGTTGCTAATTAACTTCACTAAAAAATATCATTTGAAGAAAAATCATCTCTTCTTCACCAGACATTCCTGACGCTCTGTCATTGTTTTTTTTTTATAACATAACATACACAGACAATTCACACAGATTGAGCTAGTCCCAAACTAAGATGAATCTTGTATTATGGGTAATGACGCGACGATACACACATATACATGTAACACCCAGACCCAGAGCCCGTAGACAATTTGTACTTAGCGATCGTCTACTGGCGAACTTTTCGACAATCTACCTACACGTACCGTATAATTATGCGTTATTGTTGCAGTTATTGACGAAAATTCGTTTGTAGGCGATCGCCAAGTACAAATTGTCTACGGGCTCTGGACAGTTTAAAAAAGGTCATTCTTCACTTTGCCCTGGCTGAGAATCGAACCCGGGTTCACTTTGCCCTGGCTGAGAATCGAACCCGGGACCTTGTGACTCAAAGGCAAGAACGTTACCTCCGCGCCACACCGGCCGCCTTGTTGTCTTAGGAACGGTGTGTTTAAAAGAGATTGTTCATTTATAATATTTTTTTTTTCTAAAAAGATATATGTGGGTTTTTGTTATAAACCCAAAGACAACCTTACACACCTTTCAGAGTAAGCTAATAAAAGCTTGTGTCGTGAAAGGAGAGTTTGCCTCCCCTGGGATCGAACCGCAGACCCCTTGTTCATGAGACCGAGACTCTACCTCCAGGCCACCGACGAACTCATAATAATAATTATTTTTAATTTTTTAACATACCGTTTTGCACAAAACCTTTGCAAGAGCATATTTAGTGAACATTTGGGCCTTTAATTAATCTCAGGTATTTCTTAAGTATATTATTTAAAACTATTTCTGTTTATTGTTTTAGGCACGTGAGTGCTCGCCAAGACAACTATAATTGCCTAGTGGTGTTGCTAGCGAGGGGAGCTAAGGTAATTCTTTTTTTAAGCATTTTTTTTCTTATAAAACTTTCAGTATCTACATCCTTTGTTTTTGTAAAAACTGACAATTTTTGTTTTACAGTTGGACGCTAAGAACTCAAATGGAGAGATTCCCCTGGACTGTGTGGATGAAGAGTCTAATTGCTACTCTGTGCTGGCCGTTAATAATCATCTGGGTTCTCTCATATCCTCACTCTCTAGACATGAGACTATAGTTTGCAAGTCAGTATATTGCTAATTTCATTAATTGTATCGGCATTAACCCGCAACCCATCCTCTTCGCGAGGTGTGCTTTGCCCACTTAAAACTTTCACTATGGTTTATATGAGAAAATCTCGGAGCTTTCGGTATGTTAATTGGTTAGAGCACACCTCGTGCAAAAGATGGGTTGAAGACCTGTCTGGGAAACTACCAAATAAGAAGACATTGTCTTTTCTAAGCCTTATATTATGATCGTTTCATGTGTTAAATTTATATATTATTGCACTGAGACCTTAACAGCTTTTGGCCAAGGTAATCTTAGCAGAAAAAATAAAAACAAAGCAAATAAAAAAAAAACAGCGAGACAGGGAAAAGAACCACAAAAGAGACATCATTTAAAAGAATTGACAGAATCGAACGTTAGTCTCTATCCTGGCGATAAAGTCATTCATTGTATGTTATCGTCGTTGCATATTCAAAAAGATGTATGTGCAAGCATTTTTATTTGGGCATACTCTTTAACCTGTAAAGGAGTACCAACGCACCGGTGCGTGCAAGAAATATTATGGGATCTGGAGTACGCACGCACCGGTGCGTTTGATCCAGTAATATTTAGGTATTCCCGCCAAATTCGTCAATTTTATCATTGGTCCAATCTGTCGGATGTACTTTACCAATCACAAGAAAAAAAATCAAAAATAGGCGTGTTTAGACCTTATTTATCGCCTATACAAAATGTCACGTGACCGCCGCTTGAAATACCTAGCCGTCACTCGCGGTTGCAAACCATTTTGCTGCGTGCGTTCATGCGCTATGGGTGTTATTTTGTAGTGTTTTATGTTTTTTTTTTTACTCTTTGTGCTAATTCTGGACAATTTAATTAGTTTTTAGTACTTACATAAGTTTTTGTTAAAAACAAATAAAAATAAATATTTTTAATAATAATAAATATTCCTATGTTGAACCCATTGTTGACAATACCGGAGCAGACATGACGTATCAAAATTGTTTTTGTTATATAACTCCGTTATTATTAATTTTTGAGAGTTGGTTCCTTATAAACATTTATTCTAGGGATCATTTTCTATAACATGCGATAAAAAAATATTCAAAAAGTGAAAGTTGAATTAATCCACTCTGCCATACACTTTTATTTTTTCTTTATTCACTCACGGACAGGTTAAAAACTGTTCATTAGGGCATTAAAATTGTAGTTTGGACTTTTTATTGGCATGTGATATTATTCTTTAAGTATTGAATTTTAATATTTGATACTAAGTATCACTTCATGATGTCATTAGAAATGTCAAAACATTTATAAATTCACATACCATTTTTTGAATACGCAATACTTTGAAAATATCAATATGAACAATCAAATCATATGTAACAATGGTTAATTGTAAAAAGTATTTTATGTAAAAAACAAATTGTTTTTAAATTTACTGTATTTATTTATAAAAATAAATTAAGTTTGACAATGACTTCATGAGTCGAAACCGGGTCACTATTTTTATAAATAAATACTGTAAAACTAAAAACAATTTGTTTTTACATAAAATAATATAGAGTTTTACAAAATAAATGTAAACCCTATAAATAAATATAAAAAGTAACTTTGATATCAATCTTTTTAATTTTTTTCAATCTATGCTATATTCGTAAAACTTCACTTATTAATGTAACTTATTCAATTGTTTGTATTTACAGTGATATCTCAAATGGCAAAGAGTCCAGTGTGGTACAGTGCCTCAATGGAGTGGATGATGTGACAGATTGGAGTCACTTCACATACGTCACACATAACTGTTACACTAGTGACCTGAATATAGACAGGAAGCTGTCATCCATGGAGGTTAGTGGCGAGTTGAATAATACTGCAATAGTAGTGATGTATGTATGTATGTTGGATGATTTATTCGGCGCCGTTTAATGGAGCATTCATCTCAAGTGATGTCCCTACATATTAATATATTCTAGTCCTTTTGTTAAATTGAATGCTTGTTTATATTATATCCTCTATAAATATGAAATGGAATAAATCATAATCCGATAATATTGACAGAGTTGTCATTTTATGTACCGCACTTCTACAATAGATCGCGGGGGCATTTGTTGTTCTATCCTACACATGGAAGAATGAATTTGGCAATGAATTCTCCGACCAACAAGGCAATGGTCTTTTTTATTTGTTGGCTCAAAACTGTGACATGTTTTATCTATCTTACAGGGAATTTGTTGCCTTCATTGAGTCAACCAACATTCTTTCAAAAAACTTTACTTTGACTTTTTGAAGTTTTACATAATTTTTATGATTTCAGGCATGCACATGTTCAGGTAGATGTGGCCAGGCGGACTCTGATTGCAGTTGTGCTGGTATATCAGTACAGTCTTGGTACGAGCCAACCGGGAAGTTAGTACCACACTTTGACTACGATGATCCACCTATGATATTTGAGTGCAACGATTTGTGTGCGTGTAATAAGGTAAATATATATTTATTTATTTTAGAATATTTACTAATTTTTTATTATTTTAATGAATTTGGGCAGATAACATAACCAATCAGACATCTCTGTTGGAGAACCATGATTACACAATGATACATTGTGCAAAATCTAATCGAAAGAAGTGAGAAAGGTGTCCCAACGCTTATGAATTGGCTCTAGGCTGGTTTAAGTGATCACTTTTGGTGTCCACGGATGAATAAATAATGTGTTATGGAATTTGAAGTTGATTAAATATTTTATTTGTAGCATTTTACGAAGATCACTGTTGTATCGCGTTTCCTCTAAATTTTCGTTATTTTTTCAGAACTTATGTATAAACCGCAGTTTAAGTCGGGGCACACAGTGCGTGTTGGAAGTGTTCAGATGCGGCAAAGGCAGCAATAGTAATACTAGTAAATCTCGCAGCACTGCAGACTCTCTGAGCGTGGGATGGGGAGTGAGAGCTGGCACGCACATACAGAGAGGACAGCTAGTGGCGGAATATACGGGGGAACTACTCAGTACGAAGGAGGCGTGCGAGAGAGAAGATCATTCTTATCTCTTTCAGTTGGATGATAAGCACGGACTTTTAGAGGTGAGACTTTTTAAAACACCACTAAGGGTTGTTGAGCCAATCACTTAACATCTAAAGTTTAATTTATCGACTGATGGTTCTTGGTAAAAAACCACTCTTATAAAACAAGATACATAATATTGTTATTACACTGTTGACTTTATTAGTTTGCGAGCCGGCTTTCAAGAGCTTCCACTCTCAAAGAAGAGCAGCCTCATTAATTACATTACTTTTTCAGTAAAGGAAGTGCGTAAAGATAGATCTGTTTGACGTTCCGTTCTCTCTGCCTACCCCACTAGGGACACGACGTGAGGGTATAGTAAAGTATAGTATAACACTTAACATCTATCTTTTGAGTGATATTTGGGCTAGAAACAACACAACGCATAGTTTATTCTAGAAATATTTTGTAACAGTGCAGATGGCCGAGTGAAATTAGTTAAGAAAACCTATTTAAGTTATTCAGAGTTTATTTCATTTGAAATTCAATATTACACATCGATACAAACAAAATACATACAGCGCTGACAACACAACAATCTGCTTCGCATCCGTGGAGTACTCTGCCATAGATACTGCTTCTGCAAATTCTTCTTCCTCTTTTTACATATTTTAAAAGTAAAGGAGTAAAACAGAATTATCAATTAGCAGTAAACCGCTTTTTGTGTTCGTAAAAGTATGTATTATTTTATCTTCATGACTTGTCAATATTACAGTTGAAATAATTCTGTTTGCAGGATGAGAAGGATACATATTGTATAGATGCAAGGCACTACGGCAACGTATCTCGCTTCATAAACCACAGCTGTCGTCCCAATCTGGTCCCTGTAAAGATATTCACATCACACAGAGACATATCATTTCCACGTATTGCATTCTTTGCCTGCAGGGACATCAAACCGCGTGAGGAGATCTCGTAAGTATAATTGTCTATCTAAATTATATGTTCTCAAACTATACATTTAACATAACATTGTTGCATATTCAAAAAGAGGTATGTGCGAACATTTTTATTTAGGCATACTCTTTAAAAACTGTTCATTAGGGCATTAAAATTGTTGTTTGGACTTTTTATTGGCATGTGATATTATTCTTTAAGTATTGAATTTTAATATTTGATACTAAGAATCACTTTATAAAATGGTTATGATGTCATATAAGCTGTTTATTCTAGAAATGTACATTGATATACCAATAGTTTTATCTATTATTTGTTACAGATTCGACTATGGAGAACATTTCTGGGCAGCTAAGAGTAAGAATCTCAAATGTCAGTGCGGTGCTGACAACTGTAGATATACAGACAGGGAGAAGAAGCCCTTCTCGGAACCTGATACGTACGATGATAATGCTGCTATGTCCGACAGCATGAGGGATGATGATTATGATGACGGTGATAGTAACCATGATGATATCATAGACTACGATGATGTAGATGTGTCTATGGTCAAACAGGAAGAGATTTCATTGGATTAAATATTATTTATTATCCCTTCCTGTGGAGTCCCCAATAGAGAATAAGTCTCCTAATTTTTACTGTGGATTTTCTAGTGTCTTGTGAATACAGGTATGTCACAATAGATCTTGTAGCTGCGCTCTTGTAGCTGCCTGAACCCATAACTTCTCCTTCTTTTAAATTCAAAATAATAGTTAAACATTAATTGATTTTATATATTTTTGCATTCCGACTAAAATATAGTGCAGACACATATAGTTTTTGGTGTTTACTGTGCTAAAGTTAAAATGTTAAATTGTAAAAATAGAAACATACAAATTAAATGTAATCAAAATTTGTGACAATAATATTTAACCAAATTTGTAGTGTAAAAATATGTAGTAAACAATGTATTATAATGTGAAATAATAGTGTAAATGCGCCCTTGAGATGATTTGAATCATGAAAACTGCGCAATATAAATGATCCAATAATAATAATCTACTATGGTTGCGGTGACACAAGAAATGCAAGGTCCCTTGACCTTTATTGAAAAAAAATAAATAGAGGTAGGTATTTGAGAGACATCGCGTATAATAAGACATTTAATACATCCAATTCAACAGTATTGAGCTATACTGCCACCCATCCTGAACCCTGCCTTAAGCTTTTTAATTTAACGTTTCATTGTTAATGTTGTGAAATAATTCAAAGTATTTTTTGTTCGCAATGAAAAGTTTGTTTGAACAAAAAGTAATATATGAGAAAACTAAAAAGAGTGTGGTGGAAATCAGTGAACGTTTCTAGAGTAAAGCATGCTTAAACCAGCCAAAGCCAATTCATAAGCATTGGAAACACCCAGTACTCACTCTTTCTCTGCATATGCTCTAAGGGATTTGTGTTAAAAAAATATGTGATTGCAGTGTGTCTGTTGAAAACATATTTTAAAGTTATTGCATTTGATTGGATTTTCACTCCTGCATGGGTGAAGATATTAAGAATATTAAAGTTAAATGCAAAAACGTTTAAACATTTATAAACCACTGGTCAAAGCAACGCTATAAATAGCAACAGACTTGATGTTGTGTCGGCCATTTTGTGAGATGGTCCTGATGACACACACGCGCAATGTAGAAACACAACATCTTTTCTACAAATCCAAACTGCATATTCTGGTTATGGGCCGTGTCTCGTTCCGTATGCAAAGGTATGAGCCAAGTCTCTGCCCAACTGTCCGCAGTGAAATGGAGTAAAACTTTCACCTCATGGTGCCAGTTTGTTGTTGAAAGCGCTAAGCTTGTTTGTGGGACACTTTGTATACATCATAATTCTGTCTGGGTGACTGAATTGACGATGTTAAATTTTCATTTTTAAGTGTTTCTTATTTGTAATGTTTTACGAATACCTGCCTTCTATCAGACACTGAAAACTTCCAAGACAGAGTAGGAGACTTATTCTTTGACAGGAACTCTACAGAACAGTCATCTCAGGCATTTATCTAGTATTATTTCCTTGTTCAGCTGAGCTACTATTTATTACTACGCAATTTTCATTTCAGAGGGAAGACAGAAAGGGTCAAAAAACACTGCATGTTGCATATTTGAGCGGTATAGAAGCAATATTTCATCAATCATTGAAATTTAGAACTGAGAAAATAGCATAGCCCTATTTCTACTCGAGGATAAGGACAGATTTTCATTGAATCGGTTAAACTGCAGTTTAGTCAGCGAAAATAGAAATATTTCAACACTCATAGTGAAATATTTGTGTGTAAAATGGAGATCAATGAGACTTTGTTTCTGTACCCCTCATGTGTTTATTATTATTGTTTGTTTGAATAATTCATTGTTAATGAATGTTTTGCTATATTTATTTAACAAAAGATATTCTCTGCAGTATTTTATCTTTTTGTTTATTTTTATCAGTATTAAATTGCAAATTTAAATGCATACTTATTTTTATTTTGCAATCATTGAGAGTCTGGCTTAAAACACGTTTATGACATAAACGTTTTTCACTTATGACATAAAATTTGAAAAATACATAAATAAATTTCTTTGTGGGTTAGACAAACGTAGTGGCTCAAAATTTTGACATTTGTTTATCTCAGAATATTATTAGAATTTGAGTTGATGGCTTATGGAACTGAGCCATCAATGTTGTTACGTTATTATTTGTCTTTGTCCATATGTATTATTTATTTATATCATTATTGTGTATTTGTCTTACATCACTCCTACTAGATGTATATATATATCTAAAATATTAATGTTGTTGACCGCAGGTACTTGTTGGAAGTCCATTTCAAGATAAAATTGAAAGAAAAAAACACAATATGTAGTTAACTTCCAAATGACTTATTAACTTTGCGTACTAGTATTCGGAGACTCTCGACTCCATCATCAGGCGATTAGTAAAAAGTGAAATAAGATACAGAGACAAACAGTATTTACTAATCGCCTGATGATGGAGTGGAGAGTCTCCGAATACTAGTACGCGAAGTTAATAAAAGTCATTTGGAAGTAAACTACACATTGTTTTTTTTTTCAATTTTATCTTGTATATATATATCTCTTAGATCTACTTACTTTGAATATTCTATTTAGATATTTAACAAATAAAACTTTTTTAAACCTTCATTGTTTATATTTCTCATTTTTTTATCCTTGAAATCACTTTATAAAAAAATCCTTTTCCAGTTCAGCCTTGAAAGTTCACTTAGGTACATTTAAAAAATAATATAAATAATTACACAGTTCATTTTCACTGGATTATTTATTGAAAAAAATTAAAATACATTTATAAACAAGTAATCAAAAACAGTTACAAGTAACTGAAGATGGACGTATGTCCGAAATTAGAATACAGAACACACAGATAATGAGAAGCTTAAATGAGCGCAACTTACATATCTTTAGTGGTCAATCTTCTAACCATCTTTGTCTCCAGTAAATCTTTGCCTTGTGCCTACCTATCATTTCAAAATTGGATTATAGTGAAACCTCTATCTATCGTTCCTCGAATAATTGTTTTCCCGTATTTGTCGTTATTTTTTACAGTTCCGAATTAGTTTCATACAAAACACGTAAAAATATATCGCATCTATCGTCCCTCATTATGGTTTTATCGCATTAACCGTTTAAATTACACAAAAAAAATTGTATATATGTACACTGGAGAGCGAGCGAGAAAGAAAGAACGGTTTGTTGATTCTGTCGGCTGTCTTTTATGATAGAAGGTACAATAAAAAAGCAAATGACGATGAAAGATGACATACAATACGAAGGATGATTTTGATCTCCATACTGCTTTCTTTTTTATTTTGTAACTATATTTTTTATTTCAACAAATTGATTAATAACTTTTGAAACATGTATCATTTTTGTAAAACCTATATACTTGTATATACAATTGTACATATTAAACATTAAAATACATATTATTGTGATTTTTTCTATACTCCCGCATCCATAGTTTATTTCAATAGGTCCCTTCAAAAACGATAGATAGAGGTTTCACTGTAGTTGGAATACTTCGGAGGAATTTAAATTTATGTCAAGAAACCTATATCTCATCACAATATATTTATTTTTCACTCAAAGTTTCTTCTAGCAAGTTTTTTATGATACAATGTTAAGAGGATGTTTGGATGATCATCCTGAGTGTCAGGGTCAAAGCTCTTCATCCAAAGTGAACACATCTGTTCACACTTCTTCATTCTGCGCTTTCACTGCCATGTCAACACTCACAGTCATGTTGTGTGTAGTTTGACATATTTTCGTAAAAAAATAAAATAAAAATGAATAAATGAAAAATAACAATTATTAAAAAATTAAAACAAATTAACAAAATTCTTGACACCATGAGTATAAGACAAATGATAGAAAAAAACTTTAATAATCATCAAAATTATGTCGGGTGGTAATCGCTTTTATCCGTCATCGCTAGTGATCACTATTGATGAAACGTCTGTTCAGACCTTTTCATCTTGGAGGATCATCCAGAGTGATCACTGAGAGTGAACAAGTGCAAATACCACTTGAGATAACAATATGATGTGGATATGAATAATATAAAAAAACATTTTCAAAGCAAAGTATTTTTCCTTTTTTCTTAAGAATATCTCAACATACCTACACTTTCGTATTTACACAACACAATTTAATTTCTTTATATAGATTTTAAACTTGAAAGTTTAAAGTCTCAGACGTGTCTAGAAACTAAAGGTCCAACTAAATATTGTACATAGGTACCTACATTAAATATTTTACGCAACTATTTTATTTTCTATGTATTGAAAGCAAAATAATAATTAAATCACATGGCTCAAACCAACATTTTCTCTAGCGCAGCAGCTAAGTAAATTTGTATTGTAACAACCATCAAAATGTGGACCTTTTTTTAGCCTCAGTTAACATAACTTAGTGATTTGGTATACATTAATTTCTACACTCCCATCATTAAATTTTCAATTAAAATGTTGCACGATCTCTTTGTTTCTGCTAAACAATTTCAGAACCATCTTCAATTGAGTCTGACTTCGCGGAGAGAGGGACAGCTTCTCACTTCGATGCTAATTTATCATACTTCAATACTAATTTTGCCTTCTTTCTAATTATTTTCGAGATCTTACGCCCGTGTTAGGTTGCATAAACTATAAATACAAGACATATAGTTTTTGACAATTGAGAATTACCTCTGTGAAAAAAACAAGTGATTTTTTCATACAAATAGGTATGATACTAAAAATGTGTTACTCCACGATGAATCCTCCTTTTATGTTTTAACAAAGTACTAGACCCGGAAAAAGATTTCCTACAAATATCACACTGATATGGTTTTTCACCACTGTGAATTCTTTTATGCAAAGTCAGATTACCTGAATTATTAAACTTTTTCATACAAATATCACATTGATAAGGTTTCTCACCACTATGAATTCTTTTATGACTTGACAAATGCTTGGAAAAAAATTTCATACAAATATCACACTGATATGGTTTTTCACCACTGTGACTCCTTTTATGAGTTTTCAGATTACTTGAATTATTAAACTTTTTCATACAAATATCACATTGATAAGGTTTTTCACCACTATGCAATCTTTTGTGAACTTTCAAAGTAAAAGACCGAGAAAATTTTTTGGAACAAACATTACACTGATAAGGTTTTTCACCACTGTGAATCATTTTGTGTCTTATCAAATCAACATGTTGTATAAATTTATTTTTACAAATATTACACTCAAAAGGCTTTTCATCAGTATGAATTATTTTGTGCTTTAATAGAGCAGAATTCTGAGTAAACTTTTTCTTACAAATATCACACTGGTAAGGTTTTTCGCCGCTGTGAATCCTTTTGTGATTAGTCAGATGACTTGAATAGCCAAACTTTTTTTTACAAATATTACACTGATATGGTCTTTCACCACTATGAGTCCTTTTGTGTTTCATCAAAACACTTGAGTCTGTAAATCTTTCCATACACACATTACACTTAAAAAGCTTACTGTTTTTCCTGTTACTTTTTCTGGTATCACCATAATCTTTTTTGCGTTTCGCACCTTTTACACGAGTTTGATCACTTGGACTAGGCGCACACTCTGCATATCCACAACTTTTATCTTCCGCAGGTTCAAGTTTCTCTTCGGCATTCGCCAAAAAAGCATCGATATCATCGTCCTCATTTACAAATATTTGATTGTTACACAGAACGCAATCATCCTGTTGGCATTCTGCGAAATTATGAACATCGGCATCGTTTCCTTTCATCATGGCTTGTGATATACTTATTATATTATAAGCTACGCTTGTGAACTGCAACTGACGTATCAGTAACAGAATGAACTCAATCCAATGCCGTCTGCCAGTGGTCAGCAGTGGTCAGTGACTGACATCTCAAAAAACGCAGTTTTAAATTATCAACACTTTTTTTTATTTTAACATAACGACAAAGCCCAAAAAGTAAAAACTAAGGTAAATTCATTAATAATATACTACTACGCATTTGGATACTCTATGTTATGTCTATGTTGCTAGCCATAGACATGACATTACGGATTATAATGATTAAGCGTGGGCTGCGTGGGTCACAATATTCCATGGTGCATTCACACCTTGTTCAAAGTGAAGCAATGTGATGAAGCAAATTCAAGTTTTTATTTATTATTAAATATTAATATAAATTTTGTATGAATTTTGTACCGTCTATGAATGTCAGACTCACAAACAAGATGAACATGTTGTCGAGAATTTTATTTTGCTTAAGTAGCATTCACATTGCTTCACTTTGGATGATCATCCAGAGTGTCAGGGTCAAACCTGTTCATCGAAAGTGAACACGTCTGTTCACACTTGTTCATCATAATTATGCTTTCACTGCCATGTCAACACTCTCAGTCATGTTGTATGTAGTTTAACATATTTTCGTACAAAAATAATTAAACAAATTCGAAAATGAAAAAAACACAAAATAATTAGACCATTAAAGGTCACGTAGTCTTGTCTATGGATTTGCTTTTGCTTGGGGGGCAAACAGTCAGATTGCGCAAATCATCCTTGTAGGATGTTATGCCATAAGAGAAAAAAAAGAAAGTCAGACGACAAAATAATAACAAAATCGACACTGACAGTTTTTTTTATTATTAGGTTTTCTTTAGGCGTTCCACCTTATATTACACAGTAATCGTCTGTTGTGTTGGGATGCCTAATGCCCCTCAATGATTTTTCTGTGACGTCATCCTTTAATGGTCTATAATTTTGTACATAATTCTGACATTCTATACAAATTCATAGAGAATAAAACAAATAATAAGATAAAACTTGTTTATGGTCGTTTCAGTGAAAGGACCTTTCATCAAAATTATGACGAGTGGTTATCTCTTTTCTCCGTCATCGCTAGTGATCACTATTGATGAAACGCCCGTTCACACCTATTCATCTTGGAGGATCATCCGCAACGAGCGGACTCGGGGCACATAATATCTCCACAACGACCGGATATTGAGGGGAGTGGCCAAATAGAGGGGAGTGGTCATCTGTCATTTCGTTTCGCGTTTGTTGATGTATGGTTGTCGTTCTCTTCTCGTCGTCACGCAATAGTCTCACTCTAACTCACAGTAAATATTGCATAAAGCTTTGTACCTGCTAAGTCATAAAAGAAAACAAAAAAACATAACGAATGTCAAACTTCCATATTTATTACGTATGTTCAATCAACCTGCTGGCTACCTCACTTGCGGGATATTATACCGTAGATTTGTTACAGATATCGCTCTACGGTCAACGGATATGGATGGAGTAATTCTGTTTTGAGGATGCAGATTTTAAAATGATGTGAATGAGGATGTTGATAATTGATATTAAAAAAATACATAATATATCGCACAAATTGATTCGCCCGGGCCCCGCAAAAGTCAAGACTATTACTGTCCTATAGTACTTGTAATTTTAGTAAAAAAAAATTTTTTTTGAAAATTTGTACCACGATTGATGGCTGGAAAAAAATCCCGGAGAAAAAAATATTAAACTTATTTGAAAGTAACATAACAATATTGTAATTTTAGGATTTTTGCCGGTTTTGTTAACATATTTTGTAAACTGTTTCCTCCTGCGAATATTGTAATAATAAAAATAAATATTAATTACTCTTTTTAAGGCAGTAATTTCTCTCTGGAGCACAGGGCAGAAACGAGCCTCCTCTATTTATGGCGTCTCTGTGCCAATTGAGTCACCTCTGTACATGTTGGAGTACCTGCACCAAAGATATTAGAGCAAATATTAAATCTCATTTTTATTTTTCACATGAAAATAGCAATCACTCTTCGATTCGACTCGCTGTGTATAGTTGCTTTTGTCATGCTTTTGAATATAATATATTAATCATTGGAATAGTTTGCCACCTGAGCTGGTTGAGTCTTCAGATTTGAACAACTTCAAGAATTTATATGATTAATTGAAGTTGTGATAATTTTGTTGGCCTGATAGTTGTTATTGTGACAGTAGTGTTGAGCTTGAGATCAGACATATCAGCTAAGCTGCTAACCTGATAACAACACTATAATAATAATAATGATTTTTATTTAATTCTGTATGTTTAATTATTTTTGTTGGCTGTAATTTTTATATAATTATTTATAATTATCATAACTTTATAATAGCTCGTCCGTTATTAGGTTATTTTTTTATTAATTATTCCTATGTACCTATAAGTACCTACCATGAATTGGCGAACATGCATTATTTTTTATTCTCTTATAAGATATTTATTCAATAAATTATCTTAAAGCCTTCTTCCTTCATACATCTTCGATCTCTGCATTTTGGGAGATATAATGGGAAGGAAAAATTACCCAAAGTTCCCCAATGAAAGAAAGTTCAAAACCCAGTTGTTCAGGATCCTTACGGTGGTTTTCCCACGAAATGGTGCATTTATTTTTAAAAAAGTTGTATATTTTCAAATATATTTTATTATAAATATTATTATAGATAGGTAGTTGAAATAAGTAAATTTATCTAAATAATTAAAAAAATATATGTTTGAAATGTTCTAGGTGTTGTTATTTTTTTTAGTCATATCTAGATATCTATCAAAGAAAATAATGAATTTTACTTTTCCAAGATTTTTATGTAAAAATACAGCAAATATCATCATTATTATTTTTTTATGGAGATAATTTATATCTTCAAAAATAATGCAAAATATTTCGAGGCAGTCTTTATTATTCTAAAACTAGTCAAAGTTTTATGTGATTGAAACAAGTGTTTCTTTCTACTATAGATTCTACTATATATAGGTCTATAGTAGAAAGAAACACGTGTTTCAATTACATAATTATGGAGTTCTACTACGTGTGCACCGACACAGTTAATAAATTAGACAAAGTTTGTTCGTTAACGAAAATATGCAATTGTTAAGGCTTACTATCTGAATAGGTACACATAGGGATATTAATAGGGATCACTTCTGAGCTCTGTGTTCTCAAAACACCTGCAAGTAGACCTCTACGCTCAGCTAAGACATCCACCAATTTGCTGGATGAAAACAACAGAGCAAACAAGTCTTGCTTCTATGAAAGAGCTTTTGGCGTCGCAGGACCCGTCATTTGGAACTGACTCCCCGAGGACCTCCGTAAAAACCAGCCGATAACAACGTTCAGGAGCAAGTTGTAGACATTGCTCTTCTTACATAGTTTTCCACGCCCAATGGATGAACGAATATGAAAAAAATAAATGAAACAATAATAATTATTGAACTTTGTTGGTATTTATTTCGAAAAACTCCATAATACACTAGTAAATAATATATTATTAATGGTTTTACATGTAGCTACTTTATTTAAAGTGACTCGAGTTTCAACATGTATGTAATGTTGAGTCTGACAAAGTCATTACATGTCGAAACTCGAGTCACTTTAAATAAAGTAGGTACATGTAAAATCATTAATAATATATTATTTATTTGTGAATAATAATTATGTTATTGTTAAATGCAGTAGCGAAGGATGACTTATTCGTTATGGTTATCGAAGTTTTCTCAAGACGTAATTCACTCGATTGCGGGTGCATTGCCGTAAAATGAAATAAATAAGAAGTTTTCTCTTTTTGTGGTTACGCAATTTAGAGATCACCAAAAAATTGTCACCCAATACCATTCATAAAGCCATTGTAAAACTATTACTAAAAAATAATGTAACCTCACGGAATAATCCAAGCACAACCTTAGTTAGTAAAGAGCGCCCTTGAGGTGGATTTTTTTTTTCACAAAACGGCGCTTTACAAATCATCCAAATAATAATAATAATAATAATATTATTTTATGGTGTATTTAACATATTTGTTTTTAGTATAATTGAAATTGACATATTGCCATTCATCATGAACGTCTTATTTTTTGTTGGTACGGAGAGGACGGCTTGAATGCTTGTTACATGCAACTGATCTGCTGGCTACCCCACTTGTGGGTTATGCCGTGATGGTGTAGTATGTATGTGTGTATGTTGGATGATTTATTCGGCGCCGTTTAATGGAGCATCCATCTCCAGAGCGCGGGAAACTGTGTTGGAAGAGCGATGTCTTCAATACTTGCTCCTGAACGTTGTTATCGGTTGGTTTTTACGGAGGTTCTCGTGGAGTCGGTTCCAGATGACGGGTCCTGCGACGCCAAAAGCCCTATCATAGAAGCAGGACTTGTTTATTCATTTTATTATTTTATTTCATGCAGTTATATACAATACCAGCTGTCAATTAATACATACCTACATTGTCATTAATACTATGTATATACAAATAGTTATTGTACCTCATGAGGACAAGTCCTGTGTAGAGGTATTATACAATACAAAATACTACAGATTCCAGAAAATTAGAAACAGATTTAAAATTTAAATAGTAATTACATAAAAAAAACACCAAACAGAACACAATATTATTTTACTAATGAATGTGCACATGTAAATATGTTTAAGTAGGTAAATATATTATAATACCCTAATTTAATATGTTGTCTTTTTTCTCACATTTTTTTCATTCCCACAACTCTGAAAAAAAATATCTCATCCCAGTCAATACTTAAAGATTGTGTGAAAGATTTATTATGTCAGTTATTATTATTATTTAAACATCACCTTGCACTGAGATCATAACAGCTTTTGGCCAAGGCAGTCTCAAAAGGAAAAAATGAAAAAAAACAAAAGATATCATAAAAAAAAAACAGAATCAAAGGAGAATATCTATCCTGGCGATAAAGTCATTACAAAAACAATTTTTTTGCTGTAGAATTAGTACCTATAATAATGTGACTACTGTATTCTTATTTTACGGCAATGCACCCGCAATCCAGTGAATTATGAATGTGACTATAGACATTAAAAAAAACAATGCTTACTAACAAAATTTTGAAGAAGTCATCACAGCTGGAATTCATAAAATATAAATTAATACTGAACTCAAAAAGTCAAAACAGCTGAAATGTGTTGGTGATTTTAACGGCCCTAAAGGACTGTCTTCGTATGACTCATTTATTATTTTTATTTGTTTAGCTACCTATGTAATCATTTTGTATTCATAATATTTTTTAGCTTCATACAGTGGCGAAACTAAAGGGTGGCAGGGCTGGCTAAATGCCACGAGACCTCAGTCCGAAAGGCCATTTTTAATAAAATTTAGTAAAAACTATACATTTTATATACCTAAGTACTAAAAATCAAAGTTTAACACAACTAAAGACCATACACAGGATATTCGGAGTTATCACATATTAGGGAATATGGTGGGAAATGCTACTGATATAATATTTGCCGACAACTTTCTCAAATTTAAAACTGACGTTGTAAAGTTTTTCAGACATTGAATGACATTGGGCAGTCGACTCTTATTTTCTTTGTTACCATTTGTATATCATAGCATAGCCTTCTAATACTAGAAGTATTAGAAGGCTATGATCATAGTCATTTCATTCGGAACTTATGACTTATTTAATTATTATTGTTGACTTCTATTCAGTTTAACCATTATAGTTTACTCTTTATTTTTTTAAATGTTTATAATCATATTAATATAATTATAAGAAGATATATATCCCGTGGAGCACCCGGTAAAGAATTGGTCTCCCATTCTTCTGCATAAGTTTTCGAGTGTCCTGTAAAAGGCAGGTGTTCGAAAAAATTAAGACATTGTACATCTTAAATTCAGCGATGAGGTTTGCCACCCATCCTGAATGTCTTGATTTTATGTTGGCACGAACAGGACGGTTTGCATGTTTCTTACATGCGGCTGATCTGCTGGCTACCCCACTTGTGGGATTTGCCGTGATGGTATAGTAGTAGTAGTAGTAGTAGTAAGATATATATATTTGGCTGAGAGGATAAGTGCTCGGAGACGTGGACGTCCTAGGATTAAATGGCAAGATCATTTAAATCAAATCCAACAGGACGGTCACGTGTTGAGCACATTGAACAGGAGAGCATGCATGAGGAATTGTATGACAGTGACGGAAGCGAAAGATGTATGCAAGGATAGAAGGAAGTGGCACTCGATCCTTTCTGCCTACCCCGCGAGGGAAGCGACGTGATGGTATGTATGTATGTAATATAATTATTTTCCTTTATTGCAGTTAGCAGTTATATTTTTTTTCTCACTTAATATCCTTTTATTATTTCATAATAACATTATTCCTATTATTTTGATTATTCATGTTCAACTTTGTCTTACATGTCCTATTCATTATTGTATTATTCCTACTACCGTTATGGATTTTGTTCAATTTTTATTTTATTTTTATTTAATTAATCTTAAATAAATATACTTTTAATTTCCTGTTATTGCTACATTTTTCATTGTTTTACTTAGTTATTATTGTTTTTAATTGTCAGACTTTTATTGATTAATCTTACTCAATATTTTATCGTAAATTACCTACTGACAACTTTATAATTTTATATAATTTGAATTTAACTATCACCATATACATAAAAGTTTTTTTGTTTACCGTTGGTCTGTTGGTGCTATAAATTTATTGTCTCATCTTTTTTTTTATGTCACTGTTAATTTTTATGTTAGTATAATTGTATCTAAACACGTAAAAGGCTTGTGCCGTGTGTTTTTTTTAAAATAAAATACCGCAGTACAGTGATATGTAATTAATGATTCGAGTAAATATTCTTTTGGAAAACCGAAGAGTTTTTGAAGTATTTCAAATTTCTATATCATTTTTGTAATATTTGTATTATTTTATTTTATTTATTTATTTATTCTTTTTGCACATCATCATTACAAATAACAATGTTAACAAAATAATATAAAATTTTAAAAACTAGGACGATGTGCAGTGGCGAGATTATCACTATAAAATTATTTGTTCCATCTAACCACGACACATTGACATAAAACTAGTAAAAACAAATTTACTTACAAAAAAATATACAAAATATTAAAACACAACAAAAGAAAATTATTGTATTATGTACACGTGTAGAAAGTACAAATTTTGATACAGGGCCCGTCTAATGCAGGCTACGCTACTGAATACTACCTATGCTTTGGGAAATAAGAATAAAAAGTAAGTACCGGATACTAAATTATGCTACGTACCTACCTTATCTAATATGGGGTAGATAATTTTGTTTATCTAAATTCACTTGAAATCAATACTAATACTATACTATACCCTCAAGCCATGTCCAAGGTGGGGTAGGCAGAGAGAACAGAACGCCATGTTGATCTATCCTTACATAATTCTTTCGCTTCCTTTAAATTCATGACGTTTCTCATACGTACATGCCAATTTCTCTTACTTAACACACGACCATCCTTGAGAATTTGATCCACGTGGTCAAACCACGTAGTTCTTGGACGTCCGCGTTTTCTCACACCTCCTCTTTCAGATAAATACTCCCTCTTCGTCATCCTTTCATCGTCCATTCGCTCTACATGTCCAAACCATCGTAGCTTATTTATACGCATTCTATCAACAACATAAATGATATAAATTGTACAACTTATTGTTATTTATATATGTTTAGTTTTTATAATAGCTTATTAATATTTGTATTATATGTATCAGGCTTCAATCATAGGTATAAACACGATATTTTAGGATGCGCCCTTGAAGTGAATATATTCCACAAAACGGCGCACTATAAATTGTCTAGTTATTATTATTATTAACACTCTAGACCCTTTCAACACAGAGCAGGTGAAAGGGTCCAATACAAACTGTGCCTTATAGTCTACAAAGCTTTGAACAAAATGGCACCTCAGTCGAAC
The DNA here is from genome assembly GCA_947579605.1 of Athripsodes cinereus. Taxonomy (NCBI): domain Eukaryota; kingdom Metazoa; phylum Arthropoda; class Insecta; order Trichoptera; family Leptoceridae; genus Athripsodes; species Athripsodes cinereus. The sequence continues at coordinate 15,212,072 of OX388325.1, read as the reverse complement.
TTTCTGAGCTCTGTGTTCTCAAAACACCTGCAAGTAGACCTCTACGCTCAGCTAAGACATCCACCAACATGCTGGACGAAAACAACAGAGCAAACAAGTCCTGCTTCTATGAAAGAGCTTTTGGCGTCGCAGGACCCGTCATTTGGAACCGACTCCCCGAGGAGCTTCGTAAAAACCAGCCGATTACAACGTTCAGGAGCAAGCTGAAGAATTCGCTCTTCCAACATAGTTTCCCGCGCCCTTGAGATGGATGCTTCATAAACGGCGCCGAATAAATCATCCAATATAATAATAACACTCATAATCCAAATCAACTCATTCTCCTACTATCCTCATTCTTCACTCTGTCCCGCAATGTTTTACCAACCATGCTTCTCAGTTTCATTTGAAAGGGATATAAAAAAATATTATTTATGAAGGAACACACTAATAGATACATAAATTACATCTCTTCATCGAAGGATGTCTTGAAAATGTTTTTTTTTTCAGTTAATGTCAAGGATCGTTTCAAAATTCCTTCGTCTTCCCCATGTGCAATATTATAACTTTAATATGAACCACATGTTTCTCTTGTGCGAATAACTAATAAGGTCTGTTTGTATGTCGATTCCATAATTAAACGACGATTAACATAACATTATAATGTAATTTAGTTTATTGCAATAATACCTATACACCAATCAGTAATTTCAATTGTTTTTCTAGTTATTGGGTAAAATTGCATAATACTTCACTACAAATCGCTCTCCCAACATAGTTTCCCGCGCCCGGCGCTAAATAAATCATTATATTATGCCTGTGAATACTAAATTAACCTTAATTGTGATAACTCTTAAGAAAATAAAGATAATATTATATTTTATAATATTGAGATCCTGTAATTTTTGATGAGAAACTCTTAATAAACTCAATAAATTAATAACAGAGCGCCGAGTGAAGCGCGCAAACTGGCTAGTTGAACTAATTTCTTAGTATTCCCTTTTTACACTGATATACCTATGCACAGAGATTTATGTTATAAGAATTGCCTATGCAACTATATATGATATACGAACGCCTAAGGGTCATTTCGGGATAGTGCAGGTCTCAGAATAATAATAATGAACACACAATTTAAAATACCTACTGTATGCCGTTTTGTGGAATAAATTCCCTTCAAAAACGCATCCTTAAATATATTGTGTTGATACTTGTGAATTAAGCCTTATACAGTACACATATTTATGAGCATACTATACAACTAATTAGGAATATTGACAAATAATAATAAATTGTACAATTGATATCAGTCATGAATTGTGGTACCTACGTAGAATTAAAGGGACCCAAGTGAGGTAGGCAGAGAGAACGGAACGCCATATAGATCTATCCAAGATCTATCCTTACATATACTATTTTCACTTCTTCTACATTCTCATAAACGCACGTTGATTTATCTTACTCAAAACATGGCCGTCCTTGAGAATTTGATCCACGTGATCAAACCACGTGGTTCTCGGACGCCCGCGCTTCCTCACACCCTTTCTTTCAGATAAGTATGTACCCTCTTTGTTTGTATGCAAGTGAATCGTGGTTGAAGAAGGACGAGAGTGGAATAAATGCCGTGGAAATGCGTTTACTGAGAAGAATGGTTGGTAAAACGTTGCGGGATATAGTGAATAATGAGGATATCAGGAGAATGAGCGGATGTGAAAAGATGATAGAATGATAGATAGATAGATGATGATATGTTGTGGATAGATGCATGTAAATAAGTAACGATGGTTTGGACATGTTGAGCGAATGCAAGATGAAAGAATGACGAATAGGATGTATTTATCTGAGAGAAAGGATGTGAGGAAGCGCGGTCGTCCAAAAACCACGTGGCTTGATCACGTGGATTAAATCTTAAAGGACGGCCGCGTGTTGAGTAAGAGAAATCGCAGTGCATGTATGAGAAATGTATAGATAGGTCTATATGGCGTTCCGTTCTCTTTGCCTACCCCTCCTGGGACACAGTGTAAGGGTATAGATAGATAGACAGTATCCTCTTTCTCATACTTTCCTCATTTATTCGTTCAACATGTCCAAAATATCGTAGCTTATTTACAGGCAACCGCGGACACCATGAGTGTACCGAGGTGCCGAGTTGGAAACAAATGATTTCTTCGTTGTTCTAAGAACGATCTGTGAAGGTTAACGACGGAGTTAGGGTACCTATAGTACAGTAATTATTATACAGGTCATCCTCCCCGCGCCATAAAAATAGTATTATGGGAACCATTCCTTTTCACCAAATCGAGTAGGTACCTACCTATATTACAAAATATTACTTACTTACTACTTACTTCCGATGGCCGAACAGCCCTTGTAGGACCTTTGCCTCCGAAACAATAGATCTCCAAGCTCTTCTATCCTGAGCAGTAAAAAATAAATATGCCCACCATATATGTCAATAATAATAAAAAAAAAACTCAAAGACTGTTGTTAAATGCAATAGCAAAGGATGACTTTTATTCATTATGGTTTTCAAAATAGCTCTTTTTGTGGTTCCACAATTTAGAGATCACTAAAAAATGTTCAAAAAAATGTTATAAAGCCATTGTAAAAATATTATTAAAAAATAATGCTCATTTCAGTGTTTTGAAAAAAAGGAAGAAGAGTGCATTGCTATTTTCGTAAATTATTATTTGTGATCTTTAGGATACTATACTATACTTTACCCTCACGCCATGTCCCAGGAGGGGTAGGCAGAGAGAACGGAACGCCATATACATAGATCTATCCTTACATACTTCTTTCGCTTCCTCTACATTCATCCAGTTTCTCATACATGCACGCCGATTTCTCTTACTCAGCACGCGTCCGTCCTTAAGAATTTGGTCCACGTGATCAAGCCACGTGGTTCTTGGACGTCCGCGCTTCATCACACCCCTTCTTTCAGATAAATACATCCTCTTCGTCATCCTTTCATCTTGCATTCGCTCAACATGTCCAAACCATCTCAACTTGTTTACACGCATTCTGTCCACAACACTCCTCACACATCCGCTCATTCTCCTGATATCCTCATTCTTCACTCTATCTCGCAACGTTTTACCAACCATTCTTCTCAGTGAACTGAGAAGAATGGTTGGTAATCCAATCGTTGTTGGTAAAACCAATCTTAAGGATACCAATAATATTCTATGTAATTTTACATAGTAAAACTGAAGCGGCAGCCTTTTGAGCTTTTTCTTTTTTTTTAATTATTATTGAAATATTTAGTGGGAGTTATTATTTTTTGCTTATAATTTATAATACACTCGATTTGACGAAAAGGAATGGTTCTCATAATACTATTTTCATGGCGCGGGGAGGACGACCTATATAATATATTATAAACAACGAATTCAACAAGTATCCTAAAACCACTACATACCAGCATAATACATAGTATTTTATACTACCTACATTATTAGTGACTTATTTATAAGGTCTTTAACTGACACGGAGAGGGCAATTTGTATGTTTATTACACGCAGTTTATCTGTTGTTAACTCTTTTAATGGGATTTGTCTTGATAGTACTTATAGATAGATAATGTTTTCACAATTTTCCTGTAATGCATCCATCTCAAGGGCACGGATATGTACCCAATACCCATAATACAAGATTCATCTGAGTTTGGGACTAGCTCGATCTGTGTGATTTTCTTTTATAAATAGACAATTCACACAGATCGAGCTAGTCCCAAACTAAGATGAATCTTGTATTATGGGTAGGTACTAACTCGTCTATATGTGTTACATTATGTATAGTTCTTCTTTAAAAAAAATACCTCTCTATTCATATGTTTCTGTTGAAATGTTTCTTGGATCCATTCAAAGACTTTTACAATAAAAGTCTTTGGTTCTTATACTATGTCATCACTTGAAATATTATAGTCATATGATTACGAGTATAACTATGTTTTCTCCATTCATCTAATATTAATAAAACTTACTTGCAGTTGGTGGTGTAATATTTACAATCTCAAGTTTATTATCAAAATTTAGCATTTTTACCTAATTGTTTTGTAATTATGGACTATCTATTAGTGTGTTCCTTCATAAATAATATTTTTTTATATCCCTTTCAAATGAAACTGAGAAGCATGGTTGGTAAAACATTGCGGGACAGAGTGAAGAATGAGGATAGTAGGAGAATGAGTTGATTTGGATATGAGTGTTATTATTATATTGGATGATTTATTCGGCGTCGTTTATGGAGCATCCATCTCAAGGGCGCGGGAAACTATGTTGGAAGAGCGATGTCTTCAACTTGCTCCTGAACGTTGTTATCGGCTGGTTCTTACGGAGGTCCTCGGGGAGTCGGTACCAAATGACGGGTCCTGCGACTCCAAAAGCTCTATCATGGAAGCAGGACTTGTTTGCTCTGTTGTTTTCGTCCAGCATGTTAGTGGATGTCTTAGCTGAGCGTAGAGGTCTACTTGCAGGTGTTTTGAGAACACAGAGTTCAGAAAGTGACTGAGGTGCCATTTTGTTCAAAGCTTTGTAGACTATAAAGCACAGTTTGTATTGGTCCCTTTCACTAACTCTTGACCAGTGCAACTTTTCCAGCAAAGGTGTGATGTGGCTACCCTTATCTTCGCAGAAAATAAGCCTTGCAGCGGTATTGAATGAAAAAATGTATTTATCTTTAAGTATTGCAAGGACATACATATTATAATATACCCTCAGGTGGGATAAGCAGAGAGAATGAAACGCCATATAGATCTATCCTTACATACTTCCTTTACACTCATCCAGATTCGAGCGCCCTTGAGGTGGATTTTTTCCACAAAACGGCGCTTTACAAATCATCCAAATAATAATAAATAATAATAATAATACATACACGCCGATTTCTCTTGCTCAACACGAGGCCGTCCCTAAGAATTTGATCTACGTGATCAAGCAACACCCCCTCTTTCAGATAAATACATCCTCTTCGTCATCCTGCATTCGCTCAACATGTTTAAACCATCGTAACTTGTTTATACGCATTCTGTCCACAGCACTCCTCTCATTCTCCTAAAATATTCTTATTCTTCACTCGATCTCGCAACATTTTACCTACCATTTTTCTCAGTGAACACATCTCCATACAGCATTTATTCCACCTTCGTCCTTCTTTAACCAATAATAATAATAATAATAAAAAGATAATTTATTTGGCGCTGTTTAATGGTCCGTGACCATCTCAAGAGCGCCGTGGCTTTTTAGTTAAGTTGGAAGCATCTTCTAGGTCAAACATGAAGTTCATGTAACGCTGCTGCCACTGCAGAGGACGGTCGGGACTTTGGGCAAACTCATCCCACATAGAACTCCATTCATTCACAGACACCTCTCCATCTTTATTGGCATCAGTTCTCTGCCTCAGGACATCCCATATCTTGGTCATGGTGTCGTACGTCTCTACGTTCTTAGGATGACTCTGGGGCCATCCACGACGAGTGCAGATTTTCTCAATAGCTGACTCGAAGTCCTTCTTTTCGAGCGTTCCACTTTGGTTGACATCAAAGAAAACGTTGGACACATAGAGAAGCTTCTTCTTACGGAGATATGAGATAGGCATCGTGGTAAATTGGAATCGTGAGACAAAGCAGTATTTTTGTCTCTTTCACCCGCTGTGTTGTTGTGAGTAGTCGGTGTTGTTATCCTTTTCTGTTACACTACCGGACATACACTGATACTACACGCTGGCACTTGTGAGACAACAAAGTGATTCCCGGAAGGGGTCGATTTTTTTAACACGTGTTTTGTCAATAGAAGCGGGAATGTAACACAAAATGATGACTTGTTAAAGTTTTGAAGAGACAATCAACAATAATGAATATTAATTTATTTCGAGTTTTGATGAAGTTTAAAAGATGATGAGATGCAAAAAAAACTACGCGGTTTTGTAATGTTAGCGTGCACAAGAAAGTTCAGCACTGTAGGACCGATATCTTTCGTAAAATCGAATTATTTATATGAGCGGTTTGATTTGCGTGGCGGCAGCTAGACAGCGCGCAACCCACGTCCAAGTTTTTCTTGCATGAATAAATATCGGTACCAGAATGCTATTGTGAGTATTGTGCACCAGCATTTTTGCCATGTTCGACACATTGCTATTGCTAACAGTGGCGGCTCGTGACCTTTAGTTTTGGCAGGGCAAAAAAATCTCTAATTTTCGAGATAGAAAATAACTTTTTTCTCGTTCTATTTAAATGTTTAGTTTATTTTCGTTATTCCTCAGAATTGATTTGACGTGCGCTTAATATTATCATAGTCATTTGGTGTGTGTGATAGTGGGGGTAGATGGATTCTATAAACCATGAAATAACATACAATACCTAAACAATTGCCTGCCTTATACAATCATTATATTTTGTAACATATATAACGTTCTTCATATTAGGATCATACAACATGTTAATATTAATAAAATATATCACATACCAATTATTTATAAATAAAATCCATTCGACGATGTTTCGCTCCAGCAAAGGTGTCGATAACTTTTAGATTGAAATCATGCATTGAATTTATCATTTTCTTTTCAATGGATAACATAGCTAATGCATTTAGTCTATCTTGATTCATAGTGTTCCTCAAAAATGTCTTAACTCTTTTCAGCGTAGAAAAACATCTTTCGTTTTCAACAGTTGTCATTGGCAAAGTCACTATAATTGTCAAAATTTTTACACACTCCGAAAATATTTCACACAAGTTATTTTCCTTTATCTGTAATAAAGGCATTGCAACACTAGTACACCATAATCTTCTCTACTGAAAAGAATTTCTAATTCTGTTTTAAAATTAATCCTATTAATGTTTGGGTATTCTGTAATGGTTATCATATACTCTTCCACTGGTTTTATTTTACAATACGCGCTAAAATACTTTGTAATAAAAAGTTTTGTCGCAAATAAATGACACGAAAATTGAAATCTATCCTTACACTTTGTTATGATGTTAACACAATAATTAATAATTTATTAAGACAAAAATTTAATAATATCGCACGATTATGAAGTGCTGTTCAATTCCTAGGAAAACCTGTAATAGGTGTATTATCACACTAAGTACACAAAATTGCCAATTTATTAACAACACCAATGTTTAACTATAACTATATAAATAAACAATTTGAAATTTTCTTTAATGATGTTGTGTTGACAATCAATAACGTTTTCCCAATTAAAACATTAAATTTTAAACCTAGCATGTCATTTGTAGATTGGGCAACTCCTGGTATAAGGGTATCTAGAAAAACATTATTTGATTTGTATGAAAGAAAAAAAAATGACGACTTTGATGAGATCAAAAAATTCACTAGGACTTACAGTGCAGTGTTTAAGCGGGTCTGTAATGAAGCAAAACATAAATTCCTTGCCAATAAAATTAAAAAATCAAAAAATCCTATTAAAACTACATGGGATATTATTAAAAATGAGACTGGTAGAACCCGTAATGTTGACAATGAACCTCCTACAACAAATCATATGAATGAAAAAGTTTTAGAAAAAGCAAACTCCTTTAATAACTATTTTGTGAATGTAGCGTCATCCTTAGTCAATAATCTTTCTATTCAAAATGCTTTAAAATATTTGTCACCTTCTTGCAAATCAAAGAATGTATTTAAATTTAAAAAAGTTTCCCAGGCAGATATATTGAGAATATGTAAAAAACTTAAAAATAAGAAAACAAATGATCTGTGGCATATGTCAACGTGCCTTTTGAAGCTGATAGTTGATGGCATTGCACAATCTGTTGCAACAATAATCAACATTTGTCTTGAACAAGGAGTTTTCCCAGATAAACTAAAAATAGCTAGGATCATTCCTATATTTAAAAAAGGTGACAAAGATGATCCTGGGAATTATAGACCCATTTCGATACTGCCTGTATTAAGCAAAATTTTTGAGTCGGTGGTCGCTGAGCAGCTTACCCAGTACATAACCCAGAACGGTATATTACATCCACAACAGTTTGGCTTTCAGAAGGGAAAAAATACCTCTGACAGTATAGCTTCCCTTGTCAAAACTATCTTGGAAGCCATGGACCAAAAACGAGACACTTATGGTGTGTTTTGTGATCTTTCAAAAGCCTTCGACTGTGTGGACTATGACATTCTTATACAAAAATTGGAATACTATGGTATTACTAACAAAGAAATTGTTTTTTTCCGATCATACTTAGATAATCGTCAACAGGTGACCGAAATGGGTAGTGTCCGATCGCAAACATCAGTGGTAAAACGTGGCGTTCCACAAGGTTCTATACTTGGTCCTATTTTGTTTTTAATTTATATAAATGATTTACCAACAGCTATACCAAAGGATCAAACAGTAATAATGTTCGCTGACGATACATCTCTCTTAATTAGGGATGATAAATCTAAAGAAAAAGTTGTAGATAATGTTCACATGGTGTTAGATCGCATGGGTGAATGGTTCAGTGCCAACGGTCTCGTGCTTAATGTGACGAAAACAAATACCGTTCATTTCTCTCTGAGAAAGAATACAAATGCTGACCCAGTGATAGCGTCACTGTGTGAGCAAGGGTTGCAGACAACTAGGGAGACAAAATTCCTAGGTGTGACAATAGATGAAAAATTGCAATGGTCACCACATATTGAATGTATTTCTAAAAAATTGTGCTCTGCAATCTACGCCATTAGAAAAACTAAAGAAGTTTGTGGATTTGATGCAGCCAAATTTGTTTACTTTGCATATTTTCATAGTATCATGTCCTATGGAGTATTGTTCTGGGGAAGGGGAGCTGACTGGAATAGAGTATTTATATTACAAAAAAGGGCAGTACGAGAACTAATGAATATAAAACCCAGAGATACATGTAAGATTGCCTTCAGTGAACTGGGAGTACTTACATTACCAAGTTTATACATATATGAGTGCCTACTTTATTCCTATAAGAACATATCTAATACGCCCCTGAACTCAGACTATCACAAATACAATACTCGTTGTAAGCGAGATGTAAGACCCCTAGAACATAGATTGGCTAAAGTTTCAAAAAGCTTTATTTGTCTTAGCATAAGTTTATATAATAAATTGCCCAGTAATATTAAGGCACTCAATTATGTAGAATATCAGAGAGAAGTGAAAAGGTATCTTGTTGGAAAAGCTTTTTACAATATCGACGAAATGCTAAATGGGACTGTTCAGTCTAATTGGCATTGATTCAAATTCATTTATTTATGTATAATTATTAGAATTTATTTTTTACATACACTGACGAGAAGTTATTTTGGGCCTTTTACACTCGAAAAACTTTGATTCAATGGAATTTCTTTATTTATTTATTCATTGTATTGTTGTAATTTGATTATTTTGTCATTTGTAAAAAAAAAAACTATATAATTGTCTGACGATTCCAAGTGCCAAATCAATGGCCTACGGATGATAAGAAAGAATAAAGAATAAAGAATATATTATTACAAAAATTAGGTGTAATAGTATATGTAAAGATAGTACTAATAATGAGAGCAAAATTTTTCTTATACAAAACCGACGATGATAAGAACAAAATTATATAATAGGTACCCACATCAGAACTTCATCTGAAAGACTAAAAGTGTTCATGTCATCATTGAATATAAGAAAGATTTTTGTCTAAATATTAATTATTAACATGTGTTTCCACTTTGCAATAGAATGCATTCAATCTATTCACACGACATAATATAATTATAATTTGTATCGAATATCACACATTATGTCGAACCTTTCGATGCATGTCAATAGTGAAACATGCGTCAAAAGGGATAAAACAAACACATAAAAATAAATGTATTTGTCATTGTTTTTACTACATTGTTGATTTTACTTAGTTAATTTGAAAAATGTGTTTGTCTTGTCTGGTTTCACGAAATGTGTAGAAAAAATATTTTTTGGAGTCAGATAATATACGTGTTTTTATCAGCAAAGCATTGCTAATGTACACGACAATATTTGTTAATGAGTATATGTATTGTCCCTTTTGCCTCTAGAATATCACTGTATCGATTAGTTATATTGGAGATAATCTCCCTAGGGGCAAGCTTTAGAGTTGCCCCGATATCATTAAAATCTTCATATAAAAAAAACAGTAAGCATGTAACTACCTATTTAAAATCTCCATACATTCTTTGGGCAACTCAAAAATTGTCCCGAGATGACATTATATTCGTATCTATTAGGTGACAAGACTGAAGCGTTACATATACATACATACGTGTGCGTGTGTCAGTATGCAACTTGCAACAGATATGTATAATATTACAGTACTACGCAGCGCAGAGATCCAGTACCTATATAGATTGCATCGTAATTGAATTATTAATTTTTATATTTTTCTGATATTGTTTTATGATTACAATGAAATGATTGGCGGGTCATTGCCCACGCTGCCCATATGAACAAGCCGTCACTGATTGCTAACAATGGATCGAAGTGCACCATTCACTCTAGCATTGGCGCGGCAACTTTTCTTCATTTGATGTCCTTATTGTATCTTCCATCCCTCGCAAACAGATTTCACAAAGGACATACATACCCACTTAGATATCAAAAGAAGGTTGACCTCAAATTAATGTTGACCCCAGCCTTATAAAATAGTAGGTAGGTATATCAGACCTCTTATAGCCTGCTTCTGAAGGAAAGCCATATACCTACTTAGATATCCAAAGGTTGCCCCCAGCCTTATAAGAAAATTAGGTAGAGAATCAGAATATATCAGACCTTTCAGAGCCTGCTTCTGAAGGAAATACATGCCTACTTTGATATCCAAATCCAAAAGAGAAACCCCATTATAAAAAAGCAGGTAGAGAATATCAGACCTCTTATAGCCTGTTTCTGAAGGAAATAAATGTCTACTTTGATATCCAAATGAGAAACCCCTTTATAAAATAGCAGGTAGAGAATATCAGACCTCTTATAGCCTGTTTTTGAAGGAAATAAATGCCTACTTTGATATCCAAATGAGAAACCCCTTTATAAAAAAGCAGGTAGAGAATTAAGAGAATATCAGACCTCTTATAGCCTGTTTCTGAAGGAAATAAAATATGCCTACTTCGATATCCAAAAGAGAAACCCCCTTATAAAAAAAGTAGGTAGAGAATTAAGAGTAGGTATATCAGGGGCAAGAGCAAATACTTTATAAATGTAACACGATGATAAAAATTTAAACACGATGTTTATTTGCATTATTTTATTTATCAACATATAACATAAAAAAAGCCATAACAAATATTAAATATAAGTTGAAAACATATAGTTATTTTCCGGTAAACAATGAAGAAGTTACATACAATGTTACAGCAAAAAATTCATTTCGGTGGCATACGAAGTAGTATAGAGTACGATCAGATATTTGCATCACATTGTAATGCCTGACAAGGGAGTAACAAGTAGTTTTCCATTCACATCTTCTATATCGTGAACTTTGAAAAAATATAAATAATTAAGATCATATATGCAAATATGAAATTATAGATTATATATTCTATTTGACTTAAAAACTAAATTAAAGAAGCTTATAATATTCCTGTAACATCTATACTGGTAAAGGAGGGGAGGTTAGTAAGTAAGAGTTTCACTTAGATTTTACCGTCCCTCATTTCATATTTTACATATTTTCTTTAGTGCGTAGATCTCTCAAGTGAACATAAAATATAAGTGGGAAAATAATAAATGTTACTTAAGATTTTTACCCTGTACTCTGTTTGCATTTCAAATCAAATAAAATATGATTGAAGAATATACCTTCCATTGAACTGAATGTCAGCTGTTGCATGTGATCTTGGTAGATGTGACTTATCTGTTAGATGAACAATCAAACACTTATTTTGACATTGTAAACTGCAGTCAGGACGTGCTATTTTTTTTTCAGATTTTGAGGAGGTGGATGTTGATGTATCTCAAGATTTACTGTGTGCATCAATAATGTTTTGTTTCAAAAAAATTCTGAAAAATAATAATGTGGAGTCGATTAATAGTTTATATATCAATATTCAATAAACAATAATAACAAAAAACATTTTAAAAATCAAATATATTAATTAACTATGAGAGTCAAAACATTTTGGAGCAACCGTTCACTCATTCTCGGTAACACAATATTTAAACTCTAGCACTCGTATATAAAATCTAAATATCAAGTTATGAAAATTAATATGATTGATAAAATTTTCTTTGTAGAATAACCTGTGAATTAATCAGTTGTGTTTAGAATGAAGTATAAATGTTACAGAAAAGAGAATCGCTGAAAACATATGAATGAGATAGAAGTATTAATATTTATAAAAAGAGAAAATACAAGATAGATCTGTTTGGCGTTCCGTTCTCTCTGCCTACCCCACTTGGGACACGGCGTGAGGGTATAGTATAGTCAAGTAGAAAATACAAGGCAAGATTAGTTTTATTATTACATTAGTTTATTGCATGCAGCTAGTCTGCTTGCTACCCCACTTGTGGGATGCACTGTGATGGTATAAGTAGTACCTACAGTGGTATGGTAATAATAGATTAGTAATAGGTATATATTTTATAGGTACCTGTTTCCAATACTCTCGTCAACTGTATAGGAACGCTTTGAAATTCTTTATAAATTCATCATTGTGGGACTTTTCCATGTGTCGAACTTTGTAATCTTTTCTGCTAAAGGTTTTGTCGCATAATATATCACAAAAAAGAGTTGGATCCATGGTAGAAGAGTGTTCAAACAATCTGAAATAATATGAAACATTTATGTAAACTTATACAGCAGATGATCATATATGCATAAATAACACAATAATTAAATCAATCTATTCCACATGGACAATAGACATAAATGCTTACAAAGGGTGAGAGGATCAAGAATACAGGTAATGGAAGCTGTAGAAGAGGACAGAAGGTCAGTAAACAACTCAGAAGAAACTGGTGAAGATACATTTATTAAACATGAATTTTGAAAGAATATCTAAACAGTGGCTAGGGAGCCTGGAAACAGCAATGGACATGGAAGAACCTAGGCACATTGGGCCCCTGACCCGATAAAATACAGATAGTGGAAGCTGTACAAGAGGGCAGAAGGGTGGTAAACCATCCAGAGAAAGCTGGCGATGACGCATATTAAACAAGTATACTGAAAGGATCTCTACAGAAAATTTAGGGAATCTAGACACTAAAAAATAAATAAATAAACAAGCACGTCACGTGACCAGTAAAAAAAAATCTACAAAGAGAAATAATTAATTGAATTCACAAACGCATTGATTGTATGCAAATAATGGATTATATTTGTTTTTTATTTTATTTATTTATTATATAATGCTTCCCATTAAATACCACGAGAATTAATAATCTTATCAGCAATACAGTATTCGGTTCCACAATGATCAATGTCCACAATTAGCCAAATTTGAGGTCAAACAATGTATCAATGTGGCGATCGAAATACAAATTTATAGTATGAAAATAAAACCAAACCAAATACGTCTCTTTTATGTACCTACCTACTGGCAATCACGAAATAAATTATTGTATGAATTTAATGAACGAAATTAATAAATATTGAAAACATTACGTTTTTTTTTTACATAGGTACAAATAATAATATAATCACAATTAACGATCTTTCAAAAATTATTCGCACTATAAATATAATTTACCTTTTTTTACCAGCATTTTAAATAATATTTCAAACTATCTTACCTTTTTCACTAACTACTCCAACACTGCGTGATTAATTGGGCAAAAAACAACAATAAACAGCGTGCACTAATATCAACGTCAGTAACAACCGCAGGCAACTGGACCAAAAACGAAATGACACAAATGACGGATGCACCGGCGCCCCCTCCCTTTGACCACTCCCACCACTAAAGTACATATCCCCCACCCCGCACAATCCTGATGACGTTTTCCAGTATGTTGTGTCTTTCTTGTGCCACGAATCGGCTCGTTCATCCGCAGTGATCACTGAAAGTGAACAAATGTGAACGACCCTTTATATGGTATTTTTCATTTTCATGGAGAGACACAATTTCACTGCACAAGCAACATTGGTGATGTCAAATTATGACAACTTATAATGTGGTAGGTCGTGTGTGGTGAATTTTCTTTTTTGTATAAACTTTTTTGATGTGTATTGTACTGTTTGTTTACGATTATTTGATATAATTTGTTGATCAAATTATAAATTAGTATTTCAAATATATAAATTACATTAAATATACGTCCATTAATAAATGAAATCATAAAAATGTTAAAAAATAAAGGTCTAACATTTGTTAGGTTATATTTTCAAAAATATCACAAATATTATTGCACATCGGCCAGTTCTACTTTAAAAACAAATATAGGAGACAAAAATAATAAAGTAACAGAACAAATAGAACCAAACAAAGAAATAATCGACGAGTTACGTAGCAAAATATTATTCAACACTTTACTGGAAAATTTGAATAGTGAATATGGAACAAGAAAAAATTTTTTACACATCGCTTTGAAGAAACACGAGAAAGCATTGATAGAAGAACAAAGAAGACAAACTACCCCTCTCCCTCTCACACTCAAGTATTATTGTAATGATCCTAATATAACGAATGAGATAGAAGATTTTCAAAAGAATGAAGACAAGCAGATTGTGGAACAAGCCCACGAATTGTGTGAGCAAGATAAGAAGAGATATACATTCCCATATGCCAGAGAGGAAGAGGTTATAGTGAATGAAAGGTGGATGAGTGACTATGAAACCTATAAAGATGAAGATGTTATATTACATCAGGTAAGGCTGTCACCTTTATCCTAGCTTTGCATTCCCATCATAATATAGGATCGCCCCTCTTGTTTCTCATCCTCCAAGTACCTGTGCTGAAACTGTGTATCATCACAGCATCTTCCACAAGCAGCGGCGTAGCCAGTAGACCAAGTGGCTTAGTTGGAAGAGATTGCGCCTTTGCGATAAACTCACCCTCTGTATATTGATTGTATCTAACTTGAATGTTTATCTTTTATGTAATTGTTTGTAATCAGTGTACAGTAAAGAATAAATAAATAAATAATTAACATTAAAATTGTCCTTTTTGTACTGTATAAAACGAGACATGCAGGATGGGTGACTCGACATCTCACACAAGTGAAATTGCCTGTATAGTAAATACTTCATGTCATAAACATACTAGTCGCCCTCTTTTTGACAAAGTGTTATAGAAGATATTCAGAATATAAACGATTAAGAGTACACCATGAGGAAATGTGCTGTGAGCAGATTTGTTCCAAGGTACATGCTTTCCATTGAGAATCCTCTGTAGCTTCTGTTATTGATTGTGTTTTGTTTCAAGTGCGTTTTTTTATGTTGTACTGTGAAGGCTATTTTGAAAGGCCGTATATTATGTTAATAAATAAATATTTGGTATTGTACTTATACCCTTACATCATGGCTCGCAGCCTGCAGGTTAAATGCTGCATGTAAAAATGATCAAGCGCGGAATATTATGTTAATAAATAAATATTTGGTATTGTACTTATACCCTTACATCATGGCTCGCAGCCTGCAGGTTAAATGCTGCATGTAAAAATGATCAAGCGCGGAATATTATGTTAATAAATAAATATTTGGTATTGTACTTATACCCTTACATCATGGCTCGCAGCCTGCAGGTTAAATGCTGCATGTAAAAATGATCAAGCGCGGAATATTATGTTAATAAATAAATATTTGGTATTGTACTTATACCCTTACATCATGGCTCGCAGCCTGCAGGTTATTTGAATATTTATTTGAATATTTAGCAGAATATTTATTTATTTTATTCTTCACTGTACATTAATTACAAACAATTACATAGATGATTACAATATTACATAATAATATAGTGTCTTAAAAATAACAGTTATACAATTCTATGTACAGAGGGCGAGTTTATCGCTAAAATGCGATGTCTTCCAACTAACCCGAAAACAAGTGTCTTAGGAGAATTTTGGATGCAAAACGGTATGAAAATGTCACAAACGATGCTGTGTGTCGACGCACCCGGCAGATATCATTAATCTCCGTGATGCAGGAGAGACGATGGTCCTGGCTGGGACATGCTCTGAGAATACCCAATGATAGTTGGCCAAAAAAGGACTGTTCTTCCATCCGCAAGGGTTCCGTCAGCTAGGGTGTCCCTCTTTCACAATACAATAATAATGATCATATATGTTGTCTTCTCCTCTTTGCAACATTTAGAATGGATGGCAATCTACTCAAAGACACTATTTATAATTTAAAATGTTCCATGTATTGATGCTATAATTTTTTATTGTAGGTACGTGACGAAGATGTTTTTGTTGAGAATCATGAAGAGGAACCTGCCTCATTAGAAGAGATATGTAAGGAGCAGAGTTGGAGGAAAAAATATGGGACACCAGACCCCTCTATTCCAGTGAGTAAATATATATGATCCAGTCCAACATATTTATTTATTTATTTTTTTTTACGCGGCGGCAGAATTGCCATCCACACTTCTCAGCATTGTTCAACCAGATAAGTCTCCATATGATCAGTCATGATCACACAAAAACTTAACAGTCTAATGCCGGGAAAAATTCACCTATCCAGATATACAGGATATCAAAGGATTAGGCTCAAAACGCGGGATCAAAATACCAGCATTGTGCCTGAAATATCTGTGTTCAAAAACTTTTTTACAATATTACAAGTGTTTATTATAATAGATTTTTGAATTTTAATGTACAAATTAACCGGTAAATCTAATTTTTGTAAATTATTTATTAAAGATTTCGGAGTTACCCCTGTAGCTGACATGACTAAAGGTATTATATAAACGGACCTAGAATGCCAAATATTTTTTATTTCTCCTGCTAGTTCTGTATATTTACGTATTTTTTCAGCGACGGTTGTTTGTATATTATGTGTATTTGGGACAGCGATGTCGATTAGGTACGTTATTTTATTACGTTTATCATGTAATACTAAATCGGGTCTATTATGATGTATTTGTCTATCTGTTATTATGGTTTTATCATAATAGAGCCTATAATTTTGATTTTCTAAAACCGGTTCCGGGTTGTATTTAAAATAAGGTATTACATTATTTGAGTTTAAAAGATTATGTTTAATAGCTAAATTTTGATGTATAATTTTTGCGACATGATTATGTCTATAAGTATACTCAGTTTGAGCGAGAGTGGAACAACCCGAAACTATGTGTTGAATTGTTTCCGGTTTGGCCAGACATTTTCTACACGAATCATCAATTATGTTTTGATTTTTTATAATATATTTTTGATAATTTTTTGTATTTATTACCTGATCTTGAATTGCTAGCATAAAACCCTCGGTTTCCCCATACAATTCCCCAATGGTCAACCACCTGTTTGACGCATATTTGTCAACATAAGATTGGTTGAGATCATTGAGGTGTCTAGCATGAAGTTCCTTCCTACCCCAAGATTCTAACAAAATATTTAAATAGTTTAATCGCGGACCTACTGTTTCGTCATTTAAATATTATTATTTATATTCTTTGAGTTATTATTATTATTATTTGGATGATTTGTAAAGCGCCGTTTTGTGAAAAAAATCTACCTCAAGGGCGCGCAAGGGAATTAATTCAGATGTTAATTAATAATGAATGTTAAGAATGTTAACTTTTTTGTGATTTGAAATAGGAGATTCCAAAAAATTATGCCTTCTATGGTGTGGATTAAATGTTTCTTGATTTGTCGGCCTCATACCACGACAGTGAGAATAGCGAAATTGTTGAACATTTTCCATGAACATCGAAAGTGATCATTCAAGCCAGCCTAGAGCCAATTTGTAAGCGTTGGGATGCCTATCTCTAACTTTTTAACAATTTTGCTAACATGTATTTATATATATGGAAAAAACAAAACTGGTTTTAGTAGATCTATGCAAGTGAGACGTGGACATGGTTAAAGAAGGATGAAAGTGGCATAAATGTTGTAGAAATGAGATCGTTGAGAAGGATGTGTGGTAAAAATCTGAGAGATTATGTGCATAAAAGTGATGTACGAAAGTTGGTGTAATTACAAGGATGAATGTAAATTAGTTAAGATGGTTTGGGCACGTGGAAAGAATGAATGAGAACAGAATGACCAAGAAGATATATTTGGCTAAGAGGAATGGTGCGTGGAGACGTGGTCCTACGAGGATTAAATGGCAAGATCATTTAAATCAAATCCTACAGAACGTTCATGTGTTGAGCACATTGAACAGGAGAGCATGCATGAGGAATTGTATGACAGTGACGGAAGCGAAAGATGTATGCAAGGATAGAAGGAAGTGGCGCCCGATCCTTTCTGCCTACCAAAGGGAAGCGGCGTGATGGTATGTATGTAGGTTTTAGTTTTACTTAAAATCTTTATTGATTAGTGACTTGGTTTCGACTTATAGTCGTGTCAAACATTATAAGTCAACTTATTGTCAACATTATAAGTCAAAACCAGGTCAACTTTTAAGTAAAACTAAAATCAATTGGGGTTTTTTTCCATATGTAAACATGGAGTTTTACAAAATTAATGTCAACTCAATAAATGGATTTTGCTAACATTATATTCTGTGAACACTGTTATTATTATTATTATTTGGATGATTTGTAAAGCGCCGTTTGATGAAAAAAATCCACCTCAAGGGCGCTCTTTGCTAACTAAGGTTGTGTCTGGATATGCGCGTTGTGCCCAAATCCAGTTAAAAAACAAAAATAAATTGTAAATAATCCAAACAAATTTTTTTCCATTTTAGCCGAGTGATGTGCAGTGCGGCGGTTGTGGGGCAACTCTCCACTGCAAAGACACCAGTATACCCGGCTATTTACCAAGTGAAATCTTCAAGAACGCCAATCCCCAAGAATTATACCGAGCGGGATGTCAGAGATGTCACTTTTTAAAAGAATACAACTTCGCGTTGGGCGTCAGCGTACGTCCTCAAGATTACGAGAAAATGTTGACGTCCATACAAAGTCAAAAAGCTCTCATCGTGTTGATGGTGGATTTACTGGATTTTCCCTGCTCCATCTGGCCGAATATCTTGAAGATTGTCGGACAAAATAAACCAGTTGTGGTTGTTGGAAATAAGGTAAGGAAATGTGAATGATCAAGTTGAATTAACATAGTTTTGCATTGACAATAATTTGACATCATTATTCTGTCAAAGGATATTATATTAATACTAGCTGATCCGGCAAACATTGTTCTGCCACATACATTATATATCAACCGGAGTTGAAAATGATTGAATTACTAATATCACTATTAAAAAATAGGGGTTGAAATTAGAACAGTTAAAATTTAGGGCTGTATGTAGTTTTTAATGCCTCACCATAAACAAAATAAAAAAAGTTGTCAAAAAAATAAAAAATTCAAGGTGGAACACCCTTAACTTTTAGGGGTATGAAAAATAGATGTTTGCTGATTCTCAGACCTACCCGATAAGCACACAAAATTTCATCAATATCAGTCCAGCCATTTCGAAGGAGTATGATAACAAATACCGTGACACGAGAATTTTATATATTAGATAATCTATCTTCAATATATGTGAATATGTTATCAGAAAGCATATAATGAGGACTATACTACAATGCATTGTATATATTTATATTTATCAATTTGACTAAAAATCAACATCTTCTACTTTCCTTCCTATTCATATTCCAAATGGGATAGGCAGAGAGAACGGAATGTCATATCTATCCTTATATACTTCTTCCCCTTCCAGAAGGTACATACAAGTTCTCATTCATGCACGCTGATTTATCTTACTCAAAATGTCATCGTCCTCGAGAGTTTTTAGTTTTTGAAATTCTGCACTCTCTCACATATTCTCCTTCAGATAAATGCACTCTCTTCTTCATCATTGGCGAAGAAGAGGGTGCATTTATTACGAGGGCTCATATTTTGCTCAGCACAGGGCAAAGCAAAAAGCAGACTAATTGAGCCATCTCGATCTTGCAGGATAGGCTTTGGAGATAGAGCGTTCAGTGTTGTGGGTCCCAGATGCTGAAACAATCTGCCTCTGAGTCTGCGAGATGATGATGATGATGATTTTGGATGATTTTATTTTTGATGCCGTTTAACAGTCCCTAGACCGTCTCAAGGGCACCAAGAGGCGAGAGGAAGCGAATAGAGAGGGTTTCAAAAAGAAGCTGAAGAGACAACTATTGCTGAAAGTTTCGGGTAATAGACGCAAAATACGGCGCCCTTGAGGTCTTGTTATGAGTAAATGTTTCATCATCCATTTCCAAACCATCAATGCATCTCTTTCTCTTGATTTCTTTATCATTATGACACATCCTTTAAGTTGTTACTATTATTTTATTTTATTTTTATTTTTTTGGAACCAGCTTTTAGTCTCTGAAGTGCTTGAAAAAATAGTGTGAGATGTATTCTTTGCATAGGACTCCAGATTGGAACAAATTTGTGGTAAAAAATTAAATATTTAAATTCTGTTTCAGGTTGATCTCGTACCACAATCCACAAGGGGATATCTCAAACACATGGAGACTGTACTGAAAGCAAGTGTTGGAAAAACATTAAAGACAAATATGATCAAACACGTCTCACTTATATCTGCCAAGACTGGTTGGGGGGTCGAAGATCTAATCACAAAACTATTTCAAATCTGGTCGTTCAGAGGAGACGTATACATTGTAGGAACGACAAACGTTGGAAAGAGTACACTCTTTAATATGTTAATCCAGTCTGATTACTGTAAAGCCCAAGCGGCGGATCTCATTCACAGAGCTACTATAAGTCCTTGGCCGGGAACCACGTTGAATCTTTTAAAATTCCCAATTTACAGACCGAAAGCGCACGCTTTGCATCTCAGGAATCAGCGTCTTAAACAAAAACGGGAAAGCCTTGCAGTTGAACAAAGTTTAAGATATCAAGCTATCAAAAAGACTAACGATGCGCAATACGCAACGTTGATTGGAAATGTTGAAAGGAGTGTACCGAATTTGGGTAATAGTATAGAAACATCTTCGGATCCCTTCAGTTATACCATGAAATCTGGATATAAAGAGTCTGGTCCTGCAATGGGGATTAGTGAAAGAAGTAAACTGTATATGGATAGTAGATGGTGCTATGATACACCAGGAGTCGTCCATCCAGATCAGATTATAACTCTACTCACCCTTGAAGAATTGTTGTGTACTTTGCCTAAAGAATTAATACGTCCGAGAACGTTTTATTTATTTCAAAATCAGACACTTTTCCTCGCCGGTATCGGGAGAATAGATGTCTTGGAATGTCATAAAGCGTTAAGATTAAACGTTTTTGCATCGAAACTTTTACCAATTACAATTTGCAATAGCGAAGATGCTGATTTGATTTATTCTAAATTATTAGGTACGGATTATTTTAAAGTGCCTAAAGGAAATAAAGAAAGATTATTAAAATGGCCCAAGTTGCAAAAGATGAAAGGCAATATTGAAATGACAGGTTCAGGATGGGAGGAGTCAGTATGCGACATTGTTCTTTCCTCCGGCGGATGGGTTAGTGTCAACACTCGCCCGAAAGAAACTGTAAAACTTGCAGCGTGGATAATTGGGGGTATTGGTATACACGTAAGACAACCGTCGTTTGTTCCTAGAGCTTGTCAAATGAAAGGGAATAGGATCGATGGAACACCAGCGTATTACATTGGCGATTTGTTTGTAGATTATCAGAAAATTAATAAGGCAAAAGTGAATTAGGAGAACTGGACTAAATCAAAAATTAGACATCACCTCTCTTCAGAGTTTTAGTGCTAAAAACATCTGCAGACTCTTATTCTGGTGACAAGCTTTTTGTGGATAAGAATTCTTGTAACTGAAGGCCTTATAAAAAATATCTATAAATATGACACGGAGAGGAACACTTGCATGTCTATTGCATGCAGCTGGTCTGTTAGCTACTTAACTTGTGAGATATGCCGTGATGGTATAGTAGAAATAAAAATAATAAACTTCATTGCACAATAAAGAGCACACATAATTACAGAGTTATAAAATAATGTGATATAAATAAATGATTGGTTAGTTGAAACTCTGGTCTTCTCCATTTTCCTTTATGGAGCTGAAACATGGACGTTAAGAGTCAATGAAAGACACAGAATAGATGCTTTTGAGATGTGGTGTTGGAGAAGGTTGCTACACATACCATGGACGGCCCACAGAACGAATGTGTCAATTTTGACTGAGCTCCAGATAAAGACTCGACTGTCTATAATATCTCAAAGACGTATATTAAGCTTTTTCGGACATATTATAAAACGTGAGCCAGACAATGTGGAAATAATTATTTTGTCTGGTGGAGTCGAAGGAAGAAGAAGCAGAGGCCGAATACCAACAAGATGGTCAGATCATGTGAGAGATGCTGCAGGGGGTACAATGTGTGAGGTGTTTAGGTGGGTGGAGGACAGAGCGCGGTGGAGGAGCTTGTTGCTTGGTTGGGGTCATGGTGGTCACGATCGTCAGCATTGAGGGACTGACTTGTAAGAAGAAGAGAAATAAATTATATTGTGCAATGGGTTAGTTTATCGCAGAAGTAATATCTTCCAACTTACCCATAGAAGTAGTAGTAGTATAATTATCTAATTCTGTTGTAGCAACTCCATCTCATCCCTTGGGGTAGCCAGTGGACTAACTGTAGCATGTGTATGTAATAAACATGCAATTTGTTTTCTCTGTGTCAATAATAAATAAGATATATTCAGAACGAGTGATAGTATACTTCACCGCAGCTTAATTGCAGATGTCAAATGTCTTATTTGTAATGTTTCACGGATACCTGCCTTTCATTGGACACTCAAAAACTTGCAAAAAATATTAGGAGACATATTCTTAGCCGGGGACAACTTTGACTCGAACGACAACGATGGAATGTTGAAGAATTCTATTTGTTGTACTAAATAACTGGACGGTCATCGTGATATCTGCTTTTGTCTTCGCATATTCAAAAAGGGGTATGTGAATTCATAAATGTTTTGACATTTCTAGAATAAACTGCTTATAATGCTTATGACAGTATCATAACCATTTTATAAAGTGATTCTTAGTATCAAATATTAAAATTCAATACTTAAAGAATAATATCACATGCCAATAAAAAGTCCAAACTACAATTTTAATGCCTTAATGAACAGTTTTTTTTAAAAGAGTATGCCCAAATAAAAATGTGCGCACATGTCTATTTTTGAATATGCAACAACGATATTCAAAAGAGGTATGTGCGAATATTTTTATTCAAGCATTCTGTTTTAAAACTGTTCGTTAGGGCATTAAAATTGTTGTTTGGACTTTTTATTGGCATGTGATATTATTCTTCAAGTATTGAATTTAATATTTGATATTAAGAATCACTTTATAAAATGGTTATGATGTCATTATAAGCAGTTTATTCTAGAAATGTCAACACATTTATAAATTCACATACCCCTTTTTGAATATGCAACAACCGTATACTGTCTCCAGTAATTTTTTTTTATCAATTTGATGATTTTTTTCTAACCAAAGCTTGGTTAAATTAAATTATGAATATATAATCACTAAAATATGTCTATTGTTTAGGTTGTAAGATTGAAAATAAAACAAATATATTGAATATTGTGTTAATACTGTTTTTTTATTGAATTTCCATAAGTTGTAAAATCACCATGAAGTATTTTTATACAAATTCTAGAAAGAATAACAGTTATACATTATTGTACATCTATTTCTCATCTCAATCTTATTTAGAAGAAGCTCATCACACCTTTATTTATATACTCATTCTTTACTGTACATTGATTATAAAGTTCAAATTTTCGCACCCATTCAATGGCGCTAGCAGTAGTTTGCAACTGTCATGTGTAGAGACATCTGGTTTACAGAAACGCAAGTTTTGAATAAAAAATTAAGGTCACTGCATCGTTTCCTGTTAAGCAGTCACATTATTCTTCACAAGAGTATAATTATTTGTCAACTGAATTGAATATAAAGAAGATGCGTGTCATGTTTGAGAATTTATATCCAGATACTAAAGTGAAACTGTCATTTTATTACAAAATATTTAAAGAGTATTTCATTCTACACTTTGGTCGGCCTCAAGTTGACGCATGTTCTGAGTGTGAATATCTCACAATCAGAGTAAACTCAACTGACTCGGGGGAACGAGCTTATGGCAGCAAAAGCTGAATTGACAGTTCATAAAAAACGAGCAGCAAAATTCTACAGAAGCATTTGTGAAGTACAGCAGCTTTGCGAGGAAAGAGATGATGTCTTAGGCTTAACATTCGATTATATGCAAAATATATCATTACCCTGCACACCAGTTCAAGAAATGTTCTACTACCATCAGTTGTCATTGCATCCATTTTGCATTAAGAATTTAAAAACTAATGAAAACAGATTCTTTCTTTACCGTGAAGGTAATGATATGAAAGGACCAAACGAAACATGCACATTTTTACTTAAGTACATTGAAAAACAAGTTTCGAGGAAAATTAAAGAGCTGTACATCTT
Organism: Athripsodes cinereus; assembly: GCA_947579605.1. Classification (NCBI taxonomy): domain Eukaryota; kingdom Metazoa; phylum Arthropoda; class Insecta; order Trichoptera; family Leptoceridae; genus Athripsodes; species Athripsodes cinereus. Next base: position 15,187,589 of record OX388325.1, on the reverse strand, counting down.
CACAGATGGGTGCGGAGGCCAAAACCGTAATCATATCATGATCAGCTTATGTCAGGCATTAGCAGATACAGAACGATTCTGCAAAATTGTCCACCGCTTTCCAGTCCGAGGACATTCTTTTCTTCCAAATGACCGCTCCTTTGGTAAGGTGAAAAAAAGTTTTAAAATGAAGAAATAAGTATTATTTGCCTATGGAGGTGTGTGAGGTGATATGCAACGCACATAATAAATTTACAGTATCTACGATAGAAACTGATGGCATCGTTGATTTCAAAAATTGGTGGGGCAAATTTTACAAGCGCGATACAATCTCTTTAGAGAGTCAATCGTGGAATATTCCACATTGGAATAAGCAACATTTTCTTATTTCCAAGTTTATAGAGTTTGAATATTCCTCACGAATGAAAGGTTGTGTAATAACGAGGCCTTTCATTGGAAATAATAACGAGACCTTTCATTGGAAATACTATCGGAGTCAACACATTTGATATGAGAAAAAGGAAAATACAAAATATAGCACTTCCATCGGTGAAAGCTTATGATAGGTTTGTGACCATTAAAAGGAATAAAATAGAAGACCTCAAGCGTACTTTGCAATATATTCTAGCTGAGAAAAAGGGCTGCTACGTAAATATACTTCAAAATTGGCCTACTTGTTAATAACAACACAATTTTATGACTGCTGTGTTTATTCTCTCCCTGAAAAATCACAATTAGTAACCAAAGGGAATAATTCAAGCAACTTCAAATGACCATATTTCATTAAAAAAAAAGAGAAATATGCTGAACTTTTGCATAAAATAGTGTATAATTAAACATATTGATTATTTCAAATGAAAAAAATCATAGCTGTCAAAGATAATTTTAGTGTACACAGTTTTTAATTCATTGGGAAAAGTAATGAAGTCTTGACTTATGTCCTTTGGTAAATCACCGATTTAAGTGTGAGATAAAGGTCAGGTTGAAGAAGGTGGAGGAACTGTTTGACAGTTTGATGAGATTCAATCAGAAATTGAAGAGATTGAAGTAGCCGAGATAGAAAAAAGGGAACAGTTTGAAGATCTTTTCTATTCCACATTGAGAAAGGCTAAATCAATTATAACTCAAAACACCCAACATTGTCTCCTAAATGAAGCTTAGCCCACTGCAGGTGCCTAGCTTCACGCGCAATTACGAGGATTGGTTGCACTTCAGAGACACATTCATGTCTCCGGTAGATGGAAACTCCTCTTTGAGTGATCTACAGAAGTTCCATTATCTCTTAAGCAGTTTAAAGGGACAAGCTCTACAATAAGTATCCTCTTTAGAAATCACTTCAGAAAACTACAGCATAGCGTGGGAGATATCGCCAGGAAGGTATCATAACAAAAGGATAATAGCAGATAAACACATTCGAGGTCTTTTCAATATGGCATCCATAAAGAATGAAACCACATGGCGCTACGCAGACTTATCGATGACACACAGTTGCATCTAAGAGCGTTAGACACAATGAGCCTTCCAACCGGTCAGTGGGATGCCCTCCTAATACACTTGGTAACGGGAAAATTAGATCCTGCTACTCGCCAACATTGGGAATCATTTGCGTTAGAATGGGAGTTGCCTACTTACAAGAAACTTATCAAATGCCTTTCTGAACAGTCCCGTATCATTGAATCATCCAACATAACACATAGAGGAACCCAGAAACAGAAAAAGGGTGACAATCTACGCAGGAGTTAGTAACCAAAGTTGTCCTCTTTGCAAGGGAAACCACAAAGTGCTTTCTCTGTCCACAGAGGTGTTTTTAAACGCGTTCAAAAGGTTTATCTCTAGGAGAGGCAGACCTCGGAAGGTTTACTCTGACAACGCCACCAACTTTGTAGGAGCCAAAAATGAGATTCAAGAATTATACAGATTTTTGAGAGTTTCTCATCATGACACTCACAATAGCTTAGCTCAGGAATCAATCGAGTGGAACTTCATTACACCCAGAAGTCCTCACTTTGGAGGTTTGTGGGAAGCAGGAATGAAATTAGTTAAAACACAGTTGAAAAAGGTCTCTCATGTCAGACTTTGAGTCAGTCTAAGGTTTGATGGGAGATTATTCCAGCAACGAGCACCCTGAACTGCAAAAGAATTCTAGACGAAAGTCGTACAGTGAGTCGGGATTGACAGGATGCGCTGGTTGTAAGACCTCAGTGGTAAACCATAACTTGCCAAGTATTCAAAAGCCCCCTTAATATAGTATGGGGATGATGTTGCTTTTGAGATTAACTCGACCTCTGTATATTGATTGTAATTAATATAAATGTATTTATTTGTATTTGTAAAATTAGTTGTAATCAATAGTAAAGAATCAATAAATGAAAAATAGTGACAATTAACATATAAGTAAGATTGAGAAATAAATGCACTGTACGTCTGAAACTACATAATTACATAATTAAATATTACAAAGTTATCAGACTTACGTTTATATCAGCTAATATAACAATTTCAATATAACAATGTCAATGATTCATAGTAAAAAAAACAAGCGCAAGTGAGTGGATATAAAAGAGTCCATAACATTGGAAACTAACAGATTAGGAGTACCTATTTAAAATGTTGTCTATGGATAATCACACATAACAAATGCTTTATATAAATGCCCATACAATTAACACATGAAAAAAAATTGTGTGTGAACTAACTTTTTATTTATTCTTTTTGCACATTATAAAATATAACAGTGTCAAAACAATACAAAATGCAAAATATTAGGATGATATGCAGTGGCAAGATTATCATTATGTAGTAATTTCTTCCATCTAACCACACAACATTAAAAAAATTGATTTATGATAAATTTTTGGATGGTTTGTGCGTTTACATTGGGCAATAGTATTCAGAAGTAAATTGAAGATAAAATAATTTATATATGTTTTTTTAAAGATATATCTGGGTTTTATAATAAACCCAAATACAACCTTATACACCTTTCACAGTAAGCTACTAAAAGCTTGTGTCGTGAAAGGGGAGTTTGCCGGCACCTGGTATTGAACCGCGGACCCCTTGATCACGAGGCCGAGACTCTACCTCCAGGCTACCGACAAACTCTAATTATTCGTAATATAATAGTTAATAATTACTATAAATCACATTTTTTTGCTGCAAAAGTTTATTTATTCTAAACAAATCATATTGGGTTAGTTGGAAGATATCGCGCTTCTGCGATAAACTTGCCCATTGCACAAATTTATTTGTCTAGTTTAAATTCTGCCATGTTTATTTAATAATGTTGATTTTTTGTGTAATAAAGATTTTTTATTATTATAATCAATAAACTAGATGTAATATTGCAACGTAACGGTGCAATCTTTACCTGAATTTGAAATAAACACAAATATAAATACACAGACACCCTGTTTTTGACTCCAAACATTTGTAATTACATATTTTTTACTATCATATTTATTAATGAAGAAAATATGTGTCGTTCATATTAACATTTTAACTGGTTATTAGAAATTAGCTTATTTCTACAATTTGCATGAAAATATTTTTAACATTTTTCAAAATATAATGCTGTGTGTAAAAAGACAGATTCTATAAATTGGTGACCCCTGATCTATAATACCATTATGGTACATCTCAGAAGTTCAATGTTGCCAGTGTATAAATTTTAATTTCATGATTTATAACAATGTTGTATAAGCCCATTAATTTAGATTACAGTAATTTATTTATAAATCTATATTGCACATTAAAATAAATAGTGATAGGCATCCCTTACAGGATATATAGAGATGATAAAAGTACAGTATTAAATTTATGTAAAAAAAACACAAATGTTTTAAGTTTTACTATTTTGAATAATAAAGTGACTTGTGAGAATTTTACTTAAGTCTAATTCATATTGACTGTGCTCACGACAAAGGCTTCAAACCACAATTATGGCAAGTGGTTTAATGATTTAAAATCAATCATTTGTGTCTTCTACACATTCTGAAAAAGTATATTTCAAGTATACTTTATTTTATAGAAAAAGCAAAATACTTTTTTAGCTAGGACTTAATTGCAAATATCGAACAGGACAAAAGACTCAAACAGCATGAGTTTCATTATTAACTCCAAAAAATTGCTTATGTGGTTTGAAGCCTTTGTCCTGAACACAGTCGATATGTAACGCTGGAACCATCTGATTATCTCAATCTTTCCCAAAGTAAAAGTTGCATTATACAGAATAACACAAAAAAAAAACAGATTGTTTCAACTAAAACATTTTGCGAAGAAGAGGCCGAGACTCCTCGACATCTCTTGGCAGAATGCAATGTCGTGGTATTCGCAAGAATCAAAGTCCTAGCGTGGCATGCACTGGGTAGAATTGGAATCTTTCCACACCTTAGATCCCCTCAAGATCCTACACTGCATAAGATGTCTAGAAATTGAGGATTCGCTTTGACTGGCAACACCAGGAAAGCTAAATAGGGGGAGTACAATAGGTCTTATACGTCGCAGTGCACAATACACCCCAACAATAAAATAAATAAATAATAAATAAACTTTTTTTAAAAAAAAAAAAGATATATCAGGGTTTTGTTATAAACCCAAATACAACCTTATACACCTTTCACAGTAAGCTACTAAAAGCTTGTGCCGTGAAAGGGGAGTTTGCCGGCACCTGGTATCGAACCCCGGACCCCTTGTTCACGAGGCCGAGACTACCTCCAAGATACCGATGAACTAAAACAAAGTGTTTAAATAATAATACAGCATGCAATAAAATTGATATGATTTTTTAGATTATTATGTACTAATTGTTATTTTTTTCGCTTTTTATTTTCCACCATTTTAGAGCGTTAATCTTAAAACTAAAAGTTTTAGATTAACGCTCGTTAATGGTGGACGCTCCACCGAAACCGCGGTAGCAAATAAAAAGCTCAAAAAATAACAATTAGTACATAATAATCTAAAAAATCATATCATGTCTAGAAATTGTTATATTGTGAATGCCAAAAACATAAGCAAATGCAATAAAATTAGTTTGACAATGAATTTGTGAGTCGAAACCGGGTCACTATATATTATTAAAAGAAGTAAAAAATAAACAATTCATGTTTTCTTACATAAATTAATATGGAGTTATGCAATATAAATGTCAACTCTATCAATCAATACAGTTTTAAATAGACAGTTAAACAAAATATTTAATAATATAGAAAATAGTCAACATTTTAAAATAAAATATAAATAGAGAATAATATATTAACAGAACTCTATAACAAAAAAAAAAATAAAAAAATAGTGCAAAAGTGAAAAATATAATAAATCTGAATTGAAATTAAAAATAAACATCAATGTTTAACAAAAATATACAAATAAGATCATTATTACAATATACAACCTAAATCTACCTATTTATCAATACCGTCGCTGCATTTTCAACACGTGGTGTAGCCAGCGGAACGGTAAACATAAAAACTATGACGTTCGGGGTGGGTGGTGATAAACTTCATCCCAACTAGAATGAAGTTTTTTTTACAAATGCAATTTTTTTACCTTTTACAGGACACTAGAAAACTTACAAAAAGAGATCTATTATTTGCCGAGGACTCCGCGGAACAAGATATATCATAAAACGTATGTATATATAACCTAGTGCCTTAAAATTAAAAGACTCATTTTCAGAAGTATGACAATTATTTACGATATAAAAATTATTAAAATCTATAAAGCTATTAAAAAACATTTCGTACGTAATTTTCTATTACGATTACTACTATTATACCATCAAGGCATACCCCACAAGTGGTGCAGCTGGCGGAACAACTGCTTGTAATAAATACGCAAGTCATCCTCTCCACGCTAATAAATGCTAAAGATATTGTAATATTGTATTGTTACTGATGATGACTACATTGTAGTTGAAAACGTTTTAACAAATAAAACAATTCTCATAGTGGAATGAAACAGTGTTTTTAATTTAATTTTGAATATAGATACATACCATCACGCCGCTTCCCTTGTGGGGTAGGCAGAAAGGATCGAGCACCACTTCCTTCTATCCTTGCATACATTTTTCGCTTCCATCACTGCCATACAATTCCTCATGCATGCTCTCCAGTTGAATGTGCTCAACACGTGACCATCCTGTAGGATTTGATTTAAATGATATTGCCATTTGATCCTCGGACATCCACGTCCCCGAGCACCATTCCTCTCAGCCAAATATATCTTCTTGGTCATTCTGTCTTCATTCATTCTTTCCACGTGTCCAAACCATCGTAACTTATTTACATTCATCCTTGTAACTACACCAACATTCATTCCACATTACACAATATTGAATATAATCTTTTAAAAACATTCTGGCTGAATGGCATATTTCAAATGGAAAGTTTCTTAAGACGTGATATTTCACAAATACCTGCTTTTTACAGGACACTCAAAAACTTACAAAAAAGAGTGGGAGACCTATTCTATACCGAAGACTTAACGTTAAGACTTTTTATTTATAGATATTAAACTACAAAAACTTTCAAACAAGTTCTATATATGCGAAGACGTTTGGATATAAAAAAGTGACATTTTGTACTAATGATGTTTTCAAACGAGAAACCTTAACCATATAATTAATAATATTACAGCGAACGCAAATTCTATGTATCACAAAATCTCTTATAATTAGAAATTCAACATTTTCCTAACTTGTTACTGAGAATGATTAAATTGTAGCCGAAAATAGCTCAATAAACAATAAAATATGTATAAAGTAGATAAAACAATCTAATATTTTCACTTCACACAACGTAACGCCTGTCCAGTTCCATAATTAACTCAATGAGTCAAAATTTTTGATTTAATCTGTAATACGCATAATCAACGCCACTCCTTCATTTTCCCAAACAAATGATTATAAAAGTACACAGTTTCCCTTTTATATTAAAGCAGTATTTCCCAAACTATGGGTCGTGACCCACCAGTGAGTCGTGAGCGAATTTTGAGTGGGGCCTGAGCATTAAGTAGTTCCATGACTCGCTACTAGAGAATCTGAACATTACCAATATTTATGCCCTCTTTTCTCTAAGACAGCTAAAGGGTGGGTCTCACTATTGAGAATTTTCATTAGATGGGTCGAAGCTCAGTCAACTTTGGGAACCACCGTATTAAAGATTACATTGTGGAAAAAAAATAATGTACCTATTTACAATTCCACAAATAATTAATATTTGGAATTGTTTAACTATTGAACAGAACAAAGACAACGTATGTCTTTGACAGTGTGATTATTATTTATTTATCTACTACTACTATACCATCACGGCATATCCCACAAGTGGGGTAGCCAGCAGACCAGCTGCATATAATAAACATGCAAGCTGTCTTCTCCGTGCCAATATAAAATTAAGACATTCAGGATGGGTGGCAAACCTCATCGCCGAATTTAAGATGTAAAATGTCTTATTTTTTCGAACACCTGCCTTTTACAGGACACTCGAAAACTTATGGAGAAGAATTCATTTTATTTATTTATTTATTTACAAATATTTACGGCCAAAGCCTTTTACATGTTAAACTTCTGTAATTAATTATATAGTATATTTCACTTTCTGTTGTATTCGAAAAGCATAATATAAATATACTAAAAATACAAAAATGGTGATTTCTCGTATTAAAGACATTTCTACTTGTTGAGTTATGGAACTAGACAGTCTATTATAAATCTAACATTTTCACTGCGCATAAAAAACAAAACAAAACAGCAACTCTGTGTCAATAAAAACAAGATATCCAGAATGTGCGTGTAAATGAGTTAAGTTATATTGATCGCCAAACTCCAAATTTTTCAAAATAAACAAATACTTCTAAAGACAAATATTTTTTATCGTAAGCACACAATCGTTTCTAGTTTGGTAGACCGTCACAGCACCTCAAAACTTTGACATTCTTCATCTCGGAATAAAAGAGTTTCGAGTTGTAAAGTGGATCTTATGAAACTGAGCAATCGGTACAACTCCCAAGTTGAAGATGCTGCTAAATACATCTGCCTTTTGCAGGACATCATGAGAATTGTAGCTCATATGATTACAAGTTATATTTTAAATGACATTTCATAAACTAAATTTAACTTTAACTATATTAACTAATATATTATTCATTATGATTATACATTTACTTACTTTGGTTCTGTATCTATAACATTCTTATCACAAGATAATCAATACGAAATCACACGAATCTACTAAATATTTAATGTCTTGGCACTAAATATAAAAAAATCTAGAAGCTAAATATGCAATGTCTTATATTGACATCTTGTGTCTTGACATCATAATTTGAATATTTTGACAACAAATATCCAACATCTACTGTCTTGATATTGAATATTTAGTATCCTGATACCAATTGTCTACTACCTTGACACTGAATATCTAGTGTCTTGACACAGAATATTTTAGTATCTTGATACCAATTGTCTAGTAACTTGACACTGAATATCCAATATTTTATGAAGTATTTTAAGTTTTGATATTTAACGTCAAATACCTTGAAAACAAATATCAAGTATCTTGATACTCAATATCATGACACCGAATATCTATTACCTCGCCACCAAATATCTTGATACTGAAATTTTAGTATCATGACATCAAATATCCAGTTTCTCGACACAAGCATCCAACATTTTGGCACAAAATATGTGACGAATTGTCATCATATATCATGTTTTAACACTGAACATACAACATCAAATATTCAACCCCTTGACACCAAATTTTAACATCTTGACATCGAGAAACTTATGTCTTGACACCAAACTTTTTCTCAAACAACTGCGTCATAATACCATTCTTCTTTTCACGACTATATGCAGCAGTAGAAACATTACCTCTCCACTTTCTTTCAATTTTCATAAACGTATCAAAATTATTATCTTTATCATTCAATTTTTTACCATCGACAATTGAATTACGTTTCAGCAACATTCTTCTGTTCCGACTGTCATTTGTTTTGTATAAAAATGAAATGTGACTGTTTTTATTAGTCTGAATTGTTTCATTGTAAGTTTTCTTCTCTTCCGAGACTTTATTCGCGTTCAAACTCAATGTGTAGTTGTTCATACGTTTAATATTCAAAATGCTTGGATGTATTTTGTTTATATCCCATTTTTCTTGATTAGATGCGGTTGCGTTAACGTAAACTTTCTTTGTACTTTCGTTTTCTGTTACATTTTGTTTTGGCACTGCTTTCCTTTGTTTTCTGTTGATTTTTGCCTTGGTGTTAAAAGGCAACACCACATTCTGAAAAAAATAATTTCAATTCATTTTAAGAACAGTTATGATCAGACAGAAATAGCCATTTCTAGTTACTAAAAATATCTCAAGTAGCCTTATTATTAATTGTTCACATTTAAGAAATTTATAATTAATTTTAGAGAGTTGGAGCAAGGTTCCGATCACACTATTTTAGTATTAATTATGCACATTGTTAACATAATATCACATATTACTTTGGTTAGTTGGAAGACATTACCTCCAGGCTATAAGCTCGCCAATTCCTTATGATCAACATGTTATTTTATTAACCCTCAAAGCACGAGCACTGCTCAATTTTGAGGGTCAAATATGTAATAAATGTGTTTTTTTTTAGTAATAAGTTGTGTATGTAATATTATTAAATTGTAAATTTTCTTTAAATAAAAATATTTGAATTTAAATTAAGTACTTACAGTGAGATAATCTGGTATGGAGTCAGCTCTAAGCCTCAGAAGGTTTATGTCTAACACGGCGCACTCCACTTGTAGCACATTGACATATTGCGCGGACTCAGATTCTGTAAAAAAAAAACATTTGCGAAACTGATAAATTGTAATATAAAAAATAAAGATTTTAATAGTCCTCCATCTTTTCTGCCTACTCCATAAGCAAAACACTAAATGGTACAAGCAAAAAACTAATTATTTACCATTGTGATTAGGGTGTGGTAGTATGAGAGCCACTTTAGGCGGATGCGTATGGTTTAGTGTGAGTGGAGGTAGCATGAGTCTGCTGACGACCAAGTAGTATGTGTCAGGCCACTGCACTTCCCTCTGTAGAGCGCCTCCATCCGATAAGGTAGCCTCTCTGCGACCACGACCAGGTACCTTCATCTCCAACTTCTCCGCTGAAAGAGAAAAAAACAATTGTATTTTAAGTTAATAAACGCATAATTATATTTCTGAATAACAGCAAAACTAAACTATGTCTCGTGATGTCATTTTTAGTTAAAAATAATTGTGGATGTTTGTTATTGATTAACCATATCTCTCAGATTATTTTTAAATTACACGATATCATGTTAAAAATGTGCTATTTTGCATTAAAAAACGACTAGATGAATGTCTTCAAAAGGAGTATAACAAGAACTACAATACTATGTTCATACGTCATTTTGGTCACTGGTCCACATGGTCCACAAAGTGTAGTGACCAAAAGGAAAAAGAGGATGAATCAAAAAACACTAAGTACTACAAAGAAAGGCAAAAAAAATAAAACGAGAGGGTGATAGCCACAATATTATAGAAAGAGATACAATTGATGAAATCAGATGATTTGTTTACCTGAACCGCTTGCCTTCCTTCCAGTAAACTTGTGATTATAATTCAAAGCATCTGGTAGAGTATAATAGTCCAGAACATCATCAGGGTACGGTCCTGCACTCAGGTTGTTGTACGCCCATTTGTGTAACGCCGAGGATAGTCGTTCACTTTCACTGCTGTTCACAGAAGGACACTTGGTGGCGTTATTGATGTCGGGATAGTCTGTGAAAATAATTAGATAAAATATTTAAAAATACAACAATATTCCAGTGATTTGACAACTTCACCTCATTATCTCTCTAAAATAATGCATTTAATAAATAGTCCACAAGGTTCTCAACAACGACCTGTATGATGCTCTTTCACAATCAACATTTCTAAGACAACAGTAACATCAGAGTGTCAGGGATATGCCTCAGTTGGCACAGAACTGATTTAAATGGCAAAACTTGTTTCTGATCTGCGCTTTCAAGGGCACAAAGACAAATGAGGACAAATAATATACCTTCATTCTGTGTGTCTTGATCCTGCGCAGTCCAGAGTAGTGTGCGCGTATGATGTGGAGCCCTAGATAGCTTTGTGGCAAAGCTGGCAGACTCCCCACGTAGCCAATATGTCCTATAATAATATTTAAAAGTATTGAATTATACAATATATTGTATGGTGTTCTTATTGGGATGCTTAGGCACATAAATGACACATTAACATTATCAAAAATAATGATGAATAAAAAAAAAATTGGTTGAAAAAGATTCCAGGTTTGATTTCCCGCCAGAGCAAAATGATGAATGACCTTTTTCATATTGTCCTAGGTCTGAATGTTACATAATAAAATATTCATATCTTAGTTTGAGACAAGCTCAATTTGTGTAAATTATTATATAAAAAAATATAATTTTTAATACACTTACCCAAACCCACCAATATTCAACGAGACCATAAACATCATTGCAAAGAGTAAAGCAACGTTCTTCTTATGAACACTGTTACCAAGTAGACCGACGGCAGCTTTCATCGTAGGCAAGACAACTTTTGTGGTCCTACCGTTCACACCCTGCGGCACACCCACGCCTAGCGTGGTAGAGGTATTAACTGAATTAGTTGAGTTGCCTGATGTGGCTTGTCCCAGGCGAGCTCTCAACTCTAGATTCTCCGTCCGTAATCGAGATATCTCAGCCTCGGCTTTGGCTAATTTATTTTCGAGCATTGTAACATATTCTTTCTTTTTCTTTCTTGATAAACAAGCTGACTCCCTGAAAAAATATCATCAAATTAACATTTGCACACATTCCTAAGAAATGCCCTAAATTTACGGAAATTATTTGAGAACTGGCAACACCTAATTCAAATAATTTTGACAGTTCCATCCATGTTCTATCATAATATCAACAATAAAATTATTCAATTCCCTTACAAATCTGATAACACTAATATCTCTGTAAATATGCCGTTGCATTAGTACCCATAATACAAGATTCATCTGAATTTGGGACTAGCTCGATCTGTGTAAATTGTCAATGAATGTATACCTATATAAAATATATTTAGCCTAAAACCTGTCCAAAGGATAAGACCTCATACAGAGGGCATTATTTTTCCTCTGTCTTGTATAATAACGATGTTTAATGAGGACATATAAACATATATACAGTCACAAATAGGTATTTATTAAATTCAAGTGATGTAATCAGCAGACCATCTACATGTAATAAACTTAACCTCTCTGAGCCAACAAAAATGAAGGCATTTATGACAGGTGGTATAACTCATCTTTAAGTTTTTCTTTTCATAACACCTGCCTTTTCAAGGACACTATAAGAAAATAGAGGACATATATTCGTTGCCACATACTCCATAGCTAATTTGTAAATATGGCTGCTATTTTAGATATCCCATGGAGCACCCGGTAAAGAATTGGTCTCCCACTCTTCTTTCTAAGTTTTCGAGTGTTCTGTAAAAGGCAGGTGTTCGATAAAATAAATAAGACATTTTACATCTTAAATACAGCGATGAGGTTTGCCACCCATCCTGAATGTCTCGATTATATATTGGCACGGAGAGGACAGCTTACATGTTGGTTATATGCAGCTGGTCTGCTGGCTACCCCACTTGTGGGATATTCCGTGATGGAATAGTAGTAGTATTTTAAAGTGAAAATGTGTATACCTGTTTTTAATCATTCTCTGATGTTTCTTGAGCGCTCGGAGTTCCAGAACAGAGCGTCCCTCTTCACCACTGCTTCCGGTACCTCCCCCAGACACACTACCACAATTAGAACTACTGCTATTGCCATTAGCAATAATTCTACTATTATTATTATTGACGGCAACATTGCTATTACTAATACCACCACTTCTGCTATTGGTCAGACTGGTAGTAATACCATTATTGTTTTTACTGTTAGTATTTGGAATTATAGCGGGAGGTTTGATAGGAGCGGCTACGATGGGTTTCATCTGGAGAATGTCTTGCTTTTTCACTTCTACCATCTGAAAATATCAACAACAAATTATATTTATTTATATGTCTGTATGAGAAATTGTATGAATGTAGAAGAGGCGAAAGATGTAAGGATAGATCTATATGGCGTTCAGTTCTCTCTACCTACCCCCACTTGGGACAAGGCGTGAGGGTATAGTATAGTTTAGTAAAGAATCATGTAAGGCTTAGAAAAGACAATGTCACCTTATTTGGTAGTGCTCTGAATGAGACTTGAACCCGCAACTCATCCTTAACGCGAGGTATGCTTTGCCCAATTAAGCTACCAGGAGACATGCTGAAGATTTGGAAATTTCCTATTATAAACCACAATGACAGTTTCATGTGCAGGTATTGTTCTAGCATATCTAAGTATTGTTAAGACTAAGACATATAGTATATAAGTAACAACACGGTATGTAATATAATGAGTTTGATAATGATTTTATAAGTACAAACCAGGTTGCTCAATTATTAAAAAGTAATAAAACACAAACCATTTGTCAAAAGCAATCAGAAATCTCAGTTGGAGAACCATGTTTAAACAATGTAACATTGTGCAAAATCTACTCAGAAGAAGTGAGAAAAACATCCGAACGTTTATGAATTGGTTCTAAGTTGGCTTAAATTATCACATTCGGTGTCCATGGACGATGTTCACCGATTCCGCCACTCTCACTGTCATGATGTAAGGTCAACCAATTGAGAAACATGTTTTCTTATTTCCTTACATAAATTAACACGAATTTTCACAAAATAGACATCAACTCAATCAATAATTGTTAAAGGCTTATAGTCGTTTATTGTGTAAATAAATAAATAAATAAAATAAACAAAAACAGTTTTCAAACAAACAATACATCAGTAATCTGAATTAATACCTTTGGTGCAGTAGTATTGATGATTATAGGTGATGGTATAATCTGAAGAGTTGTGGCAGCTCCTGGTCCTGATGTTACAGGCACATGAGGAGGGGACTGTTGCTGCTGCTGTGCAGGAGCATTAGGACCGATAGGATGGTGTTGCGCTGTACCACTTGTGCACATAACTAACTTAGTCTTACTTCCACCACTACCATTATTACTGTTATACATCTGAAATATAATAAACAATACAATCAAGCAAATCATACAAACTACCGAGTGCAATTGTAGATGAGTAAGGAGCGTAAGCGCCATATTTATATATGAATAATTCCTAACATGAACCATGGCAAAACATATTCTTCTCTTTGCACATCATATTGGCCAAAAACTAAAATATCTATCTATATCATCACGGCACATCCCACATGTAGGGTAGCCAGCAGATCAGCTGCATGTAACAAACGTGTTAATATGTAAGTTATCCTCTCTGTGCTAACAAAAAATTTAGATTCAGGATGGGCGGCAAGTCTCATTGATGAATTTAAGATATACAGTTGAGTAGAGTTTGTTAGTAGCCTGGATGTATAGTCTCGGCCTCATGTACAAGAGGTGTGTGGTTCGATCCCAGGTGTCGACAAACTTCCCTTTCACGACAACTTTTAGCTTGCTGTGAAAGGTGTACAAGGTTGTATTTGGGTTTACTACAAAAACCTTAACATATCTTTTTTTTTAAATAAATGACATTATTTTTTCAAACACCTGTCTTTAACTGCACTTCAGGGAGATGACGTGATGGCAGGGCCGGATAAATCATAGAACAATGCGGATCAAGAAATCAGGGCGCTTGTCTTAAAAAGGCGCTTTAAATCCTAAAATGTTTCCATGCACTCCAAAAATGTTATTTATATAAATTAAAAAGGTATGACGCTCGGTTCTCTCTGCCTACGCCAAAATGGACACGGCGTGATGGTGTGTACGTAAAGATTCCGCTCACTGCTAACATATTATTAACGTGTTATTCGTATACATAATATACATATAAGTACCTACAACATACTAACAACACTATGTTTATGCAGCTCTACTCACACATCCTCATATATAAACACACACAAAAATAATCCTTGCAATAATTTACTTGATTTAGTGTTAAATTTCTTCTTAATGAAGCCAGCGCCCCTTTAACTAATGTCGCCCCGAGGCGGTTGTTGAATGTCTCATACAAATTTGGATCGGGTATTTTTCAAGAATTTCCTGGTACGGCACGCTATAGTGACTATAATGATATATTATACTAAGAACTCTTATTGCTTGTTTATGAACCATTCATAAGACGTTTACAACACGCGGAACTAGGGATCAATCTGTAACATGGTCATGCTACAAAAGGTTTTATTGAAATGTTATGCTAATTTCAATACCTACTTACTAAAAAAGTATCCCTTTCGACTTTAGCTACATACTTACAAATTTTCTGGGTATTAGTCGACCATGACGCTCTAGTCGAAAGAATACGATTTACGTTTCTCTTTCATTGTTTTCTCTCTCTTCTGTCTGCTAACAAGTGACAACACGTGTTAATATTAGTTATTGACGAGTCTATTTGTCTATATAGACAGTATATCTGGGTATTGCATCATAATATGATATTGTCGTTATTTGTGATATCCGAACAACAGAAATATTTTAATATATTACATAACTTGTGAGTGATTAATTTGTTTTGTGCTTCTTGTGTTACGGATCAAAACTAAATATAAATTTAATATTATTTCTAATAAAAATAAACAATGAATCCACCAATAAAAAAGAAACTCTCCGGGTCCCAATATCGTAAAATAAGACAGCAAAAATTAAATTCTTTAAAAACACAAGTGTCAATAGCTAATATATTTCAATCCGTAATTATTTCATCTTCGTCTAAAGATATGACTTTAAATGATAATAACTTAAATAAAAATAATGCGACTGAAACCGATTCCGCGTACAATAAAACAATAGAAAATTCAAATAATTTAATATCATATAGTGATTTGTGTTTAGAAGATCCAGGACTTTGGCCGCAGTTAAATAAAAATACTTTAGAATTAATCATTCAATTTGGTCCGCGTCAAGTTATTGATTTTAATTTCCCTGTTACAAATAATCGCAAATTCAAAATTAATAAATATAATAAAATATTATCGAATGGGGATATAGTTCATAGAGAATGGCTTGTTTACTCTAAATCTAAAGACAGAGTGTTTTGCTTCTGTTGTAAATTATTCCTGTACATCATTTGAATGTAAAAGGGAAAGCAGAAAATAAGATTTTACTGATGGTTAGTAATACATATTGTGCGCAGTGTTATGTTATATATCACTGATTGTGTGTCAGATTATGATTTATTTGATAAATTAATAAAATGTCATTCCATTATTACATTTTGCTACGCATTAAAATATTCAACGCGTAATACGTTCATATCCACTGCTATACCAATAATTCGTAGTTGTCCTTTGTCGTCACTCAATAATAATAATAACAATAATATTGTTTTCTCTCCACATCTTGTCGGTTATTATCGGACACCTTCGACTTAGCATTCGATCACGTGGTTTCTCCCAACGGACTTCTTGTAACGGCTCCCGATGATTGGCATGACGCGGCAGTTAGATACCAACCCCGGAACAATCAACACGCGCGAGTTCCCACGCTGCCCTCGCGGCGGACAGTCCCCGTAGTAATTACGACAAGTTATTAGTAGTGATAGATAATTTGTATCACTCTCCATGACAGTGTAATGATCAATCTTATTGTCATGCTGTGTTCATAAAATAATTCTTATTGTGTGCCGTGTAATAATGTAACTTGAAACAACCTGTGTCAATTGTTATGCGCGTGAACGATTTTACCGCCAATCTCAGGGTATCATAATAATAGAGATTTATAATCAATAGTAATCAATAAACCAAATAATGTTTTGAACAGGCTCGAGTTTCCTTTGAGTTATATAGAGTACGTTGTCGAAGTGATATTAAGATAACATTTGGAGTTTTTTTGAGTGATGTAGCATTTGTGTGCTTTTGGGCGTGGTTGTTGCAGTTGCCGCCATTTTTCATATCCGTGTGAAATAAGATAATCCCTTGTTTCTGAACAACTTTTCATTGTTAGGATTCATAAAAGAATCACTTAAACAATTCTTTATACTCGCTCAGTGATATAAATTTAACTAAAACAAGAATGGGTTCCGAAGGAACGAATACATCTTCAACGCGAGAGTCTGTATATTGCGCATCAGTAGTTTATCAATGAACACTCATTCTTATGAGAACGAGATGATCCTCTCTTAACTTTTCTGGTTACGACCCTTGTTATGAGAGTGATTATATGACCACCCGTATATGCTTGGACAGACTATAGAAATAGTGACGCCTTATTCCTTTGGCACTGAGAATAGTGTTGAAACGTAAATTATTTCTCTTATCACTTGTGAAGTGGCGATCTCTTCGTCCTGAGGACAGGATCTATCTGATTCTGACATCACCACATTCCTGTACGCCTTTGAGTATAACCAGCGACCGCCATAGAAGCATCAGAGTATGTCTCTTCCACGATTCTGCCTTCTGCCGTCTATGTGTGCAAAATACGTCATCTATAACATACTCGTCTTTGTGTTATTCAACTCCTGCTCGCCGTCTATCTGTAAGTGACTATATTACTCCTGTATATGGTATATAATGATGATTTTTTCATAACTAAGTTCATATTATCATTGAACTATCTATATATTGATTTCCTTTGTGTAATAATATAAGATTTTGAGTATGAATGAAGAGTGAAAGATTCCAATTACATTTAATAGACCACACGATAATCCTGGTATTGATTTATATTTGTAATACCAAGGTTGGTGTATTTAATAATTACCATTGTGTGTTTTACTGTCTCTATCCAAATATGGCAATACTTTCATAATTTTGCGTATTGTATGGAATAGTATTCCCTACAGATTTACTTTGAAAGTAACTGTCTTGTTATGTAATGTATATGTTTACACAATAAATGTAAATCACTTACCATCCGATATCTTTCTATTGAAATTCATTTTGTATACCCACCAGTAGATTCAATATTCTTAATAGTACTAAAGTACATCTCTCCGCCTCCTTGTATATAATCTTCCAATAACCTAGTTTATACTCGGAGTAGTTATGTAACAAAGGTTCGAATCCTGGACCAACCCTTGGGAGGAAGACCATATTAACTCACTATGAAGGCAACCAAGAGCTAAATTAAAGGCTCCATTGATAGAAATGGAACAGCCTCTTTCTTTGAAGGGTATGAAGTACTTTTGATAATCTTAGTTTCACATGATATATATATAATTTTGTTGTTTACATGGATATGTCTATAAATTGACTTTGATACATAATATGAAGATTCTATTCAATAAGTTATAAATGGTATACTGAAGGAGTAAGGTGTTCCTGGTAACCTGACTGCTTGTGGACTTAAGGGTAAGCATGACACAGAGGCCTCTCTCGCCCAGAGCCAAGTAAAAAAGGGCCCTATACACTTGTAAAGAAACCCCTAGACATAAACAACGAGTATAGACCTTTTACTTCTTAATATCTCTAGACTACTTAACGAGCATATAGATCTATATTTATAACAGTATTACTCTACAGAATATGTATTTTGCTTCTTATAGTTCAGTTTGAAACTTTGTTCATTGTTCTAATTTTGCTTTTGTAATAAATTGTGTGTTCGACCGTTGGACGAAGCATAATTTACTTGTTATGTGAGAGCGTGGTTAATGGAAACCACACACGTAGCAATTTGGATGCTCGTCTCCCACGTAGCAATTTGTGGGCTCGTTGTCCGGGATAATATCAAAAAGAAGACGAATAAATTGTGAATTCGTTTCTCGGATATACAGTAATTCGAATAATTACAAACTTGAAAAAATCTGTGTCATGACTACGCTTGGGTTTACATGTTGCTTTTAATGCCATTTGTGATAAATTTTATGTACAATTGATATGTCTTGTAGCAATCATGTGTAATGCAAATATGTGTGTGAAGTGATAACTGTTAAATCTCACGAGTAAATCGCCGCGCGACTGGTTGGAATATAGCGTAGTGTGAAAACCGACTTTTGTTAAGATTTGGTGGGAACACAAGTTTCCCGCGAAATATTGAATGTATTACGTTTCGCGCGGGAATTTCCGTAGATACGAAGTATAAACAAAGTATAATTGGTAAGTACGCACTTTCT
The DNA here is from genome assembly GCA_947579605.1 of Athripsodes cinereus. Lineage (NCBI taxonomy): Eukaryota > Metazoa > Arthropoda > Insecta > Trichoptera > Leptoceridae > Athripsodes > Athripsodes cinereus. Next base: position 15,168,442 of record OX388325.1, on the reverse strand, counting down.
CAAACTGTGCGCGAGTAAATAATCGTAAGAAATTTTATTTATTTATTAAATAGATCTCGTGATCAGAATTTTGTTTTGTTAACGATTGATTACTCATTGTGTAATCAGATTTAATCCGAATTGGGTGGTGGCGATAAACTTCTTTTATCTACCAGAGCACCGAGTCCCTCCCTAGTGTCGAAAGACACGTTTAAGAAACTAGTTTGTAAGAATAGAAAAAGCATAGGAGAGTGTGAAAATAATTTTAGTTATTTATAAAACATAAAATAAAACATTGAAGCGTCGGAAGATAGTAACATTGTCAGCACAACCAAATATCTCTTGAACCTTTGTCATTCAAAGATGAATTTTCGTGTGTAACTTAAAAGTTTTGAGCATCTAAAGTTTTAGAACCTTTGTCATACTTTCTTTATAATAATGTCTCGATTTGAACCATTGTTATTTTTGGGTCCAATTCCCAATGTAGACAAAGCTAACGGTGCTACACTAAAGAAAGCTTTATCTGAAAGAGGAGTTATACCGAAACGTTCAATTCCTAGTTTGAGAAGGCAAGCGTTAGAATATAATAAACAAAATCTGGAAGTAGAATTCGAACAAGTTGCTCCACAATCGCGTATGAATGCTCAAATATCTCTTGATATGGAACCACCTTGTACATCCGTGTCTAGCAATGTGAACGTTGTTGCTGTAGAAGAGTCGGCATCTATCGAGAAATCCTTCGATAATGCTTTAAGTCTTAGTAAAACCTCACAGCTTTTGAATGTAAATTTTGGATCTTGGCCAGTAAAACCTTTTGATGGTCTCGGTGATGTAAGAAACTTTTTTACGCGGTTGGAAGAAATTGCAAGGGCTAGGAGGTTCCCAAATAAACAATTGGTATACGTTTTGCCTGAATTTCTGAAGGATCGAGCGCTTACACACTTTCGAATAATTTTTAAAGAGGAAATGACTTGGGAAGCTATCAAGGCACTCTTTTACCACCGTTTTGAAGCCCCTGGATTTATGATAGATAGAAAATTACGTATTTGGTCGTCGATACAAAACAATTACGAAACGTCAGCAGATTATATTGCCCGAATAATAGAAATGAATAGCTCCCTTGATGAGAAACTGACTGAGAATGAATTGTTGGAAGTCTTCAAACGCGGGTTGCATCAGAGATATGTCTCTCTTTTGGCTAGTTCTCACATTTCGTCAGTAAGTGAACTGGAAAGAATGGTCTCCAACTTCGATCGTCTGACCAAGGGCCATACTTCTTCTTCTTCTTCTAGACCTACTGCCATGAGAGTTAATGCAGTAGAGAATCGTCCCAAACCAGTCATACGATGCTTTTCTTGCGGACATGTTGGACACATTTCTAAGGAATGTAAAAACAGAGTTAGACATTTTACACCCCGTCGTTCGCCCAGGAATAGATATAACAATGCCATGCGTGAACAAAAACCTGCATCGCTGATGCCGGATACTTCTAGACCACCCCCGTCGTTTTCAAAAAACTAATTTCTCCCTCGTTAAGACATCCTTCCGATACGATAGCTCGTTCTTCATCTTCAGATGTAATATCGTCAGACGGAAACTCACGGTATAATTACCGAGGGGTAACCAGAAATTTATGCACAACTCGTGTTGTTAGAAAAGAAAATGATGGCCGACCTTACGTTAATATTAAAATTCATTCTGTAATCTGTCTCTCACTATTGGATAGTGGGGCGGTGATATCAATTCTAGGAAAGAATTCTCATGTCCAATTTTTGAACTTAGGATATCCTCTTGTACCTTGTGAAACTCGTGTACTCACTGCGGATGGAAATGGTCAATCTGTTTTAGGAACCTTAACGTTACCTGTACAGTATCAGGGTATTGAAAAATGTATCACGTTTTTAGTTGTTCCATCTATAACGTCATCTTACTTGTTAGGAATTGACTTTTGGAAAGGATTTAATATCTGTCCTGAACTTTTTCCTGTGTCTGTTTGTACAATACCTCCTGTATTACATTTAAATGCTGTAACCCAAATAAATGAACGTATTTTTTCTGCTGGTCTCACTCCTGAACCGCCTGTTGTAACCAAAGGATTGATTGGTCCGACCAATTTAACCTCGGAACAAGTTGTTATTATCGATGATATCAAGCGATCCTATGAAGATGTTTCATATGAAAAGAAAGGATTGGGCCGCTTGAAAGGAATTTTTCATAAGATTGAAACCATTGGAGATCCTGTTAGGCAGAGACATTATCCTATTCCTCATGCAAAGAAAGAAATCATGAACAAGGAAATTGATAAAATGTTACAATTAGGAGTCATAGAACCTGCTTCTTCTTCTTGGCAGTCGCCTGCGTTGATAGTCAATAAAAAGAATGGAGAACCTCGCTTCTGTTTGGACAGTCGTGGCCTGAACAAAGTAACTAAACCAAACTCGTATTGTCTACCTTGGATTGATCGTATCTTGGACAGTTTGCGTGATGCCAAGTTTTTGACTGCTCTGGACCTGTCCAAGGCTTTCTGGCAACTTCCATTATCGCCTGAATCTAAGGAGAAAACCGCCTTCTTCATTGATGGACGTGGATCTTACCAATTCTCTGTGTGCCCGTTTGGTCTACGTAATATTCCTAGTCACATGCAAATGATTGCTGACAAACTGTTCAGTCACCGCTTTCCCGGTCGTGTACATTGTTATCTTGACGATATCCTGATTGTAAGTGAAACCTTTGAACAACACTGTAATGACCTAAGACTTGTACAATCTATCTTGAAGGAAAATGGTCTCACTATCAATATGACTAAGTCTGAATTTTGTAAATCATCTCTGCGTTACTTGGGTTATATTGTAGATGGCGAAGGGTTAAGAACTGATGAACTCAAAATAGAAGCCATGAAAAAATTTCCCACCCCTACTACACCGAAACAGGTAAAATCTTTCTTGGGTATGTGTTCTTATTATCGAAAATTCATACAAAACTTCGCACATATAGCAGCCCCTTTGAGTGCCCTAACGTCTAAAAAAAACAAAAAGTTTGTATGGAACGAAGAAGCTGAAAATGCGTTCCACAGTTTAAAATTGGCTTTACAATCTGCACCTGTTTTAGTTCAACCTGATTATGCGAAAGAATTTTATTTACATACTGACTGTTCGGATCTTGCTATGTCAGGAATTTTGATGCAAAAACTGGAAGATGGTGAACATCCGATTGCATACTTTTCACGTAAGCTCACCGGTCCTGAAAGAAATTACTCCATTTGTGAAAAGGAACTGTTGGCAGCCCTGTGTTCTATAACTCACTTCCGTAATTATTTAGATGGTGTACGTTTTCACTTGATCACTGATAACTCTTCTTTGCAGTGGTTGCACAAATTACAGAATCCTACTGGAAGATTAGCTCGCTGGTCGACTCGTTTGAGTGCTTTTGATTTTGATGTAACTCATCGACCAGGTAAATTAAATGTTGTACCTGACTGCCTTAGTCGTGTGGAAATTGGAACTTTGACGTTGCCTACAGAAATCACTGATACCTGTGATGCAGTGTATAACAAGCTTAAGAAAGGTTGTGAAAATTACCCACAAGCCTACCCGAATTATCAGATTATGGAAGGAAAATTGTATAGATACACCAAATCGTCTAACACTTTATTGTCTCCTCATGAATGGAAATTAGTATTGCCAAAACTCGATGCCTTAAGAGTGATTCAAGAATATCATTGTAGTGGCGATTCTTGTCATGAAGGTACTTATAAAACGTACAAACATTTACGAAGATATTTCTATTGGCCGAACATGCATCTTTCAGTCGCTAGATTTGTAAACAACTGTGAAGTCTGTAAAACTCATAAAATTGCTACTTCTGGACCACGTGGTATTATGGAAAAACCTAAATTGGTGTCCATGCCTTTACAGACTCTATCAATTGATATAATTGGTCCTTTTGTCAAAAGTGTTGAAGGATACGTTTATATATTATCTGTGGTATGCGTTTTTACTAAGTTTGTTTGGATTTTTCCATTGCGAAAATGTACCTCTGCCATAATTCAGAAATGCCTAGAGGAAAGAATTTTCTTACCATACTCTGTACCGAAATGTATTTTATTGGATAATGCCACCTATTTTTGTTCCCGTTCATTCAAATCATTTTTAGAATCGTATGGGATAGAAAAGATTTTGTATTCAGCATATTATGCTCCACAATCTAATACAGTTGAAAGGTACAATCAAACCATTGGTACCGCTCTTTCGATTTTGGTTGATAATAATCATAGAATTTGGAGTAAGAAATTACCCATAGTACAAGCCAGTTTGAATAATAATGTATCTTTTGCGACGGGATATTCACCCCATTTTCTTATGCATGGATTTGAAAGCGTGCAACATGCTTCATTTTTCAAAAGTTTGAGTTCTAATGTAGATGAAAATCCTTCGGATGAACTGAAGAACTCTTACAAACAAAAATTGGATGTATTGTACGATGTATATAATGAGGTTACTGACATGCTGACTGAATCATATAAAAAATCTGCCTCTCGTTACAATCTTCGTCGAAAACGAGTAGATTATCGTCCTGGTGATGTAGTCTATCGTAGAAATTTTGTAAAATCCAATGCAGCTGCGGAATTCATGTCTAAATTGGCCCCTCGTTTTGTGAAAAATCGTATTAGGTCAAAGTTGTCAGATAACGTGTATCTTTTAGAGTCAATGGATGGTGTTTATAGTGGAAAGTTTCACGTGAAGGATATTCTGAAAGATGAAAAGTATTGAATATCCCTGTTATGTATTGTGACTTATGCCAATTTTAGTATAAATAAAATATTATATGTAGCGAATTGTGTTGTATCGTCTTGTTGAGGAATGGAATGTAAAGTACAATAGAGTAGACATAGGTACAAGCGCCAACGACACTGGTCCATGGATTATATAATGATGACAATTATCGATTAAATATAAATTCCTCGAACCCTTCATTTTCTATCCTGTCTTTCGATATTGGTGACAATTGTAGGTAGTATGATGTATGCATGTGAGTGTGACTGTGTGAGCCCTGAATGAGGAATTATAGATGATGTATGTAGTATGATGAATGAAAAATATCGAATACCCCAGACAGAGATTCTCTTTAATAATAACCCCCACAAATGTTGTAGTCTTCTGTCGTCATTGTGTATACTTTGTGTCCACATCGATATCGTTTTGTAAGTGGAGCACTTGTAAAATTTTAATACTCATATTGTATATATATGGAATGTCGTATGATGTATAGCAGTAGACGTCCTGGCTGTACATTATATGAGACAAGCGTATGTGTAAATTGTATTGTTCGCAATTATATTACTACTTACTACTACTTTACCATCACGGCATATCCCACAAGTGGGGTAGCCAGCAGACCAGCTGCATATAAAACATGCAAGCTGTCTTCTCCGTGCCAACATAAAATCAAGACATTCAGGATGGGTGGCAAACCTCATCGCCGAATTTAAGATGTAAAATGTCTTATTTTTTCGAAAGAACGTAAGAATGTAGAACTACGTAATTAGGTAAATTGAAACAAGAGTTTCTTACACATACATACATACATACTTACCATCACGCCGCTTCCCTTGCGGGGTAGGCAGAAAGGATCGAGCGCCACTTCCTTCTATCCTTGCATACATCTTTCGCTTCCGTTACTGTCATACAATTCCTCATGCATGCTGCTCTCCTGTTCAATGTGCTCAATGTTCTACTGTTGAAGAGTTTCATTCTACTATAAATTATAAATCGTGAGAGAGGTGTCTTTACATAATATTATTATCAATGATAAGTGGAAAGACGTCTCTCCCACGATCTATAGTAGAAAGTTAGAAAGAAACACTTGTCTCAATTTGCCTACGTTTTTGTTCATGTGTATATGAAATTTAATTGCTCAACAATAACGCTTTTGCCTTTGAATAACAAGGTGTCTGGTTCGTTTCTCATCTAGAGCAAAACGAAAAGAAAAATACCTTTTTCAAAGTGTCCTGGGTCTGGGTGTTACACAATATGTTACACGTGTTTAGTTCGTTGTATAAAAGATTCATAATAATATTTAAGTTTGGACAATCTCGAAGTGTTGGAATTGTCCACATATAATAATTATTATGTTAAACTTAATAATAATAATATGATAAAATGCGACATATCGTAGACAAAAGGATAAGACCAATAACATAATGATGTCATTAATGACAACTATACTATTAAAGGACCAACCCTCGAGGCGAGCCTATAGACTGATTACATAATATTATTACATATCATCATTATGTACAAACATTTGATTAAATGATCAAGCAAATTATGTAATGATTCACTCTCAAAATATGCATGTACATTTATATTGTAAAATTAAATTGAAATTTTTATGTGTTATAGAGTCCTACGAGGAATGCCTCTGTGGTTGTAATTGAAAAGAAAAATACTGACCTAATCCGTATGTACGAGCGCGAATTAGAGTCTAAACGTATATTGATCAAAGCCGTGAGAATATTATGTGACCATATGTATATGAAAATCGTTATATGTAAATATTTATTTTGTTCTTATAATGTCTTGCTATATGATTCGTCTATAGTACATGACGTATGTTATATTTAATTGTGAGTGTCTTTCATATCGGATGGGTAAACACGTATAAAATGAGACATCTCTAACTTGTATGTATATTAAATTCTTCGTAATATTAATGTTGTGGAAAGCCGCGAACTACTAATGCCGGGACACTTGTGTCGGTACATTGTGCGTTGCGTGGTGGTTATAGACCAACTACTCTTGTCGTTGGATATTTCTACTTTAATTAAACTATCCGATTTTATTATAATTATTAGTATGTATATATTCCATTAGCTACGGAGCCTCATACACATATATTGTAAATTTTATTGATATATTGTACATGTTATTAATATAAGGTAATTGTTATATAAATGTTATAAAGAATGTTGAATGTTGTAATTGTTGTATTATTTAATTATGTTTGCTTAGGAGCCCTGTCTTATAAATAATATAGAGTTACTTGAGTGAAGTGAAATTTAACTGGAGGAAATATCAGTGCGCCAAAATTCCTTCAGCATGGCCTGTAATCGCGTGTGTTTAAAATAAATAAATGTTGGGCTATAGGATTGTTGCTTATTTATAAGAAAATTTAATTGTTGTTTGATATGTATGTAGTATTCATAGTGTTGTCCCTTTCTATATGTAATAATATGTCGCGTCACTTACGGATGAGAGGGGCGTGTCTTTGACAGGACGGGCAGAGCAAGGAGGACGTACTATCTCTTGTATATAACCAGTGGTTCTCAATTATTGACTTGTCCAGTGGTTCTCAACATTTTTCTTTTACTTTAACTTTACGTCTCTTTGAAAATTTGTCGTTTCACTTCAAATTTTCAAAAAGGGGGCGCAGACGGAGAATGCTACGCATTAAAATATTCAACGCGTAATACGTTCATATCCACTGCTATACCAATAATTCGTAGTTGTCCTTTGTCGTCACTCAATAATAATAATAACAATAATATTGTTTTCTCTCCACATCTTGTCGGTTATTATCGGACACCTTCGACTTAGCATTCGATCACGTGGTTTCTCCCAACGGACTTCTTGTAACGGCTCCCGATGATTGGCATGACGCGGCAGTTAGATACCAACCTCGGAACAATCAACACGCGCGAGTTCCCACGCTGCCCTCGCGGCGGACAGTCCCCGTAGTAATTACGACAAGTTATTAGTAGTGATAGATAATTTGTATCACTCTCCATGACAGTGTAATGATCAATCTTATTGTCATGCTGTGTTCATAAAATAATTCTTATTGTGTGCCGTGTAATAATGTAACTTGAAACAACCTGTGTCAATTGTTATGCGCGTGAACGATTTTACCGCCAATCTCAGGGTATCATAATAATAGAGATTTATAATCAATAGTAATCAATAAACCAAATAATGTTTTGAACAGGCTCGAGTTTCCTTTGAGTTATATAGAGTACGTTGTCGAAGTGATATTAAGATAACATTTGGAGTTTTTTTGAGTGATGTAGCATTTGTGTGCTTTTGGGCGTGGTTGTTGCAGTTGCCGCCATTTTTCATATCCGTGTGAAATAAGATAATCCCTTGTTTCTGAACAACTTTTCATTGTTAGGATTCATAAAAGAATCACTTAAACAATTCTTTATACTTGCTCAGTGATATAAATTTAACTAAAACAAGAATGGGTTCCGAAGGAACGAATACATCTTCAACGCGAGAGTCTGTATATTGCGCATCAGTAGTTTATCAATGAACACTCATTCTTATGAGAACGAGATGATCCTCTCTTAACTTTTCTGGTTACGACCCTTGTTATGAGAGTGATTATATGACCACCCGTATATGCTTGGACAGACTATAGAAATAGTGACGCCTTATTCCTTTGGCACTGAGAATAGTGTTGAAACGTAAATTATTTCTCTTATCACTTGTGAAGTGGCGATCTCTTCGTCCTGAGGACAGGATCTATCTGATTCTGACATCACCACATTCCTGTACGCCTTTGAGTATAACCAGCGACCGCCATAGAAGCATCAGAGTATGTCTCTTCCACGATTCTGCCTTCTGCCGTCTATGTGTGCAAAATACGTCATCTATAACATACTCGTCTTTGTGTTATTCAACTCCTGCTCGCCGTCTATCTGTAAGTGACTATATTACTCCTGTATATGGTATATAATGATGATTTTTTCATAACTAAGTTCATATTATCATTGAACTATCTATATATTGATTTCCTTTGTGTAATAATATAAGATTTTGAGTATGAATGAAGAGTGAAAGATTCCAATTACATTTAATAGACCACACGATAATCCTGGTATTGATTTATATTTGTAATACCAAGGTTGGTGTATTTAATAATTACCATTGTGTGTTTTACTGTCTCTATCCAAATATGGCAATACTTTCATAATTTTGCGTATTGTATGGAATAGTATTCCCTACAGATTTACTTTGAAAGTAACTGTCTTGTTATGTAATGTATATGTTTACACAATAAATGTAAATCACTTACCATCCGATATCTTTCTATTGAAATTCATTTTGTATACCCACCAGTAGATTCAATATTCTTAATAGTACTAAAGTACATCTCTCCGCCTCCTTGTATATAATCTTCCAATAACCTAGTTTATACTCGGAGTAGTTATGTAACAAAGGTTCGAATCCTGGACCAACCCTTGGGAGGAAGACCATATTAACTCACTATGAAGGCAACCAAGAGCTAAATTAAAGGCTCCATTGATAGAAATGGAACAGCCTCTTTCTTTGAAGGGTATGAAGTACTTTTGATAATCTTAGTTTCACATGATATATATATAATTTTGTTGTTTACATGGATATGTCTATAAATTGACTTTGATACATAATATGAAGATTCTATTCAATAAGTTATAAATGGTATACTGAAGGAGTAAGGTGTTCCTGGTAACCTGACTGCTTGTGGACTTAAGGGTAAGCATGACACAGAGGCCTCTCTCGCCCAGAGCCAAGTAAAAAAGGGCCCTATACACTTGTAAAGAAACCCCTAGACATAAACAACGAGTATAGACCTTTTACTTCTTAATATCTCTAGACTACTTAACGAGCATATAGATCTATATTTATAACAGTATTACTCTACAGAATATGTATTTTGCTTCTTATAGTTCAGTTTGAAACTTTGTTCATTGTTCTAATTTTGCTTTTGTAATAAATTGTGTGTTCGACCGTTGGACGAAGCATAATTTACTTGTTATGTGAGAGCGTGGTTAATGGAAACCACACACGTAGCAATTTGGATGCTCGTCTCCCACGTAGCAATTTGCTTTTCAATTATACAAACCTTCCTCATCATATTTTATATTTCAGTGTGTTTGGGTACAAAATGTCAGATGAAAAAACCAATACAGTGGAACCTCTCATAACGAGTATTCGCATAACGAGCAAAAAAAAAAGTGAAAAAGTTGCTCCCATAAAAATGGATAATTATTTGTCATAAATTCATATTTTTATTTAGGTACGTTTTTTTTCCTAATCTAAATTGTATTTTAGTTGTAACACTCTTTTATAAGTAATTTTATTTGAATAAACTTTAATAAAAAAGTTCTCCAAGAATACTTATTCTTTCGGCATGGAACGCATTATTGTATTTTACATTGATTTCTATAGAAAAAAATGTTTCGCATAACGAGTAAGAGTCTGGAACGAATTAAACTCGTTATGAGAGGTTCCACTGTAAGATAATTTTGACAGCCGCTTGTTTGTTTTGAATTTGTCTGTTTACCAGCGTCGTGTAACATGGCAACCAACATAATAGAGCGAATTTTCGAGTTGCCATATGAAATCTTTTATATAAAGTACAGATGTCTATGGTACGGATTAAATATTTTTATTAATAAAGAAAATTTGATCGGTGGTTCAAACGCTTATAGGCGGATCACGAAATCAGTGGTTCAACCATGGTTTGGCGGATTTTTATTAATAAGACTGACAGAGCCTAATTCCTGATTTAATTATCTGGATAGGTGAAATATATTCCCATTTGAAATGTCTGGTTAATGCTGTCAGGATGCAAACATCTGACATATGAAAATAAGTTAAATGTCAAAAAAGATTCAAATTCCCCGCCATAAGCAAAAACCACAAATAATAATTAGCTTCAATGTTGTCAATACTGTGGGCAAGTAAGGAACACCAACCAAAAAAATGCTAAATTGAACGGTAAAATATGTGCCCCTTCCTCTTTCCGTTTTGCAATGGCGTGCGAATAGGACACGTCGATTTACGCTCCTCAAGTTTCATTAGTATATAAATACCAAAAATTGTATAAAGTGCCTGGAAAAGACACGATGAGTGTCTGATCAAGTGCCGAAAGCAGGGATGGTGACCGAGAGCTGATAGAACCGTATCTGTAGTGCCCGCAACAAAGACACGAGGCGTCCCCGGCGTGTCGGCCAAAAAAAACGACGCAATGATTCAGTAATACCGTAACATCTTGTGCAACGGACTTTTGGGTAAACTATAATTGTTTTACATTAAACCCCAGTCCTCCTGATTTTGAGGCTACGGAAGTGCCTTGAGGTAACCGCCTTCCTGGGCCAGCTGCAACCTAACCTTAAATTGACAAGAGCGTGCATAGAGCGCCTAGCCATTTGGGAGAACCCTTTACCCGGCCTTCGCCTGGAGCCCCGGAACTTCATCATTATGTAACCTAACTTCTCCCACTTTTATTTGTAGACATATACAGTGGTGCTTTCTCTCAACGCCTAGTTTAACCTATTCATCGTTGTTACAGTAGAACATTTTAGATAGTACTTGTATCTGTTTGAGTTTTATGTAAACAATAACCATTTTTACAATAGACTGGATTATAACTGAAAATATTCTGTTCTTTATTTGTCCTCTCCCGAACTATTCACAGTGCCCACATCACACAACACCACGGGGATTTACGAATAACCACAGCCCTGAGAAAGAGTCTTCATAGCCACACCCTGAGAGTTCATTGGGTTTTTAAATGTTACCTTGACACTTGCGCCCAAGTGTGTTGCGTGTTTGTGTTGTGCAGTGTGGATTGTTGAAGAGGTTTTATTATTGATGTAAATCTGTTTGTTTCAAAGGTTGTTTACGTGCAAACGAAGTACGTAACATTAACCGTCAAATCATAAGGCCAACATCACACGATAGTTAGTAAAGCCGACATCACACGGTTTTCGCAACTTGTGCGGAAATTTTTGAAATTTCTTTTCGAATCAATCCTTTTAAATTCTTTTCACAAATTGTTTCTTAAATTGGAAAAGTAATGAAAATTTAAATTCGCTCAGTGGAAAAACTTCATTTGCGCACAAATAAAAATGTAAATTTTTTAAATATTCTGTTCTAACTTTTAAAACTTTTGGAGATATTGCATCACCTTTAGAAAATCTTGAGAATTCAGAAACACAAAATTGAAAGTTTTCTCATTTCGGATTTTTTCGAAATTTGTCACTTCGTTTTTCAAAGTTTTTCGGAAAATTTCCGCTGTTGCGTTTTCCTTTTCCGAAAGCTTTTCTTTCATCAGCAATTGACAAGAATTATTTCTGAAAATTCTTGCCGTCGAGTGTTTCGAATTTTTTCGAAATTTGTCACTTCGTTTTTCAAAGTTTTTCGGAAAATTTCCGCTGTTGCGTTTTCCTTTTCCGAAAGCTTTTCTTCCATCAGCAATTGACAAGAATTATTTCTGAAAATTCTTGCCGTCGAGTGTTTCGAATTTTTTCGAAATTTGTCACTTCATTTTTTCAAAGTTTTTCGGAAAATTTCCGCTGTTGCGTTTTCTTTTTCCGAAAGCTTTTCTTTCATCAACAATGGACAGGAATTATTTCTGAAAATTCTTGCCGTCGAGTGTTTCGAGTTTTTTCGAAATTGTCACTTCATTTTTCAAAGTTTTTCGGAAAATTCCGCTTTTGCGTTTTCTTTTCCGAAAGCTTTCCTTTCATCAAAAATATTTTTCCCTTTTCACAATTCCGCAAAATGGAAGGAGTACCGATACAGGATATTAATGCCTCCAAAGCTACGACTCTCAGCCGAGAGTTGGCGCTTCGGGGGATCGCACCGAAACGCGCCCTGCAAACCCTGCGTAAACAGGCCGCGGCCTTCAATGAGGAGTTGCTCATGCGCCTTACCACTTTGCCTACCCTGTCAGGAAGTACTAACACCGCACGAGAAGATATTCAGATTAGAAGAAAATTGTATTCGGCACAACAAGGTCTCTCATCGGTAACAGAGTTTGTAAACAGCGTCAAAAGTACAAACAATTCCTTATCGGTCCCTTTGGAAACGGCAGACGTCATCGAGATTATAAAATTAGGCTTACGCGCGGAATTGAGGGAGGAACTTGAAAAACATGATATTACGGACTTGGAATCATTTCAAAGACTAGATGATGTGGAAAATCTTTTAAGTACATCCGTCAGTCCACTAAGACGAGCATCGTCGCGCGTTATGCAACCAATTTCTGCCACCGCCATACCGGTAACTTCGTGTGAAGTTAGCAATCGAAAGTCTCTAACTCCGACTTACAGACAGCACACCATTATCATCTCCCCATCGTCGGTCAAACAACCTTCCATAAGGTACATCGTCAAGGAACCTCGTATCCAAGGATTACAATCATGGAAATTGAAATATAAGAGCAGTGATGATATCAGGAATTTCGTCACTAGGGTGGAGGAATTATCAGAGGCCCGTGGTGTGTCACAAAACGATTTAATCCGCTGTTTCATCGACCTTTTGGATGATACTTGTTATGACTGGTACCGGAAGGAAAAAGCAAAGTTTACATCTTGGAATATTTTAAAGGAAGCTTTGATAGCCGAATTTGCCGACCCGTTGGCACAATTAAGCCAAAAGAGACAACTGCTATGTATTGCTCAAGGGAAAAATGAATTACCAACCGCATACGTGCGCAGGGGAAGAGACCTTAATACCCAATTGGACACCCCACTTACCGAGTCCGAATTGATTTCCTGTATTTGTCACGGTTTTAACCACAGAGCAACGGAGACCATATCGTGTGCATCGTCCACCACCATTAACGAACTGCTGGATAAAGCCAGATACATGGAACGACGCCTCCAGGTGGAGCAGAGATCATTCATACATCCGACCCCTAATATAACGAGCACTAGGATAAGTGAAGTTTCTAGAGTGGTACAGAACTCGCCGAAACCACGAACCACCGCTGTTAACTTAACATGTTTTGAATGTCACCAACCAGGACATATCGCCAGGAATTGTAAAAACAAGACTGTACGCACACTCCGGCGAAGCCCGCGGTTTCAGAAGTCAAAGGAAGAGCACTCTCGTACCTTACCGGACACCTCAAAACCCCCGCCAACGAGCCTCTTTTCAAAAAACTAGCTATTAGTCATTCTACATCAATGGACGCACCCCCTGAGGAACAAAGGAAAAGGGAGTGGAAAGAATGGCTGCGACACGTCCATTGTTTTTTGTCAACTGTGTTCTTCGCTGAAGCTTCTTGTCAACAGGCCGAGGATGGTCGCCCTTATGCTACACTTCAAATTTGTTCTCAAAAATTTGTTGCACTTCTGGACACCGGAGCAGCAGTTTCAATCATGGGAGGACAATGGTATAAAACTTTTGTTGATTCTGGATTTACCCTCACAAACTCCAGTTTTTTAGTGACAACCTTGGATAACAATTGTCATCCTCCTTTAGGACAACTTCGACTACCTGTTGCTTACAATAATATGACTAGATACATAGACTTCCTCGTGGTTCCTTCATTCAAACCAGGTCTAGTACTAGGAGTAGATTTCTGGAAAACTTTTCGCGTGGCTCCAGACATTATTGGTATAGCATCTGCTTCCACAGTGCCAGAGAATCAACTCATAACCGACTCCAGTACACATCTGCTTGACGATTCCCAGACTTTTATACTGGAAGAAACAAAATCTCTTTTTCATTCAATTTCCTACGAACAATGTGGATTAGGACTCACACATTTAGTTCAGCATCACATCGACACCGAAGGTCCTCCGATCAAGCAACGCTATTACCCTCTTTCTCCGGCTCGCCAAAAACAATTTGAGGAAGAATTGAACCGTATGTTGAGGATGGGAGTAGTGAGTCCCGTGCAGTCTGGATGGAGTAACCCTGTAGTATTAGTGCAGAAAAAAGATGGTACAGTCCGTCTGTGTTTGGACTCCAGGAAGCTTAACAAAGTCACCAAACCGGATGCCTATCCTTTACCCTTTGTACACAGGATCCTGGATCGTCTGCGGAACGCTAAATTTCTTTCTTCTGTAGACCTTTCAAAGGCATTTTGGCAAATTTCGTTAACGTCAGATAGCGTTGAGAAGACGGCTTTCGTCTGCCCAGGAAGAGGAATGTTTGCCTTTAATCGTCTTCCTTTTGGGATACGTAATGCCCCTGGAGAACTCCAACGTCTGGTAGACAAGATCTTTGGACCAGAACTGGAAGAGCATGTCTTTTGTTACTTGGACGACCTCATTATCATCTCTGAAGACTTCGACCAACATATTCAACTGCTCAGAACTGTCTACAATCGTCTAAAAGCTGCAGGCCTTACCGTCAATTTGGGTAAATGCGAATTTCTCAAACCAGAATTGAAATATCTTGGATTCATAGTCAACAAAGAAGGATTACAAACAGACCCTTCTAAACTAAGTGCCATCCGGAACTTTCCAAGACCAAAGAACGTCAAACAAGTCAAGTCATTCATTGGACTCTGTGGATATTACCGTCGCTTTATTGATTCATTTTCTACCATTTCGTCACCACTTACCAAACTGACAGGAGGCAAGAAAGAAAAGTCGAACTTCGTATGGTCTGCCGAGGCAGATAGAGCCTTCGAAACTTTGAAAGAAGCTATGCTTAATGCCCCCGTATTGAGATGTCCTGATTTCCAGAAAGAATTTACCATACACTGCGATGCAAGTAACGTAGCCATAGGTGGAGTACTCACACAGGTATTTGAAGATGGAGAACACCCAATAGCTTTTTATTCACGAACACTGACCAAGCATGAGAGGAATTACAGTGTAACCGAAAGGGAACTTTTGGCTGTCCTGGATTCCGTCCACAACTATCGAGCCTACGTGGAGGGAGCTCATTTTACCATAATTACAGACCATAGCAGTCTCCAATGGATGCACTCTCTTGAAAACCCTTCGGGAAGACTCGCCCGTTGGGCAACCAGACTTTCTCAGTATGATTTTAATGTAGTTCATCGTAAAGGTTCTCAACATGTTGTCCCAGATGCTTTGTCTAGAATTGAAGTAAATGTTATTTCCACCCTTGCCTCTGTACCCGACACGCAGGATAAATGGTACAAGCGAATTTTTTCAGGATGGATTAAAAACCCACAACGTTTTCCCAATTACCTTATTCAGAATGATTGTTTGCTGCGTCACGACAAAGACCAAGATAATCAAAGTCCTCATTGTACGTGGAAGTTGGTAATCCCACAGGAAAATCGCCAGCAAGTGATAAGCAACTATCATTCTGGTTCCAACTCTTGTCATCCAGGAACTTTCAAAACGTATAAATTTCTTTCAGCCCGATATTACTGGCCCGGATTGTACAAGGATGTGAAGCATTTTGTTTCTGGTTGTACTATATGTAAAGCGTACAAACTTTCTACAGCTCCTTCTCTTGGACACATGACCAAGCCCAAGAATGTCTCTAAACCTCTACAATCATTGAGCATCGATCTTATAGGTCCTTATCCGAAAAGCTATAAAGGATTTATTTATATCCTCAGCGTGGTTGATGTATTCACTAAATTCTGTTGGACTTTTCCTCTACAACGAGCTACGTCATCAAGCATCATAAAGTTATTGGAAACTAATATTTTTATCCCACTAGGAATTCCTCGAACTGTCATAATGGACAATGGCAAACAGTTCATATCTAAGGAATTTAGAGCTTTCTTGGCAAAGCACAATGTCACCGACTGTTTCTACAATACTGTTTACACCCCCATGAATAACGTAGTAGAACGTTATAACCAAACCATCAACACCTCCATCGCAATTCTCGTTCAGAACGATCACAGAGCGTGGTGTAAATTTTTGCCTCAGGTACAAGCCAGTATAAACAACACTGTGAACGTTTCTACAGGATACACCCCATTCTTTCTGTTGCATGGATTCGAGCAAACTGTAGTAGGAACAGAGTACCTCTCTCAGCCGGATGTTAACTCCCAGGTAAATACCCACCAGCTACATGTGGAACGTCTACAGGAATTGTCTTCTGTGTATGAAGCTGTATCAGGAGCCCTTCTGAAAGCATTTCAGAAGAATGCAAAAAAATTCAATGCTACCCGGAAAAATGTAGAATATAACACAGGGGATATTGTCTGGCGGAAAAATCACATACTATCTGATGCAGGAAATTATTTCTCCGCAAAATTGGCCCCAAGATTCATCCAAAGCAAGATAGTCAATAAAATTTCAGGAACAGTTTACGTACTCGCCAATATGAATGGAAAACCAGCGGGTAAATGGCATATCAAGGATTTAGTTAAATCAAACTAATCATCCCTCCTAAATTTTCTCTATTGCATAAAAAAATTTTTTTCAATCCCTGACTTGCGGCTGTAACGGTTGTCTTAAGTGAAATTGACTTAAGTGATTGTTGCAGCATCGTAATTGTCATTTTATGAACATTTCCAAAATGAAATTGATCCCTTCACGAAGAAATGTTACATGAAGAGACTACAGGTGCTTGATCAAATTTTAATGTGTCTGTTATTTATATTTATTTTAAATTGAAACTTAGAGTCTAGCCAGACGAAAAGCAAATGGCTGACTAGGAGAAGTAGAAGATACAAACAAGTTACTTGTTTGGAGAAAAATTGAATTTTGTGAATTTTCACACGGTCGGGGTGGAGGCGATAGCCTTACGCTATCTACCTGAGAGCCCATATATTTTTTTTGTTTTTTTTACAAGAATGTTGCATTCTCTTAACATTGGGTTTCTTGCATACCCGGAGACAAAAAGCAAGTGGCGCTCAAATAGGTTTTTCCCAGAGTTGTCTGTCTAATTATTAAATATTTAAATGTCTTTGTAATTGTGTAAGAATTTAGTGTTGAATCATTAAAAGTACTCCGTACTATTGATCAACACGGTGGCTGCTAAACAACCACAGAAATTGTATATGTATTTGTATTTGTAATTGTGTAAGAATTTAGTGTTGAATCATTAAAAGTACTCCTGTACCAATGATCAACACGGTGGCTGCTAAACAACCACAGAAATTGTATATGTATTTGTATTTGTAATTGTGTAAGAATTTAGTGTTGAATCATTAAAAGTACTCCGTACTATTGATCAACACGGTGGCTGCTAAACAACCACAGAAATTGTATATGTATTTGTATTTGTAATTGTGTAAGAATTTAGTGTTGAATTATTGAAAGTACTCCTGTACCAATGATCAACACGGTGGCTGCTAAACAACCACAAAATTTGTATAGGTAAAATTGTGTAAATTTAGTGTTGAATCATTAAAAGTACTCCGTACTAGTGATCAACACGGTGGATGGTCAACAACCACAATATAATTGTATATGTAATTGTATTTGTAAAATTGTGTAAATTTAGTGTTGAATCATTAAAAGTACTCCGTACTAGTGATCAACACGGTGATTGACAAACAATCACAAAGAAATTGAATTTGTATTTGTAAAATTGTGTAAATTTAGTGTTGAATCAATAAAAGTACTCCGTACTATTGATCAACACAGGTGGTTGATAAACAACCACAAGGTAGTTGATTTTCTAACTGTTGTAACTTGTGTAAAAATTTAGTGTTGAATCAATAAAAGTACCTTGTACTATTGATCACCACGGATGGTTGGTAAACAACCATAAGATGTTGGAAAATTCATTGTTTTGCTTATGTAATTTCGTGCTGTGCTTTGGTACGTGGTACCATGAGAAGCCAACACCATTGTTACTTTGTTCAGAATTTTC
Organism: Athripsodes cinereus; assembly: GCA_947579605.1. Classification (NCBI taxonomy): domain Eukaryota; kingdom Metazoa; phylum Arthropoda; class Insecta; order Trichoptera; family Leptoceridae; genus Athripsodes; species Athripsodes cinereus. The sequence continues at coordinate 15,149,924 of OX388325.1, read as the reverse complement.
TTTCTCTTCTGGGAGGGGGAAAGGATTGTCAAAATGATGACAATAATAGAAAAGAAAAATTGAAAAATGTATAATTTTAAGAAAAATTGAAAAATGTATAATTTTAAGAAAAATTGAAAATGTATAATTTTAAGAAAATTTCAAAAATATTGTATAATTTTAAAATAATAGAAATTGAAACTTTGTAAAATTGAAAGAAAATTTAGTTGAGAGAAATCACCCATACAAACCAATAAACCAATAATAATAAAACAGCCGCAAGAAAATAAAAAGAAGATAAATTGAAGAACACAACGAAATTTTTTTTGAAATAAAATAAAAAATAATAACCAACAAGTGAAAAAGTCCTAGATGCTTGCCACATTACTAGGCAGTGAATGGTCAATTTAATAAGGCATAGAGTGATAACAGAAAATGCATCAAATTTTGGTAACATTTCATGTGAAACTTTTTAACAGCTGAAAAATTTGCTCATTGTAACTATGTAACTATTATAATGTATGAACCATTGTTGAACTCTGTAATACTGTATTGATAAGAATTTTATGTCCATAGATTTCCTGTAACCAAATGAGAGAAACCACCCACGCTTAAACTCATTAGGGGTTGAGTTCATTTCTTTTGTCTTTTCCGAGAAGGGGGAATGTGTCAGGATGCAAACATCTGACATATGAAAATAAGTTAAATGTCAAAAAAGATTCAAATTCCCCGCCATAAGCAAAAACCACAAATAATAATTAGCTTCAATGTTGTCAATACTGTGGGCAAGTAAGGAACACCAACCAAAAAAATGCTAAATTGAACGGTAAAATATGTGCCCCTTCCTCTTTCCGTTTTGCAATGGCGTGCGAATAGGACACGTCGATTTACGCTCCTCAAGTTTCATTAGTATATAAATACCAAAAATTGTATAAAGTGCCTGGAAAAGACACGATGAGTGTCTGATCAAGTGCCGAAAGCAGGGATGGTGACCGAGAGCTGATAGAACCGTATCTGTAGTGCCCGCAACAAAGACACGAGGCGTCCCCGGCGTGTCGGCCAAAAAAAACGACGCAATGATTCAGTAATACCGTAACATCTTGTGCAACGGACTTTTGGGTAAACTATAATTGTTTTACATTAAACCCCAGTCCTCCTGATTTTGAGGCTACGGAAGTGCCTTGAGGTAACCGCCTTCCTGGGCCAGCTGCAACCTAACCTTAAATTGACAAGAGCGTGCATAGAGCGCCTAGCCATTTGGGAGAACCCTTTACCCGGCCTTCGCCTGGAGCCCCGGAACTTCATCATTATGTAACCTAACTTCTCCCACTTTTATTTGTAGACATATACAGTGGTGCTTTCTCTCAACGCCTAGTTTAACCTATTCATCGTTGTTACAGTAGAACATTTTAGATAGTACTTGTATCTGTTTGAGTTTTATGTAAACAATAACCATTTTTACAATAGACTGGATTATAACTGAAAATATTCTGTTCTTTATTTGTCCTCTCCCGAACTATTCACAGTGCCCACATCACACAACACCACGGGGATTTACGAATAACCACAGCCCTGAGAAAGAGTCTTCATAGCCACACCCTGAGAGTTCATTGGGTTTTTAAATGTTACCTTGACAATGCGTATATTGCACTAGATATTGAATATTTAGTATCATGTGCGCATTTTCGTGGATTTTTATTTGAGGAAGTGCGATGTCTGGAAATTGAATAAAAATTTCCATTCAAAGTCAATGACGGAATGGGACTTGACCTACTGGACAACATGATGTTTTATGAACATCGGATCGGAAGTCAGGTAAGTAAATTTAAAGTTACTAATGGGGTATCGAAAATTAAAAAAAAACTGTCGAACAAAAAAAAATTGACGCATTGTGTATTTAAAATTACGAACATTTGGGGGTTTGGGGGGGGGGCGGTTTGAAATTTTTTGCTCCGGGCGCAAAAACCCATTTATCCGGCCCTGCGTGATGGGATAGAAGAGAATCGGTACCTACTGGTTGATTATTAATTTTTCAATCTATTGATAATTAATCAATTTAATTTTCAATCTTCAAAATAAAAATTTAATCAATTGAAGCTCATCTCTGATAGCAAGTCCACTGCCTACCCCACTCGTAAGAGATATCCTTATAGATTATTTTTCATGATTTACCTTTTTAGAAAATGCTGCAAAATCCTGCGGGCTCAACAGAATAGTCTTCTTAACATTATTGGAATGTTGCATGAGGCCTGAACTACCATCCAATACAGTTACGGGCTGTTTGTCGTAAGGTTTGGAGTGAACTGCCTTCCTTGCAGTGCGTGGAAGAAGCACCAACGAGGGAGGCGAGGCTGGAGGAGTCATTGGGGCCGTAGCAGGTGCCCCGGACACGACAATGTGATGCCCCATTAGTCCGTTGGTTGTGTAGACGCTGGGTATGCTCGATACCATGTGATTAACACCTGAAAAATATAATTTAGTTTAAATTACATTTAATTTAGTTTAAACTCATACCGTTTGTATATTTATTTCATGAAATAAACATCAGATTGACAAAATGACTCTTACAGAAAACATAAACAAAAATTGGGGAAAATTATTTAATATCTGGCAACACCACAAATATATAGTATAAAAGCATATATTTCAGTTACGTTAACCCTAGAGTGCTCGCGCTATGAGCATTTTGCCGCCCGCAGCAAAAAAATTGTGATATTTTTTACACGATGCATTTGTCAAGGTCAATAATTTTAGTAGCTGCCCCCCCATACTTCACCTCTTTGTTTTAGTAATTTAAAGAAATTTGGTTCACGGGTGACTGTAGGAACCATCGGTTGTTGCTGGTGTGTCGCGTTTGGCGGCAAATTGCTAACTGCGCGACTACTCACGTCAGTATAAATTCGTGTGTCTATTTTTTTAATTCGGTTAATATTATTATTTTTCATTGCCAGTAATGTTGTTTGATTTAAATATCGTAATAATATTGATATTAAGTGTGTTTTGATTAATCATTTAGGTTTTTTTTTGATAAGTTTATTTTAGATCTTTTTAGGTAAGCGACGGGCGGTTAAATAAGTAAGACACACAAATAGTATCGTGATTGGAAGTGGAATCTATTTTGAAGAAGCTGGTGAACAGCTAAGAAACCAAATCACCCGATTTGTGCCATTGGAATATAAAAATATACCTTGAGAGTGTGTATGCGCAGTATGTCCATCCAGGAAAAACAGAAGGACAAAAACAGGGTGCAATAGATGCGCAAAGTTACTGTGCAACGAACATTGTATGTACATATATGTGTCAGGACTGTTTTGCTGAAATACATGTTGAAGATTATGAAAACGTTGAATTTTGTTGTTAAGTTTAATTTTTCTTTTTTTATGTGGGTTAAGATAAAAAATATTGTTAAAATTCAAGAAATTTTACCAAAGCAATTTTTTTTCTAATACTAAATATAAATATTTAATAAATGTTACTTTTTCTGATAGTTTATGTTTTATTCTATCCATTTAAAATCATTGCAAATGTGTTTAACCATTATTTGCAAAAAAAATCATTTTAAGTACGGGCGGCAAAATGCTCCCCACGCGAGCACTCACGTTTCACGGAAAGGCGCGACTACTCTAGGGTTAAAAATACCATATGCAAGCAAACTTGTAAGAAGGACGAAAATGAAATAAATGCTGTGGAGATGCTTTCACTGAGGAGATTGGATGGTAAAATGTTGCGAGATAGAGTGAAGACTGAGGATACCAGAAGAATGAGCGTATGCGAGAAGAGTGTTGTGGATAGAATGCATGTAAATAAGTTACGATGGTTTGGACATTTTGAGTGAATGCAAGATGAAAGAATGACGAAGAGAATGTATTTATTTGAAAGAGGGGGTGTGAGGAAGCGCGGATGTCCAAGAACCACGTGGCTTGATCACGTGGATCAAATCCTAAAGGACGGCCGCGTGTTGAGTAAGAGAAATCAGCATGGCATGAAGGTATAGATAGATAGATAGAAATTTGAAATATGAGATCTAAGGGCCGTCAAAAATATTCAAAATCAAGTAGATTGCGGAATATTTCAAATTCCTACACCAAAGCTAAGAAAATGTCCTTCTTTTCACTGTAAAAAAGATCATCATCTTGGTTATAATAATCAATACTAGTTTAAAGTGGTTACAAATACCTTGTGGTGATAATGGTGATGAAGGGGGTTCTATCTTCACTTCTTCTTTTATAATACAAACACTGTCCTGAAAACACATAACATAATATATAATATACAATATTAATATATACAACAAACAAACACACTGCTGAGAAAATATTATTGTTTAAAATATTAGTGTTTTTCAACAATTCATATCTAGATATGTAAACAAAGATTTATGCAGTGCTGATAAAATACAATTATATAATTAACATTGACTAAAATATTTATTTGTACATTATGAAAGATTTGCACTGTTCGTGTTCTGAATTAGAAATCTAATCGAAAAAAGTGAGAAAGCCATCCCAAATCTTACAAACTATCTCTAGGCTGGTAAACGTTGTCCATGGACACTGAAAGTGATCACTTAAGCCAGCCTAGAGACAATTTGTATGTGTTGGGACGCCACTCTCAATTTTCTTTCGATTAGATTGTGTAAACATGGTTCTCCAATCGAAATGTCTTGAAAATAATTTTGATTAGGTGCACCAAAGAACAAAAAGTTATTCCTGATGCAAGGTTTAAGTTTAATCAAGTATACCTAATTCTATTCATGGTTAGTTAAGACAGGTCTGAGAAAACAATTTTGCTGTAAATATATGTGATTATTTTCAATTACTTACTCGTATAGGAGACAGGGAGCTCTTTATGGTAGGCGGGCAATTGCTATCCACGTAAATATTCTCTGATAATATAAATATAACAAAAACATAATTAAAATTCAGGAATATAGTACTGCAAATCTACCTATGCACTGCACAAAGAAGATAATTGTAATAATCTTTATTATTTACTATAATTGTTAAATTTAATAATTTACCATAGACGTGGGTGCTGTACGCACTGGTTTTCTCAGTCGGGCAACACTCGCGTCTAAAAAGGTATAAAAGGGGCGGCCATATTAGCTTTCTTTCTTTTTGTTCATATCCGGCTCGAAGGACCAATGTTGAATTAATAATCAACGGGTATTTGGTCCATTAAAGCAAAGCCGGATTACAACATTTATTATTTGGAAGGAACAAGCACACAGTATAGTTTACAACAGTTTATAAGCGGATATGACCAAAGAGAGAGAAAGCTAATATGGCCGCCCCTTTTATACCTTTTTAGACGCGAGTGTTGCCCGACTGAGAAAACCAGTGCGTACAGCACCCACGTCTATGGTAAATTATTAAATTTAACAATAATAACGCCACAACATTTTCCACTTGTAGGATAGGCAGTAGACTAAGGCTAAGTTCACATGTAACGTGCATTAACGCGCGATTAAATAAAATGAGTGTTCAGATGACGAGCGCTAACGCGCGTTGCGAGAGTACTCATCACTACTTGTCAGTGTGGTTTACCAATTAGCAGGTCGATGTCAATATCTTCAGATTCAGTCACTTTACTGGAAAAACAATTTATAATTACGAAAATTAACGAAATTGCAAAAATAGTACGTGGAATCGCGATGAAAGCGCGCGCTCATATGAACGGCGAACGGACTCTACATTAGTATCAAAACGCGCTTCTAGAGACTTTTTCTCTAAGCGGTGCATTAACACGCGCTCATGTGAACACTTGTATGATGAATATAAGTATTTCTAGATGCGCGATTTGAAAATGCACGTCAAAATTTTGCCATGTGAACATAGCCTAACTCTGCAGTATGTAGTAAAGATGCAAGTCGTCCCTTTTCCGTGCCAATAAAAATAAAGACATTCCATTAAACTCAGTGCTGTAAAAATATTTTGGGAAATAAATGTATAATGAGTTCGTCGGTAGCCTGGAGGTAGAGTCTCCAGATGAGGTCCGTGGTTCGATACCAGGTGCCGGCAAACTCCCCTTTCACGACACAAGCTTTTAGTAGCTTACTGTGAAAGGTGTATAAGGTTGTTTTTGGGTTTATAACAAAAGCCCAGATATATCTTTTTTTTAAAAAAAAAGAATCACAGGGTTAATCTGTGTCAGTAGTAGTATAGTATAGTGTAGTGGTTACCCCATTTAACATGAGCCCCTTCACTAGAACTGCTGCCCGTTGGAGAGCTGGACAGCATACCAATCTCTGCCAAATTACTGCAACAGAAAAAACCAAAATAAAATTATACTATAATAGAATAACTTTTTATATCAACTATTAATTTTATAAGAATCCAGTATAATGTTGTTGATTTTTTTAAGCACAAAATTACTTATTTGCATTTTTCATACCCATTTGACATGTCACAAGTTCTTAAATTTTCAAGTTGACTGATTAGTAGGTTAGGTTAGTGTTGGTCTGGTGTTATTTTATGCTACAGCACACTTATTGACAATCATTACAGAATTAGATAAATTGAAACTTGTAAGTGTTTTTCTTACTAAAAATTATTGAGATGAGAGACTCTTTTTGACTTATCAGGTCATTATTGATTGACCTAATTATGGAATTCTACTAAATGTGCATCAATACAGTTCATAGATAACCATTTCATTATCATATTAGTTTTTGGGTGTTAAACTATATAATTACTAAATAAAAGTAGAAAATTCATAATTTTTATTTTGATGCATTCATCTTATCTGAAATTTAACCCCACATTCATTCTTCCCCTCATCAATTTTCAAGTTTGGCTTGCAAAATTGAGTGGCTCAGAGCCAATGGTGCCTATCCAACAGTCGCAAAAATTTGTAGTTGGGCATATATTTCTTGAGTTATCTGTATTATTTACTTATTTCAAAGATGCCTTATGTCAGCAGTGATTTAATCATATTATATTGTAAGCATTCATGACAGTACACATCTCTGAAATAAGTAAATAACAGTGAGAAATCAAGAAATATATGCCCAACTACAACAAATCTTTACGACTGTTGGATAGGCACCATTGGCTCTGAGCCATTCAATATAAGTTTAATTATAAGACACGTGTATATTTACCATTTGTATTCATCATCGCTGCTACTGTTACTTCTGCTGCTACAATGCGATGATGTGGTATCCGATGTTGGTGTGAAGGAGGAGCAGCAAGCTGCCTCGGCAAGGATCTCTTCAGGAGTAGCATCTCTCTCTAGTACGGACGGGAGAGATAGGGACGACAGCAGATCTTCAGAGCCATCTGAAATATTAAAAAATACATCACATAATATAAGAAAATACTGATGAAATTGTCTTAAGATGGGTGCCAGGACACTCTAACTATGAGGAGAATAAAAATGAATTATAGTACAAGTTACTATGTGATGAACCATTGTAAATTAAACTAAGCTACATTCCCTTCTCCCTTCCTTCCCTACCTCTTTTAATTATTACTTTAACTTATTACGTGCCTAATACAGGGATCCGTGTATCATGTGTCTAGCGTCTAGCGCATGGTGCCCACTACACGGATCCGTGATCATTCACTTCAACATATATGTACTCGTCAGATTACACGGACATTGCTGGCGAGCGTTGTATTTGCATGTGTCTCTTATCCTAGAGTAGATATAAATGAACAAATTTACCACAAAAAATACATATATTAAAGTAAATTGGTAATAAATACACAAATTAGCATTGAAAACTAGAATAAAACATATCTGGCATTTTTGATGGAATTTTTTTTTGTGTTAGGCAGTAAAAATATTGTTCTGTCAAATTATTTACATTTTGGATACTATAATTGGCGATATACATCATTAATTGTATTATTGCATTATCCATTGTTTAAGCTGTTTTGAACATTGAAAAAAAAATAAGCAGATAAAATGATCAGCAAAGGGGATAACATGCCTACCTATGGACCAGAGCCTAACTGCTCTATAACAAATGCAATACGATGCTATTAATAGCTGGTCAATACCACCACGACAAAGACATATAAAAAACTTTATTACAAGATTTACATCAAAGAAAATTAAAGATATTCTTCTTCTAACCAAACGAGAATGCTCGCTGGTTAGCAAAACCAATCTCTCCTCACTCATTCTTCCTACATGCAACAATACTATGGAACTTTCCATAAGTTGCTACATGTAGGAGTCACAAGATCTGCTACGGAGGCATCACACCTCCACAACATATATGTATCATATACAACAGTGTTCCACAAAACGTGTCCCGCGGCACACTGGAGTACCGTGGTCACCAGTTGGGGTGCCGCGAAAAAAAGTCAAGGTTTTATGAAGATAGTACATTGCTCCAAATTTTGATCGCCTGTGCTCAGTTAAACAGGCTCACATTTCTCACTAAACATCTTTTTATATTAGGCATATTGATTTTAGTTATATATAAATAATAAATAAACATTGCTTTTTTCTTTGATATACCTCTAAAATTTCTTGATTTGATAAGTGTACCTTAAAAACAACAAGTTTGCGGAACACTGATAAACAACGTACCTACCTGGTTAATACCTATTCAAATAATCAAAATGATTTCAAAATTTAAAATGATTTTTGAATTCCTATTCAAATAGGATGACTATCGGTGAGTGTGATCAATTGGAATTGATTAATCTAAAGTGGTTCAAAATATGTTTGACGTCTACACTTCTAGTAAGCAAAATCCAGTTTCCGACATCCAATTGTGTCAAAAAAAATCATAACATAAAATTAAAGATATTCTCACGCTGAACAGAAAAAACATAAGCATATTGTTTAATTATATGTGGTGTGTTAGGCACCTGCAACCTATATATAAGATCTATTATTTTACTCCCCCAATTAGCTAGTCTGATGTTGTTCAGTTAAATACATACTAAGCCCTCTAATACTGAAATACTAACTGGCCACTGTAGACTTAGGGCCAATATTATAAAAGTCCGTTAGCTCAAGTTATTTTAATATGGTCCAAAATTTGATATAACTACTCGTTTTTCAGCATTATAAACATCCGTTGATATTATTTCAGTAAAATGTTACCATCGGCTTTAACTGGCCGACCGACCAGGGATTAGTTTTGACGACTAGCATTGCTGTCTCACTATTTGCCTGAAGAGAGAAAGAAATAAGAATAGATGAATCTACGCACGTGTTTTGTTAGGATATATTCTCATAGCATCGCTGTCATTTACTCATTTGTTTTGTGTAAATTATGAGATTGTTGGGTGAAGTTTTTATGAATGGGGAGCAGGTATATAAAAAGGACAGGCAAGATCTTATGTGACCACCGGTTGAAAACAATGGGTACAGTAGGCAAAAATATTTCTTTTTAACGAATTGTCAAAATAGTTTTATAATGCAGTATCTAGTAGAATGTACGAACAGATCGCCATCCGTTCGTAAAGTGTCGACATACTTACGAATATTGGGTTCCTCGTTTATAATTTCGGCCCTTAATGTTACAATTTTTATAACAATAAAAATATATTTAAATGTGTATAAACTATAAAACAAATAAACCATATTCACCACATACATCTTTACTCAATGAGCCTCTTTACATAATGTAAGGTGTTCAGAACCAAAGTGGATCAAAAGCATTCTTCTTTGTTTTTATAACTAATATTTTATTCTATTCTATTTTGTAATAATTTAATTAATATCTATTTATTTTGTACTATATTAATAAATTATTCTAACCTGTTGACATTGTAATAATCCTAAAAGCATATAATCATTGGTTTATATTTTTATTTTTTTTTAATTCGGAATTATTGTTTTATTTATTTGACATATTCATGATTGCTTGTAATGACATAATGGGCCACTTGCAGATTAATTTTATTACATAAAATTGTAAGTTGGTATGAAAGAAACACAACCACAATTTATTTCAATTTTACTTGCACTGTTTTCTTAGATATTAGCTTTCAAAAATTGGATTTTCTAGTAGTGATTCAAAACGATATGGCGGCATTGTGACGTCACGGAGTCCAGTGATTCATAATAACTTTCACACCACAGATTATAATCTCATACACACATGGGACTCCGTGACGTCATCAGCTGTCAAAAGCCTTTTAACGTGTTTTGCCAAACGTCAAAACTTTTGGATTTTATTTTGGAAATGCTTCATAATTTAAATATTTAAAAATATTTACTGACATATGGGTGTTTTCCGACCTCAAATTTACTTAATACGATCATTTTGATTAAAATCCCCAACAACTGCAAGTGACCCGTTAATGTTATTTTATTTATCATAGACCTATTGCTTCCCACTGGCTTCTTTTGTTTTGCATTATTTGTTTTATTGACTGTTGCTTATTAATTAATTCCTCCAAATTAATACAAAAATGTATTTTTGATTATTGCGTCTGTGTTTGTTATATTGCATTTATTCTTAAAATGAGTTACTGGTGGATTCTCCTTAGGCATTGACTTATTCAGTGTCAAGACAAGTGTAGTCCTAATGAGTGACATAATATGACTCTAGTCTTCTATACAGTGTTCTAAAACTGCAGTAGAATCCATTGATTTTATCTCCAAATATCTCAAATTTATATTTCATAGACTTTCTTAAGTCCACTATGGTTCTGAATACCTCACACAATAAACATTATAATAGATAAAATTACACAATGGACATCCCGCCTCATTTCCTAATTAAACAACAACTAAACAAATACACAGTAAAGTGAGATAGGCAGAGCAGAGAGAGAGAGAGGGAGGGAGAAAGGCTTAATGTATGAAAAGATAAGGTCAATGACACATTCTTCATCATCAAATTATTCAATTTTGCACCGCGTTTTTGTCATAAATACAACCTAAAAACATCTCATTAATGATTAAATAATCATAATTTATACACCGCACTCTTATTTGAGACACATCTAAGTCAACTTGATGATATGACGAAGTAGAAGAAAGACAAACAAAGCACATTGTCAGACGTCATCAGTGATTCATAGCGCTTTATAGGTTAACTAAACGTTTTTAAAGAGGTTTTGATGCAAAAATAAATGTAGAATGAATAGAATCTTAACATTTCTAGGTATTTTCGAAAGTATTATGTAGATTTGTGACTATTTTAATTGAATATTTACCATATAAGAATTGCTCGCAGTCCAAATCCATACCGGTAGAATTTCGTTGCACAATTATCTTCTGTATTATAAAACGGTAATGATTTACTATTAAATGTTTTGTAAATGTCGTTCCGCTATATAATGCGGGTGCATCTTGTGATAATTAAATGTTTTATTTATGCAATTGACACGTATTAAAATAATCAAAATACAAGTCTCAAGGACCAGCCACAAACTGTCATCGTGAAGTATAAATATTGCCAACTAATTTAATTATGAAAACAAAACCAAAAATTTGTAATCTTTTCAAATTAGGAGTAAATGCTTTTGCTTGTTGAATTAAAAAAAAATAGATATTTATAATTTTTTGATATGAATAATGATTTTATTGTTAAATCTTTAAAATTAATTAAAGAAAAAATAATATTTTTACTGGTAACATAATATAACCGAACAAGTAGCAAATGCTAAGCAAATGCCAATGTTCGAGTTCACGGAGTTCACGTCGGTCGCCATGTTTTTTTCTATGGAATTGTCGCGTACCTTGGCCGGGTGCATTATCGAGATATAAACGTTTATTATTTTAATATTTATATCGAATTCCAATCTAACAAAATGTTTTCCACTGAGGAGGGCGATGCTCCAATAAAGCCCGAAACTTCGGAAAATGGGGAACAGTCTCAGGAGCAGGGGGGCACTGACACATTGGTTGATATATCCGATAGTACGTGTAGAGTTTGTCTCAAAAGTGATTCGGACTCTTTATCCTCAATATTTTATCCTGCGGACGACGGCTTTCTTTTGAGCGCCAAAATAAATTATTGCGTAAATATACAGCCTTTCGAAAATGATGGTTTGCCTGATAAAATATGCAAACCTTGCGAAGAAGAACTAAACATATCAACATCTTTCAAGAAAAAATGTTTGGAGTCTTATAATGTGTTGTGTATGATAAAATGTAATGTGAAAATAGAAGATGATACAACGAGAGAAGACGATAGAGATTCTCTGAGGAGTTATCGGGAGGAAAAACCTAAACCTGCCAAGAGAGGAAGGAAGCCCAAAGGAGAGAAAAAAGTTAAAAAACTAGAAACGGGAGATCAGGGTGAGAATGCTGAAGGAGCTGAGGGTACAGGAGTTGAAGGAGAGAAGCCTAAACAAAGAGTGTATGCTATATTTAAAGGGAAGAGACGGAAGATAGATGAATTCACCCGAACAAATTATGATATAGTCGAAGATGGTTATCAATGCAAAATGTGTGGAAAACTTATTACAGGTAAAACAAACATTATATTATTGTTTTTATTATATTTTATATATTCTCCATAGTGGATGAATTATATTGTATATTATTTTAACCCCTACCAGTCGAGCATCACACTTATGTGACAGTACCTGGCCGAGTAGCCGAGTGTCAAATGTTCAAATGCGTTACTGCAAGTGATGTAGCGGAAATATTTTCCCAGTCTCAAAAAGAATAATTCATTCATTATATCTCTTTGTATTTTGTATTATTACATAATGCCAAACAAGTGAACAACATCGACAAAAACACTAATCTATATCATCGCAACATTTTCTACAAATGAGATAACCGGTAAACTAACTACTACAAGTAATAAACATCCAAGCTATCTTCTCCGTAACAATAAATTTTGGTATCCTTAAGTTGTGTGGCAGTATGGATCATCACTAGAAGATGTCAAATGTCTTATGTTTTTCAAATAGCTGCCTTTTACAGGACACTCGTAAACGGAAAAGAGTGGGAGTAATTTTTTTGCTGAAGACTCCATGAAAAATGAAAACATATTGACTGTTGTATTGTAAAATTAATAAATACGTGTTATATTTTGACAAAAACATTATTACAGATAATCCACACATAAATATTTGAGTCGGTTCGTATGTGCGTATGTCCTCAATGGACTCTGAAATAAGGAAAGACAGAAGTAAAATAATACACTCTATACGAGGTCTCATCTCCTGGGCAGGTTTAAGGCTAAAAACATTTTAAATATCTTATGTATTGATAAAGATATTACAATTTTAATGAGATTCCCATACATTCGCTTGACAAAATTGCCAAGCGAATGTAAGAAAATCCAATATTTATAGTCAAACATTTTTCATTGTATTGAATTAATTTCAAAATGGACGTAACAATAAATAAAACAATACTGAAACTAAATAATTAGGGACTGTTTACATAATGAAACATTGTGATTGCTAATGACAAAAAATCCTGAATTATGAGAATAAAAATTGCATATTTTTGACATTTTGAGCTATTTTCATAATGGAGGATATTATGAGACCATAGAAATCCATACTGTAGAATAAGAATAGTATTATGTAAAAAATCCATAAACAATGTTAATTGATTTTTTGTATAAATAAATACAAAAGTACCTTGGTACTAGCCATAAGAACCTATTTATTTTCGCCTAATATTTTTCTTTACTTTTCATGGCAAATCACTTGAAGATTTATGTAGGTACTACAAACTAAAAATACCAGTTTTAACCAATGTATTTGCACGGTTTTTGTTTATTTAAACCCGAGCAATGCCGGGTTACAAAAGCTTGTATAATATAAATGCATTATTACAGATATGTGATATAATGTAATGTAAATGTAAAAATATTTTAATTTGTTCTCCTGTATATAATGCTCGTTTCTATATCCGGTATAACACATTTACCGGAGGAGTTTCAATATAACGAAAACCCTCTGTAAAAAAAAATGCGTGTACTTTAAGCGTGTTCCTCAATAGTATAATCGTACATGTATCTTTTTCATAAAGATTATTAGTTTCTTCTTCTTCGCCCTCACCTTTATCCCATTTACTTGGGGTCAGCTCTCCTAGTCCTCATCTTCCAAGTTTTCCGGTCCCCTGCATCCTCTTGAGCGTAAGGATTATTAGTTTACAAAAAAAAATTTGAAGTGCCTAGAGTTCGCAAGATATTGTGAAATTTAATAGGGACCTTGCGGTGCTTCACTAAAAAGCAAAGCATTTCAAAACAAATTGTCTAGGTGATAGTTGGAAGACACGGCATTCTAGCGATAAACTCGCCCTCTGCACATTGAATAACTGATATTTTTATGATACTTTGTATTGATTTGTAATAATGTTACCAATGCACAGTGAAGAATAAAATAAATAAATAAATTATTATTATTACTGGTTACTCTGTTATAATAATTTGATTAAAGCGGTTAGAAAGAGATGGATGCTCCTTTAAACGGCGCCGAATAAATCATCTGACATACATACAGAGAATATGTGGGAATTGAAGCAGTATATCAATGTATGAGCTAATGAATCATTAAAATGTTTATGAAGTGATTAAAAAGTTAGTTTACATTTTGATGTGTGTGAAAATTTGTTGAAATATTTCTTATTCCATTTTCAGGCAAAGCCGCCATGAAGAGCCATTTCAAGAGTCACTCAGGCCCCATGTCGTGTTCCGAGTGCAATAAGGACTTTAGTAGTAAGCAACTATGGGCAAAACATTACAAAAAAGTTCACTGCTCGTATACAGAAGTCTGTCACGAATGCGGTAGAGCCTTCAAACATCAAGATCACCTTAAGGCGCATATGAAGGTGCACAGCGTCGCAAGACCTTTCGAATGTCAGTATTGCGGAAAAGGATTTAGGAGTAAAAATAACATGCAGATGCATGTAAGAAGTCATCTGAATCTTAGAGAATATTCCTGCGAATTGTGCGGTGTCGCTTATGTTACACCCAGTGCTTTAAGATATCACATGATGACGCATAGCGGCGTTAAACCGTTGCAATGCTCCTATTGCGATTATCGTACAGATAAAAGCAGTACACTCACAAGACATATTCGTAAACATACCGGCGAGAAACCATTCACGTGTTCGTTTGTCGGTTGTAATAAATCATTTGCAGCCGGCAATGAATTGACGCGACATTGTTTATCTCATACGGGAGAGAAGAGACACGCCTGCGAAAAATGTTACAAGACGTTCCGAAGAGCTGACGCTTATAGGAAACATATGATGAAGAAGCATAAAGTAGCCAACTTCCAAATTGTCAGAAAGACGCGACTTATATTGGAAGACGTTGTGGAGTCTTTGCAGTCGGGCAATCCGAATCCTCAAGCTGCTGCGATTAGAGAGCCTCCTCCGGATGTCAGTCCGGCTGTCGGTACTGTGACGACAGTTGTAAGAACAGTGTTACCTATAGAGGAAGTTCGTGATGCGGAAACCAGCATCGGCAATAGCATTGATATGACGGAGCACTTTGCGCGAATGGTAAAGAACGAGCGAGATAAGAATGAATAGTGTTGGTAAACTATTATATCTCAGTGAAAGTATTAAAAAATATTCACAATTTCGTAAATAACATTTTTATTTATAGAGGTTAAACTGCACTAATTTGTTTCACAATATTGCCATATAAATTTTTATTTTTAAATCAACAGTTAGTTAAGGCGTTTGTGAGAACACAGTCTAAAATTGGTTGAAGACAGATTCACCTATAATTTTCCAAGACACTTTCTTTGGAATCAAATTTTGGATGAGATGAATTTTGGACAAGTTGCCTTTTTGCACATTGTTTTTTATTAACACGAAATCACTATCAAAGATAACGTTCCGTCATTATTACTATTGACTATTGCTGTAACCTTTTTTGAATTGAAAATGAGTTTGTCTTGTTGGAAGAACGATTTATTGTGAATTGTGCAAGACGATTCCATTTTCGCTGCAGACGGTGGATAGTGTTTGATTATGTCACAAAAGCTGTCATCAATAGTGTATATTTGTGCGTGAATATTGTTAATGAAAGCGGCAGATTAACATTGCACAATTTTATGTAATGCATGTTTCGCCCAACGCTTCTCTCATACAAATATATAAAATTGTCAACGGCAGTTGTTATGTGATCATACACTGTCTTGTAGATAGTTGTTATGTGATCATACACTGTCTTGTAGATAGTTGTTATGTGATCATACACTGTCTTGTAGATAGTTGTTATGTGATCATACACTGTCTTGTAGATAGTTGTTATGTGATCATACACTGTCTTGTAGATAGTTGTTATGTGATCATACACTGTCTTGTAGATAGTTGTTATGTGATCATACACTGTCTTGTAGATAGTTGTTATGTGATCATACACTGTCTTGTAGATAGTTGTTATGTGATCATACACTGTCTTGTAGATAGTTGAAAAAAGCAGGACACAAAGTTGTACATTGTTTTTGAAAGTGTAACTGAGGGCTTTAGATGCAAAGGCACATCAACCCTGGAACATTGATACTGAGAAAACAGCACATTTCTATTTCTGTCTATAATATTTTTAATTACATTTTGAAAATGCATATTTTCTGTATTGATATTTAACCTTTTGATTACCGTCCATGTTAAATATGATTGTGCCCTCAATACCGCGTGATTTAAATTAACCATTTTTTTTTTTCAATTTTAATAATACAAATCTACTCACCAGAGACATTCCATAGGATCAAGTGAACTCATTAATCCTTTGGCTATCGCATGGCAAACAAATGCTTTTATCCAATCATGCGTATTTTTTATTTTAAGAACTCTTTATACCACAGAAATTTAATACTAATGAAATTACACTCTAATCATCCCTTTCACCTTGTTGACTATAGCCCTTGACCTTTAATAAGCTAGACACTAATGAGTTACCACTATCCCATAATAAACGTGACTCTGGGAGTAGTCAAAAATGGAAAACGTGATTGGTAATGCATGGTAAGGAAATTCGCAACGTGATATGCCGTTATTGGTAATGAAACGGTTAAGTATATTGTTATAATAATTTATTGTTTATTGAAAATCCAAGTGTTATTTTAAAATATAAATATTATGGGTAGAACGTTTCGCACTTTGACAGTGTAGATTGAAGTGAATTTGCATTTCATTCAAGTCAAACAACAGTTGGCCAGATATAATGTCTTGAAATTGCTAACTAATTGTGTAGTTACGTAATTCAAAAAACTGAATAAAATGGACTGAGCGTTTTTGTTTTATAATCAGTTTGTTAAAACCGATTTTTCCTAGGATAGAAGTGGAATTTGATTATATTAATTTAACTTCATTGTAGTCAACGAAAATAGAAATATTTGTGCATTCGTAGTTAAAGATATTTTTGAAAAATGGATCTATGTGCCTGTGCATCTAAACCCCTCAGTTAATTAACATTTTGTATTTTTTTTTCTAGAGTCTTGTCTCTCGTTAACTACGTTAAGAGTTGAATGTACATAATATGTTGTATATAATAGTGTGTAGTATGATTTATTTAAAGATAATTGTTAAATAGACTTTCTTAGGTAGTTTATATATGTTTAGTTGTTATTCATTTCTCTTTTGCTCCCATGGTATTAAAAATGTATTGTTTTGTAAACAGTCCTGGAACTTTTTTTAATCTGACAATTTATTTTGTATTAAATGTTCTATCTTTTCCATAACACTTGCGTGAGATGTAATGATGGTACGGACCCCATCTGCCACCTCACCATCCCTGCTATCTCCACGCAGGGATTGGAATCACACATATAATAATAAAAAAAGTTTAAGTCTTATTGGATCAGAAAGATTCTTCTAAATATTGTGGGCTCAATACTACAATTAAGTTCGTCGGTAACCTGGAGGTAGAGCCTCGGCCTCGTGCACATAAGAAGGTGCGGCTTCAATCCCAGGTGCCGGCGAACTCCCCTTTCACGACCCAAGCTTTTAGCTTACTGTGAAAGGTGTATTTGGGTTTATAACAAAAACCCAGATACATCTTTAAGAAAAATTTTGACATTTCGAAATCGATAGTTGTGAGGTTATGGATAAATCATGACATTACACTCAGAAGGATTATATATATATTATTGAAACACTTTGATTACTATTATTAATATTATATATAATATTATATATTATATACGATTATTAATATTATATATATATTATTGAAACACTTTGATTACAGTGCAAGGAAGCTATTCTTAATTCACTCAAACAATAAAAGCAAACATCGGGAACACGTAATTATCAAAATCACCAAAATTCCAGATGTATAATTGTGGTATTGTGCTCACGATATACAGTTTCATAGTTTGTTTACACAATTGCTGTTTTGTGTATAATTTTTGAAGATCCAATCTATTTAAATATCATGATGAAACAAAGTGTGCATACATATTTTCATCACAGTGTTTCGCTTGTATATACTTGTATTCTTATTTCTAAGTATTTAATTTGAATTATAGTTATTATGTATTTCACCAAGTAGTGATATTGATCACTACCAATTCCAGGAGGCAATAATTCAAAATTCTAATCTGTGATACAATGTATTCAAGTTTTTAGATGCTATGATTGTTGGAAAACCTCATGCTAGATTGTCAGATGATGTTAAGAAGGTTGGGTTGCTGGAAAGATGAAGCATGCCTAGAACAAAAGATAGTGGAGAATCATAGGGGAGGTTTATGTCCATGGATGGACCCAATATGTTTGAAAAAGAAAATTATTGTTGACCTAATCCCCAAACAATTATGATTCTTATGTAATTTTTTCTTTTCAATAAATAAAATATTACTTTCTACGTGAGGTAATCCAAAAAATTCTTAAATTAAACTTACTTACATACATACCATCACGCCGCTTCCCTCGCGGGGTAGGCAGAAAGGATCGAGCGCCACTTCCTTCTATCCTTGCATACATCTTTCGCTTCCGTCACTGTCATACAATTCCTCATGCATGCTCTCCTGTTCAATGTGCTCAACACGTGACAGTCCTGTAGGATTTGATTTAAATGATCTTACCATTAAATCCTCGGACGTCCACGTCTCCGAGCACCATTCCTCTCAGCCAAATATATCTTCTTAGTCATTCTGTCCTCATTCATTCTTTCCACGTGCCCAAACCATCTTAACTTATTTACATTCGTCCTTGTCAGTTTAGCTTGACAATGATTTTGTAAGTGGAAACCAGATTACTGTACCCATTATTAAATATAGTAAAACTCAAACAGCTTGTGTTTATTTCCAAAAATTAAATATGGAGTTTTACAAAATAAACGTCAACTCAATCAAAAAAACCAAAAGATTCTTCTTATGGAATTGTGTGATCAGTACCTAGTGAATGTAGACATTACAAATAATATTATTTGTGTCCAAGGCTTATTGTATTGTGTAAATATTAGGGTATCTACATATATTTGAAATGTTGTATATTATATTTTGAGAATTCGCCTCGCATTATGGATAGTTTGTTGAAAAATGACTTTGTTTGCAAAATATATTTATCTTCAATGAAATATTCGTATATGTTCCCTTTGAAATGATTCTTGGACGCTTTCTTACACACCTTATAAGGCAATTAATGTCTTCAGCACTCTACTGTTCTTAAACATCTTAATTTACTCAGAACATTTGTTTTAAGACATCACCATTATGCTGGATGAGATCAATAGAGCAAACATGTCCTGCATCTATGATATGGTTTTTAGTGTCGCAGGACTTGTCATCTGGAATCGACTCCCTGAGGACCTTTGTAGAAACCAATCATATTACAACGTTCAGGAGCAAGTTGAAGACATCGCTCTGCCAACATAGTTTCCTGTACCCTTGAGATGGATGCTCCATCAAATGGCACCAAATGGGTCATCTGATAAACATACATTTAAATTTACTCATTTTCTTTATATCCTTAATTCTCAATGTTTTTTAACGATCCCATCTTCACAGCATCTATTCACTTTAAGGATGCTGTAAAAATTATAACCACGTACAACTCAAATTTCTATCTTAATAACTTTCCACTTGCTATCCTAATTTTTCATCTACAACACATCCGTATTGATTCACTCGCTAATGGTGAAGTTTCGCTGAATATGTTCATAATTTTTTAAAATCAAATAACACAAAGTATGTTATCTAAATACTTTCAAATATAAAAAATCTATATTTAAAGGTCATCCACTCGTTTACGAGTGATCAGGGCCTCCAGTTTCATTCTTGCACCTCTGCAACACAATTTTTTTTTTGTCAATTTCATAACAAATTATTTACAAATTTCATTACAAGTTATGAAATTGAGCCGTGTAATACTTAATATTTTGAATTACATAAAAATCTTTTGAATCTCACCTGTGATACCGTGATAACTTTTTATTTTTTGTTTCCCCTGGAAATTGAGTCGTAAAAATGCGACAACTTTATTATTTAACAGACTGTCCGTAGTGTACGGCTAAATACAGAGTGCCTCTAGTAGATGTGTAACGTGTAAATATAATATACGCCTAGCCTAGATATGTAAAATTATGACTTTTCAATTATTACTGTCTCCGTTTGTTTCAAAAATATAAAGCTGTCAAAAGTTGCTTTTATTTAAATAATGTTGCCACACTTGAAATCTTTTTGGCTTTAAATAGTTGTAAATTTGTTTAAAATACTTCTCCCTAGTTATTTTTTTTTTGTACTGTATATAGATGCATAGATTTATATATACGTAAGAAAACACAACTTAATAAATTGTATTATAGTTATTATATTTAATTGATAAATGCATAATTTCAAGGTCATTTTAATGCTGTGAACTTTATACATATTCTCATTTCTATCATCCAAAGTGAAGCAATGTGAATGCTACTATAGGGCTATTGGCGTCGCTGGACCCGTCAATTGGAACCGACTGCCCGAGGACATTTGTAAAAACCAATCAATTACAGCGTTCAGGAGCAAGTTGAAAACATCGCTCTTCCAACATAGTTACCCGTGCCCTTGAGATGGATGCTCCATTTAAAGGCGCCGAATAAATCATCCAACATACATACGTACAATAGCAAATTACTATAAACTATTTGTAATTTCCGAAACATATATTACTGTAACTAATCATTTTCTTTTAAAAAAGGTTTTTTTTAATCCTCTATTTGTTGAATTGTTTTTTATGAGATATTATTCTTCTCTGTCGTTCCCTCAAATTTTAAGCAATAAGAGTCTTCAACCTTGTTTTGAATAGTTTCGCACACTCTTTACGAGTTTGCGAATCATGGGTAATTTTGTTTCGCAAAAGCGGTCCAGTCATGTTCAACATCTTGTTCTCCTTGGGCAATTATTAGTTCGA
Source organism: Athripsodes cinereus (assembly GCA_947579605.1). NCBI lineage: Eukaryota > Metazoa > Arthropoda > Insecta > Trichoptera > Leptoceridae > Athripsodes > Athripsodes cinereus. The sequence goes on along the minus strand of OX388325.1, from coordinate 15,128,711 downwards.
CATGGTGATGGGGTCACAAGTCTATTATCAGCATTCTCTTAGGTTAGTAATACATTCTCTTGAAAATGTCGAGCTCGAGCAATAAAATAATAAAATCAAAATTGAAAAGTTAACAGCATTTTGTATCAAATATGTTTCTTATAAAAAGACATATATTTTGGCTTCATCTGCTTGTTATCTCAATATCTTATGTTCTAGCATCGAAATGACCTTGTTTTTGCAATATTAACAATACTATTTATAAGATAAATAAAAAAATATTTTGTTTAACGTAAGAAAAATGTAAAATTGTGATATTTTTATGTGAAAATTTAATTATTTGATGCAATAAGATGATTGAAATGTATGTCATCTTGTATTTTTATGTTTAGTTTTTTTAAATTTAATTTACCTGTATTTATTGTTTTTTTTAGTACTGACATTTTTGTATGGAAGTGTTAAAAGTTGAAGATAATACGAAGGATGTTTGTCTATGGTGACAGCTTGGGTGTAGAAGAGAAAGAAAGATATATATGACAGTGAATAGAAAGCTAATGACAGGAAAAGGAAACAAGACACCTGTGGCGATATACATGTGAAATATTGTTTTGCACAATTGCTGTATTTTGTGAGTGAAAATTTGAAACAGTCAATAAGGGTGATGTTTTCAAATATGAACAATTTTATTGCTTGGCGCACTAGTAATAGAATTGCATAAATGGATTTATAAAAAATGAGGGTTCAGCAATCAATCCAAAGAACATTTTTGTTAACAGAATTGTCCATACTTAACTAATGTTCTGTCTCTCTTTTAGTGTCTTTGTCTATGTATATAAAAGAAAAGACAAAGGAAATAATTTGTTTGATCTCTTTTTTCATCTATGGTATAATGGAGGAAGAACATTCATTTGCATTATTTGAGAGTCTTGGTTGGAAAATCATTCTTGAATTCAGAAACGATCACACACTTTTTCTACTCAATAAGTTGATACTACTCCATTGTATCTCAAGAAAAGGTTTGAGTTTTTGAATTCTCGTGGTCATTCACTACAATCAGCTTCCAACAATCTACTGGGAATCCCATCTTAGCACTCGAGTTGTTATAAAGGTTTTTCACAGTCCACGGTGTCAGTCCGTACTTATACGACTCAGAGAATGTCGCATATTAAACTAATTGGTGTGTGTGTGTGTGTGTGAGGAACTACATGAATGTAGAGGAAGTGACAGTTGTGTGTATGGATAGGTCAAATTGACATTCTCTCTTGTGCTTACCCTAAAAGGGATGTGATGTGAGGGTATAGGATAGATAAAGTCTCTGTATATCCCACAAGATACAATTTGACAATGTATTTAAAATGTTTAGTATATTTTGTATTGTAATAAGTTTAATGTATAATTTTAATGTATTTCATTTTTCATTAAGCAATTGATATCTTCTAATACGTATATTATGTTCATTATTATTACTCATTTCATTAAATTCAAACAAACAAATTGATCATTTCTTGTTTTATTCTCTACCAAAATAGTTTAACCTGTCTTCTCTCAAGAAATAAACATCAAGTGAATAAATTAATAATAATAATAACACTTTATTAATCAGAAAAAAAAATCATGAGCAATTGGCGAGCTTATTGCCTGGAGGCAATATCTTCCGGTTAACCAAATCAACACTTGTTAATAGCAGTAGACAGCTGTTGCAGGACATTAAGGTCCGTAAGTTTTCATATCTGTGTCACATTCTGCGGGGCGATAAGTATAGTTTGCTCCAGTTAATACTGATAGGGAAGATTGAGGGGCAGCGTGGTCCTGGTAGAAGGCAAACGTCTTGGCTGCGCGACATAAGAGACTGGACCGGGATGAGACTTGTGGAGGAGCTGTTCCTGAGACCTGATACAGCACGAGAAGAAGAATAGCATAAGTACTTTCTTAATAAAAGACAAAAATTTATGGAAATTATTCAAAAACCGGCAACACCACGATTCAAATTCTTTTAAAGTTTCTATGGTCATTTATTTATTTATTTATACATAAATCCACGGCGTGAGCCTTTTACATGTTAAAAATACAAAACAAAAACAAACATAATTCTCATTCACAACACAGTTGGAACAGAACAACAACTGGCGAAGAAACAATACAATTGGAAATCAAACTATAACAATCACAAAATGAGTCAAAACAAAACAATCAGAAAAGTCAAAACATTGTGGTGAGAGTGTAAATGTCAACAAAGGTTTGGTAAATGTCAAGAACAATTATTTTGATACAGTAAGGAGATGTCAAGTAGATAGAAGAAAAAAAAATCATATATATGAATTGTAATAGATAATTAAAATGTCAAAAAAAATAATAAATAATTCAGCAAGATGTCAGAAATTAAATAGGTATATATCAATTATATGTATAATAAATTGTCACTAGTAGATGAAGGAACAATAATACAAATGCAAAAATTCAAATTAATAGCCAAACATACTTCGAAATGCCCATTGTTAATTTATACATTAAAACAATTTATAATGTCATGTTTATATTTAGGTAAACTGTCAGCAAAAATGTCTGTATTATCTCCTACCAGGTTCCCTAATCTATGAATTCTAACCATAGGAGAGAAAAATGAGTAATTATTCCTAGTGTTGTGTTCTCGAAATAACACTGTTTGTCTGGTACTTCTGGTAGGTATGTTGAATTGAATCAGTTCAATTAATTCGGGACAATCTATTTCTCCATTGAGAAGTGTAACATTCAAACTGTAACATTTCTCCCATAGTCGGCAGATTTCAGTGACTCTCTCAGGGTTTATCGTTGGGTAAATTTATTGTGGTGGTTGTACTAAGGAAACACTAGCATGATGTTGTATGATCAGTTTATTGACGAAGAATATGGTTACACAGATTACTATTACACCAAACAAAACAATTCACAGTTTTTAATACTGAATTACATTATTATAGCGACACTCACAGTATTTTGTAGAAGAGAAGAGACATTTTTTTTTTGGAGCGAGCCCCAGCTATGTATATAGTAAGACGAATAGCAGGAGACTGGCCAAAATGGCTGACTCCCGGAAAAGGATCAAGAAGAAGGAATCTGTTTTTATGATAATATCAAAAGGTATTTACGATTTCTCTAGATAGGGGCCAGGGCTTTCACAGGATTTCGATAGATGGCAACACAAGTACCATTTTTTTGGATATTAAATTATGAGGGTCCCATGACACCATCTCAAGTTGTCTTTTAAAGAAAAAAAATGAATAAAAAAAAAGAAAAGTCTCAAAGTCAGTAATAAGAAGGATTCTACAGAACTAAGAGTGTCAAAGATAAGAAAGATTTTACCATACTGTGAGTGTCAAAACAAGATAGATTTTACAACACTGTGAGTGTCAAAACAAGGATACAAATTATCATAACAGACATTAGTAACAAATTCTTAATTATTCCTTACAAATAGACATGTCTCAAGCAAGCAAGGGACCAGGAAGATGCGCCGACAGAACAGGTCGCGGAAACGGGATCGTAGACAATGTTCTCGCCATACTTCTAGGTAAACCTTTACATGCTTAAGACAAAACAAAAAAAATTCTTTTTACATTATATAACAAAACCTTCAACAATTTCCCAAACACTTTTCCTTACTCCAAGAGGAGGTATCCATTACAATTATATCTGATCTACCTCTATTATAAGGGCGGTAATCCTTTACCCTATAGCATTTTTCTTTTGTGGAGACTTCCCACCAATTTCATACAGGCAAATGGTTAATATCAGGTACCAAACCTATCGCGCAGAGCTTCTCTAAGCGACCTGTATGAATTTTCTTTGTTTGAGCGTCCTCAAACCTCACTTGGACAATAAGCTTGTCGGGCATTAAAAAATTGTTAATTACTAAAATAAATTTGAGTTAGAACTGATTGTATTAGGGTAGGACGATTAGTCATATCTCTATATCAGTCTAACCCAGGAGATGTACATGGAAGATGGCGAATCATCCAATGACTCCTTAACATTCATACTAGGCAAATAGAAATTACTGTAAGGGTACGCATTCCATACAGTAAAATTGCCGCAAAATGGCCAACAGGTTCACACCATGTGAGAAACCTTGCCATATAATTTTAATTACAAAACCATGCACACTAAAGATTAAAAAACAATAAACTTATTTTTTAATTTGACTGATGCGACCTTGATCCTCAATTTAAGATTTAGCATTAATGATTTGATATACTAAGAGAATTAGTGGTAACCTTTCACACACTTTCATACTTCATCATTTATCTGCAGTTTTTACTTGTATACTTCATTCTTTCGTACCAAGCATTCATCGTCTGTCATAAGTCATTCATCAGTTACCACATAACTCGGTGATTCATGAGTTCACGTAAAATATAAGGAAAATTAACAAAGAATTCGTATACTGGTGTATACTGGAGGGTCAAAATTACATCAGTTATACAGTACAAAATTCTTTAAAACTAACATGTTGTATGTCTTTTGTCTGCGACAGTGGGTGGGTTCAGATTATTGCGAACACGTTGCTAATGAAAACGGCTAGCATATGAGATGATAAAGGCAACTTCATGCATCCACGGACGCAAACAAAAGATGATCAAAACATACAAAAAAAATTATTTAAGGGCGCCACAAAGTTCGAACAATTCAAAATTCTCACAGAAGCGGAACCTTGAAGAGCCTCTATGAGATTTCTTAACTAAATGTTTACAATAAGATGGGCTGCAAAAGTTACAAGTACTTGAAGAGTAGAAATACCAAATTTTTGACTATCAACAGTATTATAATTTATTTTGCTTTAAAGAAGAAAGAAAGATAATTCCTTTGACATTACTATGACTGTAAATATAATTTCTTTTGTGAGTCTAACATTTTTATTACGTACAAAATTCACTATTAACATTGACCTGTGATGTATAGACATAGTTCTTTTTATTCATTAAAATTGCAGCCCAAGAAAACATTACATTTTTACATAAATTCCTTACATTATCAAAATTTCAAGTTTACATTGTTGGATTTACATTCAGAATGAAATATAACAACAAAATTTTGGAGAAACACATACCTAGGACTCAGAACTTAATGATATCCTTAGCATGATAGTTTCCCATTGCTCCAGTATCTACATCGCATAGCTCGTATACGTTAGGGGATATGATTCGGTGAACCTGAGACTTGATGAAACGAGGTGCCAATTTCTTTGAAAAATAATTCGCAGCGTTGCTATGAACGAATGACCTTCTCCAGACAATTTGACCTATGTCCAGACGAAGAGTTTTGCGACGAAGGTTATATCTATCGGCATTACGATGGAAAGCCTTGGTCAATGAGGAGGAAATTTCGTCGTAAAGCGCGTTCATTTCTGATAAACGACGTTGACGTTGTTCGGCAAATGCTTCTAAGGTACCACTATCAGAGGCATTGACAGTTCTATGGAAGGAGGCATGAGGAACATATTCTGTACCATGTACAAGGAAATAGGGAGAGTAACCTGTGGTTACATTTACAGTACTATTAATACAAGAACAGATTTTTGGAAGCTTGGAACACCAAGAACGTTGATCATTTTCTACCAATATAGAAAGAGCAGTAAGAAGAGTAGAATTGTATCTTTCAACGGGGTTATTCTGTGGGTGATAATATGCATTATAAAACAAGTCATTGATACCATAAGAATGTAAAAATGATTTAAATTCTTTAGCAACGAACTGTCGGCCGTTGTCCAAGACAACACACCGCGGAATACAATAAGGAAGAAAAATTCGTTCCTCGAGTAATTTGATTATTTCTTTAGCTGTAGGGTTTCGTAGTGGAAAAGCCCAAAGATATTTAGTAAAGATATCTACAACAGTAAGGATATGCACGTTGCGCTTATATGACATGGGTAATGGTCCTACCAGGTCAATACTCAATGATTCCATAGGTTTAGTAACGGGTTTTGGGTTTTTCATTAATCCATGAGGCGCTTGGTTATTATGTTTATATGCCTTACATGTTTGGCACTGCTTTACATAATCCTTAATGGTGGACAATAAACCACGGCAATAGAAAGTTTGAGAAAGATAGGCATGAGTTTTTAAAACTCCAGGATGGCAATTGTTATCATGAAATTCTGAAATTAAAGGTTCAAGTTGATCAGAAGGCACAACAAGTCTCCAAAATGAAGAATCTGGGGAAGAATTATTAGGTTTCTTATTTTTACAGTATCTATAGAGGTGACCATCCTCTAACATGAAATTATGGCAGTCTTGAGGTCTTTCTTCACAAGATTTGTAGACTTTACGATACCATGGATCGGAGACATTGGTATAAACAGAAGGAAAAGTGAAAGCAGAAACAGGAATTCGACTGAGTCCATCAGCAAGTTTGTTTTCACAACCTTTCTTATAAACAAAATCAAAACTGTATTGTGATAGACGCATAGCCCATCTGGCTAAACGTCCGCTGGGAGAAGAAATGGTTTTTAGATATTTTAAACATCCATGATCGCTCATAAGGGTAAAATGAGTACCTTCTAAGTAGCTACGAAAATGATGTACAGAATCTACGACAGCAAGTAATTCACGGTCAGTAGTCGAATAATGTTGTTCCGTATCAGAAAGTTTACGGGAGAAATAAGCTATGGCATGCTCAGTTCCATCAGGAGATTTTTGTGAAAGGAAACTACCTATGCTTATTGCACTAGCATCGCAAGTAAGTATATAAGGTAGCGAATAGTCAGGGGGTTTCAATACAGGGGCCGTTATCATGGCAGATTTCAAAGCAATGAAAGATTGTTCGGCTTCATTATTCCAAGAAAATTGTTTATTAAATTTCTTACTTGTCAACTTGCAAAGAGGAGAGGCAATAGCAGAAAATGATTTGATAAAACGTCTATAGTAAGAACACATTCCAAGGAAACCTCTTAGTTCCTTAGTTGAAGTGGGACGTGGATAATTTAACATTACATTTATTTTTTCGGGGTCGGTAGTAATACCGTCTTGGTTGATGACGTGACCAAGATATTTTAATGAATCTTTACAAAAAACAGATTTCTTTAACTTTATAGTAAGATTGGCTTCATTTAAGCGTTGAAATACGGTCTTCAAGGAGGCAATGTGAGATTCAAATGTAGGACTACAAATTAAGATATCATCCAGATAGCAGAAAACATGATCACCAAGATCAGAAAAGAGTTTGTCCATGAGTCTTTGCATTTCAGCAGGTATATTCTTCAGTCCAAATGGGGTGACTTTAAAGTGGTATTGTCCTCTACCTTCCACAAAAAAGGCAGTTTTTGGACGGCTTTCGAGTGATAGGGGCAATTGCCAAAAACCGTGACTTAAATCAAGACTTGTAAGAAACTTGGTATCACGAAGGTTATCTAATATGCGATTGATATTGGGAAGTCTATAGCAGTCGGTCTTAGTGACGTCATTTAATCTACGAGGGTCTAATACAAATCGACCAGTACCATCTTTTTTGGGTACAATAAAAACATTATTTAGCCAAGGGCTACGGGCAGGTTCGATTACATCCATTTTTAACATGGCATCAATTTCAGTACAAAGTTGTTCTCTTCTGACATGAGATTGGGGGTAAGTTTTCTGTTTTACAGGCAGATTATCGCCCGTGTCGATAACATGACTTATAAGATGGGTACGACCTAAGCCTTTGGTTTCATAAGAAATCGTTGAGAATAGTTCTTTGACTTCATTCAGTTCAGAACATTGTGCTGGAGTAAGATTATTGGCAGAAACTAGGCAAGAAGGGGACGAAGATGTAACAAATATGTGTTTACTAGCTATTGGATTTGTCAAAGAATTATTATTATTCGGAAAGAGTCGTGGTGCTAAGCCGGAGTTTTCAAGAAATGGGACACCCAAAATTATTCCATGAGAAACAGAAGGGGCCACAATAAAAGTAACATGAACAGTCTTGTTATCAAAGCAAAGAGGAAGAATGATCTTTCCAATAGACTGGAAAGAGGAACTGTTAACACCAAACAATGTTTGAACATGGGGTTGCAGGGTATAGCCTAAGGTTGTAAAAGTTTTATAAGTATCTCTACCCAATATATTCACTGCAGCTCCAGTATCTAAGAGGGCTCTAAAGGGAACATGGCGAATTTTAAAATTGATGTGAGGACGATTGTCCGAACCACTGGTAATGGCAACTTCGTTTAAATGACAGGTAAGATGGAATAGTTCAACAGAGGCTAACCAGTCTGACCACTCGGCATCTCTCCTCCCAGGAGAAGGACGAGCAGAAGACCGGTAGTTTACAAGTTTTTTGGACGTCGAGACAGGTTAGGAGGAGGCATACTTAAATTAGGCATTGAAATTCGTGAGGTGTTAGAAGCATTGACATTAGAATTTGTAGAGAAATGACGGGGTCGATAAAAGGTACGAGGAGTTGGCATTTTAAATTTACAATCTCTGGCCAGGTGTCCTGGTTTACCGCAAGTGTAACAATTATTGTTCCTACGTGTATCATGGGTAAATGCGACCTTTGGGCGAGTAGGAGGAGGTGCATTATTTGAGGTTGCAGGCATAGAAGAAGAAGTGACAAGAGTGAGACGTTCGAATCCAGTACATATTTGCTCCAAATCAACTATGTTGGAAGGATTTGCACCAATTATGGCAGCCGCAAAAGTTGTTTTAAGACCTTTCTTAACGATTTTTAGAATTTCCGAATCTCTAATAGGAGATTTCAGACTTCTGTTCATCATAGTGACACGCGAAATGTAATCGGATGCGGTTTCAGAAGGTGATTGTCTGGAACACCATATATTCATGCGTCGTTCAGAAGTTATATTTTCATTATCAAAGCGGTCGAGGAAGGTGGTTTTCAGATCTTCCCAACACAAAGTGTTGAGTCGAGCAGCTCGATAAAAGGTAAGAGCTTTTTCGGTTAGAAATTCTGGAAGAACAGTAGGCAGTAAAGCTATGTCAAATCTTCGAGACAGACATATTTCCTCTAATCGAGTAAAAAATTCGATGAGATCACCCTCACCGTTGAAGATAGGAATGGGCCAAGAAGAAAAATTGATATTTAAAGGCACACAAGTAGTTTGACGTCGAGGAGTATCCAATGACAGAGTACGTGCAGGAGGAGTGGGATGGCTGAGGTTAACAGTTTCTGTAGTAATGGCACAATTGGAACCGGCGTCACTGGACAAATCAGAACTCTCAATTGATGGAGGCATTTCAGAGATCTTATTGTTGAAACTTACGCACTGAGCTCTAAGATCAGCGAGAGAATGGCTGGGCGTTATACCTCTCTGGGTTAATGCGTGTTTAAGAGTCCGGGAATTGGATACATTGACTCGCGAAATAGGCATAAAAGATGATCCAGACATTTTGAGATTCTAACTTGCAATGACAATAGAATAATAAACGGTTCTTCTTTATGAGTTAATCCTTATACAGGAGAAATAGAAAAATTGCACATGCAAAACGTTTTGAATTGACGATCTGAAAGAAAATTGTCAAATAATAATCAACAAGACAAAAGATCATACGTACCAATCTTCAGCGCTGGATAGATTGCGATGGACTTGCAGGAAAAAAAAATTCTTTGCAAGAGGAAAAAAAATTTTTCCAAAACAAAAAAAATTGAGAAACAGTGGACACCTTGGTTTGAAAATTGCTCTAGGAAATATGGACTCCTACCAAGAATCCAAAAAAAAAATTCCTCAAAGCAAAAAAAATGTTAACAAAAAAAATTTGGCAACCTTTGTAACATCAAATCTCAACAGTTGGGAACCATTGGATACTAAAAAAATTGTTTGGAAGTCTTGTCCTTTGATAAGACTCGAAAAAAAATCAATAACAATTATTTCTTTAAATTGTTAAAGTTTGGAAATCGCTGGAAAGTTTGACATTCCCTGGAAATATCGTAGACATAACATTACATACATTACATATCATATAATTAACAATTCCAGCATATGAGTAAAAGAATTATTGGTAATTATTCAAATCTGTTTTGTTAAGCCTCTTCCAGCAATATTGAGGTCTATGATCATTTCACTTCAAACCATACATAAATACATCTACAGCCTGCGTGACACGCACGCTAGGTAGGTACAAGTACAATGAATTTAAATTTGATTTCTTTACTCTTGAGTATATTCAACCAGATATAGAAAAAACTTTACTTGGACTATTTCACAAACTGGACATTTATAAATTTACAACTCTTACTTTGTAGATCCTTCAGTGTAGAATCTTACATCAACAAGCAAATAATTCCGCAAATAATTGTAAAATGATCTTAGCTAGTATCACTTGAATTTATGCAAAATTGAAACTGGAATTTTTACAATCTCTTTGGCACAAAAGGCAAAGCATGGAACAACATGTAAAAAAAAAAAAACTGTATCTATAGTAGGTATACAAAATATTTCAGTACAAAATGAACACAACAACACCATATTTTTCCATAAAAACCTGTGTAGTAGTCAGACGAATAAGGTTGTCTATTACTAGTGAAGGAAGCATTTATTTCCTCATCCTCAAAACCATCAAGCATCAAGGGTTCTCTGTGTGGATAAAGAAGGCCTCGAAGAAACGTCAGATCTAGATGACAAAACATGGGACATCCTTCTATTGGAGGTCAGGAACCGTCAAGGAAGAAAATTCCGTCATAGACATCCTTCGTAGTGGTGGTAGCAGGCTTCTTAAGGGATTGTAACGTTGGAGATCTTCATCTCATCAGAAGGAAATTATCTGGACGTCTTAGGAAAGTTTGGAGTATCTGTTCACAATCTTGTCAATTTCTTGTTGTATATATCTCTTAAATTCTCCATTCATTAACAATATCTGATCGTACTTGATTATTTATTAATTAAAATGTGGTTATTATTACACTATTTATCAATTCAAATGTTCATTGCAGCACTAACATAACTTTATTGGTTATGTGTTGAAATTTACGAAGTACACTTGTTGTAGTGAGGCGAAAATTCAAAAACTCACTTATTTAATTATTAAAATGTTTTTTCTTTATTATTTATAGCACTGTTTATTTAATTCAATTATTCACTGAAGCACCATCATAGTCCTAATTGGTCACGCGGTGAAATTTCTTGAAGAGCAAAGTTGTACAGTCTTGTTGTGATGGTAATCGAATTTCAACCGTTTTTTGATCGAACATTCTAGAGAAGTGTGTGTGTGTTGGTGATGCATGGAAACATGGGTGGGTCACGTGATACGTAACGAACTTATCTACGCACTATTTAATGTTATCATTTATGCATTGTTAAATTCACTTCAAACACAACAAAAACCACAATAATTAGGCATCACGTTGGAGCGCCAAACTGTAACATTCAAACTGTAACATTTCTCCCATAGTCGGCAGATTTCAGTGACTCTCTCAGGGTTTATCGTTGGGTAAATTTATTGTGGTGGTTGTACTAAGGAAACACTAGCATGATGTTGTATGATCAGTTTATTGACGAAGAATATGGTTACACAGATTACTATTACACCAAACAAAACAATTCACAGTTTTTAATACTGAATTACATTATTATAGCGACACTCACAGTATTTTGTAGAAGAGAAGAGACATTTTTTTTTTGGAGCGAGCCCCAGCTATGTATATAGTAAGACGAATAGCAGGAGACTGGCCAAAATGGCTGACTCCCGGAAAAGGATCAAGAAGAAGGAATCTGTTTTTATGATAATATCAAAAGGTATTTACGATTTCTCTAGATAGGGGCCAGGGCTTTCACAGGATTTCGATAGATGGCAACACAAGTACCATTTTTTTGGATATTAAATTATGAGGGTCCCATGACAGAAGCTTATGAAGAAAACAAAGATCAAACACTTTTCTACGGTTTTCTAAGCTGAGGAGTCGAAGCTCATTCATCAAAGCCGGGTAGTCAATATTTTCCACCGGTAACCCTAACTTATAGTTGATCAGCCTCAAGAATTTTCTCTGTACTCTCTCCAAGCCACTGATGTGGATATTATAATTTGGAGACCATATTACAGTGTTATACTCCAATAATGGCCTCACGAGAGAAACAAAAAGTAGTCTATAAGACTGAATCAAACGGAGATCAGTAACCAGTCTGAAAACAAACCCTAGTCATCTTCCAGTAACCATAACCAGTACCAGTAACCAGTAATAACCTTCCATAACCAGTCTGAAAACAACCCTGGTCATGTTCCATCTTGATGTTAACAATGTTTTGATTTCCTCACAAGTCTCATAACACTAATATCTCTGTGATAAATTGGATTTCACGATGAGTCTATTCATCCCCTTTTTCCTTTTGCAGGCAGAAATATTACAGTTATCAAGGTTAATTTAGTATAAACAATAACACACAGATATATTTTATATTGTTCCATTTATTAATTTATTTTAAAATAAAACAATCAGGTCGTCAATACCAAAATCATAAATCAAATGAAATAGTAGGTGCATACACCTCACCTTTACGTCAATATGTCTAAAAACATTTATCAAGCGCGTGAATACATCTACAATAAGCGCACAGTGACATATTTAGAAATGAAATACAATTTAAATTATTTTATTAACAAATGTTTCACCTAACATTCTCTATATTTGTAATATTTACAAAATGTACATCTTTTATCAAAATGGAGTAAACAGCGGATGTAACATATGAAAGATAAGACTTTGTATCATGAAATATTTTTATTATTACAAGGATTTTGGATGTCAAATGGTATGAACATGTTACAAATGATGCTGTGCACCGGCGCACTCAGCAGAGACCTGTAATCTCCGTAATACAGGAGAGACGATGGTCCTGGCTGGGACATGTTTTGAGAATGCCCAATGATAGTTGGCCAAAAAGAGCGCTGTTCTTCCGTTCGCAAGGGTTCCTCTTTCACAATACACCGTTTCTATGACAACACTATCAGAGCGCAGGGAATGTCGTGGAAAGAGGTGACGCAATTGGCGCAGATACGCTCTGAATGGGGGAGGCTGGTTTCTGCCCTGTGCTCCCGAGAGGAGCGTTGAGGAGGATGATGATGATGATCATGAAATAAGGATTTTCAGAAAGAATAGCATGTTTTATTGCTGAAAAAAGTTTAAATTGAGGAACGAAAAATATGAAATATAATTCTTTCAAAAATGCTTTCAGAATAAAACGGCAATTTTCTTGTGTTCCACAGGCATAGTGAATTTGTGATTCTAATTGTATCTGCTTTGGGATGTAGATCCTTATGGTTAATCGAGGGGGTGTTCAGGATGAAATGCAGAAATGGCTAGAAGGTAATTTATAGATGAACACTTTGATACAGAGAAGAGGTACGAAAGGTGTAAAATACTTAATAATAGCTCTAGGCTGGTTAGGAAAACAAAAAAAAAAATTCAAACACTTAAGGGTTTCATAAAAAAGAAAGTGTCATTAAATTTACATAGATAAAAAAACTTCTAGTAGTTACCATAGAATGCTGATATTTCATATTTTATCTTAAAGAGAATCTTATCTTTATGGAACTGGCAGCTAAATAAGATATTTTACAAAACATTATATACATACATATCCACTGATTACTTCATTTTTGAGATGTGTTATTTATGATGGTACACATACATACCATAGAGAATATTAACATTAGAATTTGTTAACGTACAATTTTATATGAATGGATATAAAATAGAATAGAATAATAAAGATCAACAAAAAAATGAAATATAGAAAATTCAGTTTAAAGATCACTGGATCTGATATATGATAAATAAATAATACATTTTGTTTGATTTTAATTTACTCAATATAATCTAACTTACAAAAAAAGCATATTGTTGTTGCAAATTCAAAACAGGTTATGTGGACTTGATATGCCAATTGAAAATAATTGTTCGTAACGACATCAAAATCATTGTTCAAACTCTTTATTTCTTAAAATAAAATTTTTATTCAAACCAACTTCACTCACAAAATAATCATAAAATATAAATTGCAATGTTGCAGATATTTGGGTTGAAAGAAGCTGTTTATTTTTTGCATTATTTGACTTTTATTTATTTACAAGCTTTTGTAGCCCGGCATTGCTCGGGTTTAAATAAACAGAAACCGTGCAAATACATGGGTTAAAATTGGTATTTTTAGTTTGTAGTACCTACATAAATCTTCAAGTGATTTGCCATGAAAAGTAAAGAAAAATATTAGGCGAAAATAAATAGGTTCTTATGGCTAGTACCGAGGTACTTTTGTATTTATTTATACAAAAAATCAATTAACATTGTTTATGGATTTTTTACATAATACTATTCTTATTCTACAGTATGGATTTCTATGGTCTCATAATATCCTCCATTATGAAAATAGCTCAAAATGTCAAATATATGCAATTTTTATTCTCATAATTCAGGATTTTTTGTCATTAGCAATCACAATGTTTCATTATGTAAACAGTCCCTAATTATTTAGTTTCAGTATTGTTTTATTTATTGTTACATCCATTTTGAAATTAATTCAATACAATGAAAAATGTTTGACTATAAATATTGGATTTTCATACATTCGCTTGGCAATTTTGTCAAGCGAATGTATGGGAATCTCATTAAAATTGTAATATCTTTATCAATACATAAGATATTTAAAATGTTTTTTGCCTTAAACCTGCCCAGGAGATGAGACCTCGTATAGAGTGTATTATTTTACTTCTGTCTTTCCTTATTTCAGAGTCCATTGAGGACATACGCACATACGAACCGACTCAAATATTTATGTGTGGATTCTTTACTGTGCATTGATTATAAGAAATTTTACACGTGTTACAATATCAAATACAATCAATATATTATGTACCTATGGAGGGTGATTTTATCGCAGAGGCACAACTTTTTTGTTTGTGGTAATTTTATGAAAGAATCTAATTAATGTTTACAAATATTTTGAATGATCATATTTTAAAATGAAAAAACCTCGTTCATATTATTTTTTTGCTTTTCGATGAACTAACACGGATTAACTAAAAAAAACATAAACAAGCTAATGACTCCTAACATGCCGACTGTGCTCAGGACAAAGTCATAAAACCACAATTTTGGCAAAAGTGGTTTTATGATTCGAAATCAATCATTTGTGTCTTGTACACATTCTGGTAAAAGGATTCAATCCCCAAACGTCTAGTTTTTATAGAAAAAGCAAAATACATTTTTTTTCTAGGACTTAATTGCAAATATCGAATAAGATAAAGGACTCCAATAGCATGAGTTTCATTATTAACACCATAAATTTCATCCAGACATAATTTTACGGCAAGGTAAAAGGCATCAAACCACATAACCCCAAACATGAGATATTTATATCTCTTTTACATGTTGCTAAATTCTGTCAGTACAAAGGACTAAAGGACAAAGGATTTAATCAACATTTTTTGCATATAACTTGATAATATTTGAATACTTTCTCTTGAATTTTTAAGACAAAACAAAAAAACTACATTACAATAAGATGGTAAAATAATAATGATAATAATTTGACATTTTCTTTATCATATAATTTTTTGCGTCTCCTACAAAATTTTATTAATGTGGTTTGAAGCCTTTGTCCTGAGCACAGTCAATATGGTAAGTAAGTTGGTTCAATGAATATTGCGGTCCTCTATCACCCTGCTAGTGGACACCCTGTGTATTTATTGCATTAAAGTTTATCATTTAACACAAATAAAAAGTTAAAACACTGTTTCTCATCATCATCATTTTGCAAAATCAAAGTTATAAAAGTGCAACAACATTTCTTTCATACAATAGAAATAAATTTGTTTTCTTCTAAATTACGATTAATTAAATACAATCTAACAACTAAAAATACAAATTTTATAATTTTTATACTAAAGGTAGGTTATGTTATGTAGATTTTATCTTTTTTCTTTACATAAATAAATTAAATATGTAATAAGCTATCTTATTAACTAGAAAATATTGAAAATCCTCGGTACATATATATTTATAAAACAAAAATAACATCGATACAAATACTTTTGACTCAAATAAAATGAAATAATAAACAAAAGCAGAATTGTCATATTAGTTAACCCTCTCGCTATCAGTGTACCCATATTTAGACATATAAATTATTTTATGTATTAAAAAAATTCTTATTTGAAAACAATTTACAGTACCTGAAATTATTAACCACTTAGCTGCTAGATATTATGCATAAGTGACATACACCCTGTGCTGAATTAATTTCCACAAAAACTAAAAGTTGATGTGAATTCACTAATTATTCTAATTGTTAAGTTTTTTTTCTTACCACAGCTTATAAAAATCATCGATAGTAATTTGTAGCTTCAAAAAATATTCTGACATTAACTAAGTTTATAAATAATGAACGAACAAGAAATTCCATGATATAGCTTTGTTTTCATACTAAAGTACCAATATGGCGGCCGATTTGCGCGGAAATTAGTCGACAAACATATCAACACTGACTTATACATTGTATGTATGTTGTGTAAACGATGTTAATTTATCAAGTTAAACTTCTATGTGTTCTTTTTATCTTCCGTGGTGTTTGTCATAGAAACGATTATTCTAACCATAAAGTACAATTACATGCATACATGTAATTCGCAAGTTGCACATAATTTTGACAATACTTGCATGCATGTAATCCGCAGCTAAGTGGTTAAGGAAGGTTGGTTCTATGAAGCGGTATAAAATAACATTTTCTGTTGGAATCGCTAATTAATTGATGTGTTATTTATTTACAAATTTTTTATTTTATTTTTTATTGCGATGTCCGTATTTAGTTTGATTAGAAAATTTAAATATGTGCTATAGTTTTACACATCCAGATTTTCTAGATACTATTGTTATAATGACCTTTTTGAAATTGTCCTGGGTCTGGGTGCTACATGTATATGTGTGTAGTGCATTGTATATATGTGTATCGTCACGTTAGTACCCACAATACAAGATTCAATCTAAGTTTGGGACTAGCTCGATCTGTGTGAATTATCTTTGCATATTTGTGAATACAATAAAATATAGGATATACCTTTGCAGTGTTTGTAATATGTCTTCATAGAACCGATATCCTCGTACAAATACACGGGCCGTCCTCAAAAACGGTAAGTGGTATTTGATAAATTCTTTCACCAAAAAATACACATACGAAAATTCCAGGACTCCAATTTGATTTGGTGCTTAGAGGGCTACGGTCTATATATTTGTATGGGATCTTTGAGGATCGAAATAGCACATTTCATTTATTTATTTGAAAACTTATATACGCCAACAGGCATAGAGAAAACACAAAAAAAAAACTTATTATAAATAGCAATGTGCTCCATTATGGGCACAATTGTTTGAGTGAGTCAATCACAATCTAAAACCAATTTAATGTCCCGAAGCAACAACAAATGATATTTTGTTCAAAATCATCCTCGTAGTGCAAATGCATAGTGTTGCCATCGTGATGAAACTGAATGCAATAAATTTAAATCAGTGAAAATTATATAATAATGAAATAATACGACAAAAAAAATAATGTTTAACTTTTAATTGTAAAAAAACCCATTTCTTTAGTTGTGATTTATTCTCAAATTTATTTTAAAAAATATTTAAGTTTTTGATTGACTTGGTTCAGTTGTGTTTGACAAACAGAAATGCGGAAATAATTTACAAAAAGATATACAATAAAATAAACAGCAACTAAAAAAAATAAAACATATTAAATAAAGTAACTATATAAAACTAAAAGATAACTCTAAATTGCACAAATATATCATTGACAACAAAAACCACGCGTCAAATCACACTCAAAATTATACAGTACATATGTTTTAAAAACACGCAAAAAAATCACACTACATTTTCAACGTGTACCGTGTCAGTAAAAAAGATCCAAAGGAATGTATACTTCGCATACAAATTGTGGAGTCCCCTGCTAACGTTTTACAAACACCTGTCATTCACAGCATCATGTAAAAAAAGCAAGTGTTTATAAAACGTCTAACATTATTAATTCAACAATGATTAGGTTAATAATGTCACTCATCTTGAATGTCTCAATTTTTTATTGGTACGGAGAGACAATTTGTATATTTATTACGTATTGTCATTGCATATTCAAAAAGAGACATGTGCGCACATTTTTATTTGGGCATTCTCTTTTAAAATTGTTGATTAAGGCATTAAAATTGTAGTTTAAACTTTTTATTGGCATGTGATATTATTCTTTAAGTACCTATTGAATTTTAATATTTGATACTAAGAATCACTTTATAAAATGGTTACGATGTCATTATAAGCAGTTTATTCTGGAAATGTCAAAATATTTATGAATTCACATGTCCCTTTTTGAATATGCAACGACAATATACTATATCCGCCGATTACCCCACTTTTGGAGCATGCCGGCTAAGATGGTATAGTAGTAGTTGTATAAATTTTTACAGTTGAATCCTTTTTACCAAAAGAGTACACGAAACATATCGATTGCCCAATTCCATAGACTAACAATTTTAATGTGAATATGTCCTAAGTAAAGAATACATCTTCCACTCTTTTCTGCAAGTTTTTCAGTGTCCTGTAAATAGCAGATGTTCGTAAAACCTCACATGTGAGACAATTAACATCTACAATTGAGTGATGGATGAGGTGTAGGTACCACCCATCCTGTCTGTCTTATTACTTTTATTGGCACATAAAGGACAATAATTTGTGAGTTAATTACTTGCAGTTAGCCCCATTTGTGGGATATGACGAAATGGTATGGTAGTAGTAGTAATATTATCATAAAAAAGCAAATAAATGCTGTGTATTTTAGAGAGTGTAGTAGAAAAGATTCCAACAATGATAGTTTTGGCCAGCAGACCCTCCAGGCCTGCCCAATGGCACGGATGTGAGAACAGTTTTGATTTGAATGTTCGGATTAATGGGAGTCTACAACTCTTGAAATATCCGGATGTGAGGTGGTACCCTCTTCGATGAATAAATAAACTCCTAACTTTAATATTTCGATGGTCTAGTGCTAGAAATATAGTGGAAAGAACTGCCTCAACTGGAATAAATGGAGCAGGATGTCTGTTTCTATTCTGTGTTCCCAGGAGGAATATTGAAGGGCGAATGATAATACAAACTACCAAAACCACAGACAAATATTTGTTTTTAACGTAAAATACACAAACAAAATATTCTCAAAATAATTGATTTTTGAATTATTTGTTTGTGGAATCAAAAGAATATCACATATTACATAAGACAAATCAATTTTCAAAAATTCTGAGATGTCTGGCTTATGAAACTAGGCGATCGATATATATATATTTTATAAAGAAAAATAATTTTTCTGTACGTCAATACAAATATTCCAATTTCTTTTCATTTTATCTATTCCAGGTATAGAATAGTTCTCCCACTCTTTTTTGTAAGTTGTTTTCCAGTGTCCCACTAACACTGTTAAAGGCAGGTAATCGTAAAAACTAATGGATAAGACATTTAACTTTTCAATGTTCCATGGCAACCGCGGCAAACATAAGATCTGGCGCTCGGTAACCAAGTTTTCAAGAGACTTGTAAAAGTAAGGTGTAGTATCTTTAGTTTAACACTACAGTGACCCACTATGTAAAATTGATAAATAATTTCAGAACGCACTGCGATACAGTGCTGTTCTTTTAGATATTCCTCAAATATGAGACATACTTCCCATCAGCAGCACAACAGTCGTCACAGCGCATTTACAGCTATAGCAACAAAGTTCCTGGGTTGTTCAAAGCTCTCGAGAAACGAAATATCACGAGTGAAATACATCCCGTGGAGCACCCGGTAAAGAATTGGTCTCCCACTCTTCTCCGTAAGTTTTCGAGTGCCCTGTAAAAGGCAGGTGTTCGAAAAAATAAGACATTTTACATCTTAAATTCGGCGATGAGGTTTGCCACCCATCCTGAATGTCTTAATTTTATATTGGCACGGAGAAGTCAGCTTGCATGTTTTATATGCAGCTGGTCTGCTGGCTACCCCACTTGTGTGATATGCCGTGATGGTATAGTAGTAGTATACATACTTATTTTGTACGTAAGTTGTTATTTTCCCGATAGCGATGATATTATGATTGAATAGTAAGGATATAATATAAAACATTATAATGATACAAGTTTCTTGATAATTTAGAATGTTCCTATAGTTCAAAACGGTGCTGACCTCAACAAGTCCAAAATACGTTATTTTTATAGAAGTTTATTGTTTTGTTCATAATTATAAAATTTAAGACAATTTATGTTGACCTTTAACTGTATATGGTTAAGATAAAGCTGATGTATAATATAATAACTTGTTTTTCTGAATACTCAATACTTTAAATTTAATACTCAAAATTTCTTATGGTAATGGGTGACACATGTGCCTCGCGCGTGCACTCAATGAGTAATTGAAGGCGCGAGTACTGTAGTGTTAACAGTGATGAGTGTATCACTTATCCTGAATATGTTAAGTTTTATTAGAACAGAGAGAATGTTTCATCAATGCAATCAAGTGGGAGATCATTTACTATGCTGAGACGGCATGAACGTTGCAGCGGTGATATTGTCACCTATCTTAAATATAATATCACAGAGAGGACGACCTGTACCTTCACTGCACGGAGTATTTATTCCGCTTGTTTAATTTGTGCGAAATTTGCATTACAAGTAATAAGTACACTGATTATGTGCGGCGAGACACAGTAGATATCTTACTAGTTTGCTGCACCTTGATAATACAATAATGTATCCATGGTGTTATTTTTTCTATGCTTTTTTGTGTAATATATTGTATAAATGTTGAATAAATACATTTGAATTTGACTATCCCACTTATTAAGAAGGCCACACAGAGCTCACTACACAGGGCCTTGCACATGGCGAAGGATCGCTCAACATGGAGACAGATGGTCTACAAAACGAAGCATGATGGTCACGATCCTCAGAATTAAGGGACTGACAGAGATGATGATGATCCCACTTATGAGAGACTCTATGCCGTAAAACCATTGGAATATTTCTAATCACCGTACAGAAAAAAATCAATCAATTCAATTTACAAAAAAACAGTTCATAGAATAAATAAATATAAACTTTTAAATATATCTATCTATCTATCCCTTTGCACAAACATTCTCACCACACGTCAAAACCATCTTATTTAAATTAAAACTAAAATTTTAGTACGACTTTACACCAGGGCCAGTCAAGAACTTAAATAACAATTTACAATTTTTTTCAGCTCTCAAGCTTAACGTAAATCTAAAAATTAATACATATTTGTTTTATGTACAAACTTTTTATATACCTTAATTATATAATATATAATCTATATTCTCTAAATTCTATACACAGTATATAACCGAAATATATACAATAAAAAAAAATGTGTATTTATATATAATACAAAATTATATAATTATAAACTATGACAAAATATTTCGTCAGTATTTTGTTAGAACATTGAATAAACAGCTTTTATCATTTACTAAGAATTTAAAATGATGTAGGTATGCAAGATGCACTGACACTGGCCGGTTTCACAAAAATTTGAAAAACCCTTAACTTGTGTAAATGCATTTTTGTATTTCATAAAAAATATTTTCTATGCTTTGAAATTAAATTGCTGATTTCGGCGCGATAACTCAGTCTATTTATCGCAGAATAAACTTTGTTATTAGTAAGGATGGTAGCTTACATGGAAAATTGACAATTAACACTTTAATTTCTACATTTTAGACTTCATCTTAAGTTTTTCAATATTTAGGAAGATGAAGAAGCTATAAATTTTGAACTAAAGGTCCCTTATCATCGCTTTTATGAACGGGAGTAAAAATATTATGTGAAATATCAGCCAAACTTTATACGAATCTTTTAACCATCTTTTGGTTAAATAAATTATTTGTCCTGACATCCAATATTCCTAAATACCTTAAAATTCTTTTACCGGCATAATGATTTGATAAAAATAGATTATTCTATTTCTAACAAAACACCCAAGAAATATAAGATTTTAGTTTGTCATCGTAAAAACAAAAAATACTCCTAAAAGTCTTGAATCTATGATTTTTACAACATGAATGCCCAAAAAAGCATAAAAGCAAAAATAAATCGAAAACACATTCGTCCGTACACTATTCCATATGGCTTTGACGTCAATCGACATCGTTTGTCACACATTGTAATCGTCGTCACTTCACCGCACTGACGTATAGAGTGTTAAAAGACTTTTGTTTTCCCTATGAGACGTCGTCTTGGAGAAGACGTTCCAAAATCGCAACGTTTCGTCTCCGGCTCCTGTTACTATCGCTTCTCCATCGGGTGATAGGGCCAAGTAGAGCACTCTATAACTGTGACCTGTAAGCTTCGCAACCTGAAAAACATAAAATATTGGAGTCGATAAGTCTGAGGTAGTTTATCAATATTTCAAATTGAAATTCTAAATGGGTAAAGAGAATAGATCACACACTATTTTCCGTAAGTTTTAAAGTGTCATGTAAAAAACAGATGTTCATATAATATCATGAATATGAAATTTTTATTATTAGAACATAATAATAATAAAAATCTTTATTGCACAAAAATCAACAGTATGTCGTTGCATATTCAAAAAGAGGTTATTCATTATAAACAGTTTATTCTAGAAATGTCAAAAGATGTCCAAATTTATACTGAACAAATAAATTTATATAACGGGCGAGTTTATCGCAGAAGTGTGATATCTTCCAACTAACCTATACCTATGAACATACCTGTGTTAAAGATGGATATTTCCAGACTAATATTTGATTCTGTGAGTATCCGTGTGTCGAGACAAGCTCACTCGAGTGCTTGGACCACGCGAGGTTGCACACTTGAGATCCTAAAAACATAATAAAACATATAAAATAAATATTTACAGTGGCATTAGAGTGTCTTATTAATTTATAGATGTCATGGCTGCCCAACATTTTGGATTGGACTAGAATACGACGGGGGTTGGAGTTGTTCCGAATTGCGCAAGACAGAGGTCTTTTCCATGGCAATCGTCAGAGATACCCGATAAGACACAATAGTGTAAAAAAAGGTAGACATTTTTTTTTTTTTTTTGTTCCGAATTGCGCAAGACAGAGGTCTTTTCCATGGCAATCGTCAGAGATACCCGATAAGACACAATAGTGTAAAAAAAGGTAGACATATTCAAATATTTTTAATAAATAACATTTACACTTTCAAAACAATTTTCAACAGTAAAGCAACAAACAGTTCATTCCCAGAGAATGTCTCAGGACTGCTCTGAACGCTTATTTCCAACTCGTATTCCTTTAAAGAACATTTTGAAGACTCGTTTCCAAAATAAATTAAAAAATATTCATACCTGTATCAACACACTGCATTGGTTGTCCTGTGAGTGTATTCCAGAAGCGTATGCATCTATCTGCCGTCCCCCCTCCCGATGCTAACAATCCGTGTTGGTGTGGTGACCACGCTATGGCTTTCACGGCAGCTAAATGGGCTCCGTACGTCTGCACTGGTGACAAAGAGTGCTACAGAAAAGAAAGCACCATTTAGTGAATATCGTAAAATAAAATAAATCTACATTAAATATCTATTAGGTAATTATTTTAGAACAAAACACTGCAATTTAATTTAAATAAATTAAGATGAGGAAGGAATGACTAGAGAAAGAATGTACATAGGATGTCTGAAAAAAGGGTACAAAAATAGTAGTTATCAAAAAATCACATAGCTAGAACATGTATATAAAAAAATGTGAAGATTTATATATGAGGAATTATAAATGTATTAATAATGTGAATGAAGCAAAAGTATACTGTGCACAAGGATATATTGAATTGGTATCCTGTCCTCTCTGCATACCCCACAACGAATGTAATGTGACAGGATAGATTAAAATTGTTTATTTATTTATTTATTTCTTGAAAACACACAACAGACAACAACTATATATATAATGTACAAGGTAGAAAAAAAAATAAAACATTTCACTCAGTCATCATCCAAAAACCGTGCGTCACAATTAATTTACATTATCTCAATATTTATTCATTAATATGAAAAACACAAACACACACGCACACATCAATCATTCGTCTTGCTAGCACACACATACAGTCAATTCCACATTCACACAAAAAACATATATACTTAAAATTATACAGATACATAATATATATAACTTTAGTAATAATACACAGGAATAAGAAATTAAATAGAACAAAAATGTTAATGCTGGATATCCCACTTCTAAACAAACAGATAAACTTACCTGTGACCAAACAAATAGTTTGTTATCATTCCCCCCAGACGCTAGGCACTGTCCGTCCGGTGACCACTTGAGTCCGCAGACTTCCTGTCTATGTCCAGCTAGTGTCCTCTCCCCCACAAGCGCAGGCGTCCTAGTGTCTCTCTGTCTGATGTGTCTATCTCGACTGCCAGAACTGAGAATGTCTCCGTTCCATGCCAGAGCGCCAACTCTTGCGTTATGCCCCACTAGTCTTGTAACCTAAAAATATGTAAAAATAATATTAATTTTGATGTTCTTATACTGTAAGGTTAAAAGTTCTCTTTTGAGGACATTCTTGAATAAAAGTTATGTTAAGGGCAAGCTCTTTAAGCTCAGACTGGCGGAGGATCTGTGGTATTTTATTTTTATATATTCCATATGGATCATACAGCTATAACAATAAATATAAACAGATTAATCATTCCAATTGATCACACTCACCGATAGTCAACCTATTTGAATAGGTATTATTAACTAGGTAGGAATGTTGTATATGATACACATACATATGTGAACTTCCTTAACGAGTGCACAACACAGAGTTTCGACGATTATGAATCGACTTACGGTTACACTTACACATCTAGTAAGTAAATAATCCAGTTCCCGACATCCAATTGTGTCAAAAATTCATAATATAAACAATTAATTACAACAATGAGCAAACCAATCAAGATCCTTTTCTTACCAACAAATAAACAGAAATTTCAGGTACCTACTTTGTTTAATATAAAAATGAAGAAAAAAAATGCTAAAACATACATAGAAAATGTATAAACACATAAACAAATTGTATGTTTGTAGAACGGGTACGACGTGGGGCAAGAATATTTAATTTAATTATGATTTGTTTTCAGAATGATATATTTAATGTGAAATTAGAGTAAGTTGTAATGTGTATAAAAACTGATTTGAACTGTTTTGACATTGTGAAAGGCGAAAGTCGTTTATTGCCTGAATAAATAAATAAACATATTAAAACAATTACCTCAGTATTTTTGGCAACGTCCCACACAGAGATGTATCCCTTCTGTGTTCCCACTGCTACGTAGGCCCCTCTCTCACTCCAAGACACGGATGTAACGGCATTGCCATCACTGGAGAGATCACATAGCCTCGTCACCTAAAACACGTACAAACAAATGTAATAAATTCAAATGATTTGACAATTATAATTCAGGATTATTTTGCAGTTTAACTGCCTTCAAAGTGTCTCAAGTGTGATGTAATAGTGCAGTCTTTGACTTGCTGCCAAACACTTTTCTCTCACTCTTTCTTCAGCGGTTTCCCCAATTCTGGGGATTCAACCATTCATTGACTTAGCCATTTAGTAAACGGCAATATAAAGTTCTACCACATTTTTCAATATATTTTCAATTGTACTAAAAAAATGTTTTTGTCTTTGAACTTTGCATATTTATTGCATATGACAAATGCATTATAAATTCACTTTGTATGTTTATCACATGCAGCAGAGGCCTGAGTCAATAACACACTTTCACGTCACGCTCCCGTTAGCGTTCGGGTGCAGACGAAGTTGCAAGCAAGTGTCAATTTCGTTGCTCAGATACACAATAGTTACGAAAATTAACACTTTGGCGCAACATCGTCTGCACCCGAACGCTAACGGAGCGGGAACGTGACGCGAAAGTGTGTTGTTGACTTAGGCCTCAGGTCTGCTGGCTACCCTACTTGTGCGATATGCCTTGATGGTATAGTATAAATTGTCTATTGAGTCTGAATATTACCTGACTAGTACACGCGCTCCAGAGATAGACGCAACTGCCAAGACCGACACTGAGAACATTCTGCGCTGACCAGTCCACCAGGTTCAAGTAGAAGTCGTCTTGTAATTCAGGGGCATCCAGAACCTAACAAAAAAAAATATTGTTAAATTACTTAAATTCTTTTTTAACGTTTTTAACATTTTGATTTAAAATATACCTATAATCTGGATATTATTTTTATCTGTGAACTCTCTGCAAAAAATAGGTCTCGCACTAAGTTTTTGTAATTTGTTGTAAAAATTAGATCGATAATCATATAACATATTATTTTGTACCTTAAATGGTATCCTGGATATCTTCCTGGTGGCTTTCCTGGGTGATCTGAGCAGTTTCTGTGATTTGGCTGAAATGGGGGAGAGACTATATGCGGCCGGGTCTAAATTCTCCTGTAACAAAAAAATAAATATTGATTGTTTTGTATTTGAAACAACTTTGTGAAGGTTCACTTTAATAAAGAATTACTGGTACTGACACTTATGTATGCAAGCAAAAAATGGATTTGGTTGAAGAAGGATGAAAATGGAATTAATGCAGTGGAGATGCGATCGCTGAGAAGAATAGTTGGTAAAACATTGCGTGATAGAGTGAGAAATGCTTTAACCGTCAGATCTTTGAAAAATCCCAATGGGTCCTCTTCCCAATAAGGGAGAGGATCCATCGAAGATTTTTAGACCAAATGAAATATGAGCAGAAGAAACATATCTCGGAGTCACTAGTCGGAAGGGCCATATAAATACTCAATAGTTTAGCAGCGGATATTGATATATTATTTCATTAGACATAACCCCGTATTTCTTAGGATTTTTTTTTGAAGATATATCTGGGTTTTTGTTATAAACCCAAATACAACCTTATACACCTTTCACAGTAAGCTACTAAAGGCTTGTGTCTTGAAAGGGGAGTTTGCCGGCATCTGGTATCGAACCATGGACCCCATGTTCACGAGGGCGAGACTCTACCTCCAGGCTACCGACGAACTCGGTGATTAAGATATATTGTAAAAGAATTGCCTGTTTTATTTTAATTAATGCTTTTGGGACATATTGGCTTATAGCTGAAGTAATGATCTCAGCAAGATAAGTCATAATAAAAATAATAGACATAATTTGACGAAAGCTTTATCAATGTTTACAGTTACAATTAAAATATACTTCAGATCAAGTTATCAATTAATCTAATAATCACTTTTTAATGCCTTGCTCTTGTAATGAGAACGTAGAACTAATGGAGATTCCTATACATCTACATGGTCGTGCTGTAAAAGTTAATGACAAAGACAATAATTTGATTTAAAAAAGTCCACCAATCAGGCCACTGTCATTGTGTGGGCTCCTGTGTCAACCATACAAGGCTGGGAGAGCTCTTGTTCAGTCTGATAATTCACACACAACTGCAGTGTATAGTATTTTATTTATTTATTACTATTAACAATGTAGTGTTGGTTCTGTCCTCCCAATTGAGTGCCTCTCAGAGAGTTGTATGCGTGTGTAGACTAAACCGTCGTCACCCACAGACGTCCGCCTATATATGTCGTCCCAGTGATCTAATACAACAACCAGCCAAGGTGTCTTACAATGTGTCATGTATTATATTAACATTTCTAACTATCTATCTTTTATTATTAGAAATTTAAAAATCAATTTTATTCTATGTAAGTTGAGGTTGTTTGTTCGCGTGAGATTGAAAGTGTTAAAGCGACATCCAAAGGAGAAAAGTTGCTGGCAATATGGTAAACAGTGTAATCTGACTAATAATTGCAAATAGAAACATATCTATCACATTAAACCCTGGGGAGTGTGGAAGTGTTTGGGGCAGGGTAAAAGACCCTATTGTTCAGAAGATGTTATGATTCTTGAATAGGCCCTTGCAGTGGTTCTTCCACAAAACGGCGCATCTTAAAAAATAATTATTAATATTATCATTATTAAAAGTTGGCGGATTCTTTTACCGTAGTGACAACACTTATGTACTTATGCAAGTGAGACGTGGACATGGCTGAAGAAGGATGAAAGTGGAATAAATGCAGTAGAAATGAGATGACGTGGTAGGATCGGAGATGCCAACACTGGCATAGTGGTATTAGACTAGAGAGAGTCCAAATATTTATAAATTTTCACCTAAACGGATAAATAGGAGTCCTTGGACTCCTGAAATATCCGAGAAATAAAGTTATTTCAACAGTAGAAATGAAATGGATTAGCCGTGGAGTACCTAGCAAAGAATTGGTCTCACTAGCAAAAACTTTTTTCCGTAAGTTTTCGAGTGTCCAATAAAAGCTTGAAAAAAATACAGAAATTTTACATCTTAATTTCAGCATTTGCCACATATCCTGAATTTTTTGGAACGGAGAGGACAGCTCGCATGTTTATTACAGCTACCCTGTTTGTCGGATATGACATGATGGTGTTGTATAGAAATGAGATGGTAGAGTAGGATGTGTGGTAAAAATCTGAGAGATTGTGTAGTTGTGTACATAATAGTACCATACGCGAAGATTGTGGCAAGAGGCATGACGGTGTATCCAATATTTTTTGAATATACAACTGTATTTAATCTTGACAAAAATCGCCAAAAAAAACACTTTGAAAAACGACAAAATACGATAAAAAAAATTGTCGAGCACAACAAAAAATTATAATAGTCTGAAAATATTCAATAATTTATTTAAAATTGACAAGTCGCAGCAAAAGAAAAAACAAACAATTTAAAAGTATACAAACAAAAAAAAACCTTAAAAACTGACAAAATATGCATAAATCTACGAAATTTAATCAATATGGTGAGGTTAGTTAGTCTGCAGCTGGTCTGCTGGTTACCCCACTTGTGGGATATGCCGTGATGGTATAGTAGTAGTAGTAGTAGTAGTTAGTGGAAATGACTACATAATGATTATCTCACCATTGCATATTGTTTCAATATTTTGTAATTTCTGTTGTATAGGTAATGAATAAATAAGAAAAAAAATCCGCTCACCTGCTTTGAGGGTGATTTAAATTTGAAGACAGGCAGTGTAGGCGTGACAGGTGCTGTGGCCGCTCTTCCATCCGCAGGGGGTCTCAGTTCTTGCACCCTAGCCCCCAGAAGTTCATTCCT
Source organism: Athripsodes cinereus (assembly GCA_947579605.1). Lineage (NCBI taxonomy): Eukaryota > Metazoa > Arthropoda > Insecta > Trichoptera > Leptoceridae > Athripsodes > Athripsodes cinereus. The sequence goes on along the minus strand of OX388325.1, from coordinate 15,099,591 downwards.
CAACAGGCAACCGTAGGCGAGACCCTCTCTAGGAGCTCCGCCTCCGGCTCCTGCCCCAGCCCCCGCGGCTGCCCCCGCCTGGTTGGGAGCCGAGGGCTGTCCTGTAGGGACGCCTCCTTCGGTCGCGGGAGTCGTGACGGTTGCGGTTCCATCTCCGCGTTGTTTTTTGCAGGACGGTTGTGAGTCGGCGGTGCGGGGTATAGCTGGAAATAAAGAAAAGATATAAGATTAAAAAAATTGTTTTTATTTTATGATTTGATATGATGCAGTATGTTATAATTTTATTTTATTTTATAATTTGATATGATACGGTGTATTTTTATTTTTTTTATTTTATAATTTTATGTGGTGTGCTGTAAATTTATTTTATGGTTTGATATGATTCAATATGTTTTATTTTTATTTTATGCTTTGACATGATGAATGTGCTGTAATTTTATTCTATAATTTGACATGACAGTGTGTTTTATTTTTATTTTGAAATTCGATGTGATGCAGTGTGTAGTAACTTTATTTTATGGTTAGATATGATACAGTTTTTTTTTTATGATTTGACATGATGCTGTTGATATGTTGTAATTTTATTCTGTGGTAATTTTTATTTTTATAATTTGAAGTGATGCAGTATATTTTATTTTTGTTTTGAGTTTTAATTTGATACGATGGTGGTGTTGTACAATTATTGTTTATAACTATGTATTAAAGGCGTAAGCCGTATGTATTATTATAAATAAATAAATAAATAAATAATTTATAGCGAATGCGCGAAATGTACTAAGACCAAAGATATAGTCGATCGGTAATTCAAAGAAAAAAATCGGTCATGCGGCCGAACAAATTTTGCTTCCAGTTTTAAACTGACGTTGGTTGAGAAAGTTTGTAAGACAATAATACATTGCTAATACTTGAAGGACATCGATGTTGGAACACAATAATTCCGAAGAAATGTACCGACGTTTCAATGTTTCCTAATAAAAAGACTAAATCAGTACAGCTGAAGAGGCCCTAAAAATAATCATCGTGAAAGCGGAGTATGTCGGCAGCGGGTGGATTCGAACTCGGGATCTTTCGGGTAATTGTATAAACCTACGTGTTGTAAAATAATTTTATCAGAGAACTATGTTACAAGTAAGATAACGCAAAAAGAAAACAATAAATTATATTGGTTCGCATGCGGTCACTTCCACTTCCCGTGTATCGCAAAGATAAGATATAATACACTTGTACCTTTCGCATTATCTTTCAGTTGCTATATTAAGTAGGTACATAAGTACATATTTCCCTATCTAGTGTATAAAAATATTTTTTATCATTATTTAAAACATGAATCTGGATATGAAATAAACCCAAATACACCACACACACAGTTTATTTATTTTTAATTTTAATTGTCCTTAGGCCCTTATAATGCAGGCGCTTGGGCTCGTCATACGTATTTAAAAAAAAAAAAGATATTAGGAGAAAATATTCTTAAAGAAAACCGAGGAGTTTGCAAAACATTTCAAACTTATATAGGTACCATTTAGAAAATTTAGGTAAGGGGTAGAAATTCAAAGGTGAAGTAAAATTATTAAATGTTCCATATATGGAATATATTGTTGTGGTGGCCCGGTAGGAAATCTCATTTCTAAAATTTGGCCCGGCTGCTGAAAAGGTTGGCCGCCCATGTTTTAAATCTTTCATAGTAATACTATAACATCGCAGCATACCCCACAAGTGATGTAGCGGGCGGATCAACTGCATGCAATAAACATGCAGATTGTCCTCTCCGCGCCAACAAAATAATAATAATAATAAATTTAGGACGTGTGGCACGTCGCCTCATCGCTGAATTGTTACTCAATGTCTTGCGCGTGAGGTTTAACAAACACCTGACTTACGGAAAATAGAGAGAAATCTATTCTTTACCGAGAACTCCAGGGGCGTTTTTTTTTCTTAATTACAAGTAGGTACACGTAAAAAACAGTGTAATGTTTTAATTATTGCAAGATGGTGCTAATGGATATTAGGTATATTTAGTCAGATAAGATAGCAAAGAGCATCCGCCGTTTATCCTTCACAGGTCATTCGGGATGTTCCAACATTACATCTTGACGAAAGAGGCCCAGAAGATTGTCTTAAAACTGCAGTCAGCTAGCTGCCCCGACCTTCACGGTGAATGATAAAACTACATAATGCAATATATATGTAAATATTAGTTTTTTTCATATTTATTTACTTTGTTTTAATTACACAAAAATTATCGTCAATTACAAAGCTAAGTGCTGCACTTAAAATGATCTGGTCGAAAAAATATATATTCATAAACTATCGGGAGAAAAAAGATCGACGTGGCTCTGATTTTTGATAATTGCATAGTATAAGTAAACTCGGTGAATATGTTTTAGACCTCGCGTGAACAGAGCCTGACAACCTGGAGAGACTTGGAAAATTGGAAGAAAGACGAGGAAGGGGGCCAAGCACCATCAAATCATCTTCTGCAAGTACCCTGCGCTGTCCGGAGCAACTCCTCTATACCACTCATTCCAGTCCAGTATAGAAGAGTTGTTCCAGAAAACATTCAAGGTACTAGATGATACTCAAAAAATTAAGATTAAAGCCACTTGTTGTCCTAGAACGAATTTTACCTCCTTTGTATACTTAAATTAAATGACCACAAACGCAGCAAAATGACTGAGAAATTTACCATTCAATCTATAGAGCAAAAAAGTAAAATGCATCAAAAATCTCACACGAATGTGATGGCCAAAAGGTTCACTGTACGTAGTGATGTGAGAAGAGAAAATTCTCCAAAGAAATTTCTCGAGAACGAGAAATTTCTCTTCTAATTTTTCTTAGTGGTATTATGACCTTTCGCCTAGTACACTTCGCAGCCAACCTGATTGATCCAAAAAAATGTGGGGCTGATTAAGGCCCAAATCAGAGGTTATTAACACTTTTTTCCATGTACGTACCTACCTGCATTTTTTTTGTGTCAAACATCAAGATTTTCATCAGTTATTAGCACTTTTTTCTATGTAGGTACCTAACATTTTTTTGTTTCCATAATTAATTGTAGCCATATTGGTGATAAATTGTCTCCACATTTGTACATTGTTATTGATTTATTAAATAAAGTATTTATTATTATTATTATACTGTTAAATATAAAATAAAAAAAAATCTCCGAAAATTCTCTACTTCGTCTCGAAAAATTATTTCTTGAGAATTCCACAACACTAGCTGTACGTAGTAATATTGAAGAACCCACGGACCACCCGGATAGCGCAGAAGTCTGAAGACTTCCATTTATCCTGAAAGTAGTAATATATATATAAACCTCGTCGAATTAATTGTGAGTCGAAAAAATTCTTTTGTTTTAAAATCTTATTATTTGGCTTCTAAATAACAAGTTTCAGATAATTTGAAATTTTTTTGATTTCTAGTTTTGCGAAAATAAATATGTTCATTGGAATGGAAATTAAATAAAAATGAGGTTTCTGAAATGTTAACTTAAATTTATTTGATATATACTAATTGATTAACATAAAATAAAGAATAAATTTACCTTTGCATAAAAATTCCAGTAAAATTAAACACAAACTATGTAAATATATCTTTAATTTTCTCAACTAAAACCTGGCAGTGACACTTTGCGTAGACTCGTTGACAAATAATTAAGTAAAAAATAAAGTTAACTTTGACAAATGGCGCAATAAAAAATATGACGATAAAATAGACTTCATACCAATAATTTTCAATATTAATATTAGAAAAAAGCAATAGATGGGAGCGTAAAAAAAAATAATAAAATCTATGTCCATTGGAATGGACACCAGGTCTGGAGAGGTTAATATTTTGTGTTATTACTGAGTTTGCTTCTCACAGCCAAAAAGTGTTTAATCAAAAGATTTCACACACGGGAATATTTCGGTCGGGCAGTTCTTCAGGCTGCCCACTCACTACGGCACACCTCAGGTGTGGACAAGATAATATGTAAAATTTCGGATAAATTTAAGTTTCCAGACTTCGACGAATACTTTCCTTTTACGGGATACTGAAAAACTTACAGAAAAGAGGACGAGACCTATAAATGGGTGACTTTTATAGAACAACGCTATAAAACAAAAATCCATTTTGAATAAATATGACTTTTGAAGCCCTGGAATTTGTGATGACACGTTGTGCTATATTTACAACAAGTCAAGTGCAATGTAAATATTAACATTTTATTATCATTATTATATAGTACATACTTCAAAACGCAAGATGTACTAAGTAGTAGTATGCTAGGTGTGTGAGTATCGAGTATATTAAAGCGATAGATAAAATGCATAACCTACTGTACATAATATCACATAATAAATTTTGTTCATCTGTGTGTTTCGTGGCAGTAGGATACTAGCGTGTCGAAACCGATCGAGGACCTACTATAATACTTCATAAGAGATATTTAAACTTAGTGGAAAAGTCGTCATACAACCATGTCGCTTAATTATCATTTAATGAATCAAATTATTAAAATGATTAATTAATTTGAAGACAAATGGTCGACTAAATGACGTATTCTGCGGGGTATAGAAGCAGAACATCGTTGAGCAGACCAAGGTAGAGGTTATTGGATAAGATTAGCCGAGATCTAGAGGAGCTGCATAAATGCTAAAGACGACTGGCAGTCCATTGTTCAAGATAGAAAGGCTTGGAGATTAATTGCTTTGGAGGCCGATGCCCTAAAAAGACAGTTCGGTCATCGGAAGTATGTAAGTAATATACGGACGGCGAGATTGTCGCAAGGTCGCAATACCTTCCAACTAACCCAAACACATTTGTTTCAGCGTTGAGCCAAGCCACCTATCCTAAACGTCTTATTTTAATGTTTAGTTTATTTATTATTTTACACATAAATATGACAATGTCACATACGATCAACATATAGAAGGCAAGTTTATCGCAGAGGCGCGATTTCTTCCAATTAACCTAATGTTATCGGCACGGAGAGGAGGAAAGGCACGTGTATTTGCAATATTTGGTTCGCAAGATTCGGTCGAGCAACTCCAGGCGAACGGTTTAGTTGAAGTGTTTATGCAAACATAACTCCGCAATTTAATGCAGTGTACCGTACAGGTATATTGTGCATTAGACATTTATGTGCATAAAATATTTGATATTCTATGAAAATAAATAAATACACAATACCTCTTTATGTATACGTAAGTAGCAATAATGTTGTTAAGTATTTACTCTCAGTGCTCAATACCTCAATACCTTAGCCATGGAGTACCAGGCAAAGAATTCGTCTCCCACACATTTCCGTAAGTTTTCAAATGTCCTGTAAAAGGCAGGCTTTCGAAAAATAAAGACATTGCATGATGAGGTTTGCCACCCACTATGAATGACTTAATGTTTTGTTGGCACGGAGAAGAAAGCTTGCGTGTTTATTACGTGCAGCTGATCTGCTGGCTACCCCATTTATGAGATATGCTGTGATGGGAGTAGTAGTTGTAAAATTCTTGGATTGAGACTTTTCTAATTAAAGTTCTCCACATACCGGGGTAGTCAGTGGACTAACAACTATAGATACACAAATTACAAAGATCTTCAAGTTAACACTTAATTGTAGGATACCAAATATTTAATATGTAGTGGGTGTGATACCTCCTTAATAATTGTTATCACAAGTAAAACAGTCCTAGTGACAATACATAAAGTGTTGTCACCGGGACTGACCTCCGCCTTGGAGGCCCCTGTGGAATCACTCTCTTTCGGGATCTCCACAGGTGCGGAACTTGACTACCGCGAATCATATCTTGGTAACTCCCTTCTTTCTTCGCTACTGAACTAATTATAATTTACCACTTAACTATTTAAATAAAAGTATAAAGCCGTTACTCGAGTGATCATTTTACCTGGTAAGATAAACTTCCAAATATCTCTATTTTCCTTCTGATAAATTTATCCTCGTCAGTGGAGAAGGAGACAGGACATTGTCCTGAGCAAGCGCTAAGGATCGTATCCTTAACCGCTTCAAATACATCATGAAAATGCATCAGTTTTTACTTCAATTGATACGGCTACTACTAGTGCAATTCAAGGTCAACGCCAAAAAGTAGCTCGACTGAAATTTACGTAAAAATACAAATATTCTCAAATATTGTACATCCTTGCCAGATTGTGTTATCTACTTATATTTAAAACCTGTCTAATTCAGGTGAAGATAGCAAGGTAATATACGATAAGTAAGTACGTATTATATTAGACATATTATACATAATATTAATATTTAATGTAAAGAAGTTTATGTTATTCTAAGCGCAATAAGGAATTTGATGTGCACCTGTGTAATGAGACTGTGAATCTCAACATGGCAGTGAAACCTATACAAAAGTGCACTGCCCGATATGCTCTCAATCGCAAAGCAATGAATTACAAAATAATTATCTTTTTGATGAAAGAATTAAATAAATATCTATCTACAGGCAGAGAGGACGGAATACCGACTCGATCTATCTTTGCACACTACTTTCGCTTCCTCCATATTCATACAGCCTCATCTTCCCATCATTTATTTCACTTTCGTTCATCTTTAACCAAGTCCACGTCTCAGTGCAAATCAATTAGAATATCAAGGCAAAGGCTATTAGATAACAATCAACCGAGATCTAGAATAGCTAAATGCTAAAGACGACTGGAAAACCACTGCTCAATATAGAAAGGATTGGAGATCTACTGTTTTGGACCCTAAGGCCCAGCAAGGCTGTTCGGTCATCGGAAGTAAGTGAATGTAAGAGTTGGGAACATTTTTTTGGTGACAATGGTAGCGTGAACGATTTCAGATACTATTTAATCAAGTATAAGTTGGGCGCGGTCAAAGTCTGAGAGATCGTGTGCGTAATAGTGATTTACCAAAGGAATGTGAAATGAAAGTAGGTATAATGACAAGGATGAATGAAAATAAGTTAAGATGGTTTGGGCACGTGGAAAGAATGAATGAGGACAGAATGACCAAGAAGATATATTTGGCTGAGACGAATGGTGCTCGGAGACGTGGACGTCCGAGGATCAAATGGCAAGATCATTTAAATCAAATCCTACAGGACGGTCACGTGCTGAGCACATTAAACAAGAGAGTATGCATGAGGAATTGTATGACAGTGACGGAAGCGAAAGAAGTATGCAATGATAGAAGGAAGTGGCGCTCGATCGTTTCTACCTACCCCGCGAGGGAAGCGGCGTGATGGTATGTTTGTATGTATGTAAGTTAGGTGTAATGGAAACTACTTGCAATATTCGCATCAAATTTTGCAAATGAAACCTATTAGATGTAACTGCCTGCATAGAACTATACAATATGCAGATGATAAGTGTGTATGTGTAGACAGTATGACCTTAGTAATGCAACAGTCATGAAACGTACAACTTAAATAATAAATTCTAATCAATACACATAATAGATAACATGACATTATGTGTCTATTACAAACACAGCAATCTTGTCGCCAACCACATAGATACACTGTAAGTACTTTTGGCTAAGTATTCCAATCGCATGGACTTAGAAAAACATTTGCATCACAATGACATGAGTCGAGTTTACGTTAGAAAAATATGGAGTGCATATTTGTTAAAGACAAAAGACAAGACAGAGGATTTAAGAGAAGGATTTGTTGTACAGTTATTCATTTTAATAATGTATGTATTGTGAAGTTTAGAAATTACTGTTAGCCGTATCATAAACAAAATTAATATCTAGATCCGTCTTATGTACTCTCACAAAATGATTTATTATTTTTAATATTCAGTTTAAATATCTGGGTGGTTGAGTAATATTGCGAGAAGGGAGCCTGAGAACCTGGAAAGAGTAATTTTAGCTGGGGCTGTAGAAGGGAGGCGTAAAAGGGGCCGAGTACTAACAAGATAAGGAGGCCACACAGATATCACTACACGGGGTCTTGCACGCAGATTGTCAAGAGAACGAGGCATGATGGTCACGATCCTCAGGATTGAGGGACCGATGGAGATGATGATCTGGGTAGTATTTTAATGCAAGGCCCAGAAATCGAAAAGTTAGTCTTCAAAAAAATACCTATACTTACAGATATTTTTGTACCAAAAATTTGTACCAAAAATACCTATACTTACAGATATTTTTGTACCAAAAATACCTATACTTACAGATATTTTTGTACCAAAAATTTGTACCAAAAATACCTATACTTACAGATATTTTTGTACCAAAAATACCTATACTTACAGATATTTTTGTACCAAAAATTTGTACCAAAAATACCTATACTTACAGATATTTTTGTACCAAAAATACCTATACTTACAGATATTTTTGTACCAAAAATACCTATACTTACAGATATTTTTGTACCAAAAATACCTATACTTACAGATATTTTTGTACCAAAAATACCTATACTTACAGATATTTTTGTACCAAAAATACCTATACTTACAGATATTTTTGAACCAAAAATACCTATACTTACAGATATTTTTGTACCAAAAATACCTATACTTACAGATATTTTTGTACCAAAAATACCTATACTTACAGATATTTTTGTACCAAAAATACCTATACTTACAGATATTTTTGTACCAAAAATACCTATACTTACAGATATTTTTGTACCAAAAATACCTATACTTACAGATATTTTTGTACCAAAAATACCTATACTTACAGATATTTTTGTACCAAAAATACCTATACTTACAGATATTTTTGTACCAAAAATACCTATACTTACAGATATTTTTGTACCAAAAATACCTATACTTACAGATATTTTTGTACCAAAAATTTGTACCAAAAATACCTATACTTACAGATATTTTTGTACCAAAAATACCTATACTTACAGATATTTTTGTACCAAAAATTTGTACCAAAAATACCTATACTTACAGATATTTTTGTACCAAAAATACCTATACTTACAGATATTTTTGTACCAAAAATACCTATACTTACAGATATTTTTGTACCAAAAATACCTATACTTACAGATATTTTTGTACCAAAAATACCTATACTTACAGATATTTTTGTACCAAAAATACCTATACTTACAGATATTTTTGAACCAAAAATACCTATACTTACAGATATTTTTGTACCAAAAATACCTATACTTACAGATATTTTTGTACCAAAAATACCTATACTTACAGATATTTTTGTACCAAAAATACCTATACTTACAGATATTTTTGTACCAAAAATACCTATACTTACAGATATTTTTGTACCAAAAATACCTATACTTACAGATATTTTTGTACCAAAAATACCTATACTTACAGATATTTTTGTACCAAAAATACCTATACTTACCTACAGATATTTTTGTACCAAAAATACCTATACTTACAGATATTTTTGTACCAAAAATACCTATACTTACAGATATTTTTGTACCAAAAATACCTATACTTACAGATATTTTTGTACCAAAAATTGAAAGTCACTCAAGCCGCGTCATAATTTTCTTTGAAATGGTTTGTGACTAATGCTCCTCAACCAATAAGCGATACATGGGTAGGTAGGTAACAAAATATAATAACATGCTAATTAATTAACAAAATAACTAAGGAATTTGATTTTTACTTGAAACCTGTTCGGTCAGATTTTCCACGAGAATATTACAAACATCTGAATTTATGATCCCATTAAATACTATTTGCGTTAGGTTTTTTTTAAAGATGAATCTAAATTTGAAATATACACCCTCACAGTAAGAAATGTGCTTGTCTCGTAAATGTGGAGTAAGTCAGCAGCGGGTGGAATCGTATCCGGATCTCTCGATTTAATTCCGAGATTCTGCCATCAGTCTAACGACCTACCAGAAGTTGTTTATTATTCTTTCTTATCATCCGTAGGCCAATGGTTTGGTACCTACTTGGAATCGTCAGGCAATTATACAAAAATAGAGTTTCACAAAAACAATACAATAACCACAAATCACCATGTAAAGTAGTAACATTCCATAGAAGTTATTGCGAGTGAAAAAGGCCCAAAATAGCTTCGCGTCAGAGTATGTAAAAAATAAATTGGTCAATGCCAAATAAGGTGAACAGCCCCATTTAGCATTTTCAAAGAAAATTAATGTATCTTACAATATACCTGCTTTTTACAGTATAACTAGGAAACCTGAAAACTTACACAAAATAGTCGGGGAGACCTGTTCTACACTGGGAACTCTTAATAGGTAATAAAAATAATATGAACATTTTATAGTATAAAACATGATACACATCATCCAGGCATGATAAAATGTAAGGTACTAACAATATAACACACACGTAAATGCTTCAGCACGTTCATGCATATGTCCACAATGGACTCTGTAATTAGGAAAGACAGAGGTAAAATAATGCACACTATACGAGGTATAATCTTTTAGGTACACTTGAGGCTACAAACATTTTTAATATCTTATTTATTAACAACTGGTCATAGAAGGGTAGATTGAGGGCCGCAGAGGGGTTGGAAGAAAGCGGCTTTCCTGGCTTCAGAACATTCGAGAGTGGACCGGGGTGAGAAGTGTGGAGAAGCTGTTTCGTGCTGCCCAGAACAGAAAAGATTTTTCCCAAGTGGTCGTCAACGTCGGGGGGACGTTGACGACAAGAGACGTAAAGAAGAAGATTGTTGTTTTCACTTATGGCAAGAAGAATTTATCAGAGATATCAATGTTAACAGAATTATTCACTGTGTCGGTGTTTAGGTAATAGAATTCCATATCGAAATAAATAAAACAAGTGTTTTATTCTACTATTGTTTTATTCTGTGAGAGAGACGTCTTTCGTCATATAAGGACATTGTCAATCGTCATTGGATCAGATTGACAATGTCCTTATAAGACGAAACACGTCTCTCTCACAGAATAAAACAATAGTAGAATAAAACACTTGTTTTATTTATTTCGTTAACAGATTTGTATAAAATTTGAATAATGTATTGTTGATATTATTATCCTGATGGAACATGGCCATATAACTATCAAAATTATTTGAATCGTGGTGTTGCCAGTTTTTAAATAATTTCTTTAATTTTTGCCATTTTTTAAAACACATTTTTTTTATTATTATTATTCTTAAGGCGTTCCACCCAATGTAGAATTATTTGAAAACTTATACTATCTACACAAGTGCTGGTTTATTTATTTGACACAAAGTACGGCTGTCAATAAGTCATTTAACATAAAAAATAACATATTTACAGCTACAAAAAAAAACCATTAAAACAGTGTAGCGATGAGGTTTGCCACCCATCCTGAATATCTTGATTTTATATTGGCACGAAGAGAACAGCTTGAATGTTTCTTACATGCAGCTGGTCTGCTGGCTACCCCACTTGTGGGATATGCCGTGATGGTATAGTAGTAGTAGTATAAAAAAGAAACAATATAGATAAACACCAATTTGATTCGTTTATCTGATGTTTATTTCTTGAGCGGAACCGGGTAAATCTAAGCTGGTGTAATAATATTTAAATGATGTTTGTGATTACATGAGCGCTATTATTATTACTAATAGTACTACTTGTAGGGTTCGATGTCTGGCCGTGTCCCAGGTCAGTTCAGATAAAACTACTGGGTACATATTTATTTATGCAAACAATAGTTTATATATGCATTTATGTATGAAAAATAAACAATAGATATTATGTGCAGCGTAGGTACTCACGAGGAAAATGCATATTATCTAGATCAGTGTAACTAGATGTGAATAAAGTTAACCCCGAATAAATTATTATAAATGAAGCACTTATTTATTTAGTACTTCCTGCTGTGACTTTATTGTTCCCGAGCCGATTCTACGCTAGCTTGATGATGAGAGCGGAAGCGCTTGAAAGCCGGCCCGCGTCCAATATTCACAGATGAAGTTCTAAATAAGTGTATTATTTATAATAATTTAACACGAGCTTTCACCAAGAACCGTCGGTCGAAAATATCGCCCTGAATAAATGAAAAACTTCACTCCTCACGAAACTATTATTTTGTCATCCTCGTCTTCTGGTTATACAGGCTCAGGAAAATAAACAGCTGTCAAACTTTTGTCTCAATATCTTACACAAAAGTCGACCGGTGTGGCGCGGAGGCTAACGCACTTGCCTTTGAGTCACGAGGTCCCGGGTTCGATTCCCGGCCAGGGCAAAATAAAAAATGACCTTTTACAGATTGTCCTGGGCCTGGGTGTTACATTTACATGTATATGTGTTTAGTGCATTGTATAAGAGTATCGTCGTGTAAGCACCCATAATACAAGATTCATATCGTAGTTTGGGACTAGATCGGTCTGTGTGAATTGTCTATACATGTTATGTGTTAAAAAAAGTGGGTGCAAAAAGCGCATTTTTATTAAGTATTAAGTCATGTGATCTGACTGCTGAGATGGTGCGAATTTTGAATGGTTTTTTGGACATGAATGAGATTTTATGATTGCCGAGAAGAGATTTTAAGAAAAAAGAGTGACGAATGTATGTGAAAATTAAAAAATATAAACTCGAGACTGACCAAGGACACCATCATTGGTGAAGGTCATATAAAAAAAAATACTAAGTCATTATGGTCTATGTTGGCCTGGCCTAGTACTTCATTTAAATTCTGATTTTAGCGCCAACTTTTGTATTGAAAAGCGAGATAAACTTTGACAGTTGGAGTGCAAATAGACTAGATGACGTCACACTTTAGAAGCGTATTGCAGCAGTTATTCCTTATTTGTGGGTACGGCCGATGTGATGTAATATAACATGCAATTGAGTTGATAATAAATATAGTTATTCCAGGCAGGCAAGGAGACGCATAGCGCTTTATTGTACATAATTTAATCTAATTTCAATTGATAATGATAATGTGAAACATGGACACTCACACAGGACCGAAGTGTATCTTATTATAAGTGACCGTATCTTTACCCTCAAGTCTCTCACGTGGGGTATGCAGAGACGACGAAACACCATGTTGATCTATCGTCACATTTACAATGAAATTTCTTATAAAAGAACTCCAATTTCTCAAAATGCGGCCTGTTGCATACTGCCATCTGTGTGGTGATTTTTGAAGCACTTGGTACTGGCTATAGACATAAATGATGATCTATGGCGAATAATAAATTAAAATCATAGTTTGTCTTTGGTTCCTTGTATATAATACAAGCACACGTTAGATCCAGCCTCTTCTCCAATACACAGTCAAAATAATAACATCAGCATCTATACTGTTCTATTCATTTGTTACAAGTTTACATTAAATTCAATATTATTCTAAAAAAACAGTGTTTGTTCTGCAATCCATCTACTCATCAGTTACACAACTCAACATTAGCGATCGTGAAAGGACATTGGCTATCGTGACACAACACGGCCTTCATTGAGAATTTGATTCACATGGAAAAGCCACGTAGTTCTCGAACGTCCACGTTTCTCCCTTTCAGATAAATACACTCAAGAGAGTGATAAAGATATCATCCATTCGTTCCACATGTCCTACTGTACATCGCAACTTATTTACACCTATTCTTCCACAACACTACATCCGCTCATTCTGCTAATGACGTTGGATGCTCCCTTAGGGCCGAAATTATAAACGAGGAACCCAATATTCGTAAATATGTCGACACTTTACGAACGGATGGCGATCTGTTCGTACATTCTACTAGATACTGCATTATAAAACTATTTTGACTATTCGTTAAAAAGAAATATTTTTGCCTACTGTACCCATTGTTTTCAACCGGTGGTCACATAAGATCTTGCCTGTCCCTTTTATCTACCTGCTCCCCATTCATAAAAACTTCACCCAACAATCTCATAATTTATACAAAACAAATGAGTAAATGACAGCGATGCTATGAGAATATATCCTAACAAAACACGTGCGGATATTCATCTATTGTTATTTCTTTCTCTCTTCAGGCAAATAGTGAGACAGCAATGCTAGTCGTCAAAACTAAACCCTAGTCGGTCGGCCAGTTAAAGCCAATGGTAACATTTTACTGAAATAATATCAACGGATGTTTATAATGCTGAAAAACGAGTAGTTATATCAAATTTTGCACCATATTAAAATAACTCGAGCTAACGGACTTTTATAATATTGGCCCTTAACGTTTTAGCAACAATTTTTGACAGTGACCTCAACTCTACAGCATTTATTTCATTTTCATCTTTCTTCAAACATGTCCATTACCGGGGACTTCGCGGGGTATATAGATATTCTCAGCATATAAATAAAATTATAGCCATGAAGTTTAATTCGCAATTAAGTTATTTTTATGCGACTAGGTCGTAAAGCAATAAAATAAAATATAATATTTCTAACAGCTGATATAGATACAGATATATATATCGGATATAATATTACCTATATCTGAATCCGAATACGTTCCTGATGATTTCCTCTAATAAAAATATACCTACCTATCTACCACTTAATGCAATTTTATGCACCGAGTATTGCGATGCAATAATGCATAGTACGACATAATGCATTGCATATCGGATCATTATAAAATGAAGAAACGAATGTCACCAACAAATTTCAGATAAATCTTTCAATGTTCGGTTGGTGTCAGGCGATATGTGAGGCATTCAAAGCAAAAGTGGACTAAACCACATGATGACTAATCTTGCTTTTTTTGAATTCAAAAGTGGACTTAACTTGATCTAACGTTGTTATCTGAAGTTTAGTCCACTTTTGAATCGAAAAATGCCTCAATTTTTTTGCCGAACATAGCGGTTTGAAACGGAATTGGTAGAATATTGGTAAACATTCATACCATCACGGCATTACCCGTTAATAGGGTAGCCAAACCGACAGCGCGTAACAAATATGCAAAATGTCCTCTCCGAGTGTCGATAGAAATTAAGATATTTAAGACGGGTGGCATACCTCATCGTTGAACTAAAGATGTTAAATGTCTTGAAACGTTTTACGAATGCCTTTTACAGGACATAGGAAAAATTACAAAAAAGAGAGGGAGACCTATTCTTTACCGGAGACATTGGTGAACCCACCGTGGGTAAAGTGCAATCAAACCATCCTAAGCCGATTCGTAAGCATCGGGACATCATCCCCGTTTCTTACTACTAAAGGGAGATCGTACCTACAGCCTGTTGGTTGTGCGGATGAGGTGTCTGTTGAGTACTATTCTAATATATTCACTCACACGTGAATGTTTGTGCAGTAAAATGCAAAAACTAGTCAGAAAATAAAGGATTTTTAGTTCCTTGGTATTATATCCTACCCTAAAATTGATCCTCATTACAAACTCCACCAGAACTCGATTAACATTGTCTTCACGACATCTCGTAAACTTCAGTAGCAGACAATAAGTTGTTTGTGAGAAGTCGCATGAAACAATAAAGTTTGCACATGTCTCTCTACACATTAAATATGTATTATTCTAAGTAGGACATTAACTATAAACACTACCGGGAACATTACTCCAGCGATTCTGTAAATCTCTTCGATGGAAAGAAAGATGCAAGACTTTGCTGCAAACTTGAGAGGGATAGAGACCCCGGTCAATTTCCACAATAGTTTATCCAGTAGTACCCAGTATTAAAACACATATCGATGATCATATTATTCGAGTTCGTCGGTAGCCTGGAGATAGAGTCTCGACCTAGTGAACAAGGGGTCCGTGGTTCGATACCAGGTGCGGGCAAAATCCCCTTTCACGACACAAGCTTTTAGTAGCTTACTGTGAAAGGTGTATAAGGTTGTATTTGGGTTTATAACAAAACCCAAAAAAATAGTTGTATTTATTTTTTATATTATTTCACTGCATACCATTACAAAGTATCAGAAGTGATTCAGATAACAATACGGAGGTGAGAGTGTGCATCTCGCCCAGTGAATACAAAACGGTGTAAATGCATAATTATGCCATGAAATTCTAGAGCAGTGTTCCGCAAACTTTTTGAGTTCAAGGTACACCTATCAAATCAAGAAATTTTAGAGGTACACCAAAGAAAAAAAAATGTTTTTTTTAACAAAGCGCCTTGCTCATAGATCTCAACTATTTTTAGGTGTATTATCTGCACAAAACCTTGCCTTTTTTCCGCGGCACACCAAGTGATGACCACGGTACACCAGTGTGCCGCGGCACATGCCTTGCGGAACACTGATCTAGAGGAATAAATCATTATATAAGACGTATAATCTGTAGCCCTCCCTTAGTTCATATCTGGATGCCCCGTGATATCTTGTAACAGTGCACAGTGAAAGATAACAATAACAAATACAACTATGCCCATCAATATAACCCCAACTACTTTCATTCCACTTTTTATATCCGTTCATTTCTCCGATGTTCCACCATAAAGAGGTCCTTACACTACATCGCAACTTCCTCCTGATTGACGTCAATAAACTCTACCATCAATAATAAGAATAACCAATAATAATAATAGCATTGCTGCGCTTCGACACCAATATCAATAATAATAATAATATTAGCGACGATAGATTATCTTTATACAACACCTAAAACTTTACCAAAAAAATATGCTAAAAAAACTATGTTTAAAATATATTATAATAGATAAACATTTAAGGGAGATCGCATGTATGTATGTTTTTATTTAGATATCCTTTATAGACTGCTATATCCTATACAACCTCATGTCAAATATCTTGTGGTGTAGTCAGAGAGAATGGAAAGCAGATTAATCCTTGCACACTCTTTTCGCTTACCTATACATTCTTGCAAATACTCACAAAGTTAATAAAGGCATGTGAATTAATCTCCCTCGAAATTAATCTCCCTTCAGGGAAACCATAGAATATTATTTATTGATCTGGCGGTAACGTTGTGGTAGTTTCTAAAGATAATTATGAATGTTTGGAGTCAAAAAACTTTACTAATACCACTAAAAATTATTATACGCGCGCGACCATAGGTTTCAATAGGTAACCTGTCATTCTCAATTCGAGACCATAGAATACCTGGATGACACAATGCGACGGGATCTTGCGGAGAAATGGCTTGGATGAAGATTATATACGGAACAGAAGACTATACGACCTTAGGACGAAAAGATCCGACCCCAGAAGCTTTCAGGGGGAAATAAGTTGGGACAGTGGCAGCAAGAGAAATAAGTAAGCCGATTTCGCTTATCCATGTAAAAAAAATATATGGAATCAGGTGCTCAGACTCAAGATGGACAAAGAAAGTTTTCAAGTGACAACCGACAAAACACAGCTCAAGTTTTGGAAAGCTTCAGGTTAGATGGTCGAATGATGTAATAATAAGATTGTTGGAAGGAAACAAAACAGAAGGGGTGAGAAATCATAGCTCAAAGACGGACCCAAAATGGCTGAAGAAGAAGAAAAAAAAGAAGACTTGAATTTTTATGGAAATTTAATGATTTTGATTTTACTAAGTAGGGTTTAATAACCAGTCGAATATAAATTAAAAAATATATTGATGCAAATAATAACAATATCAATTGAAATTCCGCGAACGTTATTGGTGAGAGTCCCGATGCAATTCCTTCCTTCCTTCCTTCCTCCCATTCCTCGCTCCGTTTCCTGTCGTCCCCACGATCTATAGATCCTGCGAATGATTAATATTATTCTCACAGCTGATCAGTCAGCTGAGATCAGTCACCTGTTTAGAGGTGATTGACTTGAAGATAAAAAAAAAATAGCACGATGTTGTATAGGTAATAGAAACGAGAAAAAACTGCGCACAAATGATGTAGTAAAGACAGCGAGGCGTTGACAAATTACACAGATATTCAATATTATGCAAATTATACGAGTCTGGCTTAATTTAGATGATTAATATTGAGTACTTATTTTCGTGAGGCTCTCATGGTGAAATCTACTCCTCCATAAGAAAAAAGTATGATTTTAGGTCGCGTACTACGCATATAAGACTGACAATCTTTAACATCGCCTAAGAGGCTGTCGCAGAGGACATGAGGCCAGTTGGTCGCCTCAGAATATGTTAACAGAAGCAGATATAAAACATTTATTATATTGCATTGGAAGTTTTGGTTAAAGTAGTAGAAGTTTTGGCCCTTCACGGCGCTCATTAAGGGCTTGTACGTGTAAACAAAAATTTGATAACGAATTGATAATAGTCCCCAGACTTCTGAAATATCGCTGGCGGAAGGTTTTGTTCAATGCTCGTTGCAGGAATAATCATCCTTTTTTTGTATTTTTCAATGAATTTACTTACTTCCTCAGATTTCAAGATTATTTATTGTCTTTCAGCTCAGTATCGCTCCTTAAATCCTCTCAAAAATTGCAAGTTCCTTCCGTACGCATATTGAGATTCGTTATTATTTAAACTCGTAAAAAATTAGGGCATTTAGGACAACTGATTGCACTATCCAGGTTTTACTAATATTCTAATAATAGAAAACTAAGTTACGAAGAAAAAGTTTAAGTCCTTTTTCGTTCCCGTCTGGAATCAACAGGAAAGAAGCAGGCATTCCAATCCTCAATTTAAGATCATTTTGTTAACCATAAGGTGACCTAATTTAGAATATCTAAAATTGGTGAACACACACAAAGTATATGATAATAATAATATGCGACGGCACGCGTTGTCAGGATGTGTCCGGTGTCTGCCAAACACGTCATCACTCTTCACCCACGGGATAAAACGGGAACACCATATGTAATGTGGATAAATTATCATAGCATAGCATCCCGACACGAGCTATACTAAAAATAATATAATTTAAGTGTTAAGAGTATAATCATATTTTTGCGAAACGTTAACCATGAGAGACATTAATCAATCTATTTATACCATCAAGACATTTTCCATAAGCAGAGTATTCAATGAAGTACTGCTGCATATAATAAACATAGAAATTGTTCTCCCGAAAAGGCTTAAATTATATTTCTCGATTAATAACCATGACCCGTCAATGGATACTCATTTTACTTCTTACTTCCGATGGTAGAACATCTCTTGTGGGACCTTATCCTCCAAAACAATCAATTTACAAAAGCCTTTCCATCTTAAGCAGTGGATTGCCAGCCGTTTTCTACTTCGTACTCTGCTATGTTTCATCTCTCATGGCATCTTGCACAAGTTGTGTAACCAGCCAGATGACAACTACTGGATGTAATTGGCACGCAGGCCTATTTGTCTTTCCTTGTAAATTTGCGGAAAGCTTTTTTCATAGTTGGAGAGACAAATGATCTTTCCCGGGAACCTGATGATGTTGATCATGGATTGACAATTAATTGTCAATTTTTTTTATATTGTATTGTTTAT
Organism: Athripsodes cinereus; assembly: GCA_947579605.1. Lineage (NCBI taxonomy): Eukaryota > Metazoa > Arthropoda > Insecta > Trichoptera > Leptoceridae > Athripsodes > Athripsodes cinereus. The sequence goes on along the minus strand of OX388325.1, from coordinate 15,080,355 downwards.
ATTATATTGTATTGTAAATGTTGTACCTACCTTCATAGTCTATATAATATAATCTGCTCCCCTCCTTTACACAAGTTTACTTTTTAAGTAGGGTAAAACAGTAGAGTGCAAGATTACTTTATATATTGGAATAAGGTTATATTTAATATTTTTACTGTTTTGTGTCCAATAAAATTGTTCAAACTGATTAAAATAAAAAGAATTGACGCCCTTCGTTTGACAGGCAAAAAAGTTTCGAGAAACCACAAGCTAGCTGGTCAGAAAAGCAACATTAGCGTGGATGCAATGAGCTTAGGTTGTGGAAAATCAAAGCTATATACATCCAATAATGGATCAAAATGGCAGAAAATTAAGAAAAACAGCCCATATCAGGAATTTTCATTGTGCTTTTAGTAAAATTGGCGACGAATTGGTCATATTATGATAAAGCCATTGACAACCGTTTGTAAATACAGATAGATACATATCTACATCAATTCAGTAATTCAAATAACAGATGACACATTACAACTGAATGTGTCCCAGAATAGAACTTAGACATATATGGCAGTACTACTTAATTGCAATACAATGGACATTACTGGCAGCCTACACACTACTAGGATGAGTAAAAGTAGATTATTATAAATCCAATATAAAGTGATGCACTGTATCGCATGAATATGACATCCTTATTAGCAGATCTAACACAATGCAAACCGCTTCGCTACAATATCATAACTTGCTACTAAAATATTTGATACAAAATGTACATAATATTGTCACGTCTCTTATCTAGTAAATAGAGTCTTTAACATATTTTTTTCATCCGTTCTTCATCATTGACATCCCCTATGGTTTTCTACTCCTGTCTATTTGAGGATGATGTAACCAATTCATCATCATCATCAGTTGCTCTACAGCCCGTTATGAGCCTTGGCCTCCTCCAATATTCGCCTCCATTTCCCCCTATCTTGACATTTACTTTTCCAATTCTGATGCCAATGATGTCTATAAACAATTACTCGCTGTAATCTTAATCACATCCATCTTTCCTCAGGTCTTAAAGCACTTTGTCTGTCTGTTCTCGTTCGACAGTCAAGAGTTGAGTCTCATTCTTGAATATTTAGGGAGTCGAATAATTCGCACTTTCTGCAAATGATTCAGTCAAGCTAGATAGTCACGTTCTACTTTAATCCTGTCTGTACCATAGAATGCTCAACATCCCTTGTAGAATGGAGACTCATTAAAAACAAACATTCAAATATGCTGAAGTATAGTTGACTTTCTAATGCATTGGGCGTTCTGAACTTTTTCATTTCAACGGTAAATCTCTCAGCCGGACGGCTGGATAGATAGTAAACTCGCATAGATCCCCCAAGCAAACTCAAAGCCATACGGAGGACGTACTACAGTATGGTTCATTGACTAGCATTGTAAGCCGCATTCTCACTCAAGACTTGAGGACAATAAGGCATGCCAGAGTGCATATCTGTTATGCCTTCGTAGTCTATTTAGCGTGGACAACTGCTTACATGGCAGGTTGAATCCCGATTTTGTTCGAAGGGATCGATAACTGTGATGTTATGAGTTCGTCGGTAGCCTGGAGGTAGAGGTAGAGAGTCTCAGCCTCGTGAACATGGGGTCCGTGGTTCGATACCAGGTGCCGACAAACTCCCCTTTCACGACACAAGCTTTTAGTAGCTTACTGTGAAAGGTGTATAAGGTTGTATTTGGGTTTATAACAAAAACACAGATATATCTTTTTTAAAAAAAAAAAAACTAGATTGAAAACGAAATAAATAAAACAATGTTTTATGCTGCTATTCGATTTATTTACGAGAGAGACGTCTTTCGTCTTGTTAGAGACTAACTAGATTATCATTCATCTCCTCCGTCTCGGGTCCATTGTCCATATCCAGCCCTCCTTCATATTATTTTATCAAAGACGAATAATGGCGAATTGTATGTGAGGTGAGGGTAACGCACTAGATACAATGGCTTACTCAGCGAGTACTGCTTAGCAGTTAGCAAGTAAGTAATTCATAAATACACACAGCAACTTAAAATTTTTGGAGATAAGTGTTTGAACAAACAATGATTGTGGTGATGCATGCGCCGTGATGTGTCTATTATAAAAAAAAAAACACAATAGGTCTCAATTTCAAACGAAGTTTTCGCACTTTACTGAATTTTTACACCTGCATGAGTGAAAATGGTGAAGAGACGATGGTCCTGGCTGGGACATGTTTTGAGAATGCCCAATGATAGTTGGCCAAAAAGAGCACTGTTCTTCCGTCCGCAGGGGTTCCGTCGGCCCGGGCGTCCCTCTTTCACAATACGCCGTTCCTATGACAACGATATCAGAGCGCAGGGAATGTCGTGGAAAGAGGTGACGCAACTGGCGCAGAGACGCTCTGAATGGAGGAGGCTGGTTTCTTCCCTGTGCTCCCGAGAGGAGCGTTGAGGGCGACGATGATGATGAGTGAAGATATTAAGAATATTACTCAACGACACCTCATCCGCACAACCAACAGACCTGACAAACTACTTTAAGTAGGAAACAGGAATGGTGTTCCGACGCTTACGAATCGGCTGAGGCTGGTTTAAGTGCACTTTACCCATGATAATATATATTATGCTAATATTCTTAAGACAATAGATCTCACACTGTTTTCTGTAAATTTTCGAGTATCATTTTGAAAAAGGCAGAGGTTCGTTACATGTCACGAATAATACATCTGACATCTTCAATTCAGCAGTGATAAGGCATATTGCCACTCACTTCTACATTATTACATGCAGCTAGCCTCCTGGCTACCCTGGAAATGTTGTGGTAATATAGTGTTTTTTGTGTGGGATGATCTACGTGAATTAATATGTGGTGTGGGATTTGTGATGTGTATGGTTGAGGGATATGTTGTTTCTTTATTATTATTGTTATTTTGTATGGAGAAATGGTTTGTTTGTGTATTATTTCATGTATGGAGTGCAGTATTTGCTTGTTGTGAATGTGATTATGTATATGAATGCTTTTTATAATTATTGTGTATATTTTTGTATATGATTGATATGTTTGTAAGATGATTGCCCTAGTACAGGACCTACCTAGTTGGACAGCATCAATAAAGTATGAATGTAAAATTGTAATTTATTGAGAGAAATAAATAAAAAAAAATATATAGACAGAATATGGATGATATGATCTTCATCCCTTTTATATAAAAAAAATACTAATTGAAACCCAGGTGGTCATCAACGTCGGGGGGACCCGACAAGACATGTAGAGAAGAAGATGAATTAAAAGTGAAAGAAATTACATTTGTTACAATATAAATACTTTAGTCATGGGAGGAAAGATAGAAAGATGTAAAGGGGTCGGAAGAAGGCGTCTCTCCTGGATACAGAATATCTGGAAGCGGACAGAAATGCCTAATGCAATAAGAGGAATTTCAAACAAATGATTTTCAACGCCAGAGGGACCCGATACTACAGATAAAGAAGAGAAGACGATGAGATAGTATGTCGTGATGGAATGGATAGATAGATTTTTTACAACACCAGTTTTCACTTCGTAAATGGATATTTACGTTTTTTTTACCTTTTTTTTATTGAATCTATCGATTTTATTGAGTTCAATAGTGTCACATATCTGGCAGACATTGTTGTACGGTGACATGAGTAATTACCACGTCATATTATTATGTGTAAATACTAAATAGGAAAACATAACGGGACACACTCTCTCTCTATCTGTGCGGTTCAATGATTCTGTTGACATAGGGAAGCGCAAAGGTTTATTACAATCGCACGCACCAATATTAAACATATAAAGTATGTACAGTTAAGTACAGAAGTCGTGAAGCATTTAGCAAATAATTATTTATTTATCGTGTCGAAACCCAGAAAAAACCAATCAAACTGATCTCCAATACTGTGCAAAACGCACAGCACGTGGAGATGCGTCAAAAATATCCTCCATAATGCATGTGACAGGGGACAATGGACACTCCAACAAATGTGGCAAATAATAAGTATCCCACTCTTTTTCCTAAGTTTTTCAGTGTCCCGTAAAATATTGGTGTTCGACGTCACGTATAAGACCATCAACATCTACAATTCAGCAATGATGGAAAATGCCACCAAGGCTGAAACTCTTAAAATTAATTGGAACAGAGAGGACGATTTGTTTACACAGTTTGTCACAAGCATATGGTCCACTGGCTACCCCATTTGTGAGAGATACCGTATAGTAATAAATTAATAACAAAAATTGCGAAACTGAACATAATATTATTTGCAAATGTTGTCTCGTCTACGTGTTGCTATATCAAATCTTAATATTGCATAAATTATCTTTAGTAATAATAATATTAAGTAGGCACCTACATAAAAAAGCAGGAAAACTTCACTTGTAAAACACGAGTCAAAGTGCGCGGTACTGTAATTATTATTGCGTTGACAAAAAAATACACGAAAATAAGGCAATACACACGCAACACAAACTATAAACACCGCTACAGATACATTCTACATGTAAAAATAATGTGTAATATTTATCTAACTATAACATCACATCTCACTAATATCTAGTCAAGGGCCACATAGGACATTGAAGGAGACTCGCCTCACACCCAGATAGCTCAGCAGTCTAGGGACTACCATTCATAAATATAGTGAGTTACAATCCATTGGATTGGTCTGCAACGAGTTTGGATTTTCTTTTCCATCCCTCCCTATTTTCAGCTAGTCTAATTAGTTCTACGTACGTGCCACAGTTCATGTTCTTCATCAGTTGGTTCATATAAGCATCTCTTGCATTTCCACTTCCATTTATCCGATTTTATTTCTACACTAGCAAATTTGTCCACGCAAGACGTGCCATGGTGGGCAGCCTGAAGGACTGCCCGCCCAAAATCCCCACGTGGGCCACATGGGACAGTGCTGCGAGGTATCATCGAGGGCTGTACACTTATGATTTGAATAATATTGTAGGCACAATGTTCTCATTTAGATATGTTGCCTTTGTAAAGTAATTTTGATTCAAAAGGCGACATCGCGAAATGTATGTGCATTAGTTATGTAGACCTAGCTTTATGTGAATGGGTGTGAACATACAAAATGTGTCCATAAATCAAAATAAAATGGTATATTCAACAATTTTATTGAAATATTTTTTTATTTATCAGGACGGGTTGTGGGTTCAAGCTCCGTCCAGGGTACTACCAAATGAGGTGACGTTGTCTTTTCGAAGCCTTATATGGTAGATTCATGTGTTAGATTTGCTCATAAATAACTGTTAGCCAATGTCTCTGCATTTGGAACATAAACAATTGTTCTTTTATGTAAAAAAAGGACTTAGTAAGTTCAATCCATTCTTAAAATTTAGAAAAATTTAAGCCATCTGTGATTCTCTACATAAAATCTTATAATTATGATAGTTACATACATACATACATACATACATACCATCACGCCGCTTCCCTCGCGGGGTAGGCAGAAAGGATCGAGCGCCACTTCCTTCTATCCTTGCATACATCTTTCGCTTCCGTCACTGTCATACAATTCCTCATGCATGCTCTCCTGTTCAACGTGCTCAACACGTGACCGTCCTGTAGGATTTGATTTAAATGATCTTGCCATTTAATCCTCGGACGTCCACGTCTCCGAGCACCATTCCTCTCAGCCAAATATATCTTCTTAGTCATTCTGTCCTCATTCATTCTTTCCACGTGCCCAAACCATCTTAACTTATTTACATTCATCCTTGTTATTACACCAACTTTCATTCCACATTCCTTTCGTATATCACTGTTACGCACACGATCTCTCAGACTTTTACCACACATCCTTCTCAACGATCTCATTTCCACTGCATTTATGCCACTTTCATCCTTCTTTAACCATGTCCACGTCTCACTTGCATACATAAGTGTTGGCACTAAGATAGCAGAGTGCACCAACCTTTTAGCTGTGGTGGATATGATAGTTTCACAGGTTAAATGGCAGTAATGATAGTTCCATTCGTTCATCCACAGAAAATAGTGGAGACCTTAAAAATCCCACCTAAACAAATTTAGCGTGAGAACTGAAATATTGTTTCGCAGCTGCAATTCCACAAAATACACGGATAACATAAGTAGGTGCTTTATTAGGTTAAAATAACATCAAAAGGCTAGATCGCTTTTCTAGAAAATGTTCACCGTTTCCAAAAAACGGGTACGGCCTGGGAACGAACGTGCTGAAACACAATTATTATTCACATTTCAATGCCACCACTGCAAGTGTGACAATATTATAATAAAATCATATTTTTTACATAATTAATATTCTAGTCCGTTCGTAAATATGCACGCTCATTTATATACTGATTACGTCTTTTCAGTCCGTTAATCGCCTCATAACGCTCCTCTCGATAGAAGGAGGCAGAAACTAAATTTGTCCATTAAAAATAGGACCTCTGTGCCAATCGAGTCACCTCTCTCGACAATATTCCAAACGCTTTGATGTCACTGTTGACTTGGGAACGGTGTATTGTGTAGGAGAGACGTTCAGACTGCTGGAAACCTCGTGGACGTCAGAACAATGCCTCCTTCGGCCAGCCAAGATTGGACATTTGCAAGCAACACTTAGAATTACACAGAACCTTCGTCGAACGTTTGTATCAATCCGCATAAGAATTTGTATGTACAACCGAATGATTGGAAAAGACTTCGTCCTTTGCTTTACAATCATTTGGAAGGAACCTTTGCTGCTTCCATCAAGCGGTGGAAGCGCACCTATTGACAGTGACGCATGACCTAGCCAGGACTATATAAAGACTACAGATCTCCTCTACAGACGCACGGATAAGGCAATATAATTAACACAAAAAAATTGTTAATTTGGTGCAATTTTTTGAGCGAAGCCGGGTATAAAGTTGGTGATTTATACGTTAACGTATCATATTTCTCAGTTTTACGTTGCGATGTTTTCTCAGAACCATAATAATGATATTATCTACTTTACGTGGTAGTAATAAACGGCACACAACATACAATGGGAAAATGGTATCGAAGCAAATATCGTGTTTTCCAATTCGCTGAACTATTAACTTAATCGAAACAAACGATAATAAAGTGGACAGTATTGTTCGTAATCGCCCCTGTCTTTTACCTGTCGGTATAAAAGGTTGGGTAATTTGTAGATACAAAAGTCTTTTTGAATAAGACATTTTCAAAATATGACCCAACCAAGATCATCAGATAGGAGTCCTTCGGCTCCTGAAATATTCGGGAAAAGAGGTCTCTCCTATCTTACAACAGAGACTAATATCTACAGATCTTTCCCTAATGCGTTGGGACACAGCATCATATTTTGTGACATGCTGATCCCATCTAAAATACAATAATCCAAATCCCCAAAAAAACAGTTCTTATTTTCGATACTTAGTCTCTTAACAGCGCCCCCCAAAGTGTATAAATAAAAGAGCCTACAAGGTGGCGTTAGCCCCCTCCCTCCCGTTAAGAATCACCAATTTAGAGTCGTCACCTATTATAGGCAGGCGGAGGACAGGGCGCGGTGGAAGGGCTTGTCGCTTGGTTGGGGTTATGGTGGTCACAACACAATCCTGATCCACGCATCGAGGGACCGACTTGGAAGAGAAGAGAATTATAGGTATACGACCTTAGTTACATTCCAGGTACTTAATAGGAGACAAAGATTTACATTTACATAGAAGTTAAGACATCTAGAATGAGCTGAATTGAAGATGTTAAATTCTCGGTCAGATATTTTATTGGAAATATATTCCGCATGTTTTGAATGGGATGATTTGTTGAGCTGATTTTCTAAGATTACATACTTTTCTTTTCGATGTATGTTCTTGTACCTGGGCATTTTCAAATTTTTTTGCTTCGTTACGTAGTGGAACCTAAAAAAATATGTGTAACAAATTATGCCTGATTTTGTATTTAAAATATGTATACAACAGTAACGGACGTGAGAAATCAATTACTTTTAAGTTTTGTGTTTTCTTTTTGTCAGGAAATGCGTTTTCGTGAAGCAATATCTCAAGAAATTTCCATTACATCACACAATTCAACGGGGTTTTAAATAAAAACATTTTAGTGAATAGTTGTCGAAAGTATTTAATATAGTTATAATCACAACATTCTTTAAGAAAATATATAATTTTATTAGGAAAATAACGTAAAATGTCACATTTTCTGTCCAATTGGTCCATTACGTTACGTTTTGTACTATACAGTAATGAGTTTTCTTATATTCTACACTAATTATGGCAAATTTGTTGGTGATTTGCACTTTCCAACAACAATTCAGTTCACATACTATATTTTATATATTACAATAATACAGTTGTATCAGTTGTTGGAATAAAATCTAAAAAAAATAGTCGGAGATATAATAGGACAGCAACGTAATAGGAAGTCTCTCGTTACGTAATGGAAAAGTAAAGCTAACGTCGCATGGTAATAATATTCATTAATTATATCAGTCGAAAATCCGAGATAAGTTTTTTGTTTTTTTTTTTATGTATTTTATTTATTTATTTATGCATATTCACGGCTTTCGCCTTTTACATGTTAATAAAGAGGAAAAAAATAATAACAACAATTAAATCCAAAATAATATAAACAATAAGTAAAAAATGATAATAGCAATTATATTCATATGTCAGTTTATAAAAAAGTAATATTATAATCTCGTATGCAATGTCAAAAAATAATAATTATTAACATCTTTTAATATAGTCGGAAGATTAAAATATTCAATGTAAGCTAGGCTTTACAATTCCATTACGTGACAGTTTTTTTCCACCAATACATAACGTTCCGTAATGGACGTGACGTAAACGTATCGATCTCTGTTCATCCACATGTTTACACCTTGTTAGTGAATATAAGGATGCATTCGACTTGTAATTCAAAATGAACAATATTTAATATGTAATTAGAGTCCAAAAGAAACAAATAAAACTCTTAACTTACCTTAGAAATCTGCGTTCGTAATGGAACACCAATTTTAGTGAGCAACAACGTGGACCTGTTCCGTCACAAGAATCTGCACAACCGACGTTTTTACACAATATAGCGGCATTCATAGACTAATATAATGTTGCCATTAATTATAATCGACACTCGATTTGACCAAAATAAGTAAAACAGAGGTTTAGAATGGCCGTGACGTAATAGGAATTCCAATTTTTGTGATTTGAAGGACAGGAAAAAAATACATATTTAACATATTTCTGGTTTGCTTTATGATATTTTATGGGACTTTATTGAATTTAGAGACAATTAAGTTTTAAATGAAGTCATAAAACCTGTGAATATAATGGGCAGACAAATATAATTTTGTTGTTAAAGTTGAGAGGTACGCTGAAGACATGTTGAAATACGTCATTCCGTGTTATTGATTTACACATTAACTTGCAAAATTTAAATAGTTACCTGTTATTTTTATGCTTAACTAAGAAAAAAATCATCATTTTATCAATAATTGTGATTTCGGGCAAAACTGAAATAATTGGTCATTTAAGAAACAATTTTGAATTCTCGAGACGCGTACGTTATACTCATAGCAAAAAAATCTGAAAATGTCCACCTATAAAAAAATGTTATATTGTACGATGTGTGTATTTATTTAACAAAAAAAGATAATTGCTACTAAATAGGCAGGCACATTAATTCTAATTATACGTTTAGAATCGTTAAGATAACAAACTAAATCTAACGATGATGATAATAATTATCGTGAACGACGGCACAGGACGCGATGTACAGTGTACTAGAGCCCTTATTCGGTCACGAGGCATCATTAATATTTACGGCGTCAGTCGGGGACTTCCGCAGGGAACACTTCCGATTGTCCTACAACGAGGCGGTGCACACATACGTTAATATGTGTTAATATTGAGAAATTTTGGCTTCGCACGTAGCAATACGTAACTGTAAGTATATAGTTTGTGGGAATGTTTAAAGTAGGGAGTAGTGCCTTGTAGTGAGTATCTCCTCCAAGAGTTTGTAATTTTAACTCTTTTGGTAAGCCCTGAACTCTCCCATGAAATATTAATGAATGGTGGTTGGATAAGGACGATGTAAGAGCTCAGCCAACCTAGATATTTCATCTTCAGGACACAATCCCATCGTTTCATTCGACTAAGAAGAGATATTTGTATTTGGTGAAAAAGTTTATATTTTTAATATCAACACGACGTGAACATGGACGCCAGACAAGACACAAAAAAAAAAAAAAAAAAAAAACGTTTAGAGCATGACAATTAGGCTTTACTAGCATCCATTATAAAAAGAGACGTCGACATGACAGATATTGAATAAAGGTAGATTTCAATAACTTAATTAATCAGAAAACATAAGTTTTTTCAGTGCTCTTAAAAAAACATGTTTTATTACTTTGTAAATTTACAGCAACAAAAATATTATACAGTTATTGAAATCAAAGGTTCACGACGAAAAATATACTCAGATAGTAAAATGTTTAAAGAAATAATAAAAAAAAATAACATAACACCTAAACACACAAGCGCAGATATAAAATTTTACGAGATTTGTTTTAAATATCGCGGATATCAAATTGCGCAAGATTTAGTCCAGATGGGTTAGCTGCTATTTTGAAAGGGCCTATCGCATATCTCGTATCGTACCTAGAAATATATATTTCCTTAACGACACACACACACACACAAACAGGACTTAACGTTGCAATGAAGTGAGAAATGCTGCCCCGGAGAGGACTTCAGATTAAGCGGCCACACATCAAAACAATGGTACGAAAGGGAGGGGATTAAATGGCAATATACATCCTTCTCTATGCAGTATCTTTAAGAAAGAGATATTAGGCTACCAAAAAAAGTGTAAAAGTTCATGAAGACGAAAAAACTTTTTCTTGTGGCCACTAAATCACCGTATCCTACGGGTCTAGAAGGACCACAAACAGCAGCGAACATTTCCTCTGTGCCATGTGGGAAGATGTATCAACTTTTGAGATTGATTTATGTAAATTGATGGACATAGGTAATAGGAATATACAGGCCACTTTGTAAAATATAGATGTCATGGATGCATAATGTGCTAAACTGGATAGAGATGAGAGGCGTGGAGAAGTTGTACCATAAGGACTTACCAAGATATTGAAAACCTTGTAGATGAAACGAAAAAGAGGTATTTTTGTCTAATTACCATTGCAAATTCACGGTAAAATATGATCCAACCAAGACCATAGTGTCTCCTGATTACAGAAATTTGTTCAGTACTTGAGAGATATTGAATAAACCCACCCATTGCTACTTGACGACAGCCAGATAACAGCAAAGAATTATAAGACTGGTAATAAGTTTATCGGACTTGGAACATTTTGAAATGCAACTGTTATAAAATTAATTATTAATTTATCTTTAAACTTGCGTAATTTTATCTAGAAGTGTCAACACGCCAAGGGTAAACAGAAGGACGCACCCGTCTTATCTACAAAGATAACGACACTGCATTATAATTTTTGTTAATAATTAAAAACATTAATTCAACTCGCAATGAAATGAAAACCACGTGGAAGACAAACACAATATCTGCAAAAAATAATCGAAATTGCATAAAAACAAAGAAGTTAAAAAGTCTCCCAGAATGAAAACCGAAAATTAACAGCTAAGAAAGGACATAACACCAATATATACTATCCTTACATACTTCTTTCATTTCGTCCACATCCATGCACTGTCTCGTACATACCTGCCGATCTATCTTATTCAACACGAAGCAGTTCTTAAGCCACGTAGTCCTCGGACGTTCACGCTCTCATACAACCTTTTTTTCAGGCAAATATACTTTCTTTGTCATCTTTCCATCACCAACTCGCTCCACATGTCCTGTAAGATCACAACTTATTAACACACACTTCTGTCCACAACGCTCCTCTCGCATTCACTCATTTCCTTAATCAATCACTACTTTAGAAAAAGTAAAGAAAAATACGACAGTACTGTTTCTTACACAATATTCACTGTGTCGGTGTTCAGGTAGTAGAATTGCATATGTAATGAAATAAAGAAAACAAATGAATCGTGTATTTCAGAAACCCCAAAACTCCCTTTTTTTCGAATTTCACTTTTTCGCAGAATTTAATTGTTAATGGGTAGACACATGTTATAGTGAAGAGAAACACCAAAAATTCATCAATTCAATAGAACAAATAAACCGCCAAAAATTTCATGTATTGCAGAAACACCAAAAATCCGGGAGTTGTGGTGTTTCTGCAATACACTCTGAATATACGATAGTGAAACACACTGATGATAATGCACCTTATTATCGACCAAGATCGCTCTTTTAGGCTACGCAATAGAGATATTATTCGTTTTCCCACAAAAACAGCATACACACAAGGTTGTATACCAATAAATACGTTGAAAATGCAGGACATAAAAAAAACTTGAAAAGTATATTCCCGATGAGGAGAGAATTTCAGCATTTTACACAGAAATTTTTGATTGGCCGACATGTGACCCCAATAAAGATGCTAGCCCAGATAAAGATTAATTTTTATTATTGTTATTTAGATTTGAAAAATTTTTTTTTATATAAAATCATTTTTTTTTTACTTTTATGTTCACCCATAAATACGTGTATTGCAGAAACACCAATAATCCAACAATTTCAAAACTTAAAAAATAAATGAAGAAACTCAAATGTGTTTCATTTTTTACTCTTATCGTATCCGTTAGCATTAAAACTATATTTCTCTCTCATACACAAAAATACGTTTTCCACAAAAAAATTACAGTATTCACTTTTTTTCGATTTCCCAATAAATTGATTCTAAGGAGTTTTGGGCTTTCTGAAATACACGATTCAAATGTTTTCGTCTACTATTCGATTTAATTACGAGAGAGACGTCTTTCGTCTTGACAGATTGACATCCTGATATCCTGAAATCAGATTGACAATGTCCTAACACCAAGACGTCTCTCTTCATGATTAAATCGTCCAGTAGAATAAAACATTTGTTTTATTTATTTCATTATGGTATTCTGATCTCACATCAACATCAACCGAGATTTAGAGGAGCTCAATGCTAAAGACGACTGGCAGTCCATTGCTCAGGATAGAAAGGCTTGAAGATCTATTGTTTCGGAGGCAAAGGTCCTACAAGGGCTGTTCGGCTATCGGAAGTAAGTAGGTGGAATTCTACTACCTAAACACCGAGACACAGTGAATGTTATGTAAGGAACAATAGCTTGTACTGTCTTATTTTTCGTCCAAAACGTTCAACTGACACCAGGTAATAATAGCGCATACTTTAATTATTCATATTCATGTGCATACATAGAGACATGGGCGTTATTATTGATAATTTTATGTAAATTTCCAGACGGCCCAACTTCATTTAGTTCCACCTTTGACGCAGCAATGCAAATAATATTACCTATGTCGCTGCAAAGTTAATTGACTAACTGTCTGGTGACGGAACAGTTTTCATATAATTATTATGATGAACGTAAAAAAAAAGTTATTCATCTATTCATTTCTAAGTCGCAATGAATCTGAAACTAGACAAGCAGCATTTATTGACAAATGCATCGTGTTACATATCGAAAATTTTCCAGGCACTATGCAGATATCACTTGAATTTATAAGCGCAACTTAACCATAAGACAGAAAATTTTGGAGGACAATTATCTAGAGATAAACTCCCCCTCATATTTTCTTCATCATCGATTTCATTTCCTGCACCAATCTACTATCTATCCTCTTCTTCTTCTTCAAGTGCCTTGTCGGGTCCCCCCAACGTTGGCGATCACCTCGGCGAACTTGTCCCTGTCCTGCGCTGCTCGGAACAGCTCTTCCACACTTCGGATGCAGGTCCACTCCCTTATGTTTCGCAGCCAGGACATCTGTCTCCTACCGGGACCTCGGCGTCCCTCAATCTATCCTCTAACAAGTTTTTATTTCTCTCTATAATATTGCTACTGATCTATACACAAATGTTTTTCTGATATCTATGGTCTATTGGTGTGTTGTATCTAATCTGTTTATTATGATGTCTAAATTTGTTTCTTGCACATATATATTACTGATTGTACTGTCAGCCTCGACACAGGGTTTAGCCTATAGTGAGGTGGCAAAGCGGAATTAGTTGTATTGGCATATTATGGATATTTGAACTGTATTTGATTGTATAAGCTTATTTGAGGAAATAAACGAATTTGAATTTGAATATAGATCTATCCTTAGGGTGACGACACATAGAAAGCAGGTTTCTTGCTTTCCGATTTCATGCGGCGGGTAAGTGTACCTACCTGCTTTAATGGGCGCTATCTGCGCTGGCTATCTTTCAGGCAAGTATATCCTCTTCTTTCATAATAACAACGTAAATATGTGTAGACTTCGGGGTCTCGTGGGGTTTAGTCATTTGATGCTTTCGTTTCTGCTCCAATTTCCTGTCCCATTCCTTTATTCCCTTTTTGATTGGAGATGATTGATTGCATGTACATACTTTAAAGCTTTCTTTTTTTTTAAGTGTCTGTTTTTTTTTCGTTTTATTGTTGCATTATATAATATAATACCAAACAATATTTGCAAACTTTGCTTGTTTACTAATTGTAATTGATTTGGCTGTGTATTGTTATTTATGTTATATCTGCATGTTTGTAAAAGAAAAGAAAATAAAAAAATGTTGACGTAAAACTAAAAACCTTTAGAATTGAGATTTTTAGAATTGAAATCCGATTATAATCTACCTTCTCGATATAAGAAATTTGCATGCTATGAACGTGTTTGGGGGTGACACTAGACACCCGGCGTCAGAATTCAATAAGGCATCGAGTCATTTGTCGTTTACTGGCTATTCACACTATAGTAATTTTCATCATAATCACCTATTATTCATAATTTAAACCACCTTGACCCTATTTGGTAGACATGACATAACAATCATATTGTAACAGTATACTACTCCTCCTCCTACATGCACATCACGACACCAACACCGCATCACAAAATCAGCGAGAATCGATAGCAGATGTTTTATTGCAACTATTGTCTATTGTTTCGCACGAAAACAAAAGAATGATGATTAATCAGCTGTTGTTAATTCATCACTCTCACGTGGGTAGCCAAGAAATGATGTCGTAAAAGAAGACAGCTGATTAAGCGGAAATACGTACGCACTGTCACCACGACATTCGCTATACAGTATTCCTAAAATTATTTATTATAATATTCCATCATTGCATTTCAAGCAAGTGGAATGGTCGGTAAATTCATTTCCGTTTATCGATCTATACTATAACCGCAAATCCCACAATCAAGGTAGCCAGCAGACTAATTGCATGTAAAGATACAAGTTGCCTTCTCCGCTTCAGTAAAAAATTAAGACATTCGAGATAGGCGACAGTATACCTCGACGAGAAGAGTCCATAAAAGTGAACCCTGAGGAAGCCCAATAAATTACTAAGAGTTCAGACAAGAAGACATTTTCTAATTTCTGAAAATATATTCTAGTAATAGATGACTATCTCTTTTCGTCAATTAAATACACCGTTGAACTACTTCTGTTCTTCTAAAATTCTTCACATTACCCTCAAAGTATCGATTTCACTTTTGCGGTTAGTTTTCGTTGTCGATCAACCAGCCTGTCATTTCCCGGCATTTTCGGTCTATTCTAGGATGCAATGCAAAGCATGTATGCATAGAAGCTTAGAGGGTTTTTTACGTGTATTTCAACATCACCAAAGAACTTTGGCATTATTATTATAGACAATAAGACGATTCTAGCAAGGATTACAGCTGTAAACCAATGCAATCCAAAAAGATAATTTTAAAGGATGAACTTTAATAGAGATTCAGCTACAACATATTCTCAATTTTTTTATGAATTTTTAAAAGGTAAATGTCAATTTAAAGATATCAATATCTCTAGCCAGATGATTAAACGTTTGAACAGCCCTTCCTACAGGGGATTTCCCAGTATATTAGTTATATTTTGAGGAATATGATAGATACAAACAAATGACAGGTTCTATATAGTTGACAATATAACCGGATGCAATAATTTCGGTTCGATGGTCAATGCAATATGCTGTGATTCATAAAATATCCATATACTATTTACAGACTATTACTGCAAGCAAACAGTAAATTATTATTAATGATAACGATCTGTTCCAAACAGTAAATTGATAAATAAATAAATAAATAATAGGCAAATAAAAAGATAGCCGTGGAAGCAATGATCTGTGAGATTCAGACAGACACCAGACGAAGTTTTATTGGGAAATCTGTAAAAATCAACGATTCCGTTCTCCATAACAATAATTTATTGTTAGGTATTGCTGGGCCCTCTTGCATATCATTAAAACATAGATCCGTTAGAGCGGAACAATACTCGATAAGAGAGATAATAAAATACTATCACAAAACCGCAATCAAAAAAAAGAATAAATAAATATAATGTGTAAACACTGTCACCCACGGAAGATAATACTATCGTTTCAGAAGTTGTGGGTAACGGAATGGTAGCATTGCATTATATATTATATATTTTTTTTACCGCTAGACACATTTTTTTTGACTTTCTGATAATGTATCCATTTTTAATAATGATAACTTTCCATTTGTTCTCATTCATTTTTACTTTTTGCTATGTTTAAACATGATCGTGTACATTGTGTGTATGGAATGGTGTCATGATTTTTGCATTATTGTTGATTGAATGTTTCATAATTATTATTTTTTTGTTTTATCTCACTGTGAAGTTCTGCATATATTATATACTAGGTATTGTTTGTTTTTTATATCATTGGTCACAGAATACATGCTTTGGTAATAATCCCTGGAACCTTTACTAGTTTATGTATTTCACGTATCGTTATAACTGTCGGCGTAACTTGTATTGTGACAGTGAGAATGTTGGGACGTCTTTCTCACTTCTCCCGATTAGATTTTGCACAATGTTACATTGTGTAAACATGGTTCTCAAATCGAGATGTTTCATTCAAATATTCAATCAATACATGAGGTTTAATTAAGGTATCACAAAACGGCGCTAAATAAATTGTCTAGTATTATTTGATTCCTACAAAGGACGTGGAGAAGCCAGCAGACTAACTGCATGTGATAAACACACAAGCTGTCCTCTACTTTTTTTTTTAAATAAAGATATATCTGGGTTTTGTTATAAACCCAAATACAACCTTATACACCTTTCACACTAAGCTAAAAGCTTGTGCTGTGAAAGGGGAATTTGCCGGCACCTGGGATCGAACCACGGACCCCTTGTCCAGGAGGCCGAGACTCTACCTCCAGGCTACCGACGAACTCAAAATATATCAAAAACAATAAACATATGCCTTGGGATTTTGTTTAACTCAACAAATTATTAATATAATACTCGAACGTTATGCACATACCAGGAAATAATATGCTGAAAAATACATACGTACACAGCAACGCAATATTGTCGAAGTTTTATCAATATTGCATAATGAATTTTATTAATATTAACATTATCAAACAATAATGTGTAAGTACATTGTGAACTTGTGACCTACGTTGCAACGATTGAAAACTGTATACTGTCGGTAGATTCATAAAATTTACCGTGTCAATTTAAAAAAATAAGTAAACGAGATACTGATAACAAATTATTCGTCTCATCGAGCCCTATCAATCGATTAAATAACCTATACGCTGAGATATCCACGGAAAGTTATTGAGAGAAATAAAATCTAAGATATGAATCTTGTATTATGGGTACTAGCGCGACGATACACACATGTACAATGCACTACACAAATATACATGTAACACCCAGACCCAGGACAATTTGAAAAAGGTCATCCTTCACTTTGCCCTGGTCGGGAATCGAACCCGGGACCTCGTGACTCAAAGGCAAGAGCGTTACCTCCAGCCGACATTCAATTTGAAGGGCACAGGGGAAGAATATATGTCACAGAGAGAACGAACTGAGAAAATGCCAATTAAACACTTCAATCCTCCCTATAAAGAAAATGAATCAATGAACTAAATGAAAATGCTTGTATTTATTGAGCACATACATCTGTTTTATTATACAAAACTGAAAAACTTTACGTTTGTTATATCTAGTAGTAATTTTTTTTTTAAATCTAAGCTAAGGTCTAAAAACACAGAGCAAAAACATGCAATATCCATGGACATTGCATGTTTTTGTTTAAATTTATCCTGTTTTGCCTGGACCTTGCTTGTTTTTGTGTTGTGCCGATATTTTTGAAAGGCGATTGCTCAGTGTCTACGCATTTTCTTGTAATGTGTGTTTCGGCATTTTGGTCTACTATGTTTACTGTAGAAAATGGTATTGTCAGGAAAAAAAAAAGTAAAAATGTGACATCGCTTGATTTTCCCCTGTAAGTACCCTTCATTTGATATAGAATTTCTTAGACAACTTCCACATAATGAATCAGACGCATAGAAAATGTCACCCAACTAAATAGTTTTTATGATCACCTGTAAAAGCTTGATAAATACTCATAGAAGGTTTCATGAAACCACCGACGATATAAAATGTATTTTTACGGGAGAATCAATGGCGATAAGAATCAAGATATCGCCAGTTGTTTGAAACGGAATCGATGAAAGTGGTACCTATCGCTATATTTCATTTACAAAAATTAAAGTGAATTTAAATTTTTCAAAAATATATAGGTATTCAGTCCACTTTGACATCTCTTTACACACCCCCAGGGGGCAGGGGCACCGAACCAGTCGGGAAGTCCTAGTACAGACATAGATTTACCTTGTCCTTTTATCAAAATTTGGATGACAACCAACAGACAGCAGGGTTACTCTTGACAAAATCTAAATACGATCTTAATCTTAATAAAACGACGCGCGAATTGACTATTAGTCAAAAATGAAAAACTACCTACCGCGAGATTGGTATGCACGTATTTTTGACTATAGTCACTTCACGTGTCGTATGATTAAGATCAAGACTAGATTAAGATCGTATTTAGATTGTGTTAAGAGTAGCCCTGCAGGATCTACAACGCCGGGACTATGTCTTTAAAAGCGTAGTAATATTGCTATGCGACATAACCGGGGTTTTATTAATGTATGTAGCGAAGCGTACACACGCCCAGAGTTCAACACTGATAAGGGAATATATATGTCACAAGATAACACGGTAAACGTTACAATAACAGTAGAACTACGGTATGAGTTATCAGATAATTCGCTTCAGAACGATATCGGATGAAGGTGGTCCGCAGTCGGCAGTCTGATTATTGTTACACTCTGGGACTTTCAATCGAAAGATCACTGGTTCGATTCCACCAGCTTTTTGCCTAGTCCAACTTCACGACGCAAGGATATTGCCACTTATAGTGATTGGGTCGGTTGGCGGCCTTTGAAATGTGGTGCTACAGACGCATGCTGAAGATCCATTGGTCGGAACACATCGAAAACGAAGAAGTATTAACCAGGGTAGGCGAAAAAAGGCAACTTCTTAAGAGAATCAGCCAACAACGAGCTAACTGGATTGGTCACAACATCATGCACCCAGGACTACTCATCGCCATTGCAGAGGGTAAGACCGAGGGGACAAATGGCAGAGGCCGACCAAGAGATGCGTATATGGACCAACTGAAGAGGGACATGAACTGTGGCTCATACGTAGAGCTGAAAAGACTGGCTGAGAATAGGGAGGAATGGAGAAGAAAGTCAAAACTCGTTGCAGACCAATCCAGTGGATTGTAACTCATTATACATAGTGATTGGGTTTGTTTGTATGCCAAGCAGAAGCCTTGACGAAAACATTTGAGGTAAATAAATTCAATTTGGAAATTATGCAGTATTTAAAAAATGATTTAATCGGACAAATTAAATCACATTATATCATCACTAGGTACTGCATTGAAAATGTAAAATGTCTTACACGGGATGTTTTGCAGATAGGTACGTATTAATCCACGTTTTACAGTAGGTAAGACGCGTTGAAAAGTCACAAAAGAAAGTGGAAGACCTATTCTATTTGAGGAATACAACAATATATAAAAATAACATATAGTACATGATTATAATTATTATATACGGAGTACAATGGCACACAGGAAATCGTAGGTACGCAATTATTGCTCTGGTAACCTTTGGCTCACCTCTCGCATTGTTCAGCGACGCGACGGAGAAGACTTTTGAACTATGCAAAAGACAAAACAGAATAATCGAGGAGTCCGTAAAGAAAAAAGAAAATTCTCTACTACTGTTTGCTGTAAAGTATCCACGTATCCCGTAAAACATAGAAATTTAGAATCGTTTCTCTTACGCTATTGATAAGCCGAGATCTGCATGTTGTGTGCGTAAATAATATATCTAGTGTTGTGGAATTCTCAAGAAATAATTTTTGGAGAAATTTACCGAGAAATTTCTCGGTAAATTTCTCGAAGTAGAGAATTTTTTTTATTTTTTATTTAACAGTATAATAATAATAAATACTTTATTCAATCAATCAATAACAATGTACAAATGTTGAGAAAATTTATCACCAATATGGCTACAATTAATTATGGAAACAAAAAAATGTTAGGTACCTACATAGAAAAAAGTGCTCATAACAGATGTAAAATCTTGATGTTTGACACCCCACATGCCCATATTTAAGTTAAAAAAAATTGCAGGTAAGTACATGGAAAAGAAGTGTTAAAAAACCTCTGATTTGGGCCTTACTCAACCCCACAAATTTTGGATCAATCAGGTTGGCTGCGAAAAGTATTGGGCGAAAGATCATAATACCACTAAGAAAAATTATGGAGAGAAATTTCTCTTCCATCAGAGGAGAAATTCTCGGAGAAATTTCTCGCTCTCGAGAAATTTCTTTGGAGAATTTTCTCTTCTCACATCACTAAATATATCGTCTCTTACATTAAGGGAGAGAGTTCTCATCGCGTTTATTGAAAAAACATGTCGTTATTCGTGTTATGTCATAGTTCTCGAGTCGCCTAGTCAATCTAACACATTATTTTTATTTATGAAAGGACTCGAGGTTGTATTATATTGATATGAGTAGTAAAAAAAAGTTCTTTGAGATCTCCCATCAAAGTGCATTAAACTGGTACAATTTTGAGTGAATTTTTTTTATCTTTTTCACCTTTTGTCCTTAAGATTTACCTCAAGCCCACTCTTAGAAACTTATAATCTCCCTACACTTCCCTTGGCCTCTCAGGTCTCAACTCAATAATTCTAGATGTCTGTTTGCCAACTTCTCTATCAACTACATGATCAGTCCATTGGACATATTTTATTGGATCATATAACTTGAATCTAATTAAGTTATTAAGTAAGTAGTTTGAAAATATGACGGCGATAAGCAATGACGTGATATAGTTTACACAGATGTTAGAATGATAAAAATACAGAACAAACATCGGCTAAAATAATTACACATTTGCTTTGCATATACCAATAGAGACTTGAACGAGTGATACAAGAATATTCCTGAAATTATTATATTT
The DNA here is from genome assembly GCA_947579605.1 of Athripsodes cinereus. Classification (NCBI taxonomy): domain Eukaryota; kingdom Metazoa; phylum Arthropoda; class Insecta; order Trichoptera; family Leptoceridae; genus Athripsodes; species Athripsodes cinereus. Next base: position 15,058,874 of record OX388325.1, on the reverse strand, counting down.
GTATTCTTATAAATAGGTCTGAAAACACTGAGGGACAAAACAGAAACACAGTAATACGTGAGACCTGCAATACCGAAGATATTGTCAGATGGGGCAAGAAAAGAAGACGCTTCTGGCGATGATAGACTCCCTCAAGCAGCTGCAAACAACGTGCAATGAGATGGCGAGATAGTTGGAGCTTTGTGTACCAGGAGACCTCGACGTCATAAAAACAGATCTATTAAAAGAGGAAGAAGCAGATGAAATAAGATTTGAATTTGCGATAAAACCCAAAAACAGGCTGCACTCCAGCACAATAAGCAAAAGATGAAAATATAAAATTAGCTAAATTTGCTAATAACTGGTCGTCAGCCGAAAAATATAACGTACAGGTGCCATCTACTTCTAGTTCATAGAAAATCTACTACACCGTCACGGCATATTCTACAAATGGGGTAGCCAGCAGAACAGCTGTATGTTATAAACATGCGGGCCGTCTCCTCTGTGCCAATAAAAAATTAAGACATTCAAGATGGGTGGCAATTTGAGATGTTCCTAATGTGTCTTTTTTTCCAACATCTGCGTTTTACAGGACACTCGAAAACTTACGGAAAACAGTGGGAGACCAATTCTTCATCGGGTGCTCCACGACACAGTCATAGAAAATAAGGACAAATTAGAATAAAAAACTTGCCTATGGTCGTTACAGTCAAAAGAGCTTCCAACAATAATACGTCGGGTGGCAATCGTTTCCGGGAGACTAATTGTTTGCCGGGTGCTTCAAAGAACAGAAAGATAAAATTTGTCAGTTTAATATTTATTTCCCGAGCGGAGTCGGGTAAAAGTGCTCTAGTAGTAGGTAACAATAATATAGAAATTAGGGCACTCGCTGTGGCACTAAACTGTCCTATACGTATTTATTACATACATAACAGTACACAATAACGAGCAATGTAATTATTTACATTGTTAACAATAATAAAACTGGGTGATTTATGCATGTGCGGGTCACCAACCTCAGTCAAAATTACATAAAACAACTGACTGAAGCAAAAACTAATGCAACCCATCCATCCTGAATGTCTTATTGGGGCGTAGAGGACAACTCGCACGTTCATTACACATTGCAGTCATTTCACCAGCAGTCTTGGGATGATTGAAAAGATCACTTAAAAACAAATCTCTTTCAATATATTTATCAATACATATTTCAATTATCTGTTAAATTTCTTATACATAAACTGTAATTATTTCTCCTACCTATCTCGTACTTCTCAGTTTATTGGCATTCTATACTCTCACTTCAATATTTTCATTTTTCAGTCATTCAAGATACAATATTAAACTTTTGTCCTCTACTGAAATTTTTCTACAAATTGAGTTGTCTATTTTCGACCCCAAGCAACTCAAACATAAATTCATCTCGTCCGAATCGATTTTAGGTCTTTCCCTTGCACTGGTCACATGTTTTGTTTTGTCATGCCCGTTTCAAGCAGCAAAGCAATGTCTAAACTAAAGTACAAAGTTACAATGACCCAATTTACAATACACCAACAAAGAATAACAATATTATCAGTCTATGAGCAATGTAAAACATGTAAAAACCAGCAGAACTAATCGATACACAACAACAGTATACCTACTAGTGATGTAACGAATGTGTGATTTTGGATATTCGTGAATACGAATATTTGTTGTCGATATTCGCGAATGCAAATATTGACTTGCTTAAATTTCTACCCCCCCCCCCCCCGTTGCCTAATTTTCAAAATGGTATAGGAATTTAAAATATTTCAAAACTCCTTGGTTTTCTTAAAGAATATTTTCTCGCAGTACCTGTTTCTACAATGTACCGGGTAAGTATCCGGTACTTTTACCGAAGATCCGATACTTTATTACCGAAACAATATTCGCGAATGAGAATACGAATATTCGTTACATCACTAACACTTACAATAAGTATACAACTTTACCTAATACTGAATGATTAGTAATCGCAAGAGGTAAAATGTACAATGAGGTAAAAATATCGCAAATCAATGATTTGACAAGGAAAAACATTCATTTCTCTATTCGGTATTGTCAACCGGCTGTACTTGTTTGAAATTCATGTTGAATAAGTAAAAAAAAAACATTTTATTTATTGCATTGGTGCACTCACTACGAGAAGTAGAATTCCATAACCGGATTAATCGAAAACAAGCTTTTTATTCTATTGCAGATTTATATCGAGAGAGATGTCTTTTAACTTCAAACGTCATTATCAATCTCTCGACCTTAGAAATCGAAAGACGTAAGACTACGTACTAAGATTTTGAAAACTAGGGTTACAGCATTGACGGAGACGCACTGTTTCCAGCAATATATATACCTTTACAGCATCAAAACACTGAAAAACTTACAGATAGAACAAATGACTTTTTTTAACTTATCTATAACCTCAAGCCGCGTCCCAGGTGGGGTAGGAGAGAAAGGAACGCCATACTGATCAACACTTACATATTTCTTTCGCCTCCTCCACCTTCATCTAATTTCTCATACATGTACGCCGATTTTTCTTACTCAAAACGCGTCCATCTATGAACATGTGATCCATTCGGACGTCTACGTTTCCTCACACCCCCTCTTTCATATAAATAACATAACATAACATGTATAGACAATTCACACAAAACGAGCTAGTCCCAAACTAAGGGTATGAACCTTGTATTATGGCTACTAACACGACAATACACATATACAATGCACTAAACACATACTCATGTAACACCCAGACCCAGGACAATCTGAAAAAAAGTCATTCTTCATTTTGCTCTGGCCGGGAATCGAACCCGGGACCTCGTGACACAAAGGCAAGTGCGTTAGCCTCCGCGCCACACCGGTCGTCACAAATACACCCTCTTCACATAATTAAGTCTTTAATTCCGGGAATTTCACGGTTATTTATTTATTTATTTATTCTTTACTGTACATTGATAAAATACAATTACATAAAAGGTATACATCAAAATTACATACAATCAATATACAGAGGGCGAGTTTATCGCAAAGGCGCGATCTCTTCCAACTAACCCAAGGTTATATTATTTAATAATTATATACACTCCCTTAGGAGTTTAACAGACCTTCTGTTTCTCAATTCTATTCGTGAAACGATACTCTCTCTAGCCACACTGTAAGAGGGTGAACGGTTTTGATCGATCGGACACAGTCCGTCACGGTCGTTAGGCAAGACGGGTGACGATCGATAAATCGACGAACAAGACCTACACCAATCGATTAAACTATGCATTGATAATGAATGAAATATTATTACTGCAATAGGCCAGACATTCGGTTTCACTTTTCAATCGAACACACTTTTCTCGTTTTTTACATGAAAACGCTCGACATTACATTAATATCGTGACTGCAATGGCGATGACCTCACTCTATTTTACTGTAGAATACTGTTACCTACTCAACGTAAGCCCGCAAGGGGGCGTTGGAAAATTCCAGGGAGGCGGTAGGATGTACAGAGATAATTGATAGAGAGCTCAGGCAGTATAGGAGGGCGGTAGCCGAAAACCTGAAAATTGCAAACTAAGAAAAGATCCAAGATTTTAAAATGTCCCAGTTTTTTAAATCTTTAATCGATAAATCAATTGACTAAACTGCTGCTTGCCTTGAAAAACGAATAAGCCCTTGTGGGGGCACTAAATTCTGATTATCTCAAAGCGGACGGTTTTCGAAATAAAAGGTATAACAACGATGAAGACGGATTATTTCGATTACATCGGCTCCGTTTAAATGAGTATACAGCTCAAGGGCGCGGGAAGCTAGTCTTCAGTTTGCTTCTGAACGTTGATAAAGGTATATCAAAAGGTCGCGGAACCTGACGACAGCTGGAATTGATTCCCCGAGGACCTTCGGAGTAATTAACCTATAACCACATTCAGGAGCAAACTGAATACATCGTTGTTCCATTAAAGCTTCCCATTTTGAGATGGATACTCCAATCAACGACGCCGAAGAAATAATCCGTCACAGTAATCAGGAAGACTAAAATGTTATTTATATGTAGGTAAATAAACTGTGGCGTTGACTTTTGAAAGATTTCTACCTGTTTATCTCTATATTTATTTAAAGATATTGTCTGTTTTGTGCTTTTACTTAACAAAAGTAAATAAATTTATAATACAATCACTGTACCACCAAGGCGTGATGGTATGTTTGTATAGATAGCATTTTTTTTCCAGTACCACCACGTATCCAGGTACTTTATCGTGCCGTAACTATATGTGACTACTATTACCTAGTGTTATAATATCAGAGTGCGTGAGAGAATTTTTGATACCAACTGAAAAAAAAGCGACAACCATGCAATATGTGTCCGCTTATTATTAAATTAATGCATTATATTGCAGGTCCTAAGATGCTGGAACAAATTAACTCTGGATCTGCGTGATCTTGAGGTCATGTCATGAGTAAAAGACACTTGTACATTTACATATCCTCTGTCTCCCGATTCCTTTTCCTTTCAGTTCTTCTCCATTTACATTATCCCTTTTTTCTTGCATATAACTAATTACATTCATGTTACCAATTGTAGTAGAACTACTACTTTACTTTACTACTTTACCATCACGGCATATCCCACAAGTGGGGTAGCCAGCAGACCAGCTGCATATAAAACATGCAAGCTGTCTTCTCCGTGCCAACATAAAATCAAGACATTCAGGATGGGTGGCAAACCTCATCGCCGAATTTAAGATGTAAAATGTCTTATTTTTTCGAAAGAACGTAAGAATGTAGAACTACGTAATTAGGTAAATTGAAACAAGAGTTTCTTACACATACATACATACATACTTACCATCACGCCGCTTCCCTTGCGGGGTAGGCAGAAAGGATCGAGCGCCACTTCCTTCTATCCTTGCATACATCTTTCGCTTCCGTTACTGTCATACAATTCCTCATGCATGCTGCTCTCCTGTTCAATGTGCTCAATGTTCTACTGTTGAAGAGTTTCATTCTACTATAAATTATAAATCGTGAGAGAGGTGTCTTTACATAATATTATTATCAATGATAAGTGGAAAGACGTCTCTCCCACGATCTATAGTAGAAAGTTAGAAAGAAACACTTGTCTCAATTTGCCTACGTTTTTGTTCATGTGTATATGAAATTTAATTGCTCAACAATAACGCTTTTGCCTTTGAATAACAAGGTGTCTGGTTCGTTTCTCATCTAGAGCAAAACGAAAAGAAAAATACCTTTTTCAAAGTGTCCTGGGTCTGGGTGTTACACAATATGTTACACGTGTTTAGTTCGTTGTATAAAAGATTCATAATAATATTTAAGTTTGGACAATCTCGAAGTGTTGGAATTGTCCACATATAATAATTATTATGTTAAACTTAATAATAATAATATGATAAAATGCGACATATCGTAGACAAAAGGATAAGACCAATAACATAATGATGTCATTAATGACAACTATACTATTAAAGGACCAACCCTCGAGGCGAGCCTATAGACTGATTACATAATATTATTACATATCATCATTATGTACAAACATTTGATTAAATGATCAAGCAAATTATGTAATGATTCACTCTCAAAATATGCATGTACATTTTTGCCTAGGGGAGTATTTTTATTAGATTTGGCCAACTGCAAGACAGAGAAAAGAAAATTCACAGAAAATAGTGGGAGAACTATTATGTACCGGAACCTCATTAAGGGTTTTCCACCACTTTCCCCTGGATGTTTTAAGAGCTGAGCTCCTATATCATCCAGACTCAACGAAACAAAAGAAAAATTCAAAGGGAGGGCTCAGGATTTGCCTTATGGGCTCCCCCCGACAAAATCCTCCCCTAAACTACAACCCTTAATGTCCCTTGGAGGAGATACTCACTACAAGGCACTACTCACTACTACAATATTCTTACAAACTATGTTCTTACAGTTACGTATTGCTACGTACTGAAATTCTTAACACTAAAGACAACACTTTACAGCTTATTATCTAAGTAGTAGAGTATTCAAGACAATAATAATAAATGCTTACCAATCATACCCACCACTGCCAAACACGAAATTTCTTCCTTACTGAATTTGAAAGAAGCAAAAAAACAAAGAAAGGGAAAGAAACACATTAAACTTCCAAGGGTAGAGTATGAAAGGGGAAGCAAATAAGCAATTGATCAAAAAAAAAAAAAGAAAAAAATGACAAAACCAAGGGACAGAGTGCTTGAAAAGCCACCTCCAACGACAGGAGTGGACATGCACAAAACAAGTAAGATAGTTCAGCGGCTCGGTCACCAAATTATCAGGATGAATGAATGAATCCACTGGTGGCAGTCCAGGTCGACGAACCTCAAGAGGAACAAATATTGATAATTGCAAACTGGATTGGCCACAACATCAGACACCCAGGCCTGCTCGTCATCACCATAGCGGAGGGCAGGACCAAAGGCAGAAATGGTAGAGGCCGACCAAGAGATACCTATATGGATCAACTGAAGGACAATAATTATGAACTGTGGCACATACGTAGAACTAAAGAGACTAGCTGAAAATAGGGTGGAATGGAGAATGAAATCCAAACTCGCTGCAGAGCAATCCAATGGATTGTAACTCACTATATAATATGATTATTTGATATTAACATGAATAAAAATTATTATTATTATATCTCCAACGTTTAGTTCTTCCTTCCCACCCCGCAAAGGACTAGCTTATATGACAAATTACACAAATATGTTAGTAAGTATGTGATTCACATTAAAAGTATTTTAAAGATATCCTGATGTCTCTAAAGTAGTTATAGTGAAAACAAAGATAACGAATGAAAGAATGAATGGGTGGGTGATGAGTGTGTTTTGTGTCATTCACCAATAAATTATCATTGTTTTCAAAACACATATTAAGTAGATATAATTCTATACCAGGCCCAGGGTTAGAGTGAAAGACGCCCTTATGGGCAAAATTATCTACTGGCCCTTAATTTCACAATAATATTGTTTTGTAAACATAATGTATAAGGTCTCAGTTTTAGAATTTCACTTGCATTCAAAATTTCTACCCCCTGGAGTTGAAATGTTGACTATCTCCTCAGTTTTGTCTTTCCTAAATAGGAGAAAAGTATCGTTCTCTGGCGCCATTTAGTGTTTCAGGTTGTCAACGATAGATTATTGTCAACAGCCTCAAACACAATCAATAAGATGATCGCTGTTAGTTGACATATTATATGCTTAACAGATATCGAACATAGTGGAATGAAACAGGAATTAGTGGGGTTCATGAAATAAAGTGCAATTAAACCAACCTAAGCCGATACGTAAACATCGTAACACCTTTGCTGTTTCCTTCTTAAAGGAGAATGCACAGTCTGTTGGTTGTGCGGATGAGGTGTCTGTTGAGTAATATTCTTAATATCTTCACTCACGCAGGTGTAAAAATCCAGTAAAATGCTAAAAATTATTTTAAAATTTGTTAAAATACATTTACTCAGAATCCCAAATTAAGTTTTGTAGGGGTTTTTGACTTCCACGGCGCAACTACTGTCTTTCTACCCCCTCGTAGCCAAATGCTCGATTTGCTATAGAAGTTAAAATAATTTCACGGTTTTGTTAAGGAATATATTACATAAAAATTTACCAGGGGACGATTGGTCACCTTGTATAATTTTTCTAAAATTGTGCGCCCCTAATGAAATTCAGCACCATGGACTAATGCCAGTTTTCCCTTTCACAGCCAGGGGCCTGATCTACACAAATGTGTATATTAATTACTGCATGCGTTCCTTATACATTATCTACTAATATTATGCCAAATCAATGTTATCATTAAGTACAAGACATGACAATAGAAACGATAATATAATTATGCCAATAATGCACACTGTTTGTCATCATGCCTAAGGCATTTCGACTGACGAGCATAATCTACATATATGTTATAATGTACGTCAAATAACTTAGAAAAAGTAATAAGTTTGCTTGTTTATGGTCTTAATGTGTGTGTATGTTTTGTTTTTATTTCTATTATTTCTGTTGATGTATATATTTTTTTCTCATGCATGTTTCTTTGATTTTAATTGTATTACCGGGTTAGTTGGAAGACATCGCATTCTAACGGTAAATTCGCCATCTGTACTGTACATTGAAAAACTGATATTTTTATGATACTTTGTCTTGATTTGAAATAAAGTAACCAATGTACAGTTTAGAATAAAATGTATTTATTTATGTAATTAAATAAATATGTAAGTAATAAGCTTTGCGTCGCTACCTAGGTTAAGAAAATGCCTATGTTGTTTTATAGGAATGATATGAGAGAAAAGAACTCTGGGAACATCCAGGAGGGGCCACACTCCAAAAGACGAACAATAATCTTAATAGAATCGAAAAGGAGGAAAGCACTGTCCCTGCATTAAGTAATCCATAGGTACGTTAAAAGGGGACAAAACCGTTACATATTATAACCGCGATCTTTAACACAAATAAACCGATAACATCGATATTGTGATTGAGAGAAAAATGCAGTTACTTACAACCTTCCCCGATATTTTCTCCAAAATTTTGACCGCAGATGTCTGGGATGCGGGTCCTTTTTCACATAGCCACAGGAGAGACAAAAAATAAATGTATTTGACATTATTTACGTGTACGTACATATTATGTCTGTTTGTTTTACATATAAAGTTAAGATATTTTTTTAAAGATATATCTGGATTTTTGTTTTAAACCCAAATACGGCCTTTTACACCTTTCACAGTAAGCTACTAAAAGCTTGTGTCGTGAAAGGGGAGTTTGCCGGCACCTGGTATCGAACCACGGACCCCTTGTTCACGAGGCCGAGACTCTACCTCCAGGCTACCGACGAACTCATGATAAGTAGATACCTCATAACTAATGTTTAAATATTATATACATATATTTATTATATTCTTTTCGCACATTATTATATAACAGTGTTAACAAAATTTAAAATACTAGGACGATGTGCAGTGGCAAGATTATCAAGTGATTTCTTCCATTTAACACAGAGGTTCCCAAACTTTTTTCTCATAGACCACTTTTTAAAATTTTCTGGTACTGGTGAACCCCCTGTATTTCTACCCCCCCCCCCCCGTCGCTAAATTTTCGAAATGGTATAATTATTTGAAATATTTCAAAAACTCCTCGGTTTTCTTACAGAATATTTTCTCACATTACCTTTTTCTACAATGTAATGGGTATTTTTACCGACTATTGTTTATGTCAATATCTGGTGCTTTTACCGAATATCCAATACTTTAGCTATGGATTCGTGGACCCCCTTTTACAACTCGTGGACCCCCATTTTTTAGTCACGCCATCGTGGACCCCCGTCGAGTTTCCCGTGGACCCCTGGGGGTCCATATGGACCACTTTGGGAATCACTCATTAACATGTCTCATAGGTGGCATACAGACAGCTGGATGTGAACGTCAATCATCAAGCAAAAATCTCAAATCGTACGGCGATAATTCGGAGCATTTTCCGAAGAAATATTTGAATGAATGTCCATGAGACATAACGAAGGCATTCATTCGAATATTTCTTCGGAGAATGCTCCGAATTGTCGCCAAAGGATTTCAGATTTTTGCTTGATGATTGACGTTCGCATCCAGCTGTCGTCTGTAGGTTGCAATACGCGAACTTTTACGTTTTTTTTCCTGTTACAGGACACTCGAAACACAAAAGAGTGGGACACCTATTCTTTACCGAGGACTCCACGACGGGATAATAGCTAGTAAGAAAATAATGTGTTAATCTTTAAAAGCAGAGGGTCGTAAAGAGGTGTAACCAGCACTACACGAAATATCAATATCATCGTTTCTGTTAAAAAAAGAAACAATTAAATTACTGCTAAATGGGCAAGTATATTTTATGACAGTGCGGTCAATATTCAATTACAAATTCTGCGTGCCAGAGCGAAACTACACTATGTCACGAAACGACATTTTTCATTCAAAGTGAATTGTACAGTGTCCTTGAGGTGCTTTGTCACGTAAACGACACTTTAATGATGTTCAATAATAATAGTGAATGATTGTTATTAACTATCTTCTTCTTCTTTCTTTGTTGTCGGTCCCTCAGTGCTGAGGATCGTGAACATCATTTGTATAGGTGTGGACAAAATGCTTCCAGCGACTTCGATCCTCCTCTCTTCGTAGCGCCTCATGCATGGTCCCCCCCCCGTTGCCCCCTTCACCTGCTCACTCCATCAGTTAATAACTATATCAGTTTTTTTTTATTTATTATGATATCGTGGTGAAATGGCGTTGTTTTTCTTTCACAAAAAACTGACATAAATTTCAAATTTGTGGATGTCACAATATTAAGCATACTTTCAAGGTAGGCGAATATACCAACAAAAAAAGCATAGCGTCGTTGCATATTTAAAATGGTGCATGTGAACACATAAATGTTTTGACGTTTCTGGAAAAAAAAACTGTTTATTATGACATTAAAATATATTTTTAAAGTAATCCTTAGTATCGAATATTAATATTTAAGGTTTTGATAACAATATCACACGCGAATAAAAATGTTAAGCAGGGTCATTCCGTGTCAATTCAACACAATTTTGGGAGATTTTTCAGACTTGATGTCTCAGATTTTCATATTTTTTTTATGCAGCAATATAGATTTATGAAAAAATACCAAATTTCAGTTATGTAGCACAATTATTTTTGATATTGCGTGTATTTTACGATGCGTGTATTTCTGAAGCCCTGTTTCTACTGATCCCATTGAGATCCCACAATAGAATTTTGGTATATGTATTAATACATTACAAACTATTTTTGACAATTTTTTGGAATTTTTAAAATTGCCACTTTTTGAAAAATTTAATTTTAAAATTTAATTTTTTTTTCAAACCGTGACCCCTATCCTGTGGCACATCAGATTAAAGCCCCATTCAACAGCTTTAAAACGAGACCTCTCCCAGGTTTATATCATCACTGGTTGCCAGTCTATAGGCATCCAAAGGTGCCAAGACATATTTTTTCATAAAAATTAATAACTTTAAATATAATTGTGCTACATAACTGAAATTTGGTATTTTTTCACAAGTCTATGATATATTGCTGCATAAAAAATTATGATAATCTGAGACATCAAGTCTGAATCAGTGTGATGATTTGACACGGAATAACCCAGCAACAATTTTAATGCCCTAATGAAAAGTTTTTTTAAAAGCATGCCTAAATAAAAATACTCGCACGAGAGTCATTTTAAATATCCAAAGACGATTACAAAGAGTCCATCACACTAATGTTCATAAATCACTTTGGACAAAATTCGACATGCTGTAGTTTCGCTTCCACAAACACAATACCTAGTATTACCTACCAAGTAGATACATTATATTGTATTGCGGGAATCATTAATATGATCTGCGGTAACACTGACCCATTTCTTTGGCCTAAATATTATTTATATTCGGGATACAACAATATACAGTGGCGTGCTTCGCATACACGCAAAAAAAGCATCGCACGTTAAACCATGTAGTTTTATTATGCATTTTTCACCCTTGCGTTTTTGAAGATATAAAGAATATTATTCAACAGTTATCTAAACTGAACAACCAACAAATGTTGGGCAAACTTCCTTTAGCAGGAAACAGGAAAGGTGTCCCGTTGCTTACGAATCGGCTTAGGCTGGTTAAGTGTAGTTTGAGTGTTTAGTTCAAGTGCACTACACCGATGGAACATTCACAAATCCCACCAATGGTTTGGAATAAGAATTAGTTAGATTAGTGAATGTGTCATGGGTAAAGTGCACTTAAACCAGCCTTAGCCAGTTCATAGGCATCAAGACACTTTTCCTGTTTTCTACTGAAGGGATTTTGCACAACCTGCGGGTTGTGCAGATGAGGTTTTGTTTGAGTAATGTTATTTATGAATTGCCTGCATTAATGCTAAATTTCTCGGATATAATTTACATTGGAAAATAATCTTAAACAAAAATGTAAGAATTGGGAATATTTTTAAATTATTGCAATTGGAAATATGGGGAAGGGGGGGGGGGATTGAAAAGCTGGATATTATATGGTGTTCTCACTTTGGCGAATATCGCCAGGCTCCAAAATATCGCCAGCCATTTGAACCGTGTGAACAAAATGACAGCTAGTCTGAAACGATAAAAAACCAGTAGAAACGATATCGTCTCGAGTTGACCACTTTCCAACTTTTCGGCCGATTGAACGATTCGCGCATGCGCAGATATGCGCGGCGTTCGTATCTATGGTAAAGACTTTATAACCTATAAATTTTACAATGTTTCCCGCTTCGTGACAGCTGTTATCTTTGTTGTTGCTTTGTGGCGTTTGTTTCCTTAATTAAAAGACGCCTTATAACCCCTTTTATAATATTTTCGACTAAAAATAAACACTTTCGCCATCTCCATCTCGACGCCATTTTGAAAACAGTGTCAAAATCAAAGCGCATCTGACAGATCGTTTCTATATTGGTGGACTGTGTGAACAGGTGTGACGATCAATGGATGTCCGGCGAATTTTGTTTTTTCGCCTGGCGATATATTTTGAAATCCGCCTGGCGATATTCGCCAAATGTGAACACCCCATTAGCGTAAATTTCTATACCAAATTGCGAAAAACTGAGATCAAAATAAAAGACAAAAAAGAAAAGTTACAATACATTAAAAACATCCCCTCCTGGAAGTCAATTTTTTTTTATTGGCACAAAAAGGACAACTTGCATGTTTATTACACAGCTTAATTAGTCCGCTGGCTACCCCACTTGTAGGATGTGGTACGATAGTATAGATAGATACATTTTGTATGGTGATGATAGTGGGTGTATAGAGGTTCTCTAGTTACTGCATTGGTATAAAATATCATTGTAATAGTTAAGATGCTGCCTACACGAGGTCACTACACTCAGACACAAGGATAAAATAAACATATTATTTAATAATACTAGTTTAATACCCCAATAAACTTTTGCACACAATAAAATACGGAGGCGCTATTTTCACCCATTTTTTTTTTTTTTTTTTTATACAAACAAAAATATTCCGCGAAAAAGTGGTGGTTATTTCTACCCAAAGTACATACCAACCACAGATAACAGATACCAACTATTTGTTTGACGTTTATACTGTCATTAGACTTGTGTGACGTTTTGTTAGTAATTTCTAATTCGTGTTTTAACTTTATTTTGTTTATATTAATGGATATTTTTATTGCATTTAATTTTCTCTTAAATATTTTCTACAAGTTGAGTGTTTTTAAGTCGTTTATGGGTTAAATTTCTGGATTATAAAATGAATTATATCAACATAGGCGGCAAAAAGAAAACCTGACAAAAGCCGGAAAGAAGTGTTTTATGCCATAGATTAACCATAGAGTAGTGCTTTCACAGTTTTTGTTTATACTATACTATACTATACCCTCACGCCGTATCCCAAGTGGGGTAGGCAGAGAGAACGGAACGCCACACAGATCTATCTTTACACACCTCCTTCGCTTCCTCCACATTCATACAGTTTCTCATACACGCACGTCGATTCCTCTTACTCAACACGCGGCCGTCCTTGAGAATTTGATCCACGTGATCAAGCCACGTGGTTCTCGGACGTCCGCGCTTCCTCACACCTTTTCTTTCAGACAAGTATATCCTCTTTGTCATTCTTACTTCGTTCATTCGTTCAACGTGTCCAAACCACCGTAGTTTATTCACGCGCATTCTGTCCACAACACTCTTCTTGCATCCGCTCATTCTTCTAATATCCTCATTCTTCACTCTATCACGCAGCGTTTTATCAACCATTCTTCTCAACGATCGCATCTCCACTGCATTTATTCCACTTTCGTCCTTCTTCAGCCACGTCCATGTCTCGCTTGCATACGTAAGTGACGGTACCAGAATGGTATTGTGCACCAGCATTTTAGCCATGTTCGACACATTGCCATTGCTGACAATGGGTCGAAGTGCACCGTTCACTCTAGCACCGGCCACTTTCCTTCTTTCAATGTCCCTATCGCATCTTCCATCCCTCGTAAACATACTTTGTTTCATTTAGGAAAAGGACAGAAATATAGAAATATATTTATTTACCTCGGGTTGTTTATGGTAAAAAAGAAAAAAAAAAAAAATGGGTAGAAATAACCTCAGCCAATAAAATAAGTATTTTCTTGAGACATTGTAATAGTATGAGGATAAAGTAATGTAAAGTCGTGGTTAGATGGAAGAAATCACTTGATAGTGATTGCCTGCCGGTGTGGAGTGGAGGTAACGTTCTTACCTTTGAGTCACGAGGTCCCGGGTTCGATTTCCGGCCAAGGCAAAAGTGAAGAATGACCTTTTTCAAATTGTCCTGGGTCTGGGTGTTACATGTATATGTGTTCAGTGCATTTTATATATGTGTGTATCGTCGTGTTAGTACCCATAATGCAAGATTCATCTTAGTTTGGGACTAGCTCAATCTGTGTGAATTGTCTATGTATGTTATGTAATCTCGCCACTGCATATCGTCCTAGTATTTTAAATATTGTATTGTTTTGTTAACACAACTGTTATATAATGATGATGTGTAAGAAGAATAAATAAATGATAAATTTACTGATAAACTTTTGCATATAATAAATAAGTGTATTCTTTTTTTTTATTTTTTTTTTTATTTTTTTATTTGTCTCAAAGAATTATAAATTCGCTTAGAGACTACAAAATACAAGATAAAACATAATAATATAAAACAAATAAAAAATTTTGGTGTATATCAAGAATATAACATTGCTTAATTTTAATTACGTTGGAAATAATAACATCATCATCCATGAGCTGTTGATCCTGAAGATTGTGTGCAGTAAAAAAGTTTTAGTGATCTTTTGAACTTTCTTAAACTCTTTATGGATCTTATTCCTTCAGGTAATGCGTTGTACAGTTGCATTCCTTGGAAGTCCAAATTCCGTTTTCCATAGTTTGTCCTCACATTCGTTTATGACAAAATTTGAACAACACCTAGTATTGTAAGAATGTGTTGTGTCACACGTAGTGAAATTCATTTTTATCTTCACAAGTCCATTTAACACCTTAAATATCAATAGGGTTGATTCGTACTTATATAAATATATCTACCATTTTTGCAATATTTGTTCCACAGTAAAGATCAAATGTCGGTGTCAGTCTATCAAGGCCATACAATGCTTTTATTGCTTTATTCTGTGCAATTATTTCTTAAGAAAATGTGAGGAAAATTATTTGCTCCCCCGGAGCCCCCAGTAGAGAAAAGGCCTCCGGGTCTTTTCTGTCTTAAGTTTTTCAGTGTCCTGTAAAATCCAGATGGGCATTTGTAAAACATCACGTCGTCCTAAGACATTTTGTCGTTGTATATTCAAAAAGAGACATGTGCACACATTTTTATTTGGGCATACTCTTTCAAAACTGTTCATTAAAGCATTAAAATTCTTGTTTGGCCTTTTTTTATTGGCATGTGATATTATTATTCTTTAAGTATTGAATTTTAATATTTGATACTAAGAATCACTTTATAAAATGGTTAAGATATCATTATAAGCAGTTTATTCTGGAAATGCCAAAACATTTATGAATTCACATGTCCCTTTTTGAATATGCAACGACGATTCACTTTTTCAGTTCAGCGAAGACGTATGTCACCCATCTGAAATGTCTTAACTTCTTTTATTGGCAAGGGGAGGATGCCTTGCGTATTTATTATAAGCATTTGGTCCGATAGCTACTATGCTTGTGGGAGATGCCTTGATGTGATGAATTATTCTAATAATTATTATATTCAAAAACTGGCTACACGTGAGGTAAATATTTTTTTCACACAAAAAAAATTACACCTTATAAAATTATGAGATTCTTTTCACACTATGGGGATGCAAGTAAGCGTCAATTATTTTGAATTATATTTATGTAGCTACATACAGAGAGTAAGAATCCTGTGGAATTTTGTGAACTTTTTAAGCAAAAAATTAATTATTTGTATTTCTCGTACGCATTCGACATGTCACAAGTATACTTAATTTTTTACGTATTGACTGATTTGTAGGTTAGATTAGAGATAGTCTGGTGTTATTTTATGTTACAGCACATAGATTGACAATCATTTCATTATCATCTAAAATTGATGATTGAGTGAGCGAGCGAGACTGTGTATAATGTTGGCATGTTGAGATGACCGGAATGTTAGGTACCTATCTTTTTAAAATTAATTGTGGCGCATGGTATTGGATGATAGCTGATCTCTGAAAGATTAATCTTTTTTTTTTTTTAACTTTAATTATGTAGTTATTGTCTGTTTTGTGCTTCTATGTTTATAAAATAAAATAAAATAAAATAAAAATAAAATAAAATTACGTATACTATAAAAATACGTATATAAAAATAGAAAATTCATAAATTTCATTTTGATGCGTTCACCTTATCTGAAATTTTACCCAAATTTTGGACAAAACGAGTAATGATCATAGTGATAGTGAATATAGCGATGAAATATGCCATCCATTCTGAATGAAATTCCATCTTCAATCCCGAACTATAACGAGTCTATTATTTGCCGCGTACAATTTCTAAGGCATGCTGCTTTTCTATTGATAAAGTCATAAATGTCCCTGTCATGTGAAATTTGTAAAATCAAATAAGAAATAAAATAAATCACTTACATGCAAAATTTGTTTTCCAATTATTGTTAATTCTAACTGGAACAAATCTATCAAGTCCTGGACTGATGGGGGATCCAAACAAATCTGACTTTTTTATGCACACGGAGCTCTCTCTAAGAGGGCTGTTTACAATCTGCCTCCTAAGTCTTCTTTCAAAGTCTGGCTTGAACATCTTCACAACACCAAAATAAAAATGTCACCTATTCTCACACTTACTTTATGAAAAGATTTTATGTATGAAAAATAAAATAGTCTAATTTAGAAATAAACAAAATTATATGATTTTTCTTATTAATTTTATAATTTATTTTATTTTAGAAGTAATGTTTGTTAATATTTATTAACATTATGAGTTTTAGAATTGATTTTTAAATATATGTTTCTATCTAAATGTTTTGTAATAGATAAGGTTTAAAAATGTTGTATAAGTCAATTATAAAACAATATAATTCACAAAATATATAAACAAATTGGTACAAAGCAAATTTATATCGACACTTTTATCAATCTCCAAAAACAAGTCATACAGAATTATGTCATTTTTTGTTTTTGTGACATGTTAGGTTAGGTAGGTAGAAAAAATATATAATTTTTATAAATTAGGTAGGTACTAGCCTGTAACTTGAAGAACTTCAAAAAAATGTTGACAGATACAATTTACGTATATAGTTTTGTATTTTAAAATGTGTTTTTGATATATAATTATTTACATTTACAAATATTTTCACATTAGGGTAGTTTTAAATCATAAACATTTGTACATATTCTAAATAAATTTTACAGATTTGACGATTATTGTTTATCTTGATAAGCAACTTATGATTTTCATTAAAATAAACTCTTTTTTTATTTAAATATATTGTTATTTTCTTAAGAATTAACGGAAATGTCTATTTTTTTGACAAAGCAGATAAACAAACAAATGTCAAAATTCTTGTATAACCACCAAAAATTGCAATAAATTTTGAGATTATAAAATGACTAATAATTGCAGTTAGTCCTAAGTATTGACGTTGTTAACAAATTTAATGTATTTGTAATGAAAAAATTGTGTAATTTTAGTTTTAAATATTAAAACAAACGGAAAAATCGATTTGTGGATTTATAAGTGAGTTGCTTGTGGAGAGTTATTATAAGAGGTATATTGAAAAATATTGAGAAAAAGTTTTATAAACACTTGAATTTATGGCATTTCTTAATTTAACACAACACTTGTTTTATTTCGAATATAATTTTGATTAGAATTGATACATGTTAACACTGCGACTGTTGAAATACGTTTGAAAGACATGTCAAACAAACCCATACAGGGCCGAGACTCAATGTTAGAACTCCCGACAAATTAGTAAATTACTTAATTAATGATTTCAGTATGCAATACCATAATAAGTTACACAAAAATATTAATGGAAGGGTGACGATCTTTCTAATATTCTTTAATGTTTTTCAGAAAGACACCCAAGCGTCAACCCCAACAAATTGTGTTGCTACTGTAAAAAAATATTGATCAATTCGAATGTAAAAAATCCAACGGACAACGGAATAGAATAGTGTTGCCAGCACAAGTAATAGTTGAATTGAAGTAATAATCACGGAAGAGATGCTGTACGTAAAAAGATGATATCGCCTAAAACCAAAATCTTTGCTTATAAACCATAGACACGTCGTTATGCACAAGATTTATAAAGCGCAGTTCACATGCTCAGTATGTTGTTTCTTAAGGGTCGTTCACATACGTTCACTTTCAGTGATCACTCCGGATGATCCTCCAAGATGAACAAGTGTGAACAGGCGTTTCATCGCTAGTGATCACTAGCAATGACGGAGGAAAGAGATTACCACTCGTCATAATTTTGATGAAAGGTCCTTTCACTGAAACGACCATAAACAAGTTTCATCTTATTATTTGTTTTATTCTCTATGAATTTGTATTGATGTCAGAATCATGTACAAAATTATTAACCAGTCGAGAGCTATATTTATTTATTTTAAGTGTTATTTTCCATGTTTGAATTTGTTTAATTATTTTTGTACGAAAATACGTCAAACTACATACAACATGACTGAGAGTGTTGACATGGCAGTGAAAGCATAGGATGAACCAATGTGAACAGACGTGTTCACTTTCGATGAACAGGTTTGACCCTGACACTCTGGATGATCATCCAAAGTGAAGCAATGTGAATGCTACTTTAATATCAATAATTATTATTGCTGAGACAATTTCATTGTTATTTTTTTACTTTTTTGGTGACTTTTAATATAACTTGCTGTGTCTTATAATCCATTATGCATATGCTTACCTTATATAATCTATGTATGTAAATCTTCTACTTGTAAATGACTCGAGCCGTGAACAAATAATAATAAATAAAACCCTTCTAAGACTTTTTTTTTTTTTTTCCACTTGTGGCATAACATCCTACAAGGATGATTTGTGCCGCCAATAACGTCTCAAAGTGTTGTTAAATTTTCAAAGAGAAGATAGTTAGAGGATTATAGAATAATAAAATTAGCTTTTATTGATTTGAGAAGGGACAAATGGACTGTATCGGATGTCATACTCAATAATGTTTCAATATTCATGGGGAATTGGCAATCGTTTTGAAGAGCATCAACAAAAATATCATACGCATCCCTGATAGGGCACCCCAGGAAAACATGGTCAAGCGTCTCCTCGTCTAGGCCGCACTCGCAGTATGGACTGTCAACAAGTTGAATTTTAAAAAGATGAGCGTCCAGTCTACAATGTCCAAATCGCATTCGACATATGGCAGTAATTTCAGATCTGTTAAATTTCGATTTGTGAAACCAAGGTTTTCTTGCGATTTGGACCTGGATCGATCTATATCTTCTTCCTTTTGTGAGTGATACATCCATCCACAAGTCACTCCAATTCTTACGAGCATCACCTTCTATGGTTCGCTTTATATCATCATCTGGAAGGATAAAATCTTCCACAACTGTTCCGAGGGTGCAAGCAGCCTTAGCCAGTTCATCCACAGACTCGTTGTGGTGGATACCGCAATGTGCCGGGATCCATGCAATGATGGTATCTTGGTTAGATAAGGATCGATGGTACATAAGGTTTCTAATGCTCATAATATTCGGGTTGTCACTTAGAACTGAAGAGGGGGACATTAGAATTTGGACAAGAGAGAGAGAATCGGTAAAAATGATGCAATTGATAATGTTATGGGTGTTAGACAAACGCAAAGCTTCAATCATTGCAGTACATTCAGCCGTAAAAACGGATTTAGATGTCAATTTTAATTGAGAAGAAATATTTAGAGAAGGTATTAGGGCTGCAGCTCCTGTAAAATCACCCGCTGAAAGCTTTGAACCATCTGTAAACATCATTACGTGATTAGGCCACTTGTCGGCCACAATGGAAAGAAAATTTCGATTTATGCATTCTTTAGATAATTTGATATATTTGTTCAAACCTATGTTTTCAATTACTTTTGGCATAAATTGTAGAAGTTCAAACGAGGAATCGTAAAAGGGGGAAGGAAAGGGAAACTGTTTCACGTTGAATGAAACATTATACTTATTTATACTATTGCAAAGGTGAGGAGCAGGCTTATTGGACCAGTATCTGTTTGTATCGTATAGAGTTTTTAGAGTGTGAAGGCTTTTCAGAAGAGGATGGTTTGAGTATTTAAGTCTTTTTAGAATAAAAGTGTCTGATAAGTATTGTCTTCTGAGTGGAAGTGGCATATCCACGCACTCTACTTGAAGCGAGTTGATAGGAGTAGACTGCATGGCTCCGACTATCAGTCTGAGGCATTTGGATTGAATTCTCTCCAACTTAGTTTCCAAATATTTCGGAAGTGGGCAAAAGAGGAAGCTTGCGTAATCCAAGTGACAACGAACAAGTGCATTGTAAATATTCTTCATAGAGGTGGGATGACTACCCCAAGATACACCAGTGATCGCCCTCAGTAAATTTATAGAGTTCTCGCACTTTTCTGCAACATGGTTAATTTGGGATCTCCAACATAGTTTTCGTTCCATATGTAGACCCAAAAATTTGAGTTCATTCACTTGGGGGATTGGTGTTCCATCCACATCAAGGGAAACGGAGGGAATGTTGTGTTTTCTTGAAAAAAGAATAGATTTGGATTTGGAAGCAGAAATACAGAAAGAATTTTTATTCATCCAATTGTTAATGTTCTCCAAAGCTGTTTGTATTAGAGCAACTGCACTATCGATATTTTTGTTTGCTGCATAGAGGGCCAGATCATCTGCGTATTGAATTATTTTAACGCCACTAGGAAGGACTTGATCCAAGTCAGAGCAATAAATATTAAAAAGCACCGGGCTTAAAACGGAACCTTGCGGGAGACCCCTCCATACCTTTCTCCGAGTGCCCCCAAGACCGTCATCGATGACTATTTCTCTGTCAGAGAACATGTTGTATATTATATTGCAAATTGGGAGAGGAAGGTTAATATTTATGAGTTTTTGGTAAAGTGTGGAAATACATACGTTGTCAAAAGCTGAATTTATGTCCAAGAAAACGGCCGCTACGTGTTCTTTATTGGTAAAGGCAATATGTATGTCTGTGATGAGTATACTAAGATTATCTGCACATGAAAGTGATCTTCTGAAACCAAATTGACTTACAGAGAGTAAACAATTATGCTCTATATACCAGACCAACCTATTTTTAATCAAATGTTCAAAAAGTTTTAGTGCACAGGAGGACATAGCTATCGGTCGGTAAGAAGAACCCGAATTGGGATCTTTACCTTGTTTTAATATTGGTAATATCAATTGCTGCTTCCAAGGTGTTGGAATTGTTCCTAAACAAAATATTTCGTTTAGAAAGCCAAGAAAGATATCAAGAAAATGCTTTGGGAATTTTTGCAAAAATGTGTAAGGTATTTTATCAGTACCAGGAGAACTATTAGGTTTTAACAAGTGAAGGCAGGTTTGAAGCTCGTTGAGTGAGAATGGAGAAGTTAAATTATCGGTGTTATTATTTGGTATTGACACAATAGGTGGGTCTTTGACTGGGACGTGAGAGGGGGCCAATTTATCAACAAAGTTTGGAAGCCATGCTGATCTAGATCCGCATACTTTAGGAGGAATTAGAGATACTTTGAATCTCCTGATCATCTGCCATACGATTGTTGAAGGTGTATGGGGAGATAAATTGGAACAAAAATCTGCCACCCTTTGCGCTTCTTCTGTCTTAATACTTTTTTAACTTTGGCTTGTATGGCTTTAGCTTGGAGGAAGGTGTGCATGCTAAAATTTTTTCGTAATTGATGCATAGCTTGTCTTCTCTCGTTTATCAGATTAGAACACTCATCATCCCACCAGGGAGCATTTTTTGCTCGCTTGTGGTTAGTTTTAAGAGGCATACTACTGTCAGCCGCTTTATATATTTCGTCTGTTATACATTTGTACTTAGTATCTATACAATTCGATTGAGATAAACGAGATTCAAGAGTTGATGAACATAAATCCAGCTTTTTCTGGTAAACATCCCAGTTAGCCTTACGGGTGTTATAAAGAATTCTTGTAATTGGGATGTTCCTTATTGGTTTTGTGAGTAGAGTCATAAATATTGGATAGTGATCGCTTGAACAAGCGTCTTCCGAAATACGCCAGTCGATAGAGGGGAATAAATCACTTGTGCATATACTCAAATCAATAGCACTGAGGTTTTGGGATGGAGAGGTTATTCTAGTAGGCGAACCATCGTTTATGATGCACAAATTGTGTTTATCCAAAAAGGAGAGGACACAATTCCCAGATCTGTCTGTTATTGAGCATCCCCAAGATGAGGAATGGGCATTGAGATCTCCTAGAATCAGGAAACTAGATGGGAGGAGAGGAATGATAGAATCGAAATAGGAGATGTCGAAGCCAGAATTTGGGGGAATATATACAGATACGAAGCCAATGTCGTTAATTTTGACTGCTACTATTTCCAGAAAAGGATTGAAAGGAAGTGATATAATAGAAAAGGGAATTGAGCTGTTGATGATCACGGCAGCACCACCACCGCGACCCACAGAACGATCTGCCCTTATACAGCTATATCCTGGGACTTTAAAGGTATAATGTGGTTGTAACCAAGTCTCACTTATTGCAGCTAAGTCTATGGAATTTTGGTTTAATAATGTGATTATTTCATGTTTATTAGAGACTGCGCTACGAGCATTCCATTGCAGAAGGTTTACTGGTGTCTGATTACTCATTGCCGTTATTGTTTGAAATTAAATTTAATAAATTCGTTAAGGAAGGAAAAATTTCTGTATTCAGTGTATTCTCAGAGTTGGATATCAGCATTGTTAATATTTGGACGAGCAAATTTATAAGAATATGGGGTTCAGTACTTGTTGGAGTATTTTTGGTAGAAGAAAGGGTAGGTGGGGTTGAAAATGACCTTGAAGATGAGCTTGCATTCAAAGCACAACCATTTTGGGGATTCGATGGTTGACCGTTTGTATAAGATAGAAGGCCATCGATCATCTTTTTGTCTAAGTTTTGCTTAAACGCAGAAGGCCGAGGGGTAGTTGTAGTTTTAGTGTCAGCTGAAGCTACTTTTGTTGAATGTCTTGTCACATTGCTATACAAGTTACTGCGTTTTGGGATTATTTTGGCCGCGTAAGAGAAGGAGACGTTTTCATCAGCCATGGTCTTCTTTATTTCTTTTTGTCGGAGAAATTCTGGACACGAATTGCTGGTGGCTACATGAGAACCTTTGCAGTTAACGCAGTTTGGTGTAGATTCTTTTAAAGGACAATCTGTTTCTAAATGAGTATTACCACACTTTGCACATCTGGCGGTCGATGTACATCTAGCCTTAGTATGTCCATACCTCAGGCAATTGTGGCACATGTAGCTTGGGTATATGTACTGTTCAACTCTCAAAGAATTGTAAAACAAAAAGACGCGCTCTGGCAAAGATTGACCCTCAAACGTTAATAAGATCGTTGTGGAAGGTTTCCATTCTGACGAGTCGGAGGTAGTGACTTTACGGTTGAGCCTGCGCAGTTTGACAACTTTGCCAAAAGGAGAAGGCACAACGATGTTTTGCAAAATATCCTCATCTGTAAGTTCAAGACGGACACCGCGGACGATACCTTGTTTGTATAGCTTATAGTTTGGAATAAATGCTTTTAAGTGATTTTCAGTGATGATCTTATTCGATAGAAAGTTATTTGCATTTTGTGGGGAGTTGAAGGTAATGACGATTTTCGTTCTACTATCTGAACGCACGCCTCCGGGAACAATGCCGGTAATATTTCCCTTTGCACATATTTCCCCGATAAACATGGGATGAATAGGTTTTCCGCCCGTCTCATTCTCTACTACAACCAGGTATGGAGAAGGGGACGTAAGAGAGTACATTTTGGAAGGGTTTGAATTGGCTTTGTTGGTCGCAGAATGCAGCGAGATATCTTCTAAAGATACTTGCTTATTTTTGGAATCTTCCGCAAGATTACAGGCATCGATCGATTCAAATCTTCCGCGTTTTCGGTTTATTCCTCCAGTATCAGGAGGCTCTGTTTCATTCATCCTTAATATTTATTTTAACTCAGTGTATTAAACGATTATATTAGAAAAGAAAAAAAAATCCAGAGAAAAATCAAACAGAATTTGCAATCAATATGCAAAAATAACAACAACAAAAAATTATTAACAATATTTATATCGTGTAAACCGCACCGGCGGTTCAATGACCTCTAAATAGGCCAAACGCCATGCGTTCGTTCGTTCTACGTTAGTAAACAAACAATTATATTTCACGATATAGAATCAAAAAATAAACAAAATAAAATTATTTTTAATAATTAAGTACTATTAGTATAGTTAGTATTAAGAAAAAAAAGAGAAAAAAAAGTCAAACTTATGTTAGTTTCAAAGCTACTATGTTTTTTAAACAAATCAATTTTTTTTATCTGAATGTTGTATCGGCGACACGTCCGTTCCACACAGCGCTTCGGGCGAGAAAAAACCTTCTAAGACTTCCGCAGGCATAAAAATTCTCATAAAACAAAATAGGTGGGTATACCTATATGGAAAATAATGACTAAATTATCGACATCACGGCAATGCGATAATTTCACATCTCGTCCAAATTTTGATTTAAGTTTTCAATGTACCTGCACAGGTAGTTAGAAATTAATGATGAAGTAAATGATTCTATGAGAATATTTATATTAACACAGAAATAAATTTGCTGTTTTTACGGCAGGTGAATGTTATAACAACCGTCCGGCCCCCGTACATATGGGAACCTTGCGCAAATTACTGAAGATATTTAACTTTTATAGCTCGGATTTAAAATTTAGGGAATAAAAATAAGACTAGTGTCAGTGTCACCTTATTTTTTATTAATATTTTTATATATCAGACTCCTGTAGATCTCTCAATCTAGACTTTAGTTCAGAGCACAATGGTATATCACAAAGTAACTTATTATATAGATAGGTTTACATAATAATGTATTGCAGCTATGACAAAAAAAATATTATACTATATACGAATATGAATAAAATATAATATATTATGAATAAAATAACTTATTTTCAAATAAAAAGTGTTTAAAATTTATGCGCATGCATGATGTAGTATTTATATCTATAACCGTTGTAATACCGCGGTCCACAATGTGAACTGTCCTTTACATACAATATCCTTATGTGCCTAACGAAAAACACGGGATTTATAATGTGAATTTGTTTTTTACTTGAAACTTCGCGCAATTTCTTAGTGTTTGTTATAATTAAATACAAGTTGGGAGTATTATCTTAGTGTTAAATATATTATTTTAGCGATATGTTCATTTACCTTGCCAGAAATGTATCTTTTTTTATACAAAAAGAAATGTCTTAATTATACTACCTCTAATATAATAAGCTTTTGAGGTCTTTTTTCCACTTGAATGATATTTCTATGTACTTAAATGAAGAAATAATAGTTGGAAGCATACTTAAAACAAAAAAAATTGTCGTTTTATGCAAAATAGAAAAAGAATTTCATATAAAATATCGTTAGGCACAACTGTGCATAACGCAGGAACACGCAGATATTTTAGCTTTTTTTTATTTTGGTGGTAATAAAAAGCGTAATAAAGGGAAAAATAACGAAATCAACTATAGTTTTATTAAACTTAATACTTTTTTTCGTTGAAATATAATGACATTTTTACATTTTGCATTAAAAAGCTATCAAAGTGTTAAGGAACAATGTCAAATTTGTATGGGGCGCAGAATGAAGGGTACTTTAAAAATTCAAATTTAATAGTTAGAAAGTGATGAAAAATTAATATCTTCCGATAATCCAATCAAAAATATATGCAACTTGAGATTAAATCATAAGTTTTTTCGCAATGATATTCGTATATTTTTTAATGTAATATGAAAGTGAGGAACCATCGGTTATTTTAACAATAAGCAACGATTTTGGTTTTAGGCGATATACCTTATCCAATGGTTCCTTTACTGTCTATTGTTGTAAAAGTTTTTGATGATATATTAGCTATATTATTGTTCCGCAACCTTTTCTCATCTACGGCACACCAAACTTCTTCATAGAATTCTGCGGCACTCAGTGGTCTCAAATATTTATACCCCCCCCCTCGTCCCTTATTTATAGTCATGTGTAACACAGATCCGACCCGAGTCAAATGTTCGGGTCCTTCCAAATTGACCCGCGGGTCTACAGATCACCTACGGATCTTACGGGTCCTAATGATCTGTTTGAGCGGAGACCCGTTGGATCTGTGAGGACCCGATGACCCGAAAGATCTGTTTGAGACGATGACATGTAGGATCCGTTTAAGCGGATGACACGTAAGTTCTGTATGTTTTGTTCACAAATTGAATAGAATGACCGTTTATACTTACCCATACATACAAACCATCACGCCGCTTCCCATACATACAAATCCGTATTCTAATAATATATTGTGTTTTATTGCTGGAAAGTATCGCAAAGTTTTGCTAGTCTCTAAAAACATTTTTCACAAAATAATACTACAATACACAAACACAAAATATTTCACAAAAAAATATCATGACGAAACATTTTATGAAACCAATACTTTTTCATATAAAATGTTTACCTTTAATCAATAGCTTATCCACTATTTATTTCAACTAAACCTTTGCACAGTTCACAATAAAAGGTATTTTCCTAATTGAAATTAATTGGTAGTATGTTGTTTTTTTTCCATTATTTATATTGTTTTTCTTTGTTTATGCATTATTTCTCTTGACTGTTTTTTTTAATTTGTATTATTTATAAAGGCTGATACAGCTGTTTGTTATGTAAATAAATAAATATTTTATGGCCAATAAATGTCATTATTATTATTCTTATAATTATTGAGTACTCCGTTCAGATATTAAGTGTAAAAATCTCCATACCGTATGAAAGACACAGTGGATCATAGACAATAAGCTATCAACACCGGAAACAGCTCCGACCCGTAGACACAGGTATATGCTGCAACCGGAAAGACCCGTGACCCGTGTATGTACCTACAGCGGAAACGGGTCCGAGCTAAAGACAAAGATCTGGGTTGTAACCGGAAAGACCCGTGACCCGAATCATATGTTCGGCTCACTGCTATCAGTGGACCCGAACGGGTCGGGTCGCCTCAAAGTGATCTGTTACCCATGACTACTTATTTACGAACTGATACAGGAATTTGAAATATTTCAAAAATCCTCGGTTTATTTTACAGAATATTTTCTCACAGTACCTTTTTCTACAATGTAACGGGAATTTGTACCGACGGTTGTTTGTGTCAATACCGGATACTAATCAAATGTGTTTACATTTCTACCCCCTGTCGCCGAATTTTCAAAATAGTATATTTGAAATATTTAAAAACTCCCTGTTTTTTTAAAGACTTTTACTTGAATCATTGAATATCCGGTACTTTTACCGAATAGACCATTAAAGGATGACGTCACAGAAAAATGTTTAGGGGACAACAACGGAACAAAAACAAAACAAACAAAAAGATGGTATCTCTTTCTAACTGCGCAGTTCTAACTATGCGTGAAAAAGAGATAAAGTACCATAACACAATATGCTATCTCAGATAGTAAATTATTTCAAAGAAGAGCGTTGTCATGTAGGTATTATCCTTCCAAATGTCAGTATTGCAAAATCACTCAATTTTGGGTGGAACGCCTAAAGAATACCGAACATTAAAAAAAACTGTCAGTGTCGTTTTTGTTATCTGACTTTCTTTTTTTTCTCTTATGGCATAACATCCTACAAGGATGATTTGCTCAATCTGATGGTTTGCCCTCCAAGTAAAACCAAATCCATAGACTAGACCACGTGACCTTTAATGGTCTATAATGTTAATGTCTCTCAAGTATGATCATAAGAAATTTACAATCAAAATAGCACAAAAATGGCAAATAAATAGTCTTCCTTCTTTACAGCCTCATAAATTATTATTTTCTATGAACGATGGGGTAACCCTCACGCCGTGTCCCAGGTGGGGTAGGCAGAGAGAACGGAACGCCATGTCGCTCTATCCTTACATACTTCTTTCGCTTCCTCTACATTCATCCAGTTTCTCATACATGCACGCCGATTCCTCTTACTTAACACGCGTCCGTCCTTGAGAATTTGATCCACGTGGTTCTCGGACGCCCGCGCTTCCTTACACCCTCTCTTTCAGATAAATACACCCTCTTCGTCAATCTTACACCATCCATTCGTTCCACATGACCAAACCATCTCAATTTATTTACACGCATTCTATCAACAACACTCCTCTTGCATCCACTCATTCTTCTAATATCCTCATTTCTTACTCTATCACGCAATGTTTTACCTACCATTCTTCTCAGTGATCGCATCTCCACTGCATTTATTCCACTCTCGTCCTTCTTCAGCCATGTCCAAGTCTCCCTTGCATACATCAGTGTCGGTACGAGGATGGCGTTGTGCACCAGCATTTTAGCCATGTTCGAGACATTGCTATTGCTAACAATAGATCGAAGTGCACCGTTCACTCTCGCACCAGCCACTTTTCTTTTTTCAATGTCCCTTTCGTACCTACCATCCCTTACAAACATACTTCCTAAATAAACATATTCGTCCACTTGCTCCAAACATTCATTTCCAAACTTTATTTCACACATTGTTCTTTCAATCTCTCTTTCAAACACCAGCACTTTCGTCTTTGTCACATTCATTTTCATCCCATTCATACTGCAACTTTCATATACAACTGACACAATCTTTTGTAAATCACTTTCACTCTCAGCCATTAATACCAAATCATCTGCATACATCAACGCATTCACACGGTTTCCATTCAGTTCAATGCCAACATCCATCTCTTTCAAAGGACGCATACAGTAGTCGAAAAAAAGGTTAAACAGCCATGGAGACATGACACAACCTTGCTTCACTCCTTTGGTGAGGACAAACCACTCGGAGAAGGCGTTATTTACCCTCACGCAGGCGGAGCTCCCAGCGTATAGCGAAGAAATTGCGTGGATCAACTGGCTATTCACCCCATACTCCGACAACACGCGCCACAATCTCTTCCGATCCACACGATCATATGCTTTCTCCAAATCCACGAACGCACAGAAAAGCTTCTGGTGTTTACCCAGAAGCTTCTCTACGACCATTCGTAGGGAGAAGATCTGATCATTGCACCCTCTTCCATTCAAAAAAGCTCCTTGTGCATCCCATATCTTACACTCTGTTGCCTTTCGTACTCTCTCAATCAGAATTCTTCCATACAGTTTTCCTATTGAACTCAGCAAACTAATAGCCCGATAACTCCCACATTCAAGCCTAGAACCTTTTCCCTTATATAGCGGACAGATGATAGCCTTCCGCCAGTCCTCTGGAGTCACGCCTTCTTTCCAACAAGTGTTGAATAGTTCTAGGCACCATGCGAGAGTCCTCTGCCCACCAGCCTTGATGAGCTCAATTGAAACACAATCATATCCTACAGCCTTACCGCACTTAGCTTTCTTCAACGCATTCGTAATTTCCGTCAAACATAT
Organism: Athripsodes cinereus; assembly: GCA_947579605.1. Taxonomy (NCBI): domain Eukaryota; kingdom Metazoa; phylum Arthropoda; class Insecta; order Trichoptera; family Leptoceridae; genus Athripsodes; species Athripsodes cinereus. The sequence continues at coordinate 15,029,196 of OX388325.1, read as the reverse complement.
CTCATCATTTACACTCATGTTATCATTTCTACTATTGCACTCATTTGCATTCACACCACCACATTCAAATAATTCTTCAAAATACTCTTTCCAGCTTCTTAACACGCAATCACCACTCACTACCACATTACCGTTATTATCTTTTATCCCTTTCACTGAGTTTACTTCCACACCCGTCCTCTTCCGCTTCACCTCCTTCCAAAATATTTTCAAATTTTCTTTCGCACATGCTGACAACTTCTGGCATTCCTTGTCTTCTAGCAATTTTTTCTTCATTTCTACTATCTCTCGCACTTCTTTCTTGCACGCTCTGTATGTTTCTTTCATTCGTTCCTTCTCGCCTTCACTTCCCTGTCTCACACTCATCAAATCTTTCCATGCATTCTTCTTCTTTTCCACGGCCTTTTTCACATCATCATCCCACCATGCATCACATTTTTTGCGTCCAACGGTGGTTTCACCACATACTTCTTTTGCACACTCTATTAGCACACCTTTCATAACATCCCATTGTTCATTCAGTGTACATTCTTTTCTTTCATGCGCGCTAAATTTTTCATTCGTCTTTCTTTCGTACTCTTCCTGTATATTCGCATCTTTCAGTTTTTCGACTCTCAGTCTCTTAAAAGGCACGGTTTTATGTGTTCTTGACCGCCAGCCAGAGAACAGATTTATCCTAGAAACAACAAGAAAATGATCTGTTTCCAACTCAGCGCCTCGGTAAACTCTGGTATCTGTAGTCGCCTTTCTAAGACGAGAATCCACACACACAAGGTCTATCATCGATCTTTCATTCCCTCTCTCCCAAGTATACTGATGGATTTCTTTGTGAGCGAAAAATGTATTTGCTACAAAGAGATCACAATTAATAATATCACAATCATCACAAGTATTATAATTATTATATATATAGATATACGGTGTTGCAATAATCAAAGCAAGTTGAGTCTCATAGTATTTGATTTGTATTAATTATTTTTGTACGAAAACAGTGCTTGAAACAAAGTAAAATTACGAGATTCTTGTGCGCTAACATCCATTGCACAACTACTATTAAACGCGAGTTTGGAAATCTCGGTAAGCGTGGATAAATAAGCATTATAAATCTATTTTTCGTGCGAAGAATATATATATCATTAAAGACGATATTCCGGTAGCAAATTATTCGTCACAATATTCCTGAATACAGGGTTGGCACTACCGATTATAGTTACACAATTTGCTATTTTTGAATTATTAATTTTGATAATTAAAAATAATTCATAAACCATCTCCAAAATTATGATGGATGCCCAAGATATTATTAATAAGGCGAAAGACGCCGCAATGGCCTTATCTCAACTGATGACTGAAAATAGCAAGATCACTCGAGACATTGCTTCAAAGATAAATCCGATCTCTATCGAGTTTATGGCAGCTGTGAGCATCGCCGCAGCAAAAATAGCTAGTCAAGATGCTGAAATAAAACAATTGAAGGAACGTATGGCTTCTTTTGAAGGCGGAAGGACTACAAATAAGACATTACAATTGTGTGAAACTTTGGATGAATTGGCTGAACGAAGTGAACGGTCGAAAAATGTGCTGTTTTTTAATATCCCTGAAACAAATAGTGATTTGACAAGTCGAGATCAGATTACTGCAGATATTGACCAAACTTCAAAATTAATACATGACATGGATTGCCTGAGTGAAATACCGATAGTCAAAGTGCAACGCCTCGGTCCAAGACACAAGGATAAAGTTAGACCCATAAAAGTCACATTTAAAAATAGTGAAGATGCTAGAACGCTACTTTTCAATAAATTCAGGCTTCCAAGGCAGATTAAAATCAAGCAAGACTTAACAATGATTCAGAGGTCGCATCTCAAAACGTTATGGGAAGAGTTAGAGGATAGAAAGAAAAAGGGTGAAGAAAACATAGCAGTAAGATTCGTAAACGGATCTCCAAGGATAGTAGTCACTGGTAAAAAAAACTAATAAGCAGCATCAGCTGTTACTATCAAAATATAAGAGGATTACGCACTAAACTCTCAACTTTACGTCAAAATATACCCATGCAAAATCATCCTGTTTACGTACTCACTGAGACATGGCTAGATAGTGCCATAAGCAATTCTGAACTGGGTTTCGTATCATACAACATATATCGTACGGATCGAAGTTCACTTACAAGCCAGAAAAGAAGAGGTGGGGGCGTACTAATAGCAGTAAAAGAAAATATTCCATCATCATCTATCAAAATAAAAAACAACTGCATTGAACAACTCTTTGTACTAGTCAAGATTAATTCTGAAAAGGTTATCATTGGAAATGTATACATACCTCCGTCTTCACCTGCCACCATATTCAAATCTTATTGCGAAGTATTGGAAGATTTGTATTATAGACATCCCCAGACAAAATTTTTGCTTTTCGGTGATTTCAACTTACCAGGAATAATTTGGTCTCCTGTTATAAATGTATCTCATATCAATGAAAATAATCACGAAGGAGCAAAAGAGATATTGGAAACAGTGTATTTCTTGGGAATGTTTCAACACAATTTTGTTCACAATCCACATGGCCGTTTGCTAGATTTGGTGCTGTCAAACTATGATCAGATATGTGTGGAACGTGCTGATGATGAGCTACTACCCGCAGATGAATATCACCCACCATTATTTACAAAGATTTTTTTCAAGACAAAGGAATTGCAGACAAGTGAAACATATTCTTACAATTACAATAAGGGAGATTATAGCGAGGCGATAAGGCATTTGTTTCATTGTGACTGGACTTTCCTTCAAAGCGACAATGTGGAATTTATAACAGCAGCCTTCTATGGTATCCTTTACGAGACGATAAACCTGTTTATACCATATGAGAAGTATACTGTTGACTCATATCCAAGATGGTTTTCTCCTGAGTTAAAAAGACTTATCACCGAAAAGAAGACAGCACACAAGAAATTCAAGGAAACCAAAGAAGATAAATATTATAGAGAATTTGCAGAGCTGAGAACTAGATGTGGTGTAGTTAAATCTGAATGTTATCGTAGTTTCATCAAAAGAGCTGAAACGGTCACTAAGGATTCAAAGAGCTTATGGAAGTTCAAAAATTCTCTAAGCAAAAATGTTTCGGGGTACCCCGCGCACATGTTTCTAGAAAAGGCAACAGCAGATGATTTGCAGGGAGCAGTTAATCTTTTTGCAAATTTTTTCAGCAGTGTTTTTGAGGTGAATGATGGAGGAGGAGATGTGGTTTGTGATGATTGCCTCGAAAATGTTGATTTGACTCATTGTTTAATTCATGTTGATAATGTTAAGTCAAAGATATTAAAATTGAATGTAAATAAAGCTGCGGGTCCCGACAGCATTCTGCCCATTTTTATAAAAAAGTGTGTAGAAGCTTTGATAATACCTTTAACATGTATTTACAACAAATCCCTCAAGAAAGGTCATTTTCCGTCAACGTGGAAAATCGGTAACATAACTCCAATTTTCAAAAAAGGTGACAAAGGCGACATAGCTAACTATAGGCCGATATGCTTGCAGGCAACATTTGCCAAATTGTTCGAATCACTTGTCCTAGATTTAATTTTACCATTTATATCGCGCATTATTAAACCCGAGCAGCACGGGTTTATGTCAGGCAAATCAACGTTAACAAATTTAGCAATTTATGAGGAATATATTGCGAACAGTCTTTCAATGGGTTTTCAAGTTGATAGTGTATATTTGGATTTTCGAAAGGCATTTGACAAGATATCACATAGTGTATTACTAAAGAAATTGTCAATGATCGGTATAGGTGGCGAACTGCTTCAATGGTTCGAGAGTTACTTGTCAAACCGTAAATTACGGGTCAAAATAAAGGACGCCTGTTCCACCGTATTTGCAGCGACAAGCGGATTGCCTCAGGGAAGCCATTTTGGTCCAGTTCTCTTTTTAATTTTTGTTAATGATATTACTATCGAACTGAAAGACGTAAATTTTTTGCTTTTTGCCGATGACATCAAATTGTTCAGGAGAATCGAGACAGTTGAAGATTGTGATGTGATTCAGCACAGTCTTGATAATATAAACTTGTGGTGTCACAAAAATCTGCTCTTTCTTAATATTGAGAAGTGTCAATATATCCGATTTAGAAGAACGAAAAGAATGATTGATTTTGATTATACAATTGATGGGAATAGTGTTGCGCGAGTCTTTGAGATTCGTGATCTGGGCATCATCTTCGATGAGAAACTGTCATTTATAAATCACATCACTGAAATGACGGCAAGAGCGATGAGAACACTAGGCTTCGTTCTGCGTACGGTATGTGATTTTCGGAACGTTCATGCGATGACTCTTCTATATAACTCTCTAGTACGGAGCCAATTGGAGTATAATACTCCTATATGGTCGCCTACCTATGCTATACACGTCTACAACATAGACCGAATTCAAAGAAAGTTTTTAAGATTCATTAATTATAGAATGGGTTTCTCTAGAGACGAATTAAATTATGCTACGTTACAGTCACATCTCAACTTAGAGAGTTTGAGTGATAGAAGAGTAATCAATGATCTTATATTTTTATACAAGATTATTAATAATGATATTGACAGCCCTGATTTGTGTAATCTGATTCAGTACAGAGTACCTAGTCGCAATACAAGGAACCGCGAACTCTTTTTTTGCAACAATCACACTACAAATTTTGTTAGATATACAGTAGCGCCCCGATTACATCGCCTCGGTAATCAATATTTGAGCGATGTAGATGTTTTCAATATCAGTCCCGCCAAATTTAAGCAACTGTTAAAGGATATGTTTAGTCCGAATATCGATATATTACCGAACAGAAATATATAGTTTTTTGTTTGGGAGGAATGTGAGTGCTTTTTTCGGATCTTTCTTGATTTAAATGATACTTAATAAAGTTTTGATTTGGTATTTGGCTAAATTTAAAATCGCATGTTCTTACATTATTGATGGAAATATACAGTTTTTGTGATTTCTTGTTTTCCATAAAATGGATGTACTTCCTCTATAAATACATTTTGTACACTTAAGAGATAGAATAAATTGGAATATACTTCTTTTAAGTTAATTAATGATTCTGTTTAGTGTTTGCTTTTTATTTCTTTTTTTCATTGAGTTATTTTTGATAAAAGATGAACTTACTGATTCCATAAATGTATAGAGTACTATTTTGTTTTTGATTTTTCGGAGAGTTCTTAATTTTATTTTAAAAAAGATAATTAAAAAAAAAGAAAAGTTTTTTTTTTTTTTTTTTGGCTGCCTATGGATATATTTTTGTTTTTTTTTATGTGTATATGTATGTGTACGTGTATGTGTGTGTGTGTGTATGTATATGTATATATGTATATGTGTGTGTGTATGTGTGTATATGTATATATGTATGTGTGTATGTATATATATGTATATATGTGTGTATGTGTGTGTGTGTGTGCGTGTATGTATATGTGCGTATGTTTTGTCGTATACATGGTTCTAAATAATGTTTATTCATAAAGATATTTCTAAATATTGTCGAATGGGGTAGAATGAGTGTTTATTGTTATTTTATATTTATTTTATTTTGTAATATTTTATTTTTTATTTTATAACAATATTTATTTTATTTTGTTTGATATTTGAATGTTTATTTTATTTTATTTGGTGGTTTGGAGTGAAGTGTTGCGGAGTAAATGCCGATACAATTAATGAAATTTCTAAATATATTTATTTCTTCTGAGGTATGAACCGCATAAGTCGGTTCTTACTGTATCCTGTTTTGTTTTTATCATGATCATATTATTATTGTAAATGCTATGTATAGTTGTAGGCATAATGTTAGGTAAAATGCATCGGTGTATGGGTGCGTGCACAGCTGCTACTGGATTTGTGTTGCAGGTGCATACCTATAGAGGTGGCAATAAGTACCTACCTAATGGGTGTTGGTCAGTTAGCTTCTCATGATTATTGTTGCATGCGCTTACCTATTGATACTTAAATGTAAATATTTTTTTTTTCAATATTATTTGCTGTATTGTATAGATGCCTACAAATTTAAACTGTTTATAAATTGTGGTGTACCTGCCTACCTATGTATTAGTTGTGTACTTATGTTTTGTTATATTAATGCTTGCTCCTATTCATCAATAAATGTGTGTATGAGTTTTTTTTTTAAATGATGTATAAATCAAACACCAACGTATAAATTGTATGTATTTGTATATATTTTGTAAATGGCAATTTGGCCGTAAATTGAATAATGAATAAATAAATAAATAAATAATATCATAATATCATATCATAACATAATATTTCATAATATCACAATTATTATATCCATTGTTATTTGCAATATCTAATACCTATTGTTTTTAATTCTTCATTGTAGTTGTTGGGTGATAAAGGGATGGATAACATCCGAAGAATCATGGAATTGAAAGCTGCCATTTTATGTGATGTGGGGTGGCATGATGTTGAATGTATTATTGTATCTGTATACGTAGGTTAACGATAAATTTTAAAATCGAATTTATTGTTTTTGACTGATATAGATAAATCCAAAAAATTCAATATTCCATCTTCTTCTACATCCACTGTGAACTGGATGTTAGGATGTTGTTTGTTGAGATATATTAGAAACATGTCTAGCTGCCTCCTTGTACCTGACCAAGTACAGAAAATATCATCAACATATCGATGGTACATAATTTGAAACATGTTGAATTAATGGATTATCCGATTCGAAAAGTTTTTTCTCAAAGTGATCCATGAAGATATCTGCCATAATTGAACTTAAGAAGCATCCCATCGGTAAACCGGAAGTTTGTATATAGATTCTCCTCTTACCTACCCGTTTACTACTTCCACCCAAACATTGCCTTATAACAATATCTCTGCCAATACCTTCACATATCCATATTACATCTCTATTAACCCCGCCCACTCCCCCTTCCCACAATTAATTCTGTATTATCATGTACCATCAATTTGTCATAAGTCATTAGTTATAAGTAATTATTACTGAAGATGAACGTATGTGGGTCAGGCCGTGAATTTTGCCACAAAGTGACATAAAGTGTTACATAGAATATAATATGTAACGATAAAATAAATGTTACACAAAAAAGTTACATAAAATTGTAAAGCTAAGTTCTCATAAGTTAAATTTATACTACTATACTATACCCTCACGCCGTGTCCCAAGCGGGGTAGGCAGAGAGAACGGAACGCCAAACAGATCTATCTCTACACACTTCCTTCGCTTCCTCCACATTCATACAGTTTCTCATACACGCACGTCGGTTCCTCTTACTCAACACGCGGCCGTCCTTGAGAATTTGATTCACGTGATTAAGCCAAGTGGTTCTCGGACGCCCGCGTTTCCTCACACCCTTTCTTTCAGATAAGTATATCCTCTTTGTCATTCTTACCTCGTTCATTCGTTCAACATGCCCAAACCACCGTAGTTTATTCACGCGCATTCTGTCCACAACACTCTTCTTGCATCCGCTCATTCTTCTAATATCCTCATTCTTCACTCTATCACGCAGCGTTTTACCAACCATTCTTCTCAACGATCGCATCTCTACTGCATTTATTCCACTTTCGTCCTTCTTCAACCACGTCCATGTCTCGCTTGCATACGTAAGTGACGGTACCAGAATGGTATTGTGCACCAGCATTTTAGCCATGTTCGACACATTGCCATTACTGACAATGGGTCGAAGTGCACCGTTTACTCTAGCACCGGCCACTTTCCTTCTTTCAATGTCCCTATCGCATCTTCCAACCCTCGTAAACATATTTTTATTTATATTTTATATTTTTTCTAGTAATATATAAATTTTTATCTCTATTTGTACAACTTCGTGTTTTTCTTGGAGACATACTTTGGCACAAGAAAGAATCTACTTCTATAAATTTGTAGTGCTAAGCGGCAGAGTACACACGAAACCTGAAGCAAATTTTGTTCGTAGTCGGTAGATCAAGAAATATTTATATTTTAATATGGGTAAATTGTTATTTATTCACTTTTCACTAGAACCACATGAGATAGAAAGACACCACCACGAACTTTTTTATGTAAAATTTTATTTTCTATTTGATGATGATAATTGTTTTTTTATAAATACCTATCAAAGAAAGGCACTTCACAAAAATGCACTTGTTAGGCATATAACTTGGTATAACTTTTTAAATTCAAAAGATATAGAAAAACTAAAAATTAGGCCAGATTCAGTTTTAAATTGCGGTTCGATTGATATGTAACACTATCTTCTTGGAAAATTTCCAGAAATTTTCATCGGAGGAAAAACCGATTTTCTCGCTAGCGGTTGAACTTATGATTGAGTCACCACGAGGTTTTTTACGTAACTCAATGTCCTGAATACAATGACATAAGAAAAATCTCTTTAAGAGGTTCGCTGGAAGCAGCGTTCACTTCGAAAGTTTTTCCTACGATATATTTTCACAGTTTCCAGTTTTTCTTAAATATTTTTCACATCCTTAAATTTGTTCGATATATAACTAAACCACCATATGCACCGAAAAATTCTCCACAAAATGATATATTGAAACACTTATTTAAACAAGTTTTACCATAAAATATTATTAAAAAACAAAAACAAAACACGGAGAATCAAAACAAACGTCATTCCCGAATAGTTTTACGGAGGTATCTATCTATTATTATTATTATTATTGGATCACTTATATTGCGCTATTTTTGTAATGAAATCACTTCAAGAGCGCATTCACAATATTATTTGTCACTTTAATTTATTTTTATTACTTTTAAAATACAAATCATGTAAACTATTTTTATTGTCACAAATTTAGGTAGGTATGAGATTTAACTTTATTAAAATTTATCACTTAATTTCAAGAAACAAACACAAAAAACAAAACTATCAAATAAAAAAACACTTTATTTTGGTCGGAAAATAAAAATAAATAAAAACTTAATCGATAAACTATTATAATTTGATTAAAAAATTGGAGAAGTCAGGGTTCAGTCAGCTACAAGAGCGCCATCTACCCAAAAACTAATCTATACTTCCCAAATATACATACTCACTTACTTGCTCCAAACATTCGTCACCAACTTTGATCTCGCAAATCGTTTTTTCATTCTCTCTTTCAAACACAAGAACTTTCGTCTTCATAACATTCATTTTCAAACCATTTAAATTTACAGGGAGAAAAATAGAACAATGCGTGATTAAAATCAGTAATGCATGTTTATTATTGTAGTTACGGATACATAGTAAGCTACAGCTACTATGTAAATATTGTAATACGATCACGGATAGAGAGCTTATAAGGTTGTTACATTTTTTTTTTTTTTTTTTTTTTCAATTTTGACATTTATTTTCGAAATGTTGAACGCCTTGATCCATCTTCTTTTAGATAATAGACCATTAAAGGTCACGTGGTCTTGTCTATGGATTTGCTTATGCCTGGGGGGCAAGCAATCAGATTGCGCAAATCAAGCTTTTAGGATGTTATGCCATAAGAGAAAAAAAAGAAAGTCAGACAACAAAATAATAACAAAATCGACACCGACAGTTTTTTTGATTATTAGGTATCTATTCTTTAGGCGTCCCACCTAATATTACACCGTAAACACTGTGAATGTGTTGTGTTGGGATGCCTGATGCCCCTCAATGATTTTTCTGTGACGTCATCCTTTAATGGTCTATGGGTCTGGTAATTTTTTTTCGAAATTTCGATCATATTATACTATTGAAGAATCGTCAGTATTACCTACGCCAAGAAAATCTTCCTTTGCCTTTATTGCTTAAAAAAAATTTGAGTTCGTCGGTAGCCTGGAGGTAGAGTCTCGGCCTCGTGAACAGGGGGTCCGTGGTTTGATCCCAGGTGCCGGCAAATTCCCCTTTCACGACACAAGCTTTTAGCTTACTGTGAAAGGTGTATTTGGGTTTATAACAAAACCCAGATAATATATATCTTTAAAAAAAAAAACTGATGATTTTATGTAACGTTACATTATTTTTTGTGTAACGTGTTACATAAGCGTTACATAGCCGTTACATAAACTCACTATTTTGGTCTTTAATCAATAAAAACACATGTATTTCTAGCTAAAATCGCCATCACATGATTACTTTAATCTTAAACGACGGTATTTGCGGTAGTGACTTTTATTAATTGAAAAGAAAAAACCATAGACATGTATTCATACATTATGACATAGACATCACAACAAATCTTTTTATCTTAAAAAATGCTACTATAGGATCAGATTTTTTCTCAGGATTATTTAGTTTTACTGCAGGCACTTATAGGATACTAACTCCTATAAGTGTCCTATTACATACTCTTGTAGCGACTTATAAGACTGAAATATACATAAGAACGAATGCTCTTGAGTATGTTAAGGCTTGTGAAATGCTATTATAAGTAACAGTGTCCTATGCGTCAGTTTTGTAGCGAGCTATAAGACTGAAATATAAGAAATAATGTAGTGTGTTTAGCCTTGTGAAATGCTATTATAAGTAAAAGAGTCTACAACAATGCCTTTATAAGAGCTTTATTAGTATTGACAGACTTATAAGCTTTCGTTATAGGACTACTTTGCTAGTTGGGCACCAATGTATGGTTGACCATAGAAAAAAGCCTCGCGCTACTTTCGCAAGCAGATATTTTTGCACACAGGTCATTATTTCTGAGCTGGCAACACTTTGTACACCTATTGGGTATTTCATATATCTATGATAATTTCTTTAATCTGTCAAATTGAACGTGACAGAGTCTTGGCTGTAAGAATATTATAGAACATAATATCTTTATCACTGTTTCCGAGTAGTCATTACTATACTGCCGCTGGAGATTCCGTGCACATTTAAATATAAATAGTACATGTAGTGCTGTCACAGTGCATACTCGTGTAATTGTACAAGTTTTGTAATACTAATAAAGTTGTGGAGTATACAAGTTCATTAAAATACATTACATGATGGAGGAAACCAGTTCTAGTGAACACAACTTTGTAGATTGCCGACAGGATAAGTGCGTCTTGTGTGACATGCAAATATGTGTAAGTGAGGATGATGATATAGAAGCCTTTCTGGCAAATGTCGTTGTGAAACAAGAATCAGTGGAGGAAGAAAGTTGTAACATTGGAAATGCAGTTCCGTATGGTGATATAGATATACATGAACCTGATATAAAAGTTGAATGCGAGAGAGCCAACAATGTAACAGTGGCTAGCACATCTTCTCTGCATACAGAGTGTACAGCAGGTCCAAGTAAACAAACTCATAAAAAGGAAACGAGGAGAAGAAATGTTCAGAATATAAACAACAAAAGGAGGTCGATAAAAAAGGTAAACGTTTCATTCGGAAATATCAGTACTTTAAGCACTAAAAAGAAGCATAAAAGGATTCACAGTGGTGAAAAACCATTTGTGTGTAATATTTGTAAGAAAAAATTTAGTCGGTCTTCTCATTTGCAGAGACATAAAAGGATTCACAGTGGTGAAAAACCTTTTGAGTGTAATATTTGTAAGAAAAAATTTACTTATTCTTCTGATTTGCAGAAACATAAAAGGATTCACAGCGGTGAAAAACCTTTTGAGTGTAATATTTGTAAGAAAAAATTTAGTCAGTCTTCTAATTTGCAGACACATAAAAGGATTCACAGCGGTGAAAAACCCTTTGAGTGTAATATTTGTAAGAAAAAATTTACTTATTCTTCTAATTTGCAGGCACATAAAAGGATTCACAGTGGTGAAAAACCTTTTGAGTGTAATATTTGTAAGAAAAAGTTTACTTATTCTTCTGATTTGCAGAAACATAAAAGGATTCACAGCGGTGAAAAACCTTTTGAGTGTAATATTTGTAAGAAAAAATTTACTTATTCTTCTGATTTGCAGAAACATAAAAGGATTCACAGCGGTGAAAAACCTTTTGAGTGTAATATTTGTAAGAAAAAATTTACTTATTCTTCTAATTTGCAGGCACATAAAAGGATTCACAGCGGTGAAAAACCTTTTGAGTGTAATATTTGTAAGAAAAAATTTACTTATTCTTCTGATTTGCAGAAACATAAAAGGATTCACAGCGGTGAAAAACCTTTTGAGTGTAATATTTGTAAGAAAAAATTTACTTATTCTTCTAGTTTGCAGAGACATAAAAGGATTCACAGTGGTATAAAACTTTTCGAGTGTAATATTTGTAAGGAAACATTCAGCAAGTTTTCTCATTTGCAGAGACATAAGAGGATTCACAGTGGTATAAAACTTTTTGAGTGCAATATTTGTACGAAAAAGTTTAGTTTTTCTTCTGAACTGCAGACACATAAAAGGATTCACAGTGGTGAAAAACCTTTTGAATGTAATATTTGTAAGAAAAAATTTAGTCAGTCTTCTAATTTGCAGACACATAAAAGGATTCACAGTGGTGAAAAACCTTTTGAGTGTAATATTTGTAAGAAAAAATTTAGTCAGTCTTCTATTTTGCAGATACATATAAGGATTCACAGTGGGGAAAAACCTTATGAATGTATTATTTGTACAAAAAAGTTTACTTATTCTTCTCATTTGCAGGAACATGAAAGAATTCACAGTGGTGAAAAACCTTTTGAGTGCAATATTTGTAAGAGAAAATTTATGCAGTCTTCTGTATTGCAGAGACATAAAAGAATTCACAGTGGTGAAAAACCTTTTGAATGTAATATTTGTAAGAAAAAATTTAGTCAGTCTTCTGCTTTGCAGGGACATAAAAGGATTCACAGTGGTGAAAAACCTTTTGAGTGCAATATTTGAACGAAAAAATTTAGTCAGTCTTCTGAATTGCAGACACATAAAAGGATTCACAGTATTGCAAAACCTTTTGAGGGCAATATTTGTACGAAAAAATTTAGTCAGTCTTCTGAATTGCGGACACATAAAAGGATTCACAGTATTGAAAAACCTTTTGAGCGTGTTGAAGAATCATAAGAATATTCACATGTGTGGAAAAAATCTTTTGAATCGTTCGACGAATTTCGCTTGTAGCTGTTTGAAAGCGCAGACTGAATTTTCGTAAGCAATCCAATCTATGTAGGTCACGTGACATGGGGAGACATCTGTTTTCGTTACTGAATCATTGCAAATTAAATTTGAAATTACAATCAGGAATTAGCGAAAATAAAATGAATTAACGAAACGAAAAATAACACAAAGTTTATAAACATAATATTTACACTTCAATTTAATATCGAATTTGTCAATTTTCCAGGTAAGGTATGTTTTTAATCAAACAGATTCTAAGATAAGTTCCATATGGCTGGAAACGTTTCATCTTTTAGGAGACTATGTGTGCGGTATGTAAAAGAGAGATTCTCATGATATATTGTAATGTTGATGTGATTATTATCATAGTATGTATATTTAGTATAGTGTGAGTATGTTTAGTTTAATCTGTAAATAATAAGTGTATGTATCAATTAAACCTAGTTTTTAAGTTATGAAAATGAGTGTTAATTTCATGACTTCATTAAAGAAAATACAATAAATAAATAAATATATTTCATTTGTGAATGAAAAGTGAATAAAGTAAAGCTCTTTTACATAGTACCAAGTTAATAATAGTTGTGTTGATTTATTAATTTAGATAATAAACATTTAAAGAAAAACACTGTATACTTTCATTTAAAATTGTTATATTATTAAAAGCTTTTCGGACATACGTCCATCTTCAGTAATAATTACTTAGGTAGGTATAACTAATGACAAATGACAAATTGATGGTACATGATAATACAGAATTAATTGTGGGTAGGGGGAGTGGGCGGGGTTAATAGAGATGTAATATGGATATGTGAAGGTATTGTCAGAGATATTGTTATAAGGCAATGTATGGGTGGAAGTAGTAAACGGATAGGTAAGAGGAGAAATTAGAGGTGGGATTTGAATGTTAATGGTGTCATCTTTGTTTTTGTTGATCTCCGTTGCCTCCAGTATATTCATTTTTTGCATTTATTTATTTATTTTCAAAAACTGACATCACTCACCTTGACAGTTTTCACCTTTGCGGCGAGTGATGTAAACAAAACACACAACATAGCACTATTTACAAATCACAATATTATTCACATAAGTTTAAAAAAAAAAAAACTTATTCGCAATAATTATAAAAAAACGACTTATAATTAAACAAAATACATTCCTTCAAAAACATTATTGACATCACAATGCACAATCAGCACTCTGACAGAGTCACACCATTGGTCGTCAAAACTATCCAATAGAATGCCCCCGGGTCAGAAAGCGTAGTGAGTGTACACCACCGCTTCCAATACAATGCATCGAAACATCAAAATATGATTATTCAAACATTAATTCTAAAAGAATAAAAACAAATAAAATAAGACATGCCTCAAACAAAAACTATCACAACAAATATACTATACAAAAATGCAATCATACAATACACATCATTCTTCACTCATTATTACAAAAATGATAATAAAGTAAAAATTAGCACAATTAATATTTTCACTTACGCATCATAAATACATATCTATTTCAATATCAATTCAACACATTTGGTGAACTGATTATAATTTATATTGAATATATCAATATGTTGCGCTAAATGATTAAATATGGTAATAGCCCTTCCCAATGGAGAATACGTCAACAGATTAGTTCTGCAAATGGGAGGATAAAAGAGAGTGTGAAATCGGGACCTAACGTATAGGTCCTGGGCAGCGTTCATAGAGTCGTCGAGTGATCACTCGACGACTCTATGAACGCTGCCCTTATGTCGTATATTCTATTTCTATGGGAACGACCGGAGAAAATAAGGAATCGTTAAAATCATGGACTAGAGTAGTACTACCTATATACATCCATGGGTAAAATGTCAAAATTATTGTTATTTGACAGGTGACTTATATGTCAGAAATCGTTTACGCGTTTGCGAAAGATAAACAAGTTTAGTGGTTAAAAATCAAAATATAAAAAGTGATTAGTAGCATTGATTAACAATATTTTTTCAGATTTTTCATGCAGCCACAATGGAGGTCGAATCAAATAAGCGAATACTGAAAGTTGAATCGATAGAGGAACATGGTAATGATGTGGGATCTTCAATTTCACATAATGTTAACGTGCAAGTACCGAAGTTAAAACTTGAATTTGAAAGTGCAAGAGATAAGGAAGACGTTGAAGTAATAGTCAGTTCATCTTCCGAATATGAACATGAGGAGGAAATCGAAGAACAGAAAACTCAAATGACAGAAATTATTTACATAGTAGAGGAGCACTTCCAATGTAACACTTGTATGAAAAGATTTTTGTGCAAAACAAGTTTGATACGTCACTTGAAAACCCATGACAATGAAAAGTGCTTTGAATGTGTTATTTGTTTGAAGAAATTTACAGATTTGTCAAAATTACGACATCATGATCGGGTCCACAAGAAGAAGAAGTCTTCAGGTTATATAACTGTAATGAAAAATAATGATTTGAAACATGTGAAAAATATTGATTCTGCTGAACATGTATTCAAATGTAATCTTTGCTCTAAAGATTTTGCCAGATTAAGTGCTTTGACACTGCATATGAAGATTCATAGTGTGAAAAAGCACTTTGAGTGTGATATTTGCAATGAAAAATTTATCGTCTCAAGTCATTTGAAGGACCATAAAAAGACCCATGTCATTGAAAAACCCTTTGAATGTGATATTTGTAAGAAACAGTTTACACAAGTTGGCAGTATGAATCTCCATAAAAAGATTCACTCAGGAGAAAAGAGATTTAAATGCAATATGTGTACTAAAGCTTTTTATCGTTTATGTCATTTAAATCAACACAAATGGGTTCATACTAATAATAAACCTTATAAATGTAATATTTGCTCAAAAAAATTTGGAAATCCAGGACGGTTGAGTCGCCATTTGGTAATACATCGAAGCACTAAACCTTTCGAATGTAAAATTTGTTTGAGAAAATTTACGGAAGCGTGTAATTTGGCTGTTCACGAAAGGACCCACACGGGAGATAGGCCGTTCGAATGTCTCAATTGCGGCAAAAAATATTCTGATCCTAACACTTTTAGACGCCATAAAAATAGTTGTAATAAAAAATAATCATTTTATTTTCTGTTCAAAAGTGTATGGTCTAAACGTCCCGTTATGAATAATAATTAGAGAATGTTTGCGTCTTCTGGTTTTTATCATTTTTTTCCAACTAATGATAGTGAGAGAGACAAAATTGGTGAGTGCTGTCTATGGACATGCAAAGTGATCACTTAAGCGCCAGCCTGGAGGCAATTTTTAAGCCTTGGGATGCCTTTTATTTACTTCTTCCAATTGTTTTATTAATAATGTGTTTGTTATTGATAAAAGCTGAGTTCTAGTCATCAGTATTTTCAGTTATAGATTTTTTTATATTTAATAACACTCTTGCCTGTAAGTTTTCACAAGATCCCGGCTTCCATTCTCGACCAGGACAAAATGACCTTTTCCAAACTGTCCCGAGTCTGGGTGTTACATGTATAATTGTTCAGTGCAATATATAATAATATGTACCTATTGTAGTAGTACTCTTAATACAAGATTCATATCTTAGCTTGGGACTAACTCGATCTGTGTGAATTGTTTGTGTGTAGGTTTAAATTATTTTGAAAAGTTTTATTTTTATTGGAGTAGTAATTATGATTAACAAATAAATGAAACATAATCATCATCATCATCATGTCAGCCTCCCTGCGTCCATTGTTGAACATAGGCCCTCCCCCATTGATCTCCACAGCTCTCTATCCTGGGCATACCGCATCCAGCCGACCCCTGCAACCCGTCTTATGTCGTCCGATCATCGTGTTTGAGGCCTACCAACACTTCTTCTGCCTGTTCTAGGTCTCCACTCCAGAACTTTCTTTGTCCACCTAGAGTCTGTGGTTCTGGCCACATGACCAGCCCAACTCCATTTCTGACTAGAAACTTTGTGAACGACATCGACGACCCTGGTCTTTTCTCTGATCCATACATTAGTTTTCCTGTCTCTCAGTGAAATACCCAGCATTCTCCTTTCCATGGATCTTTGCGTCACTGATAATTTGTGTAAAATTCTTTTCGTGAACACAAAAGTTTCACAGCCATAGGTGAGCACTGGGAGAACACAGGCATCAAATAGCTTCTTTTTCAGATAATTTGGGTATTTCGGGGATTTCAGGATATAGGATAATTTACCAAAGGCCGCCCATGCCAAGCCTCGTCTTCTTTCAATTTCTACCTCTTGATTCTCTCTTCCAAGTTTTACAGTGTGCCCTAGGTATACATAGCTATCAACTTGTTGGATAGCTTGTCCATCTACCACGATATTACATGACTGGTTTGCATCACTCATGACTTTGGTCTTTGATATATTCATTTTTAGGCCTATTCTTTGGGACGCTGTGTTGACATCAATTATCATGTTTTCCAGTTCTCTATCGTTTTTGGCAAATAAGACTATATCATCTGCGAACCTTAGATTATTTAAGTTTTCGCCGTTGATGTTGATACCTGTGTCGCTCCAATCAAGGGTTTTGAAGACGTCTTCCAGAGCCAATGTAAATAATTTAGGAGATATTGTATCTCCCTGTCTTACTCCTCTTCTGACATAATATGTTTCATTTATTTAACGTTATGGTTTTAAAATGCATCATTGTACATTAATGTAATAAAACAATGATAATCCAAGTGAAAATAAGTGTCTTAGGAGAATATTGTATGTTAGGTGCTATGAGCATGTCACAAATGATACTGTACACCATAGCAGTTAGCAAGGATCTGTAAGCAGTGGCGGATCCAGGGGGGGGGGGGTCATGACCCCTCCTGAGCTGGTTCCAGGACTTAGGTGGATCACTAATTGAACATAATGATTTTATTTATATTTTGTCACCATACAGATTTTATGTAACTACATACCTTCAACATTAATAAAATACCTACCTACCTACTTTTTACTTGTATCTATTGTTATCAAAATTTAATTATAAGTCCTTGACTTAACCACGACTATGTGACCCCCTCCTGGCGCCAAAGCTGGATCCGCCCTTGTCTGTAAGTCTCTGTTGTAAAACATTGGGAGAGAGACCAGTTCCGTCTTTACCATAAGGCTACACTAGGCCTGTGCCTCCAAATTTACAGGGCCCCAAAACAACATCATATTTGCTTGGACAAAAAAGTCTTCAGTTTGACAGTCTTCTTTGACGGAAAATGAGGAGATTGTCCTAACATTTCAAATTCCCATACCTTTTCGAAATTTGGGTGATGGGGGATAGACATTTTGAGCGTAAGCCAAATCAGCTTCTCTTCGCCGATTGAGTCACGTATTCCTAAGACTTTCATAACGCTCTGATGTGGTCATAAGAGTGATGTATTGTGAAAGAGGGATGTCTAGGCCTTCGGAACCCTTGTGGATGAAAGAACGCTGCTCTTTATGGCCGACTATCGCTGAATTAACTCAAAACACAACCACATCATCTCTCCCTGTGTTACAGAGGCTGCAGATTCTTACTTAGTGTGTGGGCACACAATATCATTTGTGAAGTAACCATATTATAGTATTGAAAAATTTATTGTATCACTTACAAACTAGAAATTATTGATAATGTATTATTTGTCAATATGCTTGCTTATTGGTGATATATACTAAAATATATATACTAAAAAAAATAACTTAGTTGCTTTAAAATATTGGTTGCGATGTGTGTAATAAAAATTATGTAATACTGATTCAATTGTTTTATTATACATATCAACTGCGCTCAGGACAAAGGCTTCAAACGACATTAGTAAAATTTTGTAAGAGAAGGAAAAAATTGTAGGATATAGAAAATGTCAAATTTTTGACATTATTGATACCATGTTATTGTAATCTAGTTTTTTTATTATGTCATAAAAATAAAATATTCAGGAATTATCAAGTTACAAGGTAAAAAAAATTGATCAGGCCTTTTGTACTGACAGACTTTAGCAACTGATTGAGCCCTTTATCCTATTCGATATTTGCAATTAAGTACTAGCTAAAAAAATATTCCTTTTTCTATAAAAAATAGACGTTTGGGGATTGAATCCTTTTACCAGAATGAGTAAGACACAAATGATTGATTTTAAAACATGAAATTACTTTTGCCAGAATTGTGGTTTGATGCCTTTGTCTTAAGCACAGTCAATATGAATGTATCTGACGCCTAGTTCTACATGCCAAAACTTGAAGTTTATCACAATTAAGTATTTTGGCTTTTCACATGCCTAAGCACAAAACATTTTTTACTCATCCTTCACAACATTGCATATTCAAAAAGGGGTATGTGATTCTTAATGTATTGACATTTCTAGAACAAACTGCTTAGAATAACCATTTTAAGTGATTTTTAGTATCAAATATTAAAATTCAATAGGAATAATATCACATGCCAATAAAAATTCCAAACAACAATTTAATTGCCCTAATTAACAGTTTTTATACAGTATACCTAAATACAAATGTTCGCACACACCTCTTTAAAAATATGCAACGGCGATATTGCTATGACATTTGCTTCCTTCATAATATATGATTTGGAGGATTCATCAACAGCTATGTTGACACTTAGCGAACAAATTGTTCTTTGTCTCTTTTCTATTCTATAACGATGGAAAGAAGAAAAGAGACAAACATTTGTTTGGTACGTAGTGTGAGACTAGCCAATAAAACTGGTGTAAAAATAAAAGTCAGAACATTATATTACAATAGGTGTTTTAATATTATTATAATAATAAATGTATAGAAGCAGTTATGATGTTTATCCGTGTTTCTGGAGAAGTTCACTGGCCTTAGCCTTCTCCAACTTGGTGATACGAGCCATAGATTTGGAGCCCAGGATACCGCCGCCCCAGTGCCTACGCAACTCTTCGTAACGCTCGTTGAAGTTGGTACGGATTGCTTCTACTACCTTTGAGAAGGCTGCCCTATCACCAGATTCCACCTGTAAGGAAGTCATTATAATATAACATATTTGTGCAATTGATGATCCTATGCATTTAATCAGTGGTGCGCAAGTTGCAAACATTTTATTAAACTACGTCAATTGATTTAGAACCATTCTAGATTAATCATTCCAGTTAATTCAATTCACAGATAGTCAATCTATTTGAATAGGTATTAACTAGGTAGGTATGTTGTATATGACACACATATATATTATGTGAACTTCCTTTAGGAGAGCATGATACAGTTTCTTAGCAAGTAAGTAAAACAACTTCTTGTGTCAAAAATTCATTAAGTTAATTTAAACTAAGTCAATGAAATATAAAATTTAAAAAAAAATGCCAGGTATTTGTAAAACATTTAAGATATTAATAATTTTCAACTCAGCAATGATGTATGAATGTTTTTTTATTGTAGATGACAACTTGCACATCATCTGCATGCAGTTGGTGATCACTGGCTGCCTCACTTGTGGGAAATGTCATGATGGTATGGATGGACTAATGAGTTCTACTGATTAGTTTTAAATTGTCAAACTAAGTTGAAGAGTTTGACACAACACTTAGGTCACTCGTATAAAATTTTCAACATGCTTGAAGCACATTATGTATTTTTTATCATTACGAAGTTTTACAAAAAAGAAATGCTAACAAAATATTATATGTATAATGAACGACAAGTTAAAAAATTCAATTTCAAAATATTTCTGTTTGATTGCAGACTTATAGATAGATATATTTTAAATATAACTTTGTTATGATTGTGTTGCAACTCGAGTAATAGGTAAATTTGTTGCCGCCATCAGAGAATGCTAATTAAGTGGTAGAAGCAGTTTCCGCACAACGCTTTCAGATAGCAAATAACTCATCATATCGCAGACAACAAAATAAAACACAATGACACATGTAAAAATAATTCAAACATTTTATATTCCTTTGGTCAGTCATTAAAACAACAACAAAAAGGTACTTACATTTGTGAGGCAGATGGCGCTGCAGTTTTTCCTCCTTATGAGCATGCCAAGACGAGCCTTTCCCTTCACAATACAGTACGGGACACCCATTTTCCTGCAGAGAGCTGGGAGGAACATTACCAACTGCGAGAAAATAAAACAATGTACATTAATTATAAAACAAATCGGAGAATAAAGATACGCGGACACAGTGTAAAATGTATTCATCAGATTATATTTTGACATCAGAGCTCCAAAAACATCGAGGATGTCAAGTTCCACGATCCATTTCCGGGCTCAGACGAAGAGATTCAAAATTAAAATCATCATGACAAAACAGACACACAACCATTATACACCAAAATATAATAGGCAGATAAACAGACTCTCAGTGACATCCAGTAGCCCATACAACAAGTAATGACTACCCAATATGCGCACATGGCCAAGTTGAAACATCAAGAGCAATTGATTATATGAATAATAATAAACGGAGAGTATATAAAGCGCCATCTTTGTGCCATAACACCTCGAGGACGCTGTACATGATAATGTTTTATCTTCAACAAAGTTGTCTGTGTCAAGCCAATTCGTAACAAGAGTTATTCTTTCTAATCATTCATAGGCAGTTGGTTTGGCACTTGGAATAGTCAGGCATTTACAGCTCTTAGACTCTATCTGTATGCACAGGGGTGTTTGCATACGATAATATCTACGCATTACGATAATAATAATAATCTATATCTATCTATACCCTCACGCCGTGTCCCAAGTGGGGTAGGCAGAGAGAACGGAACGCCAAACAGATCTATCTTTACACACTTCCTTCGCTTCCTCCACATTCATACAGTTCCTCATAAACGCACGTCGGTTCCTCTTACTCAACACGCGGCCGTCCTTGAGAATTTGGTCCATGTGATCAAGCCACGTGGTTCTCGGACGCCCGCGTTTCCTCACACCCTTTCTTTCAGATAAGTATATCCTCTTTGTCATTCTTTCCTCTTTCATTCGTTCCACATGACCAAACCATCTCAATTTATTTACACGCATTCTGTCCACAACAGTCTTCTTGCATCCGCTCATTCTTCTAATATCCTCATTCTTCACTCTATCACGCAGCGTTTTACCAACCATTCTTCTCAACGATCGCATCTCTACTGCATTTATTCCACTTTCGTCCTTCTTCAACCACGTCCATGTCTCGCTTGCATACGTAAGTGACGGTACCAGAATGGTATTGTGCACCAGCATTTTAGCCATGTTCGACACATTGTCATTGCTGACAATGGGTCGAAGTGCACCGTTTATTATTAAATGTTACATTTAATTTTTATTGTTAATCTTATATTGTTTTCAAAATGTAGATTCTAATGATGTTTTGTTAAATAAATGAGATGAATAAAAATAATAATTAAAATTTGATTGATCTAACTCCATCCTCTTTAAATGTCAGTAACATATTAAATGATTGTTTTTAATGATTTTACAGTGTAGTTAATGAACTTACACAAGTTAGGATTCAATAACGTGCTGTAACTTCATTCTGATAATAATAACAATGAGGCTGATAGGTGTCTTCGAGAGAACTTTCATCTTTGTGTAAAAGAGTTGTAATAGACTGAAGTATATAGAATAAAGAACACATATTTATTTTACAGTCTTTGAGTGCATTGTCATAGACTCAAAACTTACTCCAAACTAGGTAGACTAAATTAACGAATTAAATGTAGGAACTGACCACTCTTTTAGCAATCATAGTTTAAAATTATTACATACACACACATACCGACCAACTTTGACAGCACTGGAAGCAATAGAAATTAATAAAAATAATAACTCGACTAAAACAGCTATTAATAATAATAATCTTCCGAATTCGTCTCCCTTACTTCAACTATTCCCCATCTCATATTCCAAGAACTCCACGCCTGAAACCAACACGACCCCGCCTACCCCTACACCCTCACTGTAAACCCTAACGAACTTTTGTATTTGTTTTTGTTTAATTCAGTATAGATCAGCACCTGATGATGCGAACTCGGAGTCCGCGAAACCGGTCGTGCGTTAGTCATACTCAACAGTAACACAAAACAAAATAATAAATATTTATTTTATTTTATTTGTTAATTTAAAATGAAGTGTTACAAAGTAAATGCCGATACAATTAATGAAATAGGTAGACTAATCTTAGAATATTAGGATTTCTAGTCATTGATCTATTATGGAACTCGAATATCTAAAAGAAAAGAAGATTATTTTTTACCTCAATGGGGTCAACATCGTGTGCAATGACCACCAACTGTGCCTTCTTCTTCTCTACGAGACGTGTCACTGTGTTGGTGCCTGCACGGATTGTGTTTGGTCTCTTAGATGGAGTGGCTTCCTTACCGGCAACCTGGAATCAGCACCGCAAGATGGTATTAATAACAATATAACCTTTTTGATAATTGCAATCTAAGTGACGTGCAACTGTAGTTGTGTCAGTGTTAAAAAGCTCGTATGATTGGTTATAAAATCAACGATATTTCATTGTACAATGTTCTCATCATGTAATCGGGAAAATATGTCAACGAGAAAGGGAGATTTGTTAAAGTTAATGACAGCATCGTGTAGCAGGTTCGAGATGCTGGAACAAGTAGCATCAGTCTGCCAGCAGAGGTAAATAGAGATGAAAGATGCTAAAGTCATATGTTTACTGGAAATCTCAGATAGTTTATTCGCATAGCACTCTTAAGGTCATGTTATGAGTAAAACAGCACTTATAAACTGTCCATGTAAATAATTCTTAGTTCACAGATGTGGTAAGTGCCGCACGGGAGCATTTTGAAAGTTTCATTGTTTCTTTGTTTATGAATTTGAAAACTTAATTAATACATTACCATAATCACTGATTTATTATTTATTATAATAATAATAATTGTTATGAACTGTTTTAACATTGGTAAAGGCAAAAACCATTTATTGCTTGAATAACTAAATATTTTTCTGGTAGAGATAAATTTTTGAAAATGTAGCCCGAGTAATTCTAGAGATTCGATGCCAGAAAAAAGTCTTGTTCGGAACCTCTTCAATCCCCAAAAAGCAGTAGACTTTAGGATTAAAATAATTTGGCACATGTTCTGTTAAGTATACTAAGAGGACATATATAGGGGGCAATAGGACTTGATATAAAATAAAATGTGCGTTCAAATTACCTTTGCTTCGGCCTTGGCCTTCAACCTCTGCTTCTTTTGAATTTCACTTTCAGGCCTGTACTTGCTGAGGATCTTGAAAAGTCCCTTAGCTGAAATAAAAATATATACAATTAGCCACTTGTTTAGCCGGCAACACACATTTAATATGCAATGTACATAGTATCAGAGTTAAAAAGCTCGTATTGTATCTATAATGTGTTTATCATATTATATAGATTCAGAATTAAAAGATAATCATCATTTGTAAGACTTATTTGAATAGGAATTTATGTTCTATCTATCTATACGCAAACCGTGGAGCACCCGCCAAAGAATTGGTCTCACACTTTTGTCCGTAAGTTTTCGAGTGTCCTGTAAAAGGCAGGTGTTCGAAAAAATAAAGACATCTTACATCTCAAATTCAACGATGAAGTTTGCCACCCATCCTAAATGTCTTAATTTTTTGTTGGCACAGAGAAGACGGCTTGCATGTTCATTACATGAGCTGGTCTGCTGGCTACCCACTTGTGGGATATTCTGTGATGGTGTAGTAGTAGTAGTAGATCTATCTATACTCTCATGCCATATCTCAAATGGGGGTAGGTAGAGAGAGAGAATGGAACGCCAAACATAACTAATAAGTCATCTTAACATACTTAATTATGTAATTTCTCATACATACATACATGCCAATTTCTCTATGTAGAGGGATTTATTTGCAAATGTATATATATTAAAATAGCCATACTATTGAATAATAAGTGAATGTGTCCTGGGAGTAAAGCAGGCTTATACTAGCCAAAGTAAATAATTTCTTAATTATACAATGATTTCTGTATTTTTACACATATTTGGAAGATATATTAACATAGGAATGGACATATATATTTTATCAGATCCTAAATATTATTACATTTTTACCTGTTTGTTTGTCAAGTGTGGACTGGAATTGGTGAATTGGAGGTGGGACCTTCAACCTCTTCTTGAGAACGGCCTTCTGTCGCTGTATCCTCACATATTTGGGCCAGCGGACAAATCTGGACAAGTCTCTCTTAGGTTGGACATCCTGACCGATGCCAAAATTTCTGGTCCTCTTTTCGAATAGTGGATTTACCACTTTCTTGGGCTCCACCTTCTTCACGACCAGGGGGGCGGCCGCTACCTTCTTTCCGACCTTCTTCTTGGGCTAAAAATTTAATAAATAAATTGAGATTTGTATTTAAACATTATTTTTATGAAATGCACACAATTCTTATCATAATCACAGATATTTCCGTTCTATACAAGGCTGATACTGGAAAACTTCATCCGTAATCCAATTTAGCAAAAAAAACTCTGTGTTCAAATGTATGTTGCTTTTCACACATCTATCTTATGGGAAAAGGCCTAAGTTGAAATTTTTACAGATCTCGCCATCTCTTTGTGGTTTATCTTTATGTACATAGATAGAATTTCATACGGAGAATGAGAATCCGGTGAAGTCTTGTTCCTTTAAGTACAAAATTAATTATTTGCATTTATTACAGGTGCTCCCCATATCAAATTTGTACGATATACTGAATATATGTTATGTTAGGTTTGGTCTGGTGTTATTTTACGCTGCAGCACTGTGTAAGAAAAATGTAAATAATTAATTTTGTGCTAATGAAATCAACCAATTTTAGATGAATCATCATTTCTTATATGAAGTTCTATATAATTACATAAATATAACTGTATTTCGATATGTCCAGCTTATCTAAAATTTGACCATAACACTTTTATACTAAATAAACAATCGAGACAATCGTTCATTTAGTTATTTTCGAGTATAAGGGACATTGATCCCAGAAATTTAATAATACAAGGCTCAGACCCTAAGAGATAGCACGAAACACCTGATACTGTTTCGCTCATGATGTCGTATGAAAAAACAATGCAATAATCACATTTAGATAATGTAACTTAACAGAAAGATGTGTGATTGTAAAAAATATAACAATGTATCATGATTGGGAAGTAAAACAAAATTGACAACACGATTATATACACAACACACTGACAGCTTATAGGTTAAGTTGCAATTTCAACATTACTACGACTTCTCCATAAAACCGCACATAAATAACAACACATTTAGTGATTTTAAGAAGTGAATAATCAGAACACACACTTATTTAAATGATGTACGAACATTTTCCTTGTAATATTAGACATTGCATGTGCGATACTTCAAACATGCACCAAGTGAAAACAAACACAAATTCCATTTTTATCCGTGGCACCATTACAAAAATATATGACTAATAATATAAAACATGAATCTAACCTTCTTTTGTACCATGTTTAATGGTATATACTTGAAAGATTAACAAACCACGAAAAGATTCGTGGCGGAAAAATACACACGGACCACTCGGCTATAATGGCCGGTAGAAAAAGAACAGCGATATGTGCCATCTCGCTCTGTTTGATAAATAATTAACGCCGATTGGATGAAATAAGTCACGTGGGTTTAAAATATTTCTCAAGTTTGCCTGCTAGTGTTTGCCTCTAGCGGAAAAGATTTAAACTATTTTGAAAATTTTCTGAAGAACATAGTAATGAAATGTTGTAGAAAATTTACCATAGATGGCAGTATGCTTCAGTAAAAACTTTAATTTTCATAAATTTGAAATTTTGTCATCACGACATATCTATGTATTTTTTGTCCCATTTGATAATCTGCTAACTTTTGTTCCGAATCTACGTAATTTCGAATCACTTTTCTAAAATATTTCTTATAAATCCGAGGAGATCGTGATACTGGTAGGTACATTCCAAATTTCTACACCTTTTTGAAAATTTGACGATGGGAGATCGAAAATTTGAGTGCAGGGGAAATCATTAAATTTTAAATATCAAAGAATAATTTATAAAGAAATAAAATATTTTAAAATAACTTTAAGCACAATTTATATAAATTGTATACATATTTTATACAACTAATCATTAAGTTTGGTAACGTCGATTGAGACAGTTAGGTATCCTTCCTTTTCTTCCCCCTTCCCGTCCATGCCATGTACTTCAGTGCCATGGGATTGCACAGTAAATAATAAATTCTTTGTATTAGGTTAGTTTGACAGACACAATAATTACGTAGCATGTTGAAACTTAAGTAACTAAAATAAAGTATAAAAAATTATTGTTTCATTTATGAAATATGGAAGTTTACAAAATAGACATAAATAAGATACATACAAAAGGCATTAATTAATAAGGATTATTACTTTATTTTTAATATGTATATAATGAAAACATTCACTTATTCGATTCGGAGTACACTGTGAGGAGATGTGCTGTGAGCACAGGTTTATTCGAGGGCACATGCTTTCCGTTGAGAATCCCCTGTAGTTACTATGGTCATGTTTTTGTATTCGTTGTCACTTATGTGTTGATTGTGTTTGTTTCAAGTGTGTTTTTGTAAGTTATTGTACTTTAAAGGCTGTTCAGCCGTATATTATATGTTAATAAATAAATAAATAAATATTCAAGGACTAGGCTTTAAATGTCTATTGAATACATACTTACCAAAACTATTACGGAATTTTATGCGTAAAAATATCAACCATGCTAAAAACGAGGATTATCTATTGTTCCAGCCTTTAGAACTAAATAAGTACCTAATACCTACTTCTTATACCTATTACCTACTACAAATAGATATTAGTTAAAGTTTAATTTATCTACCGACCGTTCTTGGTGGAAGTTCATTATAATAATAATAACCAAGAACGGTGGAAGTTCATTATTTTTTTTATTTTTTCTTCCACTTTAGTATCGGTACTTGAAAACAATGACACTAAACTCTACTGGGATCGACCAATACAAACTGATCGAACTATTCTAGCTAATCGACCAGATATTGTGTTGGTTGATCGCAGATGCCGTAAAACATACATCATAGACATCACTATACCGCACGGTGAAAATTTAAATAAAGCTGAGCAAGATAAGATAATAAAATATCTTGATCCTGCTCACGAAATCAAAGATATGTGGAGAACACCTACCACAATCATCGTGCCTATAGTGTTGTCTGTGAATGGTTTAATACCTAAGAGTCTGTCAAACAATCTCAGAAAACTGGGAGTAGATGACAGGCTCAAATACAGCATGCAGAAGGCCGTACTTCTATCGTCCACCAGGATAGTAAGAAGGTTTTTGTCCCTGTAGCTCTGTAAGTGATCTTCCATGATTGTACTATTTCATAGAACATCATGGAAGAATCAACTCGAATAATGTTGGGGTTCTACATTTTGAATATACATAAATTTATTTTAATATTTTATGGTTTTTGTTATTTAATGTTATTTTTAAAATTTTATTGTTAATCTTATATTGTGTTCAAAATGTAGAATAAAATATTGTTTTGTTTAATAAATGAGATATGAGATAATAATAATAAACTTTATTGTACAAAATATTTAAACAAAAAGAAAGAGATAAGAAATGAAAATGAAACAAAATGTATATTATGGCTAGTGGCAATTTTATGTAGGTATTAATAATTTGCGAGTTGGCTTTTACATATTTTGCCAGACGATGAGAGCTGAAATTTTTGAAAGCCGGCTCTCAAATTAATAAAGTTACTAGTGGAATAACCATACATTTTGTTTCAATTTATTTTCTTAATAGAGATTAGAATTGTTTCAACTTTAAGTCTCAGTGAAATTACCTACCACCACATCACCACGTAGGGTAGCCATCAGAGCAGCCACATACAAGCTATCCTCTCAGTGGCAACAAAAAATTAAGACATTAATGATGGGTGGCAAACTTCCTTGCTGAATTTATGATGTAAAATGTCTATATTTTGAACACTTGCCCTTTACAGGACACTCAAAAACTAACGAAAAAGAGCGGTAGACCAATTCTTTGCCGGCTGATCCACGGAATTGTTCCATCCAAATCCACGGATCCATAAAATTGTTAACGAAATAAATAAAACAAATGTTTTATTCTACTATTTTTGTAGAATAAAACATTATAGACCATTAAAGGTCACGTGGTTTTGTCTATGGATTTGCTTTTGCTTGGGGGGCAAACAGTAAGATTGCGCAAATCATCCTTGTAGAATGTTATGCCATAAGAGAAAAAAAGAAAGTCAGACGACAAAATAATAACAAAATCGACACTGACAGTTTTTTTTTTATTATTAGGTATTCTTTAGGCGTTCTACCTAATATTACACCGTAATCGTCTGTTGTGTTGGGATGCCTGATGCCCCTCAATGATTTTTCTGTGACGTCATCCTTTAATGGTCTATTGTTTCATCTCGGATACATAAAGGTATCCACGTCAGAAGTTACATTATATTGTATTATTTTTAATATTCAGGATACAATATAATATGTACCTATCCATCTCAAGACTGTAAAACAGAAAACAATTGAAGACATGAGTGGATGAAGGTGTTATGTCACAAAAATACAAATTTCAACTTTTTTGCGCAGATAAAGGTTTTAAGTAACGTTCTTTCACGTGAACCTTATAACAACTCAATTATATTGAAAATTTGGCGACGGGGGGGGGGGTAGAAATATAAGCATGTAACATTTTTCATTCCAAAGTAGTATCTGGTATTGACATTAACAATAGTCGGTACAAATACCCAGCAGGTTGTAGAAAAAGGTACTGTGAGAAAATATTGTTGAAGAAAACCGAGGACTTTTCGAAATACTTCAAATTCCTATACCATTTTGAGAATTTAGTAGTTTTTGACTTCCCCGTTTAGTAGTTTTTGGAAATAAAATCTGGTCACACTGCATATGATCATTAATTTCATGTTGCGTACTGGTGTCGTGTGGTAGTATTCCTGTTCGTTTTGCATTTCAAAAGTTTTAAGTGTGTTGAAGGTACTTTTTTCTATGAAAATTTATTATAAAACATATAAATAAAACGCTAGTAAAACAGATTACATCTGTAATAGTGCATGTACGAGTACTCACACCCCACTTATGGTTGGATATTTCCAAATATCAGGTTAACAAATTCAGGAACCTGGGAGCAACCATAACGCCAGAGGGTGATCTCCGGTCGAAATTACCAATCAGCATAGCAGCTGCTAGCGGGGTTTATTGATAACATGAACAAAGCTTGGAAGGCGTCTGGACTCGCCTCGGAAAATGTCACCTGTTCAATACGTGTATCATCCCAATCCTTCTATATGGCTGTGAGTCTTGGCACTTAACGTATTAAGGTTCAAGAGCGGAAGATACTAAGCTTTGAAAACAAGTGTCTTTTGGATGTAAAATGGTATGAACATGTCAAAAATGATGCTGTGCGCCGACACACCTGGCAGAGATCTGTTATCTCCGTGATACAAGAGAGACGATAGTCCTGGCTGGTTCATGTTCTGAGAATATCCAATGATAGTTGGCTAAAAAGAGCACTGTTCTTCCATCCGCAAGTGTTCCGTCGGCCCGGGCGTCCCTCTTTCACAATTCACCGTTCCTATAACAACGACATCAGAGTGGAGGGAATGTCGTGAAAAGAGGTGACGCGATTGGCACAGAGACACTCTGAATGAAGGAGGCTGGTTTCTGCCCTGTGCCTCCGAGAGGAGCTTTGAGGGCAATGATGATGATCTTCATAAAGAAAATTACGACGAATGTGTATCTTTCAAGAAAGTTAATGTTGTATTCTTGCAGAATTTCTATGTCAGAATGCAACACCCTGTCGAATGCTTTTGTGAGATCAACGAAGCACACGTTGACCTCTTTTATTTATCGGAGAATGAATATGGCATCAGTGGTTAATCGATTTTTTCTAAATCCCTGCTGCTCTTCTCTTGCCGGTTGGCCCTTGAGGCTTGTCTAATGGCCCGCCCATGAGGATGAATTTGGTTTGATTATGCTGATAAATAGGAGGTCACAACTCCTGAGATATTTGGGTAAAGATATATCTCTTCAATGCTCTTCTCTGATTTCTTCTTCCAATTTAGTCTTTAGAAGACCTCTGTATATTCTTCTTCTATCAGTGCCGTATCAGGTCCCCCCAACGTTGGCTATCATTCTGGAGAACACCTTTCTGTCTCATGCTGTGCGGACCAGTTCTCCCATCCGTGTTATTCCGTTCCATTGCCGTATATTCCGCAGCCATGACATCTGCCTCCTTCCTACTCCACGACGTCCTTCAATCTTGCTTTTTAAAATCAACTGCAGAAGTCGATATTTATCGTCTCGCAGGATGTGGCCCAAATAAGAGACTTTATGAACCTTGAAATTTGTCAGGAGCTCTCTATTTGTATGTGCTCTGCGTAGTACTTCTATATTGGGCACCAAGTCTGTCCACGGTATTCGAAGCATTCTTCGATGAATCCACATCTCGAATGCATTCAACCGGTTCATTGCGTTAACCTTAAATGTCCAAGTTTCGCAACCATTCAACAGCACAGACCAGATAACACTTAATCATTCTCTGACGGAGCTTCAAATAAAGTTTGTCATTGCAGAATAGTGCTTTCATCTTATTAAAAGTGGCTCTTGCTATTAACAATTCTCTGTATATTGATTGTATTTAATTTGAATGTATGCCTTCAATCAAATATGTAATCAATATACAGTAAAGAATGAATTAATAAATAGAAATAGGTAAGTTAAAAAAAATATAAACCTGTAGTAAAGGTCTATGATTTACATTAGTAGAATGACCTGAAACCTAGAGAACAAGCAAAAAATATTCACATTTTTATCAGAAAAATCAAAAAATATTGAGGGTGTTGATACGGTGAGAGTATTGTGGTTATCCCATTGTACACCAAGGTTTCAAAGAGTAAAATATTGTGAATATTGTAATATTTTTAATAAAAATTTGTACATAACACCTTCATCCACTTAGTTGTTTGTTATCCAATATATTTTCTTGTCAGTGGATGAAGGTGTTATGTACAAATTTTCATAAAAAAAACATATAAATCACATTTTTTTCATAAAATTAAATATTACGTACTAACTCTGATATGTTTGATTACTACATTATCTATAAAATGTTTACATATCTTTACGATGGAAAAATATATAGAACAAAATATTTTCAAAACTTTGACTCCAAATATCTCAGCTCCATACTTTTGTCACATAACACCTTTATCCACTCATGTCTTCAATTATCAATAATATTTAGTAGAATAAAAGGTTTTTATTTACCTTCTGAAAGTCCTAAGATGCGTAGTCTTTACACGAGTAAGTTGTTTTCATTTAGTCAGGGATAACTTTAAACTTATCAGAAACCTCGATTGGAGAACCATGTCTACACAATGCAACATTGTGTAAAATCTAATCGGAAGAAGTGAGAAAGATGTCCCAACGCTTACGAATTGGCTCTAGGCTGGCTTAATTGATCACTTTCGGTGTCCATGGACAACGTTCACCAATTCCACCATTCTCACTGTCACGATTTAAGGTCCAGAGAGACGCTGTATGCTTTAAACTTGTCAGGTTAGCTAACATTACGTATCTATTTTCTCTGAGAGTTTTTAATTTATTATGTACTTATTTATTTTCTTGAGTCCCTGGCAAAGAAAAGGTATCCCATACTACTCTGTTAGTTTTTAACGTCCTGTAAAAGGTAAGTATTCGTTAAACTTCAGTAATAACATTTTCAATACAGTGATGACTTATGTCAACCATCTTGAATGTCTTGTTTATTTTTGGCACAGAGAGAAAAACCTGCATGTTTATTACGTGTAGTTATTCTACTGGTTACCCAACTTGTGGGAGATGCCGTGATGATATAGATGAATCGTCTTCACCAAATTACCTCAAGGTAATGTTTTAGTATCTTTCGAGTTATGGCTTACCTTTGCAATCGAAAAGCGAGAGTCTTCTGATGATACCAAACTCATTTTCTGTTCATGGTGCTCGATGTTGGAATAGTTCGTCTTCCAAAATAAGGTTGCTCTCCACTCTTCTCGCTTTCAAGCTGGCGGTCAAGCACCATTTCATCACTCAAAATTTAACATCTCGTTACCTGAGAATAAGAAGCTTCCAGATGGATATTATGTTAGATCAGCCAACAACGAGCTAACTGAATTGGCCACAACATCAGGTACCCAGGACTACTCATAGCCATCGCGGAGGGTAAGACCGAGGGGACAAATGGCAGAGGCCGACCAAGAGACGCATATATGGACCAACTGAAGAGTGATATGAACTGTGGCTCATACGTAGAGCTGAAAAGACTGGCTGAGAATAGAGACGAATGGAGAATAAAAACCAAACTCGTTGTAGACCAATCCAATGGATTGTAACTCATTATATATATAAGGAAAGTAAAGTAATATGAGGAAAGTAATATGAGGAAAGTAAAGCACTGGAAACAGAATATGACAAAGAAAATAATGGAGATGACATCTTAAGAAGTGAATTTGATAATGCCTTATCAAAATTGAAAGACGGCAAAGCACCAGGTATTGACCTAATTCCATCAGAGTTGCTTAAATGCGCAGGAAGCGGCATGCTTGACACTTTGTATAAGCTTGTCTGCAAAATATATAACACAGGAGAGATACCTGAGGACTTCGCCAAATGTCTGATACGAGCGCTACCTAAGAAAACAGGCACGACAAAGTGCGAACAACACAGAACATTAAGCATGATATCACACGCTTCTAAGATACTCACCAACATTATAATGAAAAGGGCGGAAAGTAAAATCAACGAAACACTTTCAGAAGATCAATTTGGATTCCGCAAAGAGACAGGTACAAGAGATGCAATTCTGAGTCTAAGACTTGTTCTTGAAAAGAGAATAACAGTAAATAGAAACACGTATGTAGCATTCATCGACCTAGAAAAAGCATTCGATAAAGTAGAATGGGAACAACTTTTTAAGACTCTAAACCAGATAGGAATGAGCTATAAGGACAGAAGAGCAATCTGGAGCCTATACAAGAATGAAATGGCTGTAATTAAAAGCGGAGAGAGCTGCGCAGAAGCGAGGGTAGAACAAGGTGTGAGACAGGGATGCTCAATGTCGCCAGCACTCTTTAACTGCTATATACAGCGAGCTATTGATGAACTCAGAGAAGAAATGAAGAACTGGACAGGAGTAAAAATAAATGGGAAAAAAGTCGACATGATTAGATATGCAGACGACATAGCACTGCTCGCAGACTCCGAGATGGAGCTGAACGAAGCCTTAGGGAAAATGGAAAGTATACTGTTGTCAAAGTACAACATGAAAATAAATAAAGATAAAACAAAATGTATGGTCGTTGGAAGGGAGGAAGCGACTGCGAACATTGCCATAAATGGAGTGAGCATCAAACAAGTAAGAGAATTCGTGTACTTGGGCAGCAGAATAAACCAGGACGGACGCTCCAAATCAGAAATTGTGAGCAGAATAAACCAGGCACGAATTGCCTTTAACAAAAAATCCAAAATATTAGAATCCCCTAATATTGATCTAAGCGTGAGGAAGAATCTCACTAAAGCCTTTGTGTGGAGCATTTTGTTATATGGGTGCGAGACGTGGACCATCAGCAAGAGGGAAAGCGGACGGTTAGCGGCATTTGAAATGTGGTGCTATAGACGCATACTGAAGATTCATTGGTCGGAACACGTCGAAAACGAAGAAGTGTTAACCAGGGTTGGCGAAAAAAGGCAACTCCTCAAAAGAATCTGCCAACAACGAGCTAATTGGATTGGCCACAACATCAGGCACCCAGGACTGCTCATCGCAATCGCAGAGGGCAGGACCGAAGGCACAAATGGCAGAGGTCGACCGAGAGACGCCTATATGGACCAACTGAAGAGGGACATGAGCTGTGGCTCATATATGGAGTTGAAGAGACTAGCTGAGAATAGGGAGGAGTGGAGAAATAAGTCAAAACTCGTTGCAGACCAATCCAATGGATTGTAACTCATTATATATATATATATAACAAAAATCAAAGAAAAACAGGATTGAAGCGTCGAAGATTCTTTATATATTTCAAAGTATTTTTCAATGAGTTAATATATTAGTGATTTTTTAAACGGAACACAATGTTGGAAACACCATAAATTTTATTGAATAAAAGTATTTTTTTTTTTATTAAATATTGTTTTTTGATGTTTGTATAGTAAATAAGATGAAACTTTATTATCTTCGTGAAATAAAAACAATGCCAGTTTATAGTGTTTTTTATGTCTAGTATTACAGGTTCTGTATTCTAGTACATTTTCCTACTTATTCTCTTCCCATTTATCTCCTCTTTTCCTTTCTTAAATGATTTTTGGGGACGTTTCATGGAATTAGGTTAGTTGGCTTCCAAGTTGGAAGAAATCGTGCCTCAGTGATAAACTCTCTCTCTGTATATTGATTGTTGCAGTAAAGAATAAATGAATTTATAATACCTTCATAGTTTTTTTTTTCACATTTTCGCCTAATAAGGTATACCTATAGTTTTAATTCACAGATCAATCGTTAGAGGCGCTTTATCACCTGTCGCCCGCCGACACAAAACAACATTGCATTACTCAGTTGAGTTTTACGTAAAGTTGAGGGAGTTCGCGTCGGCGTTTTACGTAAACTCCAGCACGCTGCTCGATCTTATTTCGTAATAAGAATAAAAAATAAATTATTATTTAATCACAAACTCAAAATAATAACATAAATAATAAGTGTCGTGAAAAAAACGCATTTAAAAGTGATTGTTTAAACTAATACTATTGCTGAATTTTACAAGTAACTATTGCATTTTGACTAAACTGTTTCGCGTGTTATTTTCAATATTCTTTCAAGTGGTTCAGTGTAAATAATAATATGTTTTAAAACCGTTTCTTTTCTGATAAAAAGGGCTTTTATCGACACATGTTTTCAAGTGTTTTTCTTGTGTAGTTTTGTGAATTTTTTAGTGTCTTTAGTGTTATTAATTGGGTAATTTTAATGAATTTTGTACTGTTTCGAAGCAAAAGTCATAACATTATACATCATCGATGTTATAACGGGATTTCGTCTAGCGATTGAAGTATACAACTGTTGTTTTTGATATTATTTATATAACTTCGGTATCGAAATGTACACAATATAGCATAAACAATAATGATTACTGACTTCTAAAAATAAACAAATAAACATTGAAATCACGTGTGAACAAATTATTTTATCCTTTTACGTATAAACAATTATAGGCAATTAATTCACTGTGTTTTTTTTTACGAGTGCACGATTTATATTTTAATTAAATTGTTTGTTTAATTATTGTGTTTATAATTATTATCAATTTATTGTTTTTATATATTATTTTATGTGTGTGTGATTTATTATATTATATTACGATTTGGATTAATCTCAGCTCCTGACAAAGGTGAGTTTTAAATATCTGTTTATCGATTTGAATTATTTTTAAAAAATTGTGCAAAGATGACGAATTTATTGATTTATTGGTAACATTAAAAATAGTTACTATAACTATATAGTTTTATAAATAATTGTCAATGTATCTTTCTATACTATCACGGCATATTCCACACGAAGGGGTAGCCAGATCAGTTACATGTAATAAACACGCCTGCAGTACTCGTCCCAACAAAAAAATGAGACGTTCAGGATGGGTGGCAAATCTCATCACCGAATTTAAGATGTACCTACATTAACTATTTGCCGGGTGCTCTTCTTCTTCGCCCACGCCTTTATCCCATTTATTTGGAGTCAGCTCTCC
Source organism: Athripsodes cinereus (assembly GCA_947579605.1). Classification (NCBI taxonomy): domain Eukaryota; kingdom Metazoa; phylum Arthropoda; class Insecta; order Trichoptera; family Leptoceridae; genus Athripsodes; species Athripsodes cinereus. Next base: position 14,992,454 of record OX388325.1, on the reverse strand, counting down.
TAGGCCTCATCTTCCAAGTTTTCCGTTCCCCTACATCCTCCGAACGCGGCTCTCCATCTCTCATTTTTTTGTTAGCACAGGAGGACAGCTTGCATGTTTATTACATGCAATTGGTCTGCTGGCATTTGTGGGATAAGCCTTGATGGTATAGCATTAATAGCAGTAGGTAGTCATGGGTAACAGATCACTTTGAGGCGACCCGACCCGTTCGGGTCCACTGATAGCAGTGAGCCGAACATATGATTCGGGTCACGGGTCTTTCCGGTTACAACCCAGATCTTTGTCTTTAGCTCGGACCCGTTTCCGCTGTAGGTACATACACGGGTCACGGGTCTTTCCGGTTGCAGCATGTATACCTGTGTCTACGGGTCGGATCTGTTTCCGGTGTTGATAGCTTATTGTCTATGATCCACTATGTCTTTCATACGGTATGGAGATTTTTACACTTAATATCTGAACGGAGTACTCAATAATTATAAGAATAATAATAATGTCATTTATTGGCCATAAAATATTTATTTATTTACATAACAAACAGCTGTATCAGCCTTTACAAATAATACAAATTAAAAAAAAAAACAGTCAAGAGAAATAATGCATAAACAAAGAAAAACAATATAAATAAAGGAAAAAAAACAACATACTACCAATTAATTTCAATTAGGAAAATACTTTTTATTGTGAACTGTGCAAAGGTTTAGTTGAAATAAATAGTGGATAAGCTATTGATTAAAGGTAAACATTTTATATGAAAAAGTATTGGTTTCATAAAATGTTTCGCCATGATATTTTTTTGTGAAATATTTTGTGTTTGTGTATTGTAGTATTATTTTGTGAAAAATGTTTTTAGAGACTAGCAAAACTTTGCGATACTTTCCAGCAATAAACACAATATATTATTAGAATACGGATTTGTATGTATGGGAAGCGGCGTGATGGTATGTATGTATGGGTAAGTACAAACGGTCATTCTATTCAATTTGTGAACAAAACATACAGAACTTACGTGTCATCCGCTTAAACGGATCCTACATGTCATCGTCTCAAACAGATCTTTCGGGTCATCGGGTCCTCACAGATCCAACGGGTCTCCGCTCAAACAGATCATTAGGACCCGTAAGATCCGTAGGTGATCTGTAGACCCGCGGGTCAATTTGGAAGGACCCGAAGATTTGACTCGGGTCGGATCTGTGTTACACATGACTAGCAGTAGGTAGTTATCGAAAACAACAACAAGCCGAAAGACGTCTCTCTCGTCAAATAAACAAATAGTAGAATAAAACATTTGTGTATTTAATGGTACACAACAGATGAAAGACATGTAAAATACAAATATGTAAGCAACAATAAAGAAAATTCCAACAGTCTTACATCCAAACAGTGTACACTTCAGCAATGCATAATGTTGAAATAATTAATATTAATCTTTGTTAATGAGTGTAGTAATACTTAGTAAGGCCTTCCTTGTTTGTGAAAAGACATGGCCGATAATCTCTAGTATTACTGTTTATGTAACAATCGGTAAAACCGCATAAAAAATTGTCTTGATTGTGTTTATCTTACTGTGATGTTGATGTGTGCTCCAATTTAATGTGAATGTTATGTATGTATACATGGATGTTTATGCATAATTCAAATTGCTTACAAAACGGTTTATGATAATATTTACTTTTGAAACTATGCAAAATAGATACTGGGACTCTATTGCTTTCATTTCTACATGCAGTAATAATGTCTAGTTCCCATCACGGGATGGGTCTACAACTATTTTCCAGGTTTTTGATTGTCTTGATGTAAAATGCATCGGATATTCGTCAAAAAACACATCGACACTGCAGCTCCATAATTTAACAAGTAGAAATGTCTTATATTTAAGAAATCGTCTTTATATTATGGTTTAAAAACACAACAGAAAGTGAAACTTGGACGTGGTTGAACAAAGACGAAAGTGGAATAAATACTGTGGAGATGCGATTACTGAGAAGAATAGTTGGTAAAACTTTGCGGGATAGAGTGAAGAATGAGGATATCAGGAAAATGAACGAATGCAAGAGAAGTGTTGTGGATAGAATGTAGGTATGTAAATAAATTCCGATGTACAGGACATGTTGAGCGAAGAATGCAAGATGAAAGGATGACGAAGAGGATTTATTTATCTGAAAGAAGGGGTGTAAGGAAGTGCGGACGTCCAAGAACTACGTGGCTTGAGCACGTGGATCAAATTCTTAAGGACGTGTGTGAAATCGGCGTGCATGTATGAGAAACTGGATGAATGTAGAAGAAGTGTGCAGCGATAGATCTATATGGTACTCCGTTCTCTCTGCCTACCCCACGTGGGACACGGCGTGAGGGTATAGATCAGGGATGCACAGACTTGTAGGGAACAGGGGCCATTCGGGACGATTATGAGCCAATTATGGGCCGCTATAAGAAAATTAGTACTAAAAGTTTTAATTTGTAGAAATGCTCACACATTACAATTTCTACCCCATCACCGAATTTTCAAAATGGTATAGGAATTTGAAATATTTCAAAAACTCCTCGGTTTTCTTAAAGAATATTTTCACGCAGTACCTTTATCTACAATGTACCGGGTATTTGTACCGACTATTGTTTTGTCAATACCGGATACTAAAAATGTTACGTGTTTGAATTTCTACCCCCCTGTCGCCGAATTTCTAAAATGGTATAGGAATTTGACATATTTTAAAAAAACTCCATGGTTTTCTTAAAGACTCTACTCGAATAATTAAGTTTCCGGTACTTTTACCGAATACCCGATACTTATCACTGGTATTTTTTTTAAATTATATAATTTGCTGGCGGGCCGCGGTTTGTGCATCGCTGGTATAGATAGACTATTTATACATCCAAAGATAGGAATCGGTCGACGAACTAACCCGTATAGGTATATATTTTTTAAGAATTTAAGTCAAAACTATTCGTGTCTTATTTTTTCGTTTATAAAATAATAGAATGACGAAGGATCGATAAAGATTCTACAATAATTTATTTGTCTGTCCATTTCTGATATATCTTGCCTGCGTAGGCATATATTATTTACTCATGCCACTTATATTGACTTAGGACCACAACTCTTGAGAACCAACCACTATTATTCTACCAACCGTAGACTCAACATCACTAGACCAAATTATGTTAAATGATTTAAATGTTCATTTTGATATTTTCAACATAACATACAATGACTTTATCGCCAGGGCTTCTCTTTATACAATCTAAATACGATCTTAATCTAGTCTTGATCTTAATAATCATACGACGCGCGAAGTGACTATGGTAAAAAATACTGCGCGAGATTGGTATGCATGTATTTTTGACTAATAGTCACTTCGCGCGTCGTATGATTAAGATTAAGATCGTATTTAGATTTTGTCAATATTAGGAGGATACACACTCTCCTTTGATTCTGTTGTATCTTTTTGAAGATGTCTTTTTTGTGATTTTTTTCTACGTTGATTTTAGGATCACTGAGAAGAATGGTTGGTAAAACGTTGCGAGATAGAGTGAAGAATGAGGATATCAGGAGAATGAGCGGATGTGAGAGGAGTGTTGTGGACAGAATGCGTGTAAACAAGTTGAGATGGTTTGGACATGTTGAGCGAATGCAAGATGAAAGGATGACGAAGAGGTTGTATTTATCTGAAAGATGGGGTGTGAGGAAGCGCGGACGTCCAAGAACCACGTGACTTGATCACGTGGACCAAATTCTTAAGGACGGACGCGTGTTGAGTAAGAGAAATCGGCGTGCATGTATGAGAAACTGGATGAATGTAGAGGAAGCGAAAGAAGTATGTAAGGATAGATCTATATGGCGTTCCGTTCTCTCTGCCTACCCCTCCTGGGACATGGCGTGAGGGTATAGTATAGATAGTATAGTATTTTAGGATTTTGATTTGTTTTTTTCCTGCTTAGATCGCCTTGGCCAAAAGCTGTTATGGTGTCAGTGCAGGGTCATATTTTTAAGACAATAATAATGATGATTTGTGTTACCATGATAACGAAACGGTCCTGATCGTCTTTTGTTTTGGACTTGTCTCTCTAAATATCATTAAGAATTTGATCCACGCGGATAAGCCACGCAGTTCTCGAACGTCCGCGCTTCCTTACACCTCTTCTTTCAGATAGATACATCCTCTTCGTCATCCTTTCATCGTGCATCCGCTCATCATGTCCAAACCTTCTTTTACAAGACTCTCGAAATCTTACGGAGAAGAGTGGGAGACCATCAATTCTTTGCCGGGTGCTCCACGGAAAATAATAATAGATGTTACATGTCTTACTTGTGATGTTTTGAGAATACATGTCTCTTACAGGATACTTAAAAACTTACAGAAAAGACACTAAGACAGGATATCTGTTGTTTATCAAACAAGTAAGAGAATTCGTGTACTTGGGCAGCAGAATAAACCAGGACGGACGCTCCAAATCAGAAATTGTGAGCAGAATAAACCAGGCACGAATTGCCTTTAACAAAAAATCCAAAATATTAGAATCCCCTAATATTGATCTAAGCGTGAGGAAGAATCTCACTAAAGCCTTTGTGTGGAGCATTCTGCTATATGGATGCGAGACGTGGACCATCAGTAAGAGGGAAAGCGGACGGTTAGCGGCATTTGAAATGTGGTGTTATAGACGCATGCTGAAGATTCATTGGTCGGAACACGTCGAAAACGAAGAAGTGTTAACCAGGGTTGGCGAAAAAAGGCAACTCCTCAAAAGAATCTGCCAACAACGAGCTAATTGGATTGGCCACAACATCAGGCACCCAGGACTGCTCATCGCAATCGCAGAGGGCAGGACCGAAGGCACAAATGGCAGAGGTCGACCGAGAGACGCCTATATGGACCAACTGAAGAGGGACATGAGCTGTGGCTCATATATGGAGTTGAAGAGACTGGCTGAGAATAGGGAGGAGTGGAGAAATAAGTCAAAACTCGTTGCAGACCAATCCAATGGATTGTAACTCATTATATATAGTCAGAAAGTCTGCTCCACGAGTTTGGAAATTAACCTAACTTATATTGTACCTATATTTTGCTTAAACGAATGAACTTTCACATTATCAATATTACTCAATTATTTAAAATAATTTACGTTCATTATTTTATCCATTTACCTAATTCAAAATCGATTTACGATGGTTTTGTTATCTAATTGTTTTTAAATTATGTTTAGTGCGTTCCATCACTCGCATCCCCACTTATAATTATTACCCCCATCCTGCGAGGGTTAAACCGCCACCCCTCTATTGTTTTTTTTGCTCTTATACAAACATTATTATTATTATATTCTGCGTGTTAATGTAAAAACAACAAGGTAATTTGGAAGTGGATTCTTGAAACACCCCAACAAAGTAAATATATTTTATTAACACTAATAAGTACTTTATTTAGTGATATTTTAGAATAATATACCCGATTCTATTTCATTTTTAGTGTGCACTCACTAAAATAGGAACGTTCCAATTTTAGTCTGTCTGAATGTCTTGATTTTATATTGGCACGGAGAGGACAGTTTGCATGTTTCTTACATGCAGCTGATCTGCTGGCTACCCCACTTGTGGGATATGCCGTGATGGTATAATAATAATAATAAAAAAATAATTTTAGTTAGTCTACATTGGTATTTTATAAACTCTAAAATTGCTGTCAATTAGAATTATATTCAACTTGTATCATATAGAATAGGTACGAATAGAGGGTTATTCCCGGGAAAACCCTCTTATTTTTATTTCCCGTTTCCCGGGAAAAAAACGAATCCTTTCCCGGGAAAAAACACAAATTATTATTAGTCATGCAGAATGCCATACCGATACCGAAATCTTTGTTTAGTTAACTGTAATAGTCGTAATAAACTTGTTGAAGTTGACGAACATTTTGATGTGATAAAATATGAAAACAAATATTAATTACCAACATTAGTGTATTACTTTAAAAAAAACTTAATTATAGCTTCAATGTATTCGTTTGAAAGAAGCATAATTCTAAATAGAATTCGAAATCGGTGGTGTGTTTGGCCGACAATGTACAAGAATCCTACGATTTTTCATGTTTTTTTTTAATATTTCGAAAAGTTAGATAGTTCTGAAAAATATTAGTGCAGCAAACTGTCGATTTTTTGTTTTATTCATGTATATTAACCAATATAAAAAATCATTTTTTTGTTGAAATTTATCATTTTTTGAAGTCAAAAATCATCAAATGAACTCGATTTTTGTTTATTTAAAAAGCTTTGCCAAAATCCATAATATTTAGTTCCTTGATAGGATGAACAAAAATTAAAAGTTTATATATTTTGTAAACAATTTGTATTTTGATATAACAAAGAGTACTTTAATAAATCTCGTCAGTCAGCTATTTAGTTTTTTTTAAGCAAATTACTTATATTGGTAACAAAATTTGTTTTTTTTTTATCAAATCAAAATGTTTGCAAGGGTCAACAAGTTATGAGAGTTTTTCTACCAAATTTGTTGAAAATTGAATATTAATAAATAAAATAATGAATTTCCCGGGATTCCCGGGAATCCCGGGAAATTCATTTCTAAATTTCCCGTTTCCCGGGAACGAAAATAATCCGGGAAAAATAACCCTCTAGGTACGAATGTTAATTCAAGTGAACTTAATTATAAAATTTTGGAATTTTCTTATTTTAGTTTGAATCAATATAGAACAGGGGGTATTGTTGCAATATCTGCTGGAATGTATGGATTGTGGCTTTGAGCAAGTCATAATTATGTGTACCTACACACATTGCCCTAATTTTGCAGGAAACTGCGTGACTTATTCTGCTTTCTTTATAGTTTCCTTAACCTCTAGAGAGACAAACATGGTATATTTTTTATCAAGTTCAACATATTAAAGACAAATTTAGTTATTTTCGTGGGAATCCAATATGTTTGTGTTTTCTTACTTATATTGTTTTATAAACATAGATTTCAGTTTTGACAAATTCATTTGCACTCAATATTTCCATCTCCCGTCGCCAGAATTTAGATCTGCCCGGTTTTGTTTATTCATTTTATTAGCATAATACATCACCAAAACAGCCCTTACAGTACAATGATATTAAAAAAGAAAACATTCTCGAAACCAAAACAATCGTGCACAGAATTTTACGTATCTTGAAGATGTAAATATTACGGAAGACCCTCTCCTAAACTTAAATGTCTCATAAGTCGTGGGATTCCAAGTTATTTATTTATTTATTAACACAATATACGGCCAAAAAAGCCTTTACAGTACAATAACATAAAAAAATACTTGTAACAAAAACAATCAATATAATAAAATAACAGACAATGAAAAACAAAAACATGATAACAGAAGCTACAGGGGATTCTCAATGGAAAGCATGTACCTTCGAACAATCCTGCTCAGAGCACATTTCCCCATGGTGTACTCAGAATCGTTGAAGATATAGACTTCAACAAAGTAATTATTCCCTATTACATGGAGTCGATTCATTGATGAGTAATAACTATACATAGTTGGACCATGATCCCGTAGCATAGAACAATGTCTGACTTCTGGTGCTACGATTCGTTAAGAAATGTTTTACATTTGTTTAGAATATTTACTATTTTTTTTTATTGTTTAACTGGATTTGGGCGCAACAAGCAGACGACAAAACCAATCAGATATTTCGATTGAAGAACCATGTTTACACAATGTCCATGGACACCGAAAGTGATCAGTTCAGCCAGTCTAGAGCCAATCCTTAAGCGTTGGGACGCTTTTTTCACCTTTTCCGATTCTATTTTGTACGTTGTTACATTATTGTGTAAACATGGTTCTCCAATCACAAATTTGCTAAAGGACGATTGGTCACCTTACATAAGTTTTCTAAAATTATACGTCCCCTGAAATTTAGCGCCCTGTCTGGCCGTTTATAGCTAGGGGCCTGGGTATATCCGATTTTTCCTGAATCCGAGATATTATATCCTCTTCCCATATCTGTACTTTTAACGTAAAGCTGTCTGTAATCGGCTTATTATTTTCACACCCTCAACAGACCAAAATATATTCATATGAGTATTTTAGATTGTTTATAAATATGCTTACAGTTATGTCCTCTATGTCTGCTTTAACCAGACAAATAACGGAGAAACTAGTGCCTTCTATGTAAACTTGCATTCTTTGAGCGCAAAGAGCAGGTAATAATGGGAAGAAAACTACTACTATCAATTTTTTTTATTTATATTTTTTCTCTTTCAAATGGTTGGCTGGAAGACGTTGGTTTGCAACAAGTCCGCTATTTGACAGAACACTACTTTTTATTATGTATATTTACACGTTTTTATCCGTTATCACTAGTGATCACTATTGATGAAACGCCTGTTCACACCTTTTCATTTTGGAGGATCATCCAGAGTGATCACTGGAAGTGAACAAGTTAGTGTGAGTACCCCTCGAGTATTTCTGTATTTACGCAATATTTTATATTTTTACGAATAAAAATAGTATCAACATTTTTACGAAAGATTTATTTTAGTGCTCATCTGCTTTTTTCACCCCTCAATTATTTAACACCGTAATTTATTAACACCTTTAAAAGCGTCTTATCCGTGGAGTCCTTGGGGAAGAATAAATAGGTCTCTCGCTCTTTTCAGTTAAGTTTTCGAGTGTTCTGTGAAAGACAGGTATTCCTAAAAATAAAGACATTTTAAAAACAAAAGATATATCTGGGTTTTGTTTGTTATAAACCCTAATACAACCTTATACAACTTTCACAGTAAGCAACTAAAAGCTTGTGTCGTGAATGGGGAGTTTGCCAGCACCGGGTATCGAACCACGGAACCCATGTTCACGAGGCCGAGACTCTACCTCCAGGCTACCGACGAACATTATGCATCTTAAATTCAACCCATCCTGATTGTCTTAATTTTTTAGTTGGCACAGAGAGGACATCGTTGATGTTCTCGGGTTTGCTGCGTGTATCTCCGTCGTCCTTTCTTCTAGCTTTCGGTTTCGATGTTGAAGCCATCTTCAGGGAAGCTTAAGCAATTATTTGACGGGGAGGACAGTTTACATGTTTATTATATGCAATTGGTCCGTTAACATAAAAGACAGATATTCGTTAAACAACACCTGTCAAGACATTTTACATCTTAAATTCAATTCATCCTGAATGGCTTAATTTTTCGCCGGCACAGAGAAGACAGTTTAAAATACGTTTATTAAGTACCTACATGCAGTTGGTCCGCCGGCTTCTCCAATTGTGGGATATGCCGTAATGGTATAGTATAGTAGTAATAGATCTTTTTTGGTCATTTGAACAGTTCATCATATATAGCGTAATATTATTATAACGTTACTGGCCAGTGCCCACCAATACATGGCGAGTGTATTACTGTTTAATATTACATATATTATTGTCTATGTTGTGTTGTGTTGGTGTGCCCTGTGTAAAACCTGTTTTCCATTCTCTCGATTTGACCGGTGGCGTTCACTGCTCACTGTTCATGTTGTAGGTATATTGTACATGCGAGCGAAACAATAATATGTCTACAGAATTTGCTAAAAGTGCTACAACCCTACAACGGATACCCTGTGTAGCTCACAGTAGCTGGTTTCTGGACGGTTGAATTTGCGACTGAGATTTCCTGAATTCCCCTTTACCTTCATTCTCCCGTTTAAAGAGTATTGTTATTTTTGTGATAGTTTTTGTCAATAGCTTGTTAATGTATTTATTCTAGAATGTTATGCTACATGGATTTGATGTTGACTTAATGATATCATCAACCTCACGACGCTGGTTTTAGCCGGCCGGCCCTTCAGGCCTGCCCAATGGCCCGCTCGTGAGGACAATTTTGGTGCGGATAAACTGGGGTTACAATCCATAGGATTGGTCTCTAACGAGTTGGGATTTTCTTTTCCATTCCTCCTTATTTTCTTCTAGTCTATTAATTAATGTTACGTAGGTTCCACAGTTCATGTCCTTTTTCATAAGATCCATAATATGCATAGGTGTCTCTTGGTCGGGCTCCACCATTTCTGCCTTCGGTCTTGCCCTCCGTGATGGTGATGAGCAGGCCCGGGTGCCTGTGTTGTGGTCAATCCAGTTAACTCGTTGTTGGCTGAATATTTAAAGGAGTTGTCTACTTTCGCCTTTATTGATTAATACCTCTTCGTTTTCTACATGTTCCGATCAATGGATCTTCAGCTTGCGACTGTAGCACCACATCTCAAAGGTCGCTTACCATCTGCTTTCACTCTTACTGATGGTGTACGTCTTACAACTGTATAACAGAATGATCCATACAAAGGCTTTGGTAAGGTTCTTCCAAACGTTTAAACCAATATTTTTGGGGATTCCAATATTGTAGATTTTGGCATTCAAAGCAGAAAAAACATATTGCCAAACTGCCCAGTGGGAAGGGCTATTCAAATGTTTAATGGTCTGAATGGAGAGGTTGATATCTTTAAAGTGACGTATGCAGAATTTATAAGAAAAATTGAGCATATATTGTAGTTGTGTTGTCGTCTGGATATTGTTTAAAGTTATCTTCTGGGATCGCATTGGCCTTCAGCTGTAATGATACTTGTAAGAATCGTCTTATTGTCATTAATAATATTTTTCGTTAAGGGCAAATGATTAATAAATTAATGAATAAATAACACAAAATATAATCTGTTTTCAAGAAAGATGAATATATTGTCATCAAAAAGAACATTAAAAAGACTACAACACTATTAGGTTAATAAGTCAATTTGTTCATAATTCTACATATTGTATTTTCGCATGCTACATATTATTATATCGGCAGTATAGTCTCTGTTTCTATATAAGTATATCTCTCTCTCTCTTCCTACTTCTATATCATATTATAACCAATATAACACTACTAGTGGCGAAAAAAGGATTTAGCCAATAACAAAACTGTAATAATAGACAATGAATGACCTTTAATATATTATGTAGACTGGAAAATTAAAAGAAAAATGGTAATGCAACCAGCAGCCCTACTCTTGACACAATCTAAATACGATCTTATATTGTTTGAATCTTAAAATGGCGAATTGGTACTCTTGAATACCATCTAAATCTAATCTTAATCTTGATCAACTTTGATGTCTTCAAAATTCGTTGAAACCAAAATATTTGTATGAAGTTGGTATTCTTGAAACAAAATTTCCAAAGTCAAATTTTAAAAGCGATCTAAACTCGATCTTAAAGACCTGTCAAAATTTAGATTGCTATCGAGCTACAGTATAATTTCATAATATTGATCTGTCTTAAACGGGCGTTGATTCAAAAAGGTACGTTCATATCTTCTTCGAGTCTCTCTTGTAGATGCATTTATAAAAATAAATATGTTACTGTTGATTCAGATATTGATGGTTCATATATAAAAAAATGCACCTCTTACAACAATCACCAAATTTTGTTTATATTATGTTCATAGAGGTTAGTTATATCTTATGTGATTCAGAATTGAAGGACATCCTGAGTGTCTTTATTTTTTGTTCGTATGGAGAGGACGGCTTGCATGTTTCCCAATTTTGGGATAAACCGTGATGGTGTATGGTTTATTCCTTGTATATAAAGCCGTAAAAATCATGTCGCAGTTGTGTAATTTCGTACTTTTCGTCCCAAAAACTGCTCCTTGCAGAACACTTTGTTCAGTTATGATTTCGATCAACAAACCAAGAGAGGTTAAAAGATACACTCCATACTTCTATGATAAAACTTTTGGTGTTATGTGTTTTTTATTTGGAGCAGGCTTTCTGTCGATTTGCAACACCAAAAAAGACATCACTAGATTTACAAGCCAAATCAAAATCGCCTTTTCCACTTTAAATGTTCTAAAACGGCGTCCAAAGAAACAAAACTTTCAACATTGTTACCCACATCCCAATCTTTACGTGATGGGTGCTGTGTCCAATTAAGCTACCGGGCGACTTGCCGAAGACTCCGATATTCTCTCTTATAAACCCCAATGACAGCTTCACGTGTAGGTCTTTTATGGACAACTAATTAATTGGACAAAGCACTCCTCGCGTAAAGCTAGGGATGCGGGTTCAAGTCTCGTCGAGGGCAAAACCGAATAAGGTGACTTTGTCTTTTCTAAGCCTTACTTGGTAGTTTCATGTGTTAAATTTACATAAAAATTAGGCTCAAAGTGACGGTCTAAAAATATTGGTGTATCTCTACTATACATAGCTCAGTTTTACAATATTAAATGTTATTTTTTTTATTCATGACTAGTTATTATTATATCATTGATAATATATCATAAAATATAACGCACTGTATCTATCTATAGTGTCTTATTAGTTTGCCATTTACTTTACTGTTGTTGTTGTTGTCGTTCGCAACGACTGACGCTGCCCACTGCTGAATGTGTTATTTAATGATGATTATGTATATGACTACAATCACGAGATATAAAATATAATAATGTTTTTTTTATTTGGCGAAGTTGCATTGCGTAATATTGGCAACATTGAATGAATTCGACATTCTATCTCTATGTAGATAGGCTGATTCATGTTGTATTATATTATATTTTTATTATTATTAATTTTATGTAAGCGGTGTCTTTCTTAAATTGTAAATGTAGTTTCACACCTGGATATGTAAAGATCTTAAGAATATTATTCAGCAGATATTGTGGAATGAAGGTTTTCATGGCGATCGTTTGTTCATATTTGGTTATTGTTTTTCGGGTTTGCCATATTGGGTTTTGTTATGTCGACGTTTCGGTGCACATGCTGGCGCCATCGTCAGGATATGAATGAGTGATGAGTGTGAGTTTGTTCTTATATGTTGACATAACTAAACTAGACGTGGCAAACCCGAAAAACAACATCTAGATGCTCAGATATTGTTAGAATTGGTGAACGTACCAAGCTAAAGGACTGGACTTGAACTAGTCTAAGCCGATTCGTAAGTATTTGGGACACCTTTCTTTTTTCTCACCAAAGGCTGTTTGCACAATCTGCATGTTGTGTGGATGAGGTGTGATTTGAGTAATATTCTTAAGCTTGTTTCTTGCACACTGCAAGTGTTCGAAGAGGGTTGAAATAAATGGCGTGTTAATGAAGAGACCTTTATCTAGCAGGGTTACTCTTGACGCAATATTAATACGATCTTAATCTTATCTTGATTAATCACACTTGTGTGTTATTCCAATATTTAATAATTTCTTAATGACCATTGTTTTTATTTTCACAATTTATTTTTATCTCTTATAACTTTTTTTTTTATATATTGTATGACAACCTTATGGGCTATTGAATAATATCAATTAATTAATTTTTTGTACATTTTTAAATTGGGCAAAGCATTGTTTTCTTGTGATATTGTTGATATTTTTTGTATTTATTTTTGTGTGTTGTCTGAAGTGTGTAACTGGCTATAAATAAATAAAAAATAAATGAAAAAAATAAATAAAGATCGTATTTAGATAAGAGTAATCCTGCTGTAGTCAATTGCATGCCTTCCAAAGTCCGTATTAGGAAGGGCTTTTCAAATGTTTAATGTTCTGGTTAGACACATTGATATATTTGGCGTGACGTATGCGGAGTTTGTCAGGAAAATTGAGAGTGTATTTTAGTTATGTTGTTGCCTGGATATTGTTAGTTTTCTTCTGGGATCGCATTGGTCTTCAGCTGTAATGATCCTTGTAAGAATCGTCTTATTATTAGTAATAATTATAACAATAATATATGCGAAAAAAAAACCACTGTATTTGCCTGAAATTATTTATATGATCTTGCTATTTAATCCTCGGGCGACTACGTCTCGGAGCACCGTTCTTTTCATCCATATTATAATTATATGCGTGTATTTTGCATTAATTTTATAACCAGTGAATTTAGCATTCGTGACGGATGTCACTGCGCAACGAACGAATGTAGAAATAAAAAAAAAAACATAAATGTGATTCATACAAAAATGAACCACCCTATTTATTCTAGTCACAGAGATGGCAGTATTGGAGTAATATTTTATTGGATATTTATAATATTATCTCTGTAATACTAATTGCGTAATGCTATGTACCTAAATGTGAATAAAATAAATAAATAAATATAATTGATGATGATTGTACACTTACTTTCTTTCCTGTCAATCTATATTATGTCAGCGGCGGGACCAGATTTTTTACATTGGTCGATCTTTGTGAATTATTGTTCATTTGTTTGTTATGTTATGAATATGGTTGGGGTGTATGCACACCAATGTTGATTGAGTATGACATTGTTGTACACCTCGACAATATTTTTTTGGAATATTCTCATCACTCATTCGTTGTACGTGCATCTCCTACCTAAATCCCCCAATTTAAGTTTCTTGTGTTATGATAGTGTTTCTTTATACAAAGATCGTACACAACTCCTGGTTATACCTGGATAAACGCGTTTGTACACAAATAAATTATAAGGGAATAGGTACTTCGAAGTAATAAATTTATTTTCTTCTAATTCTGTATCCTTGTCATAATTCACTCGGTATCGGGTGCCTTGCCTAAAAACAAAGAAATTCAGTATCCGTTCCCTGACCCCTCCTAAAGTTCCCGGTCCCTTGGACTGTTGGGTTCGTGGGTTTTTTTCTTTTTTTTATTTATATAGCGAATTTTCTTATTCTCTGTATTTTTTTTGTGTTATGTGTGTTTTGTTTTAATATGATGTGTAGAAAGAATAAAATAAATAAAAAATAAAGTTTAGCACAAATAAAAACATGTTGTGAAAAGTAGAGAATATTTACAATGGTTTTGTTTGGATCTGAAAATTTGTTTTATTATCTGGAAGTTAGGTATGAGAAATATTGTAATTACGTATGAATATAATAAATTTTTAAGCCGTAGGCGATATTTTGCATGTATATAAACCACACCACTGTTATCTATAGTTACTATCTATGTATCTGAAGTTTGTCTATCTATTTATAATAATTTGCTGTGATTAAGTTGTTTTTGCAATGGTCATTCACCGAAATATCAAAACGAATTGGAGTTACGAGAAGCGAGAATGAAAGTTTTCAATTTAAGATGGTTTAAACGATTTGTTGATGAAATGAGGATAAAAAAGCATCGAACATTATCAATGTTGCGCGATCAGAAATCGTTTGATTATGGGCTGTTCTATTTCAGATCTCTATTGAATTAAGATCTTCTATATGAATGGCGCTTTCTTAAGATTATATTTTACACATTTAAATTCTGTAAATTTGGTCCCAGTCAGAATGCGTGTAAATAAATTGAGACGATTTGCTCATGAAGAACGAATGGAAGAGGAAAGAATGACAATGAGGGTATACGTATACTTGTCTGAAAGGAGGGGTGTGAGGAAGCGTGGGCGTCCGAGAACTACATGGCTTGACCATGTAGATCAAATTCTCAAGGACGGCCGTGTATTGAGTAAGAGAAATCGACGTGCATGCATGAGAAATTGTATGAATGTAGAAGAAGCGAAAGAAGTACATATGTAAGGATAGATCTATATGGCGTTCCGTTCTCTCTGCCTACCCCACTTGGGATACGGCGTGAGGGAAAGGTATAGTAGTAGTAGTAAAATTGGTCCTTAATCTGAGAAGTTTGATTAGTTCTCTAATATATAATCAAAAATATACTAGATCGGTAATTCAAAGAAAAAATCGGTCATGCGGCCGATCAAATTTTGCATCCAGTTTTAAACTGATGCTGGTTGTAAGTAGGGTTGCCAGATGATAATTTGATAAAGGAGGACAGATGGGTATAAAAAGCAGGACTTTCTGTAAAAAGGGAGGACATTCAGAAATTAAATGATTTTTTTATATTATTTTATTTTATTTTTATATTTAGCTGAGCTGCCAATTTTGGAAAGAAGTTCTTGGTTTTCAACAAAAAATTGTAAAAATCTTCACATGTCATGTTTTTGAAGTTGTATTGAGTAAGAATTAAAGATTTAACTGACTTCACACCTAGTCTATTCCTCTCTTTGCTCCACTGAGTATTAATCAGGGAAAAAATTTCTTTCCACATTTGCGTTATGTGCGCTTATACAAAAATAAAACTCGCAGAACCGTTGGCGTTGTTAGCAAAAAGGAGGACTTACAGTAGGTAAGGGAGGACGGGAAGACTAAACATAAAAAAGGAGGACATGTCCTCCTTTTGGATACCATCTTGCAACCCTAGTTGTAAGACAATGCATTGCTAATGCTTGATGGACATCGATGTTGGAACACAAAAACTCCGAAAAAATGTACCGCGCTATAAGTCAAGTGTGTCTATGTTTGAGTTCGTCGGTAGAGTCTCGGCTTCGTGAACAAGGTTCCATGGTTCGATCCTAGGTGCCGGCAAACTCCCCTTTAACGACAAAAGCTTTTAGTTTAGTGTAAAAGGTGTATAAGGTTGTATTTGGGTTTATAACAAAATAAAAAAAAAATCCCACTAGAAATAGTTTATATATCTGATGATGCAATTGAAGACATCTTAAAAACCACACAAATTACGTTAAGTGCAATCTACCATATTATTATTATTATATTTGGCACGTTTGTTGAGCATTCAGGAAGTATATGGTAATGACGCAATTACTGCGGTGAATTATACACTTTTCTGTGAAAATATTGTATTAATGTTTAGGCACATTATGCAATTTTGTCTAGTAGAGAATTATAATTATTTTATTTCAAATGATTAAGGCACGTTTGCTAAAAATTGTTATTTTAGGTTGTGTTGTTTTTATTTAGTAAATGCTACATTTTGAATTCTCAAAGACATTGATAATTTTGTATAATTAATAATTATTTATTGTTATGTGCAGTAATGATAAAAGAAATGGTAAATGTAAACCAAATGCTCTAGAAATAGTGTAAATTAATAAATGTATATCTAATAAGGTAGACATTGTTAATAATAATAATAATAATAAAGATAATTTGTATTTGGCGCCGTTCAATGATCCGTGACCATCTCAAGGGCGCCATGGCTTTTCTTGAAAAGCAGTGTTTTCAGCTTACTCCTGAACGTTGCAGTGGGTTGGTTCTGTCTTAAGTCCGCTGGCAATCGGTTCCAGGCAGTTGGCCCCGCAACGCTAAAGCTCCTCTCTGCGAATTTGGAAGTGTTTGCCCTGTTGGGCTCCACAAGTTTGTTGACAGCGGTGGAAGCTGATCGCAGTGGTCGCCTCAGAGTTTCATCGAGGGGACAGAGTTCAGCGAGGCATTGAGGTGCCGTGCCGTTCAAGGCTTTGTGGACCGTGAGGCACAGTTTGAATTGAATTGAATTGAATGTCCAAATTCCTGCATTCTCGCCATTAGAACACCCCTTTCTTTAATTCCTTGTGTTCCATCCAAACCTTAGACTATAAATGTAAATATAGGTAAGATTGTTCCATTCTTTAGTTTTAAGTATCTCTTGCCCTGAAAATACTTCAAGGCGAAAGCGCTCGGCAATTAAGATTTGTATTTAGTCATTGTTAATTGATTAAATTAATACTTGATTTTAAGTGAAAATATACAGTGTTTTTAATAATTCTAAGGTTTGTACATTCACAGAATGAAAATTCATACTGATGATATTCTACTTTAATTACACAACACAGTTAACTTTTCACTTAGATTTATTTAAAATCTCGAGCGTTTTCGTCAATATTGAGTTCTCTTGAAAATGTCAATATGTACATATATGTATCTACATTGACAAAAGCGCTCGAGATTTTAAATAATCTAAGTGAAAAGTTAACTGTGTTGTGTAATTAAAGTAGAATATCAGTGTTTTTTAATACTACATTTTTTTACATTAACTGTAGTTGAATATAATATTGCAATCGTTGTCTTTTGTTGTATTAAAAACAATATTTGTAAATTGTTTTGATGATTTATATGAGGATTGTTATGAATATTTCTTAGTACTCGTAATTGTGAAGAAACTTTTATCTCATGGCTATTATAATATTTTTGTTTGTGTCTGAACGCTGAATCTTTGTTTTATGATTTGTATATCAAATGTCTTACAATATAACTAAAATTACTTCATAATTCACTGTGTCGGTGTTTAGGTAGTAGAATTCCATATCGAAATAAATAAAACAAGTGTTTTATTCTACTATTGTTTTATTCTGTGAGAGAGACGTCTTTCGTCTTATAAGGACATTGTCAATCTTGATTGTCAATTAACACTTGTTTTATTTATTTCGTTACTTCATAATGTTTGAGCCAGCTGAATTATTCCCACATCAGCCAATTTTTACTCTCGAAAACGATTGCCAATGTTAAAAAAAAAAACTATGTTAAACATTGATGTGTTATAGTTTTTTTGTTTCTTTTATTCACAATAATTTTTAATAAAATAATAAAATCACCTCTGTGAGTCCATAAGTTTTTGTTTATTGTCAGTTATTTATATAATAGTGTTGTGTATGTTTGTATATAATAGAATAGTAGAATAAGCAATGGATTTAGTATTCGTGTCGTGACCAGGATTCGAACCAAATCTGTCTCGTAAGAAAGTAGTATAATATTATGCTATACTATACTGCAATACAGTACACTGTGCTATGAGTCTATACTTGTTGTTAACTAACTCACGACTTTATATTGTATTCAGTACCAACTGCAATATAATACCAGTTAAAAGGAAGATAAAAAAATATAAAAAAATAGGCATCTACATACCATAATATCTAAATATACAAATCAAATTTCTCATTCACAAACACAGTTGAAGTAAGATAAGAACAAAAAACTGTCGAAAAGCAAAAACACAAATGGGAATCAATACAATATCGTGGATTACATGAAAATTCTTCGAACTACAACTGTTCGAATTTACAATTCTCCAAAAAAATAATTATCCGAACTAGAAAATCTTCGAATGACATTTGTTCGGCTATCAATTATTCGAATTACAATAATAGAAAGTGAATAATTGTTTGACAAACATTTGTTTGAAAACCCTATTCTTCAAATTATTTTATATTAATCTAAATTAATTTTATTTTGATCATTGGAAGCAGGTCATATTGACACGATTATATTACGTTTCATATATGAGTATAATACTCCAGCCATACCTCATCCAACTATGGACGAGTTCATAAGGAACTAATGTCATATCAGTATCTTAAGAAAATGAGATGCTTTCATACCTAATTATAAGTAGGTATTTTAAAATTATTTTCCCTACCTTTTGACACTATTTAAAGTTGGACCTTATAATCAATTATCTTTTGAATTTTTTTTAAATAATAACTTAAATTAAAGAAACCTTGAAGCAAAGTAATTAATATAAATATCATATGAATAAAAATTTATGTGCATCCTTTTGTTTTATTTATTTTCTACTTTAATATAAAATATTACGAATTTTTCACTCCACCACAACTTGTGTGTAGCGTTTTTTTTGTTTACTTTATTTTTTAATTTTAAATAGTTTTCTCTGGTTTATTGTGTGGTGTTTTACAAAATATTGTTATTTCTATTATTATAAAGTTGTATTTTTGTAGTTATTTGTAAATTTATAATTTGTTTATGATTTGTTATATGTTGTCTACTGTCCAGCAATTAGATTTTACAACTGTCAAGCTAACAGTGGTATATTTAATTTAAATGAACAAACACGCACATAATATATTACACGGGAAAAAACATTAGTTTTGTACCGGAATATTAAGTATCGTATAACCATCTCTCTACTGTACTCAATGAGTAAGTCCCTCCACTATTATGTGGTATTGTAAAAGACTAAAGAGTACAGAAATATTGTACAGTGCACTACGGTATATTCACGTCACTAGCTCATTACAATAATATATAAGTATGTATGTAAATAAATGCCTTTCAGAGTGGTAGAGGGTGTGTGGATCAGATCTTCTCCCTGCGAATGGTGACAGAGAAGCTCCTGGAGAAACACCAGAAGCTTTTCTGCGCGTTTGTTGATCTAGAAAAGGCTTATGATAGAGTAGATCGTGAGAAAATGTGGCAAGTACTATCAATGTGTGGGGTGGGTAGTCAGCTAATTCGCGCCATTGCGTCCCTATATACAGGAAGTTCTGCGTGTGTTAGAGTGAACAATAACCTGTCGGAATGGTTCACACTGACCAAAGGAGTAAAACAAGGGTGCGTTATGTCGCCATGGCTTTTTAACCTATACATTGATCATTGTATTCGTCCGTTGAAAGAAATGAATGTAGGTGTTGATATGAATGGGATGAATGTAAGAGCGTTAATGTTTGCCGATGATTTGGTATTGATGGCTGAAAGTGAAAGTGATCTACAGCGAATGATGACGTGTGTGTATGAAAATTGTGCGATTAATGGATTGAGAATGAATGCAAAAAAGACAAAAATCATGGTGTTTGAAAGAGGAAGTGAGAGAACAGTATGCCAGGTAATGATTGACAACGAAGTGTTATGGGGTGTTCACATTTGGCGAATATCGCCAGCCGAATTTCAAAATATAACGCCAGGCGAAAAAACAAAATTCGCCGTACGCCCATTGATCGTCACACCTGTTCACACAAGTCCACCGATATAGAAACGATCTGTCAGATGCGCTTTGATTTTGACACTGTTTTCAAAATGGCCTTGAGATGGAGATCGCGAAGTGTTTATTTTTAGTCGAAAATGTTATAGTAGAGGTTATAAGGCGCCTTTTACTTAAGAAAACAAACGCCACAAATCAACAAAAAAGATAACAGCTGTCACGAAGCGGGAAACATTATAAAATTTATAGGTTATAAAGCTTTTACCATAGATACAAACGACGCGCATATCTGCGCATGTGCAAATCGTTCAAT
Organism: Athripsodes cinereus; assembly: GCA_947579605.1. NCBI lineage: Eukaryota > Metazoa > Arthropoda > Insecta > Trichoptera > Leptoceridae > Athripsodes > Athripsodes cinereus. The sequence continues at coordinate 14,971,707 of OX388325.1, read as the reverse complement.
CGGCCGAGAAAGTTGGAAGGTGGTCAACTCGAGACGATATCGTTTCTACTGGTTTTTATCGTTTCAGACTAGCTGTCATTTTGTTCACACGGTTCAAATGACTGGCGATATTTTGGTGCCCTAGCGATATTCGCCAAAGTGAGAACACCACATTAGAGCAAGTTGACGAATGTGTGTACTTAGGTAGTTTGTTAACGAGAAATGGGAAGTGTGAAAGCGATATTGAAAGGAGAAAAGTTGCTGGCAATAAGGTAAATGGTGCAATCCGACCAATAATTGCAAATAGAAACATATCTACCACAGCTAAAAGGTTGGTGCACTCTGCTATCTTAGTGCCAACACTTATGTATGCAAGTGAGACGTGGACATGGTTAAAGAAGGATGAAAGTGGCATTAATGCAGTTGAAATGAGATCGTTGAGAAGGATGTGTGGTAAAAGTCTGAGAGATCGTGTGCGTAACAGTGATATACGAAAGGAATGTGGAATGAAAGTGGGTGTAATAACAAGGATGAATGTAAATAAGTTAAGATGGTTTGGGCACGTGGAAAGAATGAATGAGGACAGAATGACTAAGAAGATATATTTGGCTGAGAGGAATGGTGCTCGGAGACGTGGACGTCCTAGGATTAAATGGCAAGATCATTTAAATCAAATCCTACAGGACGGTCACGTGTTGAGCACATTGAACAGGAGAGCATGCATGAGGAATTGTATGACAGTGACGGAAGCGAAAGATGTATGCAAGGATAGAAGGAAGTGGCGCTCGATCCTTTCTGCCTACCCCGCGAGGGAAGCGGCGTGATGGTATGTATGTATGGTATGTATGTATGTAAATATAATCGGAATAAATGTACCTCTAACTATTTGAGACTATTTACATGTATATAGTGGATTCGATTCCGGGATCCCGGTCGTATTTTATTCCCGAAATTTTCGGGATTAAATTGATCGAATTGATCCGACATACATGCGTGTCAAGTAAAATGAAATTGTATTTGTATGATTTCGTGTGTGTATGATAATTGCAGTTCAAATGATTTAAAAATGAATGAACCCATATACAATATAAAATTCTTAAATCTAACCTTAAATCTAGTTAGTACTAACACTGCTTTGACTAATTGATATAACATTATTTTGAACCAATGAACCAAATGGAATCTTTGGTATTTTTTTCTTTCAGTTTCTAGTCTTTCCATATTAATTACAAACTCCCCTTTCACGACACAACCTCTTTGCTTACTGTGAAAGGTGTATAAGGTTGTACTTGGGTTTATAACAGAAACCCAGATATTTCTTCTTTTTTTTTAATTGTGTCCGAGCTATGGGCAAAGTCTCAAGAAGTGTGTTCGTGTTGCTCAGTACAGAAAAAAATGCAAATTTTTGAAGAGGCCTATATCCAACAGTGAAGAGATGAAGACTAGCAGTAAATAAGTTATTGTTAATTTGTCTGTGTACGTTTCTACGTTCATAATATATATTTCATTATATTGATTACGTTAGAAGTTGTAGGTACTATATAAGTAATGTAAGTACTAGAAGCCGCTATGGCCCACAGGCGATTATACTTACTTCAAATACTTGTAGTGTACCAACTTCAAAAATTAGGTTATTTGTGAGGTATTCTAAATTATAATATTATTATCTTCTTCTTCTCTATGTGTCTTGTCGGGTCCCCCCGACGTTGACGACCACTTGGGATAAATCCCTCCTGTTCCAGACAGCACGAAACAGCTCCTCCACACCTCTCATCCGGGTCCACTCCTGAATGTTCTGGAGCCAGGAAAGCCGCCTTCTTCCAACCCCTCTACGGCCCTCAATCTTCTTTCCTTCCCTTCTATGAGTAGTTTTATTAGTTAAAAATTTCAAATTTAAAAATGTGAGTTTGTGAATATTATTTGTGACAATTTGATTACTTTTCTTTTTTTTTGTATATGTTTGCTTCTCTCGTATAAAGGTACATCGAAGGAGTTTAGTCAAAAGATTTCACACGGAGGTTTTGGCGGTTTGGTGGTTTGGCCGGCCAGCCCTTCAGGCTGCCCACTATGGCGCCTCCGGTGTGGACAAGATTTGTTAAGTGTAGAATTTCGGATAAATGGAAGTCCCCAGACTTCTGCGGTATCCGGGTGGACGGTGGGTCCTTCAATGTGACAATTAATAATACCTTCAATTGGAACTCACATAAAATTCTCGCATTTTGGTCAAATTTGTGACAATCACAAGTGTTTTAAAATTTTTATAATAGTTAAATAAAAATAATAGGCGCCCTTGAGACGGTCTAGGGACTGTTAAACGGCGTCAAAACAAAATCAGCCATAATCATCATCATTAATTACCAATTCAATAAAAAAAAATCGAGACTTTCGACTGTCAAAATTGTATGTTATTCTCGACTGTCAAAGTTGTAAAAATATTCTCGAGTTATTGAACTGGACATTCCATATGTATCAACTTTGATTTCTAAAAATAACTGTTGATAGATATCAATAGATCTTTTCGTCTGCTAGCTATAATCAGCTGATTATAACTATGGCACATTATAGACTATACAAATACACTGTATAGAGGTGGAACAGACCTTCACGGTTCATGGTTCAGTGGCTGGCTCATTGGCTCATTATTATATTAGGTATATAGCGGAGTGAGAAGCCATGTTAGTTGTTTAACCATAATAATAATAGAATACCTACCACAATCATCGTGCCTATAGTGTTGTCTGTGAATGGTTTAATACCTAAGAGTCTGTCAAGCAATCTCAGAAAACTGGGAGTAGATGACAGGCTCAAATACAGCATGCAGAAGGCCGTACTTCTATCGTCCACCAGGATAGTAAGAAGGTTTTTGTCCCTGTAGCTGTGTAAGTGATCTCCCATGATTGTACTATTTCATAGAACATCATGGAAGAATTAACGCGAATAATGTTGGGGTTCTACATTTTGAATATCTATCTATCTATCTATCTATACAGCCACTTCTGTCCACTGCTGAACATAGGCCTCCCTCATATTTCTCCAGGCAGCTCTATCTTGTGCCTTCTGAATCCAATCACCAGCAATCCTCTTTACGTCATCTGACCATCTAGTGGGCGGTCTCCCTCTACTTCTCTTATCTTCTCGAGGTCTCCACTCCACTACCCTCTTTGTCCATCTTTGATCGGTGAATCTAGCGACATGTCCCGCCCACGCCCACTTCAGTTTTGTAATTCTTTCAACAACGTCAGTAACTCCGGATCTTCTGCGAATTTCTGTGTTGCGTATTCTGTCTGACAGTCTTATGTGGAGCATGTCCCTTTCATGTTTGCGCTGTGCCACTCGGAGCTTCCTGACGGCCGCTTTTGTGAGCGTAAGCGTTTCTGCACCATAGGTCATGACGGGTAGCACGCACTGGTCGTATAATTTGCGTTTCAAACATTGGGGGATGTCGCTAGTGAAAAACTTCTTCAGGTTACCGTAGGCTGCCCACATTGAATTTTGAATATACCTAAATTTATTTAAATATTTTATGGTTTTTATTATTTAATGTTATATTTACATTATATTGTTAATCTTATATTGTGTTCAAAATGTAGAATCTAATATTGTTTTGTTAAATAAATGAGATATGAAATAATAATAATAGTTAAAGCTGACAACCAAGCGGATTCATGTGATCGGTTATTAAAATCGTTTTGAGAGTGATACTTCGACATGCGAGTTTAATTCGTTCCGCAACCTTGCTCGTATTTCAAATTACTCATAGATATATCAGAACAAATTTCCCCATTGAAATAAATTGAACTACTGCAATTAATCCGTTCCGTCCCTCAAAATGTCCCCCCAGTTATTTTTGTCATTATCTATCTATCTATTCCCTCACGCCGTATCCCAAGTGGGGTAGGCAGAGAGAACGGGATGCCAATTAGATCTGTCCTTACATACTTCTGTCGCCTCCTCCACAGTCATACAATTTTTCATGCACGCATGTCGATTTCTCTTACTCAAAACACGGCCGTCCTTGAGAATATTTTTGTTACGTGTTTTTAAATAAGAAAAATGTATTTATAAATGACAAATATTGTACAAAAACATAATAAAAGAGAATGTCAAGGAATAAACTAGATTTATAAAGTGTTACTTTCGCTTGATTTTTGTCTTCACTGGTCTCTGCCTTTTTCGCCACGCTTTTCTCACTTTCGCCTATAGGCCGTTTAAAAAAAATAATAAATAAAACACTTATTTATAGTATATCCACAGTGACTTTCTATTAGACGCGAGCCGGCTTTCAAGAGTTTCCGCTCTCATCATCAGGCTAGCGAAAAGTAAAGAATATACAAGTTGGTAACGAATATATAATAATAGTATGTTGTTGGATAGCAAAACAAAAGTGGTGATTAAAATTAGTGGAAACAAACAATTGCAATAGAGTACCGAAGAGTGCGGGGCCAACTGCCTGGAATCGATTACCAGCGGATTAAAGAAAGAACCAGCCCACTGCAACGTTCAGGAGTAAGCTGAAAACACTGCTTTTCAAGAAAAGTCATGGCGCCCTTGAGATGGTCACGGATCATTAAACAGCGCCAAATATAAATTGTCTTTATTATTATTATTATTATTGTGGACGGATTATCAGAAAAACATTTCCAGCATTTGCCTTTTAACGATATTGGGGAAACCTCAAAAACCCATATCAGAGATGACTATTATTTTTTTAAGAGGTAGCCTTCCTCTGAAAGCTAGTATACATAATTTCTTTACTTTTCGCCAGCCTGGTGATGAGAGCGGAAGCTCTTGAAAGCCGGCTCGCGTCCAATAAAGATCACTGTGGATATACTATAAAAAAGTGTTTTATTTATAATTAATTCAACATGAATTTCCACCAAGTACCGTCGGTTGAATTTTACGCGGCGGCAGAATTGCCATCCACACTTCTCAGCATTATACAACCAGATAAGTCTCCATATGATCAGTCATGATCACACAAAAACTTAACAGTCTAATGCCGGGAAAAATTCACCTATCCAGATATACAGGATATCAAAGGATTAGGCTCAAAACGCGGGATCAAAATACCAGCATTGTGCCTGAAATATCTGTGTTCAGAAACCTTTTTACAATATTACAAGTGTTTATTATAATAGATTTTTGAATTTTAATGTACAAATTAACCGGTAAATCTAATTTTTGTAAATTATTTATTAAAGATTTCGGAGTTACCCCTGTAGCTGACATGACTAAAGGTATTATATAAACGGACCTAGAATGCCAAATATTTTTTATTTCTCCTGCTAGTTCTGTATATTTACGTATTTTTTCTGCGACGGTTGTTTGTATATTATGTGTATTTGGGACAGCGATGTCGATTAGGTACGTTATTTTATTACGTTTATCATGTAATACTAAATCGGGTCTATTATGATGTATTTGTCTATCTGTTATTATGGTTTTATCACAATAGAGCATATAATTTTGATTTTCTAATACCTGTTCCGGGTTGTATTTATAATAAGGTATTACATTATTTGAGTTTAAAAGATTATGTTTAATAGCTAAATTTTGATGTATAATTTTTGCTACATGATTATGTCTATAAGTATACTGATGTATAATTTTTGCTACATGATTATGTCTATAAGTATACTGATGTATAATTTTTGCTACATGATTATGTCTATAAGTAACTAACTTTAATAATTAACTTTATTGTCTATATTATTATTATTATTAAATCTAAATTTCGACTTGTTGAGATATGCGAACTGGACAATCATTAATACTGTCCAGTTGTTTTCGTTTAAAATGTTTTTGATTGTAGTTTTGCATGTTGTCTGATAATAAAAGTGTAGTAGATAAGTAATTTCAATTAATATTATAATTATACCTAAATTACTATTATTATTTATTAGCGATGTAACGCGGCGCTCATTGTTAATAAATAATTTTATTACGGTACTTAATTTATTGTTATGACTTTTAATACGATTAAGAAATCTTAAAATTAAATTTTATTGCTTAGTTTATATTATAATAATATCTACTCAACACGAGGCCATACTTGTGAATTTTGATACGCACAGTGAAGCCATATTATGATATTCGTACGTCCGACATTTCTTGAACTACATTCGCCAAATTAAGGGTTGTTTAGTGTTTACCCTATTTGGCATTGTCAAATTTATTTATCTATAATTATTATTTACTAGCTGACCCAGCGAACTTCGTACCGCCTAACAATCAATGAGTGATTAATAGTTTTAATCTCTTTACAAACTACTGTAATTGTCCAAGTGTGTCATTGTATAGTGTAAAAAAGTAAAATTTATTTATGTTGAACAATTAGGTATACTTAACTCAGATTTGTTTATTATCTGCTGTAGGTACATAATATATGTAGGTACTTATTTAATTTTTAGGTAGATACCTATTCATTTAAAATTTATAAAAAATTCTTATCCATGATTTTTCAAAATTGCAATTTCAGAACCACAGATGTTAAATTGTATGAATAACGATTCTTATTTTAAAATATGCAAAAAATGTTCTCTAAATTGGCCAATCTATAAAAAAAACTTCGTTGATTTTGTATGATTCTCCATATTGCATTTTTTATTGGAATTAAATATGTATGACGTAAATAATTTTCTTCGTAATTTTTCTTCCCGTGAATTTGTAAGATATTTTAATGGCTTATCGGCTATTCGGGGCGGAGAAGATTCCAACAAATTAGGGATCATTCAAATCGGTACGTATCCATTCTTGAGTTATAAATGTTGTAACCTACACCACTTTCTTTTATATATCCTACACCACTTTCTTTTATGTATGTATGTATGTATGTATGTATATATATAATTTTTTTACATACACTGACTAGAAGTAATTTTGGGACTTTTACACTCGAAATAACTTCCATGCAATGAAATTTCTTTGATTCTTTACGTAGTGATTTGTGGTTGTTGTATTATTTTTGAAAAATTGTTTATAATTATTATTGCCTAACGATTCCAATTGCCAAACTTATGCCTACCGAAAATTTAAAAGAACAAGAAAATCATTCATACAATCACGACATTGCAGCGGATCAACTTTATTTTAAAAAAGATTCATCTGGGCTTTTGTTACAAACCCAAATACAACTTTATTCACCATTATTTTATTTATTCTTTACTGTTTATTAATTAAGAGCAAATTTACACAAAAATACATTCATACAATCAATATACAGAGGGCGAGTTTATCGTAGAGGCGCGATTTCTTCCAACTAACCCAAGCTAACTAACAACTAACAATAGGTACCTAAGCTTAAAGCTTGTGACGTAAAATGGGAGTTTGCCAGCACCTGGATTCGAACCGCGCACCTTTTGTGCATGAGATCGAGTGTCTACCTCCAGGCTACCGACCAACTAATGTAAAATACACGCAAGCCGTCCTTTCCGAACCAGTTAAACTAAAAGACATTCAAAATGGGTTCAAATCATTATAAACAAATATAGAACAAATATAAACAAAAATAGACGATAATTTCACTTGCTTAACACTTGTCTGTCCTTGAAGAGACTATTACGTGGGTACTAACTTCAAAATTACAAGCGCAGGTATTAGGTATTGTAATATCGATTTATAACTTTTGACTATTGAACAACAAACTGTTGTACCTATCTATTAAATCAAGAAGGTAACGGCTTTGTTTGTTATCTTCTCGTGCCCATCACTCAATAGATCAATATTCATTTAACACTGTTTGTTACAAGGCTATTAATCAGTGCTGGATACCGTTAATAAAGAATTAACTTTATTTTTAATCGTTAAAATTTAACAAATTTAACATTATTAATCGTTAAAGCGTTGACGTCCAAGAATTGCGTGGCTTGACTACTTGGATCAGATTCTTAATTACTGCCGCGTGTTGAGTAAAAGAATACAGTCGATTCCGCTTAATTGGGACACATCGGCACATGGGCATTTTGTCCCAATTAAGCGCGGCTGTCCCAATTAAGCGAAGTTCACATTTTTTTTTCATTAATTTATTTTATTTTGGCAACTAAGGCCATTAACCAGTAATACACACATAAAATAACAATGCATGTTTTTTTCAATAATTTTATTTTATAAACTCGTGAAAACTGTAAATTACATATAGGTACCTACCTAATATAAATTATCATATAAATTACAAATATGTAGTATAAACTTTTAAGAAAAAGAAAACAAATTCCTAATTAAAATAAAAAATGGGTAAGTACATTCAATTTAATTCAATGCAAAAATCAGAATTCTTTGTAAATATATTTTCTTGAGAATATGTATGTGTAACATAATAATATGTGCTTTTATCTTAAATTTACTGTTCCAATTAAGCGGAATGTTGTCCCAATTAAACATATAAATTTACTATTGGTTTCTTGGTTTGGTTTCTGTTCTTTGAGATTTGTCCCAAATAAGCGGCTGTCCCGATTAAGCGGTGTCCCAATTAAGCGGAATCGACTGTATATATATTTGGAGGAAGCGTGACTTACTGATGTGATAGGGTCGGAGATTCTCTCTATCGGAGAAGTCAATTCAGTAGGGTTATTACTCGTGACAAAATCTAAATACGATCTTAATCTTAATCATACGACGAGCGAAGTGACTATTGGCCAAAAATGCGTGCATACCGATCTCGCGGTAGCGGTAGCGCGGTGTTTTTGACCATAGTCCCTTCGTGCGTCGTATGATCAAGATCAAGACTAGATTAAGATCGTATTTAGATTGTGTCAAGAGTAGCCCTGCTGACTTAGTGGTCTCTTCTTCTTCTTCTTCCTAGCCTACTCCCGTCCACTCCTGGACGAAGGCCTCCTCCATCGCCTTCCACGCCGCTCTATCTTGGGCTCTTATTTTATAATACGGCATCTTGGTTGTTGTTTTGGAGGGTTTGTTGGCGTTACCTCACCACGCTTGCCATGCGGGTTGGTGAGTCGCAGTATCCTGGAGGTTCGGGTGTTTTGTGAACTTTTCCGGATTTTAATTGGTGCAGCTGCTGCCCTACATCATGGAACCATATCACATCATATTTGGTACGGTGGTGGACTTAGTGGTACCTACTGGTAAATTTGATAGAGTAATTGTCTATGCTTTAAAAATGTGTGGATAAATAGGCGTCCTTCGACTAATATATCCGGGAAAGTAGATATTTCAACATTTGGAGAAAGCGAAAGAAGTGTTTAAAGATTTATCAATATGGTGCTCCCTTCTCTCTGCCTACGGAAGAGATATGGAGTGATGGAAAAAAATGTGATGATATGCAGTGGTGAAATTATCACTATATTAGTAATTTATTCCAACTAACCACGTCACGTTTAAACAAAACGGTGTTAAAAGTTTATCACAATTTTAACGGAAATCGCATTAATCCGTTAACCGTTAATGTTTAGCTTGCTTTGCTATAACTTATTTGAAGAGGAGTTTGTAATAATTATGTGCGTAATATATAATTTATCTGTTAATTCATTTATTTAATCATCTGTCCTTATCGTTCCACTCGAGAACGCAAGGCAGGAAAAAATCTCGTAGGACTACTTTAATAGATAGGAGAATAACATTGTCTGATCGGCATCTGATCATTAATGGCAATATAGAAAGAAGGCGTGATATGTAAGAAAGGAGAATCTCCTGAATGGTTAGTATTATAACAGAATGGACAAGAAACCCGTGTTTATAGAGGAGCTTTTCCATCTGGAACAGGGAAGAGAAGCTTACGCCAGAGTGATAGAAGACGTTGGGGAGACCTCCTTAACTCCATTAGGAGTCGAAAAACGATGTCTCTCTTACGTATCGATCCAAACAAAAACAACCAAAAAATTGAAAATCGTTGCTCGATGTTTTTGATTTTTTTTATACTTTGCCTGTTAATTGCCTGATATGTTGAGACTTTCAAACAAGCATTATTTTTTTTTACTCTCGAAATTTTTTTTTTTGGCCATTTTTGTAAAGTGCCGTGGGTGATTTTTAATGATAATAGATCTTTAGAAAAATTATTGTATCTTTTTTATTTACTAACATATCGAGAAAATTTAAAAAAAATATATTTTAAATACAAAATTTTCTAGTTTAAAAAATATTTCTGATCATCGGTATCTATTGAAAAATTACTGAATTTTGCTTCAAATTTACAATTCGAAAATTGAAAATTTTTCATTTTCGCACGAATTTTCAAAATGAAAACAACAAATATCATCATTGATATTTTTTATTTACAGAGATATTTTATGTCACTATCCTCAGAAGCAATGCAGATGAATTTAAGAAAGTCCTTTTTCTATTACTAGTCGAACTTTGCACTTATGTGAAAAAATGCAAATTTTGAAACCAAATATCTGAAAAGGGACTGAATGTTTTCTTTTGAAAAATTTATTTAGCATTAACCGTATTCTTATTGATAATTGGCAGGAATTATATGAGTGATATCGGAGTGGTTTTTAGGATATAGAGTTTTTCGCGCGGGCTGTTTTTGTAAAAAGAAATCAATACAATATTCGTTATTTTTTTTTGTTTGTAACCGTAGCGAAATAATTTAAAAAACATTATATTGAGTAATGATGAGACTATTTTTTGGTATATATTGATATTCTATTATTTATTTTAATAAATACCAAAAATTCATCTCAAGGTCATTATATTTTTTTATGAAAAAAGGTGATTATTACACTAAATTTTTAAATATAAAAAAGTAAGAATCACCATTGATTTTTTTTTCTCATAATAAATACTTTATAGTACACTCAGATAAAGAAATATGGAATGTCGAAAAGTAACGCTATTTTTTTTTATAATTAAAATAATGACACCCCTTCGACCCAAAAATCCATATTTTAAGACTATATATCTAAACCCGTGTTTATAGAGGAGCTTTTCCATCTGGAACAGGGAAGAGAAGCTTACGCTAGAGTGATAGAAGACGTTGGGGAGACCTCCTTAAAGAAGAAGTGTTTAAAATTGAAAGCCATTAGGATTCGAAAAGCGATGTCTTTCTTACGTGATTTTATCAAGATTTTAAAGTTTTGCTGGATGACATTTTCTATGTGTTAGATTCGTCGCGTGGAAGATGTCTTAGAATTTCTGTGGTATATTGAATTTCTATATGTGTCTTAAAACGTGATGTTTTATGGACTCCTACGTTTTACAGGACACTGGAAAACTTACAGGTGGGAGACGTATTCTCCACCGGGGACTCCACATGATGTTTAGTGAGATATGAAAATGATAATAGGTATATTAGGTCACGTATTTAGAGGAACCAAATATGAATTACTGCATCTGATCATCAAAGGTAAAATAGAAGGTCGAAGAGGGGTTGGTAGGAGACAGGTTTCCTGGCTCCGCAATATACGTGATTGGACCGGAATAAGAGGTGTTGAGGAGCTGTTCCAGGCTGCCCGGGACAGGGATGTATACTCTCGAGTGATAGTCAACGTCGGGGGGACCTGACATGACACAGAAAGAAGAAGAAGAATAAGTATATTCTGAAAAAATGAAAAAATATATTTATGGGATAGGTAGCAGGCTAGCTGCATACAATAGACGTACAAGTTGTTCTTTTCGCACAGATAAAAAATGAGACATACCTTATCAGATAGAGTGGCAGTAAACCAACAGTCTAAGATGTTAAATGGCTTTGGCGTTAGACGAACCCCTAATTTTTACAAAATTAATAACAGAAAATGAGCAAACATTTCTTTTCTGAGAAAATTGGGCTTTACAGAAAATATATATTCAGACAAATAATAATATTTATTTAGCATAATTATGAAGAAGGTATTATTTAATTTAAAATAAATAATAATTATAAATTTTAATGAAGGATATTACGAGGTAATAGATAGGTATAACATTGTTATTCCGAGTGAAGGAGGCTCGTTTCTGCCCTGTGTTTCTAGGAAGAATGTTAAAGGTTAAATTAGAAGAACTATGGAAAGGGAGAGAATTTATGTATCTAAATATCAGAGCGAAACCACACTATGTTGAATATGGCTTAACTTTTTTTTATTCATACAATTACACACAATGTACAAATTGATATCAGTATTAAAATATACAACCTCCATATTATTTATTTATTCATTCTTTACTGTACATTGATTACAAACAATTACATAAAAGGTATACATTCAAGTTAGATACAATCAATATACAGAGGGCGAGTTTATCGCAAAGGCGCGATCTCTTACCTAAATTAATTGCTGAATTTAAGATACAAAATATATATTTGTTTGTTCTAACACCTTCCTTTTACAGAACACTTGAAAACTTGGGGAAAGGAATGGAAGACCAATTCTTTAGCTGGTGCTCCCATGGAACTTGGTTAAACTGAAATATCACATGTACCTATGGAGTTTTACAAAATAAATATTTGAGAAGAAGTGAAAGAAGTAAATGTAACAATAGATTAATATGGCGTTCCATTCTCTCTGCCTACTCCACTTGCAATACGGCTATAGGATATAATATAGCATAGTACTTAGTGAATAGCAACAAAATAATATATACAACTTCTTGTGTGTGGCAGTCCCGTTGGTCACTATCTTCTGTTGGTAGAACAACTTTTCTCTTCCTTCCGCAAGTTAAGTGGCGCGTAAACTCTGTGTGGATTGAGCCCGAGTACTGGACAACACAATTCCTTACTGGTCATGGAGCATTCAATGCGCGTCTTCACCAGTTTGGGATAAAATCATCCCCTTCGTGTAATTTCTGTCACTCTGAATCCCAAACGTCGGAACATATTTTGTGGGATTGTTCCCACACCGACATCAGTAGGAAAAGAGAGGAGATGCTCGTTGCTGTTCGTGGTCCATCCTCTGGACCTGTAGGACATGCGGACTTAGTGGCCACAAGGAAAAACTTTTTCGCCTTCAAAAACTTCTGCACTTTCTTTGGTAGCCTAATATCCCCTTCAAGTAACTAGCGATACTGCATAGAGAAGAAGGCATATTCCCATTTCTTCCCTTCCCTTTTTGCACCAAATTTCTTTGGTGTGTGGCCGCTAAATCTAGAGTGCTCCCTCGGGGCAGCATTTCTCGCTTTAATGCGACATTAAATCCTGTTTGTGCATGTGTGTGTCGTTATGGAGATATATATCTCCAGGTACGGCACGAGGTATGTGGCGGGCGCTGCCCTTAAAAAATATACAACTTCTTTAAATCAAAAAATACTATAAAATTTTACGCGATCCTTTCAGTAATACAGGGTGTACCCTAAATTAACCTATTCGATAGAGATAACTCGAGTATATAGGGAGGGAGCACGCAAAAATCTCTTAAAACTTCTACTATGTTTGTTTCTTACTATGTTTGTTAAAAAAATCTCTTTTCCCGGATATTTCAGGAGTCCTTGGACTCCTATAATATTTATCTGTTTGAGCTGTTGACAAGTGATAATTTTTGATCTCTCTCAAGTCCATCAGTAGGTACTACTAACTACTAAGCCAGTATTGGCATTAACAATGTAACAGTTGCTAGACATTTTGTTTTGACTTGAATAACTAAAGTTGATGTAACAAAATGTGTATGTTGTTACTTAAATTTAAGTTATAAAATACATTGCTATTCAAGCCAGTAATTTTTTTTTATGATCTAGCGATATTTATAATTGCCAAGAAATATTGAAATAAAATATTTGCTTTGATTATTATGATAAGCCCGGTTGGACCATCCATGTGGAATGAACTTCCTGAACAAGTGCGTAAGACACAGTATCTTGCTCTGTTCAAGAGTCGATTGAAAATACACTTTTTTTGGCTTATCATAAAAATAATATAAATTATACAATTTATTCTTAATTACCTATGTCTTTAGTTTTATAATTTTTATGTTACAAGTATTAACACAATATTTTAGGATTCACCCTTGAAGTGGATTTATTCTATATAACGGCGCATTATAAATTGTCTATTATTGTATTATTTTTAGGTAGTGAAATTGAAAAATTATATATGATATTGCAGTGTTTCATTTCAGGCATTTAGGCGTCTCTTACAAGTGGGGTAACTAGATACTAATATAATAAACATCCAAGTTTAAATCTCCTGACATTGTGTAGTTTGGCTCTGACATATTAAAGGTATTATTATAATTATTATAGAGGGAGGCTTATAATTTATAATAACTATATCTACACAAGACTTTGATTACTAATTAATTAGTTTCAGTATAAATATTTACACGTTACAACGAATTATATTAATAAATCATTCATATTTATCCTACGAGAATATTCAATAGTTGTAGGTTCTAAAATCAAAGACTTCTATACTATGCCTGTATAATGTTACAATCCATTGGATTGGTTTGCAACGATTTTGGATTATCTTCTCCATTCCTCCCTATTTTCAGCTAGTCTCTTTAATTCTACGTATGTGTCACAATTCATGCCCTTCTTCACTTGATCCATATAGGTGTCTCTTGGTCGGCCTCTACCATTTCTGCCTTCGGTCTTGCTCTCCACGATGGTGATGATGAGCAGGCCTCGATGCCTGGTATTGTGGCCAATCCAGTTAGCTCTTTGTAGTACCTTTATAGTAAAGCAAGTAATTCAAAGGAAAAAATGGCGATGAGCCTATCAAATGGTGAAAGAATTAAATTTTAATCAAGGAGTACATTTTATTTTTGTTTATTTGTGTTATTTTTTTTTTAATTGGAACAAAGTGTGACATTAAATAATTTAACAAACTTCACTGGCTTGTGAAACATATAATATTTAAGTTACATTATATAACTTGACATTATTTACATTATTGACTTTAAATATTGTATTCTGTTTTACATAATTGACGTGGATACATATTGTATCTAAAATATTTGTAACTTAATGTAGTATGGAACTTCTGACGTGGATACCTTTATGTATCCAAGATTTCTCATTTATCTATGTATTTATCTATATTTTATAATATGACGTGGATTTAATGTTTATGTATGTGGATTTAATGTTATGACGTGGATTTAATGTTAATGTATGTTTATGTATGTGGATTTAATGTTTGTAATGTTTAATGAGAATACACTACAGGAAACAATCAACACAGACCTGAGCAAATATCAAGATTGGCTATATAATCACTCACTAACCATGAATACAGATAAAACAAAATTTATGGTAATGAAACAAAAAAATAAAAAACCGATTAATATGCATGTACAGATTAATAATCGTAAAATTAACCAAACTAAGTCCATAAAATATTTAGGAGTCACATTAGATGAAAAGGGACAATGGATCGAACAAGTAGATGGTATATTAAAGAAACTCGGCCCAATCATTGGAATAATGAGAAGAAAAGATTTTTTCAATTTGGAAACTAAAAAGATTATTTATAACGCATTTATATTGCCTCAGATCACATATGGAATATTAGTATGGTCACAATGTAGCACCCAGTTGAGGAACAAGATACAAAGAGCAATGAATAAAGCAATAAAAATAGTACACAACTTAAATAGATACACAAGAACTGCTGACTTATATGAAATGACTAAAGAATATAATCTGGAGGAATTAATAATGACAGAAAAAGCTAAGATGATTTTTAAATTAAGAAATGAACTTACTAAAACTAATATTGATATAGTGACAGCCGGAGCGATACATAATTACCAAACAAGACAGAGAGAACATATCAGAATGGACTATCCTAGAACCAATAGAGCGAGATCCAGTTGTGTGTACACTGCATCACTGACATATAATTCACTCCCAGAAATAATTAAGTCCACAGCGAGCCTTAATGCCTTTAAGAGGGAATTGAAGAAGTTTGTGATGAGTAAACGATTGTGTGATTAGTGTGATTTAATTTGAGTTTGTAAATAGTATAATTTAATTAAAATAAGTGATCAGGATACTGAAGCTTGACCCCTCATACCAGGAGAAATTCTGATTGGGGCAATGCATATGACTTTTTATTATATAGTAATTGATTATTTAAATTTTATGTACCTATTGTGAATTTATTTGTGAAATATGGAAATAAATAAAAAAATATATAAAAAAAAAAATATATATAAATGTTCTAGAATTTATGAATTGTACAGTGTCCTTGAGGTGCTTCGGCATGTAAACGACACTTTAATATTGTCCGATAATAATAATAACATGTAAATAGCTGTTTGGTTGTTTTGTAAAAATAAAATAAAAATAAAATACATAATCCCAAGTGAGGTAGACAGAGAGAACGGAGCGCCATATAGATCTATTCTTACATACTTTTTTCACTTCTTATACTTTCATTCAATTTCTCATACATGCACGCCAATTTCTATTATTAGACATATCACGTCGATATCCTTATCGCATCTTCCATTCCTAGCAAATAAACAAACAAAATTTTATAATAATCAGTCTTAAACAAGCTCCCTTTTATGATTTTCTTTTTATGACATTGTCAGGTATATAGAGTGTACAATATTTCAGTATTGGAGTGAGGGAGACCATTATCATTTAAATGTCAAACGTCTATTGTCTTATTGGCAATTTTGCAACAAGTTTTCTGGGAAAACTGGTACTGCGTTAAGAGTCTGTACCATAAAGATTACTACTACACCATCGCGGCATATCCCACAAGTGATGTAGCCAGCCGACCAGATTAACATGCAAGCTGTCCTCTCCGTGCCAGCAAAAAAATAAGACATTTAGGATGGGTGACAAACTTCATCGCTCAAGAATTTAAAATATAAAATGTCTATTTTTTCGAATACCTGATTTTACTGAATATTTGAAAACTTATGAAAAGAGTGGAAGACATATTTTTATTGGTTGTTCCACAGAATAGTACAGTAATGTATGCCATAGCAACTTTTACATGTCCGCTACTAAATTGAATGAAAATAAACCCGTTTAATCAGCATTCATTGTATTAATATTTGCGCGTAAAATAATAATATTTTTATGAAAGAATCGAGGGTGTGAAATGGGGGCTTTTAAATCCGTGCCCATCATAATAATTAGAGGCACAGCATCCCTTATCAGGGATCATTACCGATTCAATATTCACGGATTTTATATTCACTTTGATAAAACGTATTACACAAATATTTTCCTAGATTTCAATACTATGTATATTGTGCGGGCGAACTTTACAATGTCCTTCAATAGATGGCGGTAGTGTACAAATTAACCTCCGTGTGAATTAGACCGCCCACTGTTATATACTCGCTGAGCGTTGTGATGAAAGCATACTTACCTGGCGTAGGGAATACCGTGATCAACAAGGCGGTTCCCCCAGGGTGAGGCTCTTCCATTGCACTTCGGTTGGGCTGACCCCTGCGATTGCCCCTAATGTGGGCAACTCGGGCGCGTAATTTTTGGTAGTGGGGACTGCGTACGCGCCGTCCCCTAAAATAAATCATTCTTTCGGCTGTTGCCTTAGGATTATCGTGGATCTGTTGTAAGATCAAACACACATCCTGAATCTCTTAATTTTTTGCTGTCACGGCGAGGACAGCTTGCATATTTGTTAGTTGCAGTTGGTCTGCTCGCTTAATCTGAGGGATATGCCGTGATGGTAGTAGTTATATTTTATTATTTTCCCAAATCGACGATTTGAAAATTATCCGTGACACTTTACTCATGTTCTATTGTCAAACAAACGTGATTTTACGATGGAGCTATGTTTATTAGCTACGAAATGTGAACTAGGTTGGTAAAATTCATCTGTTTTGGAATCCATCTTACGTTCCATATTATACTTTTATTATATTTTACAAAAACACACGGCACAGCCTATTACATGTTTGGATACAATTTGAATGATAAAAACAATAACGGTTACATAAAAAAAAACAAACTTATAGCACATGCAGACCAACGGCAAAAAAAGAAACATTGAAATATACCTAATTATATGGTGAAAATAGTCAGTAAAAGTAAGATCAATAATATTGCACTTGTAGTGAAAAAATCTATCAATTTTACATATTCAATTTTCCAACAATGTTGGCTGTTGGAGTTATATACATACCTTCATATTATAATATGCAAAGAAAGATGACTAGGCCGTCGGCAGAGCTCAAACCCCTAACCATTTAATTAAATATTCTAAATAAAACCACCATTCTAACAATTACTTAGCTTTGAGTAGCTAGTTCTGGTGATATTCAAAGTAAATAATATAAAAATTCTGAATGTCTCGCAGACAACCAACAATTTACTTTTTTTTTAAACGCACTCAAGCGCCATCCACTTTCCAGGAATATTTTGTTATAATTATTGTATAAATTCGTTTATTTGGAGGTTAGGAGGGTATGGTAGTCGTGTCTGCTTTACTGATCCAATTTATCCCCTCATTATTAAATGTATATTAATTTAAGTGTCTCGAATTTTTTGGCTTATCAGTTTATCCTCAGCGCCTGTTCCCAGTATTAAGCATAATCCCTAAAATAGGACGTTTAATTTATATACCTAGCAAAATTACATATTCATGAAATGCAAAAATATGAATATACTTTTTATGCAATATAATTTAAATATGTATGTGAATAAAAATTGCTTTTGAATTTGTTCTTTTATTTTACTTATTGATTTTAAGATGGATGAACTGTGGCTCATATGTAGAGCTAAAGAGACTGGCTGAGAATAGGGAGGAATGGAGAAGAAAATCCAAACTCGTTGCATACCAATCCAATGGATTGTAAATAAGTAACCCATTATATTATATAGTTTTATGTGTTCTATATTATACCATCACGGTATATCTCACAAACGGGATAGCCAGCAGAACAGCTGGATTATAAAACATACAAGCTTGCCTCTACGTACCAACAAAAAATTAGTCAGGATGGATGTCAAACCTCATCGCTGAATTAACATTTGAAATGTCTTTAGTTTCTCGAACACCTGCTTTTTACAGGTCATTCGAAAACTTACGGAAAAGAGTGGGAGACCAATGCTTTGCCGGTTGCTCCACGTACACACATACATATATTCCATCACGCCGCTTCTCAAGGGGTAGGCAGAGAGGGTCGAGTGCCAATTCCTTCTATTTTTTCATACATCTTTCACTTCGGTTATTGTCATAATTACAATTCCTGCCCAATTTACATGCTCTCCTGTTCAATGTGCTCAAATAATTATGTGTGGAAAAATCGTTTCTGTTTTATCAACAGTGATAACATTAATGAGAAGAATGGTCGGTAATACATTGCAGCAGGATATAGTGAAGAATGAGGATATCAGGAGAATATAAGCAGATGCGAGAAGAATGTTGTGGATAGAATGCGTCTAAACAAGTAATGATGGTTTGGACATGTTGAGCGAATGCAAGATGAAAGAATGACGAAGAGGATATATTTGTTTGAAAGAGGGGGTCTGAGGAAGCGCGGACGGCTAAGTACCACGTAGCGTAGATCAAATCCTATAGCTGGGTGGGTATGTTGAGTAAGAGAAATCGGTGTGCATGTACGAGAAACTTGATGAATGTGGATGAAGCGAAAGAAGTATGTAAGGATAGATCCATATGACGTTCCGTTCTCTCTGCCTACCCCCCCTGGGACACGGCGTGAGGGTATAGATAGATAGATGTTATTATAAATAACCAGAGACAACAGAAGAACAAAGGCAAAGTATAAAAGTTTAAAGTGTATAACTTGTTGCATAATATTTTGCAATAATAATATTAAAGTACCTACCTACACTTAGTAATTTAATGCAGAAGAAGACGTGACGCAAGTTTGTACCATAAACATTCAGAAGACTTGCCAAGTTTTCTCATTATGTTTACCATACAAGAACAATAATATTATACTTTATACTAAATAATAATATATTAAGTATACTGTATAAAGTAAGAAACTTAATGTTTGTTTAGTGATACAAAGTTTTGTATGTGGGAGAGAAACTATGGCATGTCGAATTTTGGACAAATTAGAGACTTATGGACATAGTTTTGTAAATGTTTAACGTAAAAAATATGAATAATTCTACCAGTAATCAGTTACAGAAAGAAACAGTAGGGCTACTCTTAACACAATCTAAATACGACCTTAATCTAGTCTTGATCTTGATCATACGACGCACGAAGGGACTATGGTCAAAAATACCGCGCTACCGCTACCGTACGATTGGTATGCGCGTATTTTTGGTCAATCGTCATTTCGCGCGTCGTATGATTGATATTAAGATCGTGTTTAGATTTTGTCAAGAGTAACCCTACAGGTTGATATTACCCCCCATTCTATGTTGATTCGAACTAAAATAAGAACGTTCATACATTTTATAATTAAGGTCACTTAAGTAAAATTCGTATTTTATATGATAGTTTATAGAATACCTACCAATGTGCACTTAAGTGACCTTAATTATAAAATTTAGGAATGTTCTTATTTTAGTTTGAATCAATATAGAATGGGAGGTATTAAAATAGCATTCCAATGTTTCACTTTTGATGATCATCTAGAGCAGTGTTCCGCAAAGCATGTGCCGCGGCACACTGGTGTACCGTGGTCAACACATGGTGTGCCGCGGAAAAAGGCAAGGTTTTTTGCAGATAATACACCTAAAACAGTTGAGAGCTATGAGCGAGGCGCTTTGTTAAAAAAAAAACATTTGTTTTTTCTTTGGTGTACCTCTAAAACTTCCTGATTTGATAGGTGTACCTTGAACACAAAAAGTTTGCGGAACACTGATCTAGAGTGTCAGTATCAAACCTGTTCATCCAAAATGAACACGTCTATTTTTTTTTTTTTTAAAAAGATATATCTGGGTTTCTTTGTTATAAACCCAAATACAACCTTATACACCTTTCACAATAAGCTACTAAAAGCTTGTGTCGTGAAAGGGGAGTTTGCCGGCACCTGGGATCGATCCCCGGACCCCTTGTTCAAGAGGCCGAGACTCTACCTCCAGGCTACCGACACTTATTCATCTTATGGTTTTACTGCCATGTCAACACTAACGTTCATGTTGTATGTAGTTTGACGTATTTTCGTAAAAAAAAAAATAGCAGTCATTACAAATAAAAAAATATAATATAATTCTCGACAGCAAATTCAATTCCCAAATGATATATTGTTTATGATTCTGTCCTTCAATACTAATTCATAAAGAATAAGACAAATAAAAGTAAAAAAAAACTTGTGTATGGTCGTTTCAGTGATAGGATCTTTCATCAAAATTATGTCGGGTGGTAATCGCTTTTATCTGTCATCGCTTATGATCACTATTGATGAGACGCCTGTTCACACCTTTTCAATTTGGAGGATCATCCTCTGAATCAGTGAACAAGTGTGAACTCCCCTTTAAATATCAAAACTACTGCAAAAAAGGTAAATATGTCAAGAAATTAGATTTTTTTTGAGTGAATAAAGTAATTTAGTCACCCTCTATATATTTCACTCTCCTAGATGTAGTATATTATTATATTGGACACGATAAGAAACAGGTAAAGGAAAACAAAGAAAAACTTCAAATTTCATGGTAAATTACTGTTGGGATAATAGACTCGTTTCATTTCTGCTTGAATTAATCGACGCATAAATATTTTAGATCGTTCGTATTTGTGTTTGTGTATAATATACATATGTCCTCAATATTCACCGTTAATAGACAAGACTGAGGTAAAATAATAACGTCTATACATAGCCTCATCCTTAAGGCATGTTTTAGGCTAAAAATATTATAAATATCTTATATATTGACAAAAATATAACAGTTTATAGAACATCATGTCGTCAGATTTTGCGAAAATTTAATACAATGTTCTACTTATTTCGTTAATCAAAAGGGAGATATTATCTAATAACTCTTTCTTACATGCAGCTGTGGGATATGCCGTGATGGTATAGTAGTAGTAGTAGTAGTAGTAGTTATCTACTACTATACTATACAGTATTTTAACGAGTGATTGAAAATTCAAAATACAGGTTGCAAAATACAGAAATGAGCATATAGAATTACTGGTTGGGAGGCTAAATGTGAGCGACATTGTACTTATTTAATTTTGTTTTGGTTACATAAATATTGAATGATAGCTGATCTCTGAAAGATTTACCTTTTTTCTATACTTTATATTATAATATGTGGTTATTGTCTGTTTTGTGCTAAAAATAAATAAACAGATACCTAGTATAAGAGTCAGTTCATTGTCACTCGACCATTTGTTTTTTCAGTCACCTTTTTAAATATTTACCATTAAAAATAGGTTATTATCATGACATATAGGTGTCTGAAATTTGAATTCGCGTAAATGTTGCCACTACTAATAAAACATCAATAAATCTAGATTACCATAAACGACAAATATTTCACATCACATCATGACATGTGTCATGTCCTTGTGTTGCCAGTTTTTAAGTAATTTCTCGTCTTTATTATCATTTCGCAGTATTAAGTCTTAATGTTGTCTGCAAGGGTTTATTTGTAAATTTAATGATTATATTTCCGAGCGGAGCCGGGTAAAATTACTCTGACAGGTATCCACTTAAGTTTTTAGGGTTAGTTTTCAAGTTTATCACGTGGAAGGAATCCAGACCCATATTTAAGATGAATTGAAGTAAATCTTCCATGAAAATGTCACCAAAGGGACAAAGAACCGTAAAAATATAGGTACAATAAAAATATAAACATTGACTTCAATCATACTAGCAATCATAGACATAATTTATAGCTAGAGTCTGTTCACAAAATTTTCACATCCGAGACATCCTATTCCTGCTGTCTTCTATACAAAATGTGCGAGTAAGAAATAAATAGTATATATATGGAAGAAAACACAATTAGTTTTTAATGTTTAGTGATAACGACTTTATTAGTTTGACAATGACTTTATAAGTGGAAACCAGGTCACTATTAAATTAAATATTAAGTATAACTAAAACCAATTGTGTTTTTTTCCATATATAAACATGGAGTTTTACAAAATAATTGTCGACTCAATAAATAAATAGAATATAGTTTTAAAGTAACGTATGAAAAATATTGGTCAAGCATTAGTAGACAGCAAACGACGTGAAGTTAGCACATTATTTCCGATATTATACAAGCATTTTCTAGAGCCATGTATTTTCTATTATGTCTATGGAATAATATCCACAGTAAAAATAAACTTCATCTTCTATCAGTGCCGTGTCAGGTCCCCCCGGCTTTGGCGATCACTCTGGAGAATGCTCCCCTGTCCCGCGCTGTTCGAACCAGCTCTCCCATCTCTGTTATTCCTGTCCATTGCCGTATTTACGCAGCCACGACATCTGCCTCCTTCCCACTCCACAACGTCCCTCAATCTTGCCTTCTATTATTAATTACTGCAGAAGCCGATATTTATCACCTCGCAGAATGTGGCCCAAATAATAAGAGACTTTAGGAACCTTAATATTTGTCACGAGCTCTCTATTCGTATGCGTTCTACGTAGGTCTTCTGTGATGGCTACTAAGTCCGTCCACGGTATTCCAAGCATTCTGGGCCGATCTTATAAACATTATATCAAATATCCGTTAGCATTTTGGTAAGTGGCTGACGGATGGCAGTTTGTAAGCCAAACAAACCGACGGGTGTCTTATAAAACGTATTTGATCATTCGTCATCCACATGTTAAATAAACTGGTGTTGTTACGATTTATATGCATAGCAACGGTCAAATACACACGCATTATTGATGTTTAACCCGCAGTTTGAAAAATATATTATTTTGTTTAAATTAAAGAACAATTATTAGTAAAATGGTTGCAGGTTATAAAATTAAGAAATGTCAAATAAACCGACGGTTTGAGTGTCAAAACCGTTGCCAAAACAGTCGGTATTGCTAACCCATAGATTTTTACCGAAATATTGCTAACGGACGTTTATAAGACGCCAAAGTAACCGATTGTTTCTTTTTTCGGTATATTTCGTCGGTTATGTAGCTAACGGATGTTTATAAGACCGGCCCTAAATGAATCCACATCTCGAATAGCTCTAAGCGGTTCAAATTCAAATATTTTTTTGACACAATAATAAACACATATATAATATACATACAATAAACACAATTATACTATTCTTTATAATCTATTTTATCCTCAAAATTAAGCAGAGCTCGTGCTTTGAGGGATTGTAGGGTTTTTACTAATATTCAATAAATTCGACTAAACTTATCAATGTAGAATATCGCACACATCAAACAGGTTACCGTATATAAAATAAATAAAAAAAAAAAACAACTAACTTACTATCAACGACATTATCATTTTACGTCATGTACCTATACACCTTCTTCTTTCTGTGCCATGTCATGTCCCCCCGACGTTGGCGATCACTCCGGCAAAAACTTCCCTGTCCTGTGCTGCTCTGAACAGGTCATCCACTGTCCGGATTCCGGTCCACTCTTTAATGTTGCGCAGCCAGGACATCTGAGTTTCTGCCAACTCCACGTCTTCCCTCTATCTTGCCCTCCAATATAAGACATTACATCACTTTCTTATATTATGTTAACAAATAAAATAAAATAAATAAATTCAAAATGAATATTTCGTGAGTCAATTTATTAAACAGAGGGTTGGAAATTCAGTTAAAGCTTCGTTTTCCTTTACGAAATCGAGTTGAAAATCAGTGCGGTATAAAGTATATCTAACCAAAGCTTAATTGGATTTTACCTGAAGAAAGATTAGTAGTATGTAGTACTAGAAGCCTTTGTTATACAAATTAATAAAAAAAACAGTCTTTTAAAATAACGTCTTGCCTATATAACCGAAATTTAACAAGGATATTTTGTTAACGTATCATTAATACTAGAATTTAAACCCTTTACAGAGCTACTGTTCATTCCTTGGAGTCCGAAGATAATTAAGTCCCAATAATATTTTTTATGAATTTTTAACACAATCGGATATTGGACACTGGATTTACTTATTAAAAAGTGTGGATGTCTTAAACTTATTTGGTTATTAAATCACTCCAGATTAATCATTCCAACTAATTCAACTCCAGAAACGATCAGAAGCATTCTGTTCACTCCGGGAATCTTAATAAAAACATTTTACATCATTTAGCAATAAGGCTTGCCATCCAATTTGAATGTATTATTTCTTTGTTGGTACGGAGAAGACAAAACCAATTGGTCTGCTGGCTGTCTCTCACTTATAAGATATGCCATGATGGTGCATCCAGTTTTTTTTACATTTTTTACAATGGGTGCATCCAGATAGTAGGATGCGAACGTCAATCAATCTTCAACGATTCGGAGCTTTCTCCGAAGAAATATTCGAATGAATGCGTTTGTTTCCCGTCCTTATACGGGTTACGAAGGCATTCATTCAAATATTTCTTCGGAGAATGCTCCGAATCGTTGAAGATTGATTGACGTTCGCATCTGGACGCACCCAATAATGATCATTTTCAAAACATAATTGATTGCCTTGAATTTGAGCAGAGCTCGTGCTTTGATGAATAATTTCATTATTATATACATGTATATATTATTTGCTCATTAGAAGGATATTCAATCAATTAAAATAAATACAATAACAAAATAAAATAAAAAAGGGTAAAATGAAAATAAAATAAATAAAACTGATATAAAACATAATGAAATAAAATAACATTAATTTGCCACCTTACCATGTATAGTAGTAGTAATTTTATTGACCATTATTTTTGTTCTATGGTTGTTAAAAAATTACACACAAACGAACCGCCTCAAATATATTTCATTCAAAAGTTATTTATGAAATTGAAATAAACCTTTGAAGTCCTTTTTACAACGTAATGAGATTTCTTAAGGATTATGTTCGCAGAATATTGTTAAAAGAAGTCTATATTTTGTTTATTTAATATTTAACAAAATCGTTTAGTTAACTAACTCATAGCTTTATCTTAGTTATTATGTTTTGTATTTATTTTATTGTGGATTATTTGCAATTGTGGATCGCAATAAAAATCAAGTCTTTGAGCACCTGGTAAAGAATTGATTTTCCACTCTTTTCCGCAAGTTTTCAAGTGTCTTGTACAAAGCAGTATGATTATTTTTAAAATATGCATCAAATACACCTTTCACAGTAAGCTTAAAGCTTGTGAAGTGAAAGGGGAATTTGCCAGCACCTGGTATCGCACCGCGCACCTCTTGGGTATGAGGCTGAGACTCTACCGCCAGGCTACCGACGAACTCAACATTTATATAACTCAACATACCTATATTTTATTCTTTATTGTATATTGGTTTCAATATTTTGAATCAATACAAAGTATCATAAAAATATCAGTAATACAATTCGATGTACAGAGGGCGAGTTTATCACTAGAATGTGATGTCTTCCAACTAACTTATTAAAATTAAAAAAAAAAACATACATAGGTATACTCGTATATTAAGATGGATGCTCCATTTAACGGCGCCGAATAATCATCCAGCATTCATAAACAGAAATAGCAGAAATCAAAACAAAACAACGATACACATTTAGACCATTCAATTCAATTCATCGCCCTCAACGCTCTTCTCGGGATCACAGGGCAGAAACCAGCCTCCTCCATTCAGAGCCTCTCTATGCCAATTGCATCGGCTCTTTCCACGACATTCCCTGCGATCTGATGTCGTTGTCATAGGAACGATGTATTGTGAAAGAGGGACGCCCGGACCGACGGAACCCCTGCGGACGGAAGAACAGTGCTCTTTTTGGTCAACTATCATTGGGCATTCTCAAAACATGTCCCAACCAGGACCATCGTCTCTCTTGTATTACAGAGATTACATGTCTCTGCTGGTTGCGCCGGCGCACAGCATCATTTGTAACATGTTCATACCATTTGACATCCAAAATCCTTCTAAGACACTTGTTTTCAAAGCTTAGTATCTTCCGCTCTTGAGCCTTGGTTAAGTGCCAAGACTCACAGCCATTGGGAAGATTTAGACCATAAACAAGGATTATGCATACTGTAAGGTTATACATGTATAAAAAAAACCAATTATTAGGTTTATTATATATCTTAAATTCAGCGATGAGGTATACATTTATTAAAAATATAAAATAGCAATGTCAATGTAATTATTTAATTATTATTTTAGTAGTTATGAAAGGATGACGAAAAGATTTTTTTTTTATTTTTTTTATTTATTTATTCTTTATTGTACATTGATTACAAGCAAATTCACACAAAAATACATTTAAAACAAAGACAATCATACAATCAATATACAGAGGGCGAGTTTATCGCAGAGGTGCAATTTCTTCCAACTAACCCAATTTCATACAACTTTCACATAAAGAAAATCTTAAACTTTTTTACAATATTACAAGTATTTATTATAATAGATTATTTTTTTTTTTTTTTTTTTTATTTAATGAAAATAGTACATTGAATAATAAATATATACGCGCGCCACGTGCCACAATAAAACGTCACGCCACATTGAATTTTAATGTACAAATTAACCGGTAAATCTAATTTTTGTAAATTAAATATTAAAGATTTCGGAGTTACCCCTGTAGCTGACATGACTAAGGGCCGAAATTATAAACGAGGGACCCAATATTCGTAAGTATGTCGACACTTTACTGTATTATAAAACTATTTTGACAATTCGTTAAAAAGAAATATTTTTGCCTACTGTACCCATTGTTTTCAACCGGTGGTCACATAAGATCTTGCCTGTCCCTTTTATCTACCTGCTCCCCATTCATAAAAACTTCACCCAACAATCTCATAATTTACACAAAACAAATGAGTAATTGACAGCGATGCTATGAGAATATATCCTAACAAAACACGTGCGGATATTCATCTATTGTTATTTCTTTCTCTCTTCAGGCAAATAGTGAGACAGCAATGCTAATCGTCAAAACTAACCCCTGGTCGGTCGGCCAGTTAAAGCCGATGGTAACATTTTACTGAAATAATATCAACGGATGTTTATAATGCTGAAAAACGAGTAGTTATATCAAATTTTGGACCATATTAAAATAACTTGAGCTAACGGACTTTTATAATATTGGCCCTAAAGGTATTATATAAACGGACCTAGAATGCCAAATATTTTTTATTTCTCCTGCTAGTTCTGTATATTTACGTATTTTTTCTGCAACGGTTGTTTGTATATTATGTGTATTTGGGACAGCGATGTCTATTAGGCACGTTATTTTATTACTTTTATCGTGTAATACTAAATCGGGTCTATTATGATGTATTTGTCTTTCTGTTATTATTGTTTTATCATAATAGAACCTGAAATTTTGATTTTCTAAAACCGGTTAATTAATTAGGCACGTTGACATGACAATATTATTATTGTGTCTTATTTACTACGGTTTGTTAGTAAACCTAGTTAGTTAGTGCTGGGTGAATAACTCGGGTAATTTCTATAAAAAAAGTGTGTAAATGTCGGCTGTAACAATATATTATATATATACGAGTATACCCATATTCTTACACATTTCTCAATCACAGTAATGCTACGGTAAATTGGATGTAATTTATACCTACGCTAACTAAATTATTTTAACCAGTTCACATGTATGTATTTTTTTTAAATGAATCTATATTATACGATATCATCACGGCATATTCCACAAGTGGTGTAGCCAGCGGACCAGCTGCACGTAATAGGTACCGGATTAGTTGGAAGATATCACATTTTAGCGGTAAACTCGCCCTCTGTACATTTAATTGTATAACCGATATTTTTATTGATTTCTTACCAATCTATAAGAATAAAATAAATAAATTTATATAAACATGCAAGCTGTCCTCTGCGTGCTAATTAAAATTAATATATTCAGAATGGGTGGCAAACCTCATCACTGCAGAATTTAAGATATAAAATGTCTTTATTTTTTCAAACGCCTACCCTTTACAGGACACTCGAAATCTTACGGAAAAGAGTGGGAGACCAATTCTTTGCAGGGTGCTTCACGGTGCATAATTGTTATTTTTATTCATATTTATTTATTTTATTTTATAGAGACACTCACAGAAAACTGACAACACAATACATAAATTACAAACATACAATAAGATCTGGCCAGTTCCCCAATTAAGAGCGTCTACAGCATGCACAATCAGAGAATTCAATTAAAGCGTAATTCCATATAATGCCACGATAATGATAATCTCTACACAGTGATAATCCTACCAATGCACATCATCACATTTTTCTTAGGTAAACTGCTCTGTTGATTTTGTTATATGAATGATGATGTGCAAGAAGAACAAAACAAATGAACAAACAAAATATAATGTAACAATAATCATAAAACACTAAACATATGTAATAAATCTGAAATTTATCCACACAAACATCGCAGACTCCCTTAAAGTAGTAAGCAATAGGTATGCTTGTGTCGTGAAGGTGGAGTAAATCGGCAGCGGGTGGAATCGAACCCAGTTCATTCGATTGAAAGTCCGAGACTCTATTACTAGCAGACCATCGACCTTCTCATAAATAAACATGCAGATTGTCCTCTTCGTTTCAATAAAAAATAACAAGACATTGCAATAAGCGAGAATCACTCTTCATCTCCCTGCAGTCGCACTTCGTGTCCTCTTCATCCAAAAAGCCCCTCCTCTGTTGTTTACTTTTGAACTTAGTCACCCCAACCCTTAGTCTGTTCAGCGTTTTCCTCATGGGGTAGCTCAGACTACGCAAGATATTTCTAGGGTCGGTGGACTAAAGCACGTAAGTCAGAAATGGCAACTTTACAGGAGAAACAAAAAAAAACAATAAAAGTTTAGTTAAATAAAAAAGAGTATTTTTTATTCACAAACGACATAATATTTGACTTGTGTTCTTTAATGTAGTTGTGTATTGATTTAAAGCAGGCAAGTTGTAACAATAAAAAAATGGAATTTTTTTACTTATGTGCTTTAATCCACCAAACCTAGCTTTGTGCTTTCAGATGAATAAAAAGTTAGAAAATAAACCATTGTAAATGTCGGGTTTAAAGTTAGTATAGAGGGTAATAATAATGATAATAACTCAATGTGTGTTGTGTGTTTAAACATGTTATATACTTCGTGTGAATTAGATCGCAGACATCATTATGTTATGTGCGGTATCATATTATTTACTAAGTATGAAATGAGGGGTTCACATGCAGAAGCACATCGATAATGTTTTCACAAATATTGCAATTTCTTCAGATTATCACATGAACGCATCTAAACCTCGATTATTTTGAATTATTTTTTTGTGGATATGTAGTATTTTACCTGGAGAATAAAATCCGGTGATATTATTGGATTTTTTAAGCACAAAAATAATAATTTACATTATTCGTAAGCGTTTGACATGTCACAAGTAACAAAATAAATAAAATAAATGTTTTATCCTACTTTTTGATTTATTAACTAGAGAGAGACGTGACAATGTACTAACAAGATGAAAAACGTCTCTCTCTCTCTCGTTGATAAATCAAATAGTAGAATAAAATATTTGTTTTATTTATTTCGCTATAGAATTCTACTACCTAACACCGACACAGTGAATGAATGTCACAAGTATTTTTTTACGTTTGACTGATTTGTAGGTTAGGTTAGAGTTAGTTTGGTGCTATTTTATGCAAAAGCAGGTTTATTGACCATCGTTTCATTATCTTATCATTTCTTGTGTAAAAAACTATATAAATACGTGAATATAATTAGAAAATTCATAAATTTTATTTTGATTGACCTTATCGGGAGTTTACCCAAATATTTACGAATATAGAAATTTTCGTATATTCACTGGCTGCACTGTGATTTTATCTATACATTGAAAATCTACCTGGATATTGAAGTAAATCATATTTTAAAGAACTGATTTAGAATCAAAAACTTTTCAATAAAAATAGATTTTTTTTACAATGTACACAGGATCAATTATAAATATGACAATACAATGCAAAATCAAAAGGTGGAGCAGCGTAGATCCTAAATTTACATGAGAAGTCTTAAAAAAATCATCAAAGTTAAATGAATCACTAACAATTAATAACAGTAAATTCAGTCTGTACCGAATAACTCACAATTCTTTAGCTAAAAGATCAATAATTAAAACTAGAAAAGCAGTTTTTTCTCAGCTGTGACTCCGTTTCAATATTCTAGTATCGATGTGTCTTTGCATCTGAACTCCTCAAATATCGCTGTTGTGATAAAAAATGTTTCTAAGTACGCGATGATTATTGTGTTGTTATGATTTATTTTTATAATACTAATCATTGTAACCATTGTAGATATCGCACAATGTATATTACTTAACTAGTGTAATCATTGTATGTAGATATCGCTATTATATAGGGTAGGTATATTGACTTGGAACTGACTTCAAAATATTACTCAATAGACACTAAACTTCATCTGTACAACTAGCGAATTGTGCCAATTCCCTTTAGCATGAAACAGTAGAGGTGTCCCAATGATCTTCCATTGGAGAAATTACAAGATATTTTGGAATTTGTTCCGTGATTTGTTTTGTGTGGGATGATGTACGTGTGTTAATAAATGTTGTGTGGGATTTGTGATGCGTATGGTTGAGGGATATGTTGTTTTTTTTTTCTTATTTTATATGGAGAAATGATTTGTTTGTGTATTATTTCATGTATGGACAGTTTACAGTGCAGTATTTTCTTGTTATGAATGTGATTGTGTACCTATATGTAGGAGATGAATACTTTTTGTGATTGTGTAATTTTTGTATGTGATTGATATGTTTGTAAGATGTTTGCCCTAGTACATGATCTACCTAGTTGGGCAGCATCAATAAAGTATGTATGTAAATTGTAATTTATTAAGAAATAAATAAATAAATAAAAAATGCTAAAAGTGAGCACTTATCCCAGCCGAAACCAATGGACTCTTAAGCATTCGGACGTCTTTTTCAGTTCTTCCGATTGTATTTTGCAGTGTTAATATGGTTCTCCAAAATCCTCCTTTTCCGGATATTTCAGGAGAACGAGGACTCGCACACATATAGGTATGAGGAAAAGTAAACAGTGTTTTGTGTTAATATCAAATGGTGTTAAAAATGTCTTTTCACATTGTGAACACACAAACTCTAGATCATTTCGATGGCATAGCGCACAGAAGTGGTAAGTACAGTTTTCATAGTTTTGAGATAATCAATGTTGAAAGTTTGAGATGCCATACAATCTAGTACTAACCACACATAGTTTTTGTTAAATATCTCGTGAATGACACAGAGTTACGCAATAATATTCCTAAGGAACATACTTCAGATGATATAGATTCGCATGCGTATAATAACTCATTTTCGGTAAAAACTGCACTTACCACATCTGTGCGCTACACCATCGAATTTTGAACAGCGTTATTTCAATTATATTTTTAATTAATTAAAATAAAAAATGGATTTCGACAGTATAAACAGTACTGTGGAAGGTGTATAAAGTTGTATTTGGGTTTATAACAAAACCCAGATATATCTTTTAAAAAAAAAAAAAAAAACACAAAAACTCTTAAATTACCAAATAAATATGGTTAATTTGCCATTTGGCCTAAGTTGCCAAGACCAAATAAATTAATGAAAAAAAATGTGAACTTGGGACAGCCGCTTAATTGGGACAAAATGCCCAAGTCCCGATGTGTCCCAAATAAGCGGAATCGACTGTATAATATTTACTCAATTCCGCAGTTTTTATTTATTTAAGCGAAATTAAAAAACAAGTGTTTTCTTCTACATTCAAGACATTTCACATCTTAAATTCAGCGATGAGGTTTGCCACCCATCCTGAATGTCTTGATTTTATATTGGCACGAAGAGGACAGTTTGCATGTTTCTTACATGCAGCTGATCTGCTGGCTACCCCACTTGTGGGATATGCCGTGATGGTATAGTATAGTAGTATAGTAATATACATAGTTCTCCGGTTGATATTATCTAATTAATTATATCATTTCATCAATATTTTAAATTGATGTCAATATTTACTCATTGAAGGTTTCATCAAACCACCAATCAGTTATATCAATTATGACGAACATTTTCGCCATGCAATTTTAATTAATTAACCTATTATTATTTGTTTCTGCTAATTGCTAGAAAAACGAGTACCGCTGCGTTTACCAAACATCAAATTATGTTATGGGAGAATGAATATATTTAATTGATACATCACAAGATACAAATATTATATAGAAGCGATGTTTCCAATTTAAAAGCTATATACGAAGGGAGACCAAAAAACAGTTTATTTATTAAAAATACTAACTTTTGATGGCCGAATAGCCTAGGGCCTTGTTTTCCAAAATAATGGATATCCATGCCTTTCTATCTTGAGCGGTAGATTGCCAGTCGTCTTGAGCATTAAGCTCCTCTAGATCTCAGTATAAATTTTTCTTAATACATATAAAGATAAACTTCAGCATCAACTGAATTTTATTTTTTTATTTATTTAAAAATCATGAACCTACGGAGTGAGCCTTTTACATGTTTACAAAAAGTATGACAGACAACAACAACAAAAAACAATCATACAAAATCACACAAGTACCTACAATGCAAATTCATAAGTCAAGACCAAAATAAAAACAAAACAATAAGAATCAATAAAAAAGGTCTATTATATTATTGAGTCAATTATGGTGTGTCAATAAGCTAGTTAATATATAAAACATTGGCAAAAGCACGTCAAAGAGATAAAATTTAAATAGGGTTAGACACAATTTGAAAAGATCATCTAAAATATTCATGTCAGCGATAATAAAGATATAAATTAATGTCATTTGATAAAAATAAATATATTGCAAGACAGTCAGACATAATAATTTGGTAAATAGAGGGTTAATTTATTATTTTACACAAAAACTGTGGTGTAAATTTGGAAAAATCGTTCAAGATGTCGTCCAAGTTTAGAGGTGAAATTTTTATACTTTTCCAGACTTTCTACCAACAATTAAGCGCTCCATAATATGATATTATACATTGTATTCGATTTTCCCATGTATAGGTAGGTACAACATGTATTATTTATTGCACTGTGCACCGTTCTAATTATTGCGTAATGTTACGTAACAGATACACAGCAGACAGCATTATTATTGTTAATATTACATCATTATATAACTGACTGGAATAGTGCGTTGTAAATTGTGCCTTTATAGATATCTTAATTGCAAAACGGTGCAACATTATTTTGTACACTTTGTTTCAATGTTTTATATTAAAAACATGCATAACGTGTATAATTAAAGATACAGTTTTTCTATATATCAATATATATTATTGGTCAAAGAGTATTTTGTATAAGGCAGGGATTCAAATTTGGTAGAAAAATTCTCAAAACTTGTTGACCCCTTCGGAACATATTGATTTGATTAAATTTTTTTTTAACCAATACCTATTAGTTTTTTTACTTAAAAAAAAAACTAAATAGCCTACCGACGAGATTTATTTAGGTACTCTTTGTTTTATCAAAATTCAAATTATTTGTATAATATATATATTATAATATCTTTTATATAATTTCTATTACATTGTCTTTTATATGTTTTTATATCATTGAGATTTGAATGTGTTTGTGTTGTGTTTTCAATTTTATTGTTGTGGAAATTGTTTATATATATGTATCATGTAATAAGGGCTTTTTGCCGTAGAATGGATAAATAAATAAATAAATAAATAAATATATTTTTATTCATCCTATCAAACATATACATAGATACCTACTATGGATTTTAGGGAACTTTTTGAATAAACAAAAAATCGAGTTCATGTGGTGATTTTTTGTTTCTAAATATGAGGAAACTTTTAAAAAAAATTAGCTCGATCAATATCCATGAAAAAAACAAAAAAAAATATAAAAAATTTTAAACTCATATTTTGAATAACCATCTAACCTTTCGTAATATTAAAAAATATTTATGAAAAATTGTAGGATTCTCGTGCATTGTCTGCCAAACACACTTCCGATTTCGATTTTTAGAATTATGCTTTTTTTTTTAAACGAATATATTGAAGTTATAATTCAGTTTTTTTAAGTAAAACACTTATGATAGTATTAAATATTTGTTTTCATATTTCATCAAATCAAAATGTTCGCAGCGTCATCAAGTTTTGAGAGTTTTTCTGCTAAACTTGTTGAAAATTAAATATTTTATCGTTATTGCCAAGAGCGCTCTTAATTGACAATGTCTTCAAATCAGCAGTTAAACTGACACACATCCTGGACGTCTTAAAGTTTATTGACACAGACAGTATGACTTGTATGTTTATTATTACTTGCAGTAGTTAGTCCGTTGGTTACCCCACCCGTGGGAAATGCAGTGACGTATCAATAAATGAATAATTTAGTTAATTGAATATTTAATAATACACAGTTTCTAATATTTTTAATAAACGGTTAATAACAAATAAACGATTATTAACAAACAATAGAAAGTACAAAATATTGAGATGAGAATTTTTCAACACCACCACGCCCCTATATAATTATGCATATACAGTGTTTTGCATTCGTTACGTGAGTATTGCGTAATTATGATTCAATAGTTTAACAATGAGTTGCAAATATTACACGTGCATACAATTCTTTTTCAAGATATTTTTTAACAAGATATCTGGGTTCATTATAAACCTTATACACCAATCAAAAACCTCGATTGGAGAACCATATCCACACAATGCAACATTGTGTAAAATCTAACCGGAAGAAGTGAGAAAGGTCTCCCAACGCTTACGAATTGGCTCTAGGCTGGCTTAAGTGATCACTTTCGGTGTCCATGGACAACGTTCACCAATTCCACCATTCTCACTGTCACGATGTAAGGTCCACCAATCGAGAGACGCTTTATGCAAACCTTAGAAGCAACCATCTTTTTGTCTGTCCCAACTTATTGCCGCTGAAGGCTGTTGGGGTCGGCTCTTCTCGTTCTAAGGTAATACATTCTTCTGTTTCTTATATCATCTTCATCCAGGCCATTTCTCCGCAGGATTCTATTGCATTGTGTCATCCAGGTATTCCTTGGTCTCCCTCTTGATGGATGTCGAGGGAGATTTACTGACGTAGCTTTGTTAACAATGTGTTCCGGTGGTCTCCGCCTTATGTGCCCATACCATCTTAGTTGCCTCTCTTCTAGTTTGTTATTTATGTCTGGCACATCTAGTGATGTGAGAAGAGAAAATTCTCCAAAGAAATTTCTCGAGAACGGGATATTTCTCCAAGAATTTCTCCTCTGATGGAAGAGAAAATTCTCTCCATAATTTTTCTTAGTGGTATTATGACCTTTCGCCCAGTACACTTCGCAGCCAACCTGATTGATCCAAAAATTTGTGGGGCTGATTAAGGCCCAAATCAGAGGTTATTAACACTTTTTTCCATGTAGGTACGTACCTGCAA
This sequence comes from Athripsodes cinereus, assembly GCA_947579605.1. Classification (NCBI taxonomy): domain Eukaryota; kingdom Metazoa; phylum Arthropoda; class Insecta; order Trichoptera; family Leptoceridae; genus Athripsodes; species Athripsodes cinereus. The sequence goes on along the minus strand of OX388325.1, from coordinate 14,935,476 downwards.
TTTTTTTTAACTTAAGTATGGGCATGCGGGGTGTCAAACATCAAGATTTGTAATCAGTTTTAGCAGTTTTTTCTATGTAGTTATCTAACATTTTTTTGTTTCCATAATTAATTGTAGCCATATTGGTGATAAGTAATGTGGTAAAAGTCTGAAAGATCGTGTGCGTAACAGTGATATACGAAAGGAATGTGGAATGAAAGTTGGTGTAATAACAAGGATGAATGTAAATAAGTTAAGATGGTTTGGACACGTTGAAAGAATGATTGAGGACAGAATGACTAAGAAGATATATTTGGCTGAGAGGAATGGTGCTCGGAGACGTGGACGTCCGAAGATTAAATGGCAAGATCATTTAAATCAAATCCTACAGGACGGTCACGTGTTGAGCACATTGAACAGGAGGGCATGCATGAGGAATTGTATGACAGTGACAGAAGCGAAAGATGTAAGCATGGATAGAAGGAAGTGGCGCTCGATCCTTTCTGCCTACCCCGCGAGGGAAGCGGCGTGATGGTATGTATGTATGGATGTATGTATGCATATTGGTGATAAATTGTCTCAACATGTGAACATTGTTATTGATTGATTGAATAAAGTATTTATTATTTTTAAACTATTAAATAAAAAAAAAAAAAAATTAAAATAATTTCTTGAGAATTCCACAACACAAGTCATACCCATGCTACCATTTGTAACATTTAGAATTCAGCAATGCTGAGGCACGCCACTCATCTTGAATATCAATTTTATTTATGGATACAGAGCTCACAATATGCGTGTTTATTATACGCAGTTAGAATGCTGGGTACTCCACTTGTGTTATATGTCGTGATGGTATAGTAGTAGCAGCATATTAATATCTATTATTATTATGAATAAAGAACATTAAATGTTGAATGAATTTGCAACATTAAGAAGTGAAATCAATACTTATTTAATGACATCCAAACTATGTATTGCATTTTTCAATCATTATAAAAATGCGATAAATTCTAAACGTTGCCGCCAGATACTCGAATGAGTCAGTTAACCGTATGGCTAGGTGGTAAAAGTGTGTTTCCACGAGGCGAATATCGCCAGGAATCAAAAACATCGTTTAATAATTTTTAGTGGTATTAGTAAAGTTTTTTGACTCCAAACATTCATAATTACATATATCAAAAACATCGTCAGCCGTTTGAACCGTCTGAACATATTTTTAATAAATTTGAAACGATAAAAACCGGTAAATACGATATTGTCTTAAGTTGAACACCTTACAACTTTTTCTGCTCAACTATGTGGGTTTTTCTGTACTCGGATGCGTAGGTATATTGGCGCTCCACGCACATCTATTGACAAAACTATTTATCGTTGGTCCGTTGGTTTGTGTTGTGTATCGTTCATCTATTTTCGTGTCGCTTTTACAATACTGTCATTTCTTCCTTAATTACATAAAAGATACTTTTTAATATTTGGGTGTTGAGTAAGAGAAATCGGCGTTTATGTATCAAAAACTGGATGAAGTATACGGAAAAATCAACATTGCGTTCCGTTCTCTCTGCCTATCCCACCTGGAACACGGCGTGAGGGTATAGATATTTAGATAGATTGAATGGCTAACAGAGATCAAACAGAGGCCTGAGTCAATAACACACTTTCACGTCACGTTCCCGCTCCGTTAACGTTCGAGTATAGACGAAGTTGCAAGCAAGTGTCAATTTCGTCACAATAGTTACGAAAATTAACACTTTGGCGCAACATCGTCTGCACCCGAACGCTAACGGAGCGGGAACGTGATGCAAAAGTGTGTTATTGACTCAGGCCTCTGGATTGTTTAACGCAGCGTTTATCAATCCTAGCGCTACAGTGGCAAATAAAGAAACTAAATTGCAACAATAGGACTAGACAGAATGTTGAACGTTTAACGATCCCAGGTGCAGGCAAACTCCCCTTTCACGACACAAGCTTTTAGCTTACTGTGAAAGGTGTATAAGGTTGTATTTGGGTTTATAAAAAAACCCAGATATTATCTTTAAAAAAAAACACACATCATTGTGATTCTACAAAACGGTTAAATATTCGACTGTATGCCGACATTACAGTCGTATGACAATTTATTATGGCCACCTATAGAATTTGATCATATTTGAAAATACTTGGGTTTTTTTAGCTATAAGTAATAAAAGTATCGTATTTAGTTTACTTGAAATTGTATAATATGGTTTGATCTTAAAATAATCAGTGCATTTTTTGTGTTGTTGGCAACACTGTTATTCCTGGCAGCCATTTTGTACAATGCCATATTGTTACTGATGGTCTCACGATACACGTGTCAAATTTTCTTTAGGTGTTTCTGATAAATTTTAGGAAGATATCTTTAAAGTAAGTATTCAAGTCAATGAAAATATTATTTATTTAACATTTTTTTATATTTGTATGTTAAAATATTTATGTTTTATACAATATTTTATAAATTATGAGTATTTAAGCAAATACTAAACTGTGGGTGTTAAAATTTGTTAATTTATTTTAGTTATGGGTAAGAAAAAAGATTTAACACCACAAAAAGTGGCAGAGATTCGAACGCTACTAACGAATACAAGTTATTCTCAAAGAGAAATAGCTAAAAGGTGTGATGTTTCTCGAGTATCTGTTCAAAATATACAAAAAAATATATCACGTATGGAGAACTTGACTCCAAAGAGGGTTGGTAAATGTGGTAAAAAAAAAATTCTCACACCACGTGGCGAAAGAATACTGACGAAGATTGTTCTGGAAAACAGACAAGCATCAAACGATGCAATAACTGAAAAATTGGAGCAATCTGGTATTCGTATGTCTAAGAGAACAGTTCAAAGGCGACTGCATGATCTCGGTTACAATTCGAGACGCCCAGCAAGGAAACCAAAATTGACACCAAAAATGATGCAAAAAAGGTTGGATTGGGCGAAAAAACACAAGAATTTTACCGAAGATGACTGGAAATCGGTAATTATTATTAAAAATAGTAATACAAAAAATCATTTTTTACATAAAGCATGAAAAAGCTTTTATAGTTCAACTAAATGAAATATCACCTTACATTTTCAGGTTTGCTTTAGTGACGAAAGTACTTTTCAAGTCTTGACAAAAAAGGCTCAATATGTCAAGAGAAAGGTTGGAGAGAAATATTTATCCAGCTGCATTATTGAAACAGTCAAACATCCAACATCGGTGATGATTTGGTCAGTTATTTCTGGGAAAGGGATGGGAAGACTTTATATTGTTGATGGGATGATGAATCAGGGGCAATATAAAAATGTCCTTGAACAAAGATTGTTGCCACAATTGGCAGAATGGTTTGGTCCTGGAGATAAAAGAATCTTTATGCAAGATGGGGCACCATGCCATACGGCCAAATCAATTAAAAAATATCTAATGGAACAGAATGTTCCATTGTTGGATTGGCCAGGAAACTCTCCGGACCTTAATCCAATAGAGAATGTTTGGGAACTGCTGAAAAAGGAAGTGGCGAAGGAGAATATCACGAATAAAGTTTATTTAATTGAAAGAATCATATATCATTGGAATCACAACGCTAGACTTAAGGAAATGGCAGAAAATTGCATTAAAAGCATGCCAAAAAGAGTACATGCAGTGATAGAGGCAAAAGGTGGAGTGACAAAATATTGACACACTACACCTAAATATTCGAAATATTTTATCAATAAATTGTATTATCAAAGTAAAATGTGCTTTATTAATTAAAGGAATACTTATACCTTCAATTATAATAATTTTTGAGTAAAAAGAATGCTAAAAAATATAAACAAAACATTATTTCCTACTGTTTTACAGGAATATTTAGGGTGGCCATAATAAATTGTCATACGACTGTATACTAACCGCCTAGCCATTTGGTTAACTGGCTAATCTAACCATTGAGCAGTGACATATTATAATAGTTCCATTTATACATCATTGAAATAGACGTACTACGTACTAGAAGTGATTGGACTTTAGGAATGTGTTACCAATTCAAAGATGAAATTTACTCATCTTCCATTTAATATAAAACTAGTATTGTCGAATCACCGAATCAAACATTCAGATATTGTGCCAATTGTTCGCTAAAAGGGAATAAAATGAATTGAATTACCTGTATTTTGAGCAAGAGATATATAATTATCTGACGTGTTTTATCATATTTAACAGAACTTGAATAAATTGAAAAAATCGTTTTGTTTAACCATAAATTAAACAAACACGCGAGAGACGTCTTCTCACTTCTTAGGTCATTATTGATCGAAAGACAAGAAAGAAAGATTGAAGAAGTATGAAGACAGAGAGATATTTTAGTTTGTTTACTATCTCGTCACCTCACCTCAATTCGAATAGTATAATAAAAATTGACCACTTTTGTTCTGTGCACCTCATCTAGTAATTTTTATATCAATGCTTCCAATAGTTTAGTTCATACATATAAATAGTCTCTGTTGAGTGAGCCAGCCATCAGACCGTATCGTCTTCTCAATGTTTTCACATTTCGCATATTTATGTCTCCATGAACATGATTTTCCAATTGAGGTTATCTGATTGGTTTATGTTTTGTCGCTTAATCCTTTTTACCTATCCCACAAGGGTTGTGATTACATGACACACTTGTTGGACTGTCCATTGTGTCTTGTCTAGTGATGTGACAAGAGAAGATTCTCCAAAGAAATTTCTCGAGAACGAAAAATTTCTCCGAGAATTTCTTCTCTGATGGAAGAGAAATTTCTCTCCATAATTTTTCTTAGTGGTATTATGACCTTTCGCCCAGTTCACTTCGCAGCCAACCTGATTGGTCCAAAAATTTGTGGGGCTGATCAAGGCCCAAATCAGAGGTTATTAGCACATTTTTCCATGTACGTACCTGCAATTTTTTTTTAACTTAAGTATGGGCATGTGGGGTGTCATACATCAAGATTTTTCATAAGTTATTAGCACTTTTTCTATATAGGTACCTTACATTTTTTTATTTTCTTATTAATTGTAGCCATATTGGTGATAAATTGTCTCAGCATTTTGTATATTTTTTTTGATTGATAAAATAAAGTATTTATTATTATTATACTATTAAATAAAAAATAAAAAAAATTCTCGGAAAATTCTCTAGTTCGAGAAATTTACCGAGAATTTTCTCGGTAAATTTCTCCAAAAATTATTTCTTGAGAATTCCACAACACTAGTCCTGTCACATGCACTATGTAGGATATTTTTGTGCTGTGCGTTTTGCACAGTACTGGGAATCAATTTGATTGTATTTTTCTGGGTTTTAAGGCGATAAATAAATATACATTAAAGGGATCCTAACCACCTGGATGTCGCAGAAGTCTGGAGACTTAAACGCATCAGCAGGGTAACTCTTGACACAAATCTAAACACGATTTTAAGCGTACGACGCGCAAAGGGTCTATGGTTAAAAATACCGCGAGAATGGTATGCACGTATTTTTTCCTTCACCGCCCATTTGAAGGCAAATTCGTCTAATCTTATCGAAGAGGACGGCTTGCACGTTTGTTGCATGTGGCTGGCCTGATGATATAGTAGTAGTAGTTTATCTAATTCAATAGCTCGACCGTTCTTCAATGCTCCTCTCTGGAACATAGGACTGAAACCAGCCTACTCCACTCTTTTTATACTGAGTCCAGACGTCATTTAATCTCTGTTCATGTTAATTAAAATCCTTATCAATTATCTCCCCATTTAAGGACCCACCGTCTACCGGGCTACCGCAGAAGTCTGGAGACTACCATTTATCCGATATTCTACATTTAACAAATCTTGGATTATCTCCACAAAATTCTTTGATTGATGGAAGAATGAAAGATAGGTATTAAGTTCGTGTTGTAAAATTATATAGCCATCGATATGACAGAGTGATAGCCAATAGATGAACTGACACTACAGTAGAGAATAAATTTTATATTGGAAAGGCAATATCATCCAACGGTTCCCTAGTTTCTTGCTCTATGTAATGTTCCTGCTAGGTTGTCTTGTTCACCCACTAAACCAAGAATATTTATATCTGTATCGAGTATAATATTATTATGATTATAAATACACTGAAAACATATGGCAGCACCAGTTTTATACCCGATCGCTAAGTTAATAAATAGAAATTCTACGTTTGGTTCAAAAGTCACGCAACGTATATCAACCATTCTTCTCAGTGATTGCATCTCCACTGCATTTATTCCACTTTCGTCCTTCTTTAACTTTGTACATATTTCGCTTGTAATTATACCATAGTAAAGATAATTCCAAATTCTCCTGATTGCATAAAATGATTTAATGATATGAATGTTCATGTTTTCAACATAACATTACAATGACTATATCGTCAGGATAGAGACTCTTCTATGATTTTGTTTTTTTTTTGTTTTTAAAAAATATATATTTTGTTTTTTTTTTTGTTTTTATTATAAACCCAAATACAACCTTATACACCTTTCACACTAAGCTAAAAGCTTGTGCTGTGAAAGGGGAGTTTGCCGGCACCTGGGATCGAACCACGGACCCCTCGTTCTGAAGGCCGAGACTCTACCTCCAGGCTACCGACGAACTTTTTATTGGTTATTTTCGATGAGGTCTCTTTTGTGATTTTTTTTCCCAATTTTTATTAAGGTAATTTTTGATTTTGCTCTATTTTTATGAGTTAAACGTTTTCGAAACTTATTGTTTCATTTTCAAAACGTAAATAAACCTAAATTATTCAAGGATATATTGTATGGCAACTAGCCCATTGCACAATATCATTTATTTGTATAACTTTGTAATTATGTACGCTCTTTATTGTGCAATAAAGTTTATTATTATTATTATTATTATGTTGTGGTGAGGAAGTAAAAGGTGGGATAGGAGATGGAGTTGAGATTATTGGAGACAATTGGGGATATGATAATGGGTGGGATCCGGATATTTATAATTATTATTTTTATTTTATTTTATGTGATTTTTTAATAGTGTTTTTTTTATCAATTATAATGGAATTCCACAATAAAAATCGCATAATATTTCAAATTTTATTGTATTTATACATTATTGGGAAACTGGATAACTAACAGAAAGGACTGAGATATTTATTAGCTCTGGGAACTCTATTGCAAATGTATCTATCACGGATGTATGCACATATGAACGGGTTCAAATATACATATGCGGGAATTTTAGAACCCGTTTCTCTATATACTGGACCAGACTGGAGTACCGTATAGAATCTGTTCACCCATCTTACTATATTTATGTAGATATGAATATATTAATGTTGATAGGGAAGGAACTGTATCACTGGTTAAACAGAATCTTATTTATATTTATATATGTATACCTACACTCACGCCTTGTCCCAAGTCGGAAAGGTAGAGAGAACGGAACACCATATAAATCTGTTTAGTGTATTTACATTTTTTTACTGTTTAACTAGATTTGGGCATAATGTCCAGATGTCAAAACCAATTAGACCTCTCGATTATAGAGCCATATTTACACAGTGTGAAATTGTGCAAAATCTAATTGGTAGAATTTACTTCTAGAGTCAATGCATAAGCGTTGGAGCCTTTCTCATGTTTTGCCTTATAAATCTATTTTTAATATACTTCTTTTGCTTCCCCCACATTCAATTTGCGATCTCCCATGTATGCACACCAATTTCGTTAACACAACACGCGGTCAATAAGCCTTGGAGCCTTTCTCATGTTTTGCCGTATAAATCCTTTTTTAATATACTTCTTTTGCTTCCCGCACATTCAATTTGCGATCTCCCATGTATGCACACCAATTTCGTTAACACAACACGCGGTCAATAAGCGTTGGAGCCTTTCTCATGTTTTGCCTTATAAATCTATTTTTAATATACTTCTTTTGCTTCCCCCACATTCAGTTTGTAATCTCCCATGTATGCACGCTTTCGTTTACACAACACGCGGTCGTTATTGATAATACAGAATTTGACCATGTGCGGTCAAGTCATACAGTTCTTGGATGTTCATGCTACCTCACACCTCCTCTTTCAGACAAATACACCCTTGTCGTCATCCTTTCATCACTCATTAGCCTCATATATTATTTGGAAGACATCGCATTTTAGCGATAAACTCGCCCACTGTACGTTGAATTGTATAACTGTAAAAGTTGATATTTTCAACCGACGGTACTTGGTGGAAATTCATGTTATTTTATGACACTGTTTTATTTTGTAATATTGTAATCAATGTACAGTGCAGTGAAGAATACAATAAATAAATATGTCCAAGCCACCGAAATGTTTTATTTATTTATTTATTTATTTATTTACAAATATTTACGGCCATAGCCTTTAACATGTTAAACCTCTGTATACATACAAAACATGTAAACAAAGGAAAGATCTGTTACAAAAAAAGACACAAAACAATTAGACTAAAGAAACGAAAGTTTTACAGACAATATAACATTAATCATGTTATAATTATAAAAAAGATACAAAAATGTTAAAAAAAAATTGGTAAAGACTCGCATTCTAACCATAACACTCCTCTACAAACATTAAAGGTTGTCCACCACTTTCCCCTGGATGCTTTAAAGAGCTGAGCTCCTATATCATCCAGACTTAACGAAATATAGAAAAAAAACATTTTCCAAAAAAAGTGCTCAGCAGGGTTTGACTTAAGGGCTTCCCAAAATGAGAAGAATGGTTGGTAAAACGTTGCGAGATAGAGTGAGGAATGAGGATATCAGGAGAACGAGCGGATGTGAGAGGAGTGTTGTGGACAGAATGAATGTAAACAAGTTGTGATGATGGTTTGGACATGTTGAGCGAATGCAAGATGAAAGGATGACGAAGAGGATGTATTTATCTGAAAGAAGGGGTGTGAGGAAGCGCGGACGTCCAAGAACCACGTGGCTTGATCACGTTGACCTTGAATTCTTAAGGACGGACGCGTGTTGAGTAAGAGAAATCGTCGTGCATGTATGAGAAACTGGATGAATGTAGAGGAAGCGAAAGAAGTGTGTAAGGATAGATCTATATGGCGTTCCGTTCTCTCTGCCTACCCCTCCTGGGACATGGCGTGAGGGTATAGTAAAATAATAATAATAAAAACACTTTATTGATCAGAAAAAAAAAACATGAGCAATTGGCGAGCTTATTGCCTGGAGGCAATATCTTCCAGCTAACCAAAATAATGTGTGATACTATGTTGACAATGTGTAATTAATACTAAATGTGAACAGTTAATACTAAATTTAATTATAACTAATTACATTCTTAGCCCTAAGTAGAACATTATATATGTCATGTTTCCTCTAATAAATACTATAAAATGAAGGATAAAGGCACGGGGAAGAACTTTTTAGGATAAGTCTATGGGTTTTAGGTTATTCTTAAAAACGTGTAGCGTAGAGGAATTTCTAATATTGCAAGGTAGATTATTCCACATTCTAATTGCATGGGTCGTAAATGATGAACTGAAGAAGGTTGTGGTGTGGACAGGGACGGCAAGTAACTGGTTATTCTGAGATCTCAGAGGACATCATAGTATAGTATAGCTTCCCAAAATTACAACCCTTAATGTCCCTTGAAGGAGATACTCACTACACGACACTATACTCACTACTACAATATTCTTACAAACTATATTCTTACAGTTACGTATTGCTACGTACTAAAACTCTTAACACTAGAGACAACACGTTACAGCTTATTACCAGTATAATCAAAGTATTCCTCTACTATAAGTCTATATACAATATGTTAATGCAGTATAAGGTAACTACAAGTGTGTACAGCTAAGTAAATGTGCTATATACAGTAAATACCATATAACGGACTATTGCAGCGGTTGATTTGTCATAGGTAACGTAGAGTAAAGTAATGTTATAGTTTATATTATTATCTATTACTTGCATCATAATATTAATTAGATCTATCTGTCCTAAGAACTAAGTATACTATATAAAACAACAGTTTCTTACTACGTACTAGGTTTATGTGGTGTGGAGTAGGTATAAATAGCGTGGTTTCCGTACAAGCCCAAAAGATGAGCTTTACCTGACGTTTTGAAGCTTAAAACAATAATATGAAAGGGGCACAATATTGCTCGTATTTTCTGAAATCAAATTTATATAAATAGTGAGCTACAATCCATTGGATTGGTCTGCAACGATTTTGCTCGTATTTTCTGGGATCAAATTTATATAAATAGTGAGCTACAATCCATTGGATTGGTCTGCAACGATTTTGCTCGTATTTTCTGGGATCAAATTTATATAAATAGTGAGCTACAATCCATTGGATTGGTCTGCAACGATTTTGGATTATCTTCTCCATTCCTCCCTATTTTCAGCTAGTCTCTTTAGTTTTACGTATGTGCCACAGTTCATGTCCTTCTTCAGTTGGTCCATATAAACGTCTCTTGTCGGCTTATACCATTTCTATATTATAAGATATATATTATGTTGGGTCTGTTGGCGTATGTTTGTAATTATATATCATCATCATCGCCCTCAACGCTCCTCTCGGGAGCACAGGGCAGAAACCAGCCTCCTCCATTCAGAGCGTCTCTGTACCTATTGCGTCACCTCTTCCCACGACATTCCTTGCGCTCTGATAATTATATATAATGAGTTACAATCCATTGGATTGGTCTGCAACGAGTTTTGACTTTCTTCTCCACTCCTCCCTATTCTCTCTGCCATTTGTGCCTTCGGTCCTGCCCTCTACGATTGCGATGAGCAGTCCTGGGTGCCTAAATAATCAAACAGAAGGTATTTATTTCGAGTCCCTCTGCCAATCTACTAAAATTAATTTTGATGAATGACTTGTCTTTTTCAGCGTGAAGTACAAAGATATATTATGTTGTTTATGGTCTTATAGATGGGTACATGGGTAGTCATTTCATTTACCTTCTCCCCTCCAACCTCCTAACCGAACTCACAAAGCCATACAAAGGGCATTCCACTATGTGCTTCATCGTCTGGCATTGTGAGCTGCATTCACACTTAAGATTGGAGGACATATCCCATTGGTACATATAAATCAGTAGTGCAGAGGTATACGTACTCAAAAGAAACGGTTTCTGGTAAAGAATAGGTCGCCCACTTTTTTCTGTAATTTTTTCAGTGACCTGTAAAAAGCAAGTGTTCGTAAAATCTCACTTATAAGACAATTATTAACATGTATATTTTATATATTTTTTTGTATTAGCATAAAGAGCACAGTCTGCAAGCTACACTTGTGGGATATTGTTTGGTGCAGGTTCAGTTTGTACTGGGCCTGCGGTGATTGTGATCTGCTTTTGTTTGATTGTTTTTTTTTCTATCATTCTTTTGTTTACATTAATATGTGTATGCTGTAGGCACACTTAATTGGGGGGTTGGCCTGGCCGAATCAATGTATGTTGTTTTTATTTTTTCAACTTTCTGTTTGTGTCTCTGATTAATAAATAAATAAATAAATATACCGTGAAAGGTGAATATGCTCATTATGAACATCTTATTATTTATGCTACAGAAAAGACGATCTGTTTATTTATTACACGCAGAGAATCTACAGTCTACTTTATTTCTGGAAGATGCCTTGAAGGTATGAATGAATATATGCACAAATTATAGGTATATAAAAATATATCTATTACATATTATATTTTCTACTGTTTTTCTCTATTGTATGGTTCTAGTATTTTCCCATTTGATACGAAACAATGAGACGAGGAACATAATAATTATACTTCATACAGTTTATACCAATGCTGGGTGTTAACCAATTTAATCGTTTATTAACGATATTAACTGTTCAGAGTGAAAAGTGAGGACATTAAGATAGTGAGCCGGATGCGAGAGGAGTATTTTGTATAGAATACGTATAAATAGTAAGTTAGCATGCGCAAGACATATTGTGGAGTAGCATATTGATGATAAAGGATGGCGAAGAGGTTGTGTATGAAAACATGGACGTTCGAGACTACGTAGTTTGACCATTTGGATTAAATTTTACGGACACGTGTTGAGTAAGAGAAATGGGATGAAGGTGAACCAATCGAAATAAGTATGTTAGGATTGATCGATATGGCGTTCCGTTCTCTCTGCCAGCCCATCACATGGTGTGAGGGTATAGATAAATAGATCAACTGTTAAACTTTTAAGCTAATTTCAATAATCGTTAACTTCTGTTCAATGAAATCCATTACTTTTTGTGTGCAACTCAGTAAATATTTTGCCACTACATTTTTTCATGAAAACCATTGAAGCGGATCCTTACAGTTTTTTTTTAGCTTACTGACTCTCTAAAAGTAAGCGTAACTGGCGTTACGTTAGTTTATTTTAGGTTAACTGTGATTGTCGGTAGCCCGATGGTAAGGTCTTGGACTTTCAATCCAGAGATTCCGAGTTCATTTCCACTCGCTGCCGAACTATTTCACCTATGTATACGAAAATAGCTGAAGGCTTAGTTAGAAGAGATCGCGTCTTTGTGATAAACTCGCCCTTGTAATCTATGTACAGCAAAAAATAAAGAAATAAATTAACGAATAATGAATTTAACATTTTAACAAATTATTTTTTTTTGGTTTAAACTGCAATTTTTTTTTTTTTTTTTTTTTTTTTTTTTTTTTTTTTTTTTTTTTTTTTTTTTTTTTTTTTTTTTTTTTTTTTTTTAAAAGATATATCTGGGTTTTGTTATAAACACTTTTGGTTTTGTTTTGTTACAAATACAACCTTATACACCTTTCACACTAAGCTAAAAGCTTGTGCCGTGAAAGGGGAGTTTGCCGGAACCTGGGATCGAACCACGGACCCATTTATCTATCATCTCAGTGGACTAGCTATTAGACTTACCGCATGTACACAATCAGAAGGACCAGATAGTCCCTCTTTAAATACCTTGTGTCCCATCCAACCCTTAGACTATAAAATGTACCTAGATTAGTTTGTTCCATTCTTTAGTTTTGAATAATTCTTACCCTGAGGATACACCAAGGCGAAAGTACTCGGCAATTTGTTTTCATCATCATCATCATCGCCCTCAACGCTCCTCTTGGGAGCACAGGGCAGAAACCAGCCTCCTCCATTCAAATTGTCTCTGTGCCAACTGCGACACCTCTTTCCACGACATTCCTTGCGCTCTGATATCGTTGTCATAGGAACGGTGTATTGTGAAAGAGGGACGCCCGGGCCGACGGAACCCCTGCGGACGGAAAAACAGTGCTCTTTTTGGCCAACTATCATTAGGCATTCTCAAAACATGTCCCAGCCAGGACCATCGTCTCTCCTGTATTACGGAGATTACAGGTCTCTGCTGGGTGCGCCGGCGCACAGCATCATTTGTAACATGTATTTGTTTTAATCATTGTTAATTGATTAAATTAACAAACTTACTTATACCTATGTCAAAATTAAATGTTTTTTTTTAATAATACAATTTTTTTTTATGAAATTGAATTTTCACAACGCTAATGCACCAACTTTAAGTTTAATTTATGACAAAATAGTTAATCTTATTTTTAGTAGTTAATAGTTGGCTTATTTTAATTTATCATATTTTCAAATTGTCTCTTGTTTTATTTTATTGGGTTAGTTGGAAGATATCGCATCTCTGTGATAAACTCGCCCGTTGCGCAAAATTATTTGTGTATACCATGATTGCTGTAATCCTATTATTTCTCTCTAAATATTTTGTACAATAAAGATTATTATTAACTTTATTAGTTTTTGCTAAAAGGCCCCTTCAACAGTCTAGTGTCGAGAAAAAAATCACCTATCCAGATATACAGGATATTAAAGGATAAGGCTCAAAACGCGGGTTCAAAATATCAGCATTGTGCCTGGAATATCTGTGTTCAGAAACTTTCTAATAACATTACAAGTATTTATTAATTTTTGAATTATTATTAATCTCTCAGCTACTCGCTACGTCTAAATCTACCATCACCAGTTCGCCCTGCGGCGCTGCCCACGTCCTGTACAGTAGTAGGGAATTGTATTCTGTACGTTGTTAACAGTTACATAGTAGTAGATAGGTATAGGTACGTAGATATTTGTTTTCAGGAAATTTGATTGTAGAGTCTGATTCAAGTACTACAACTTTTGTTTCACCATATTTTATTTCCTAATACAGCATTTGTTCCACCTTATTAAGTATTTTGGGTCTATTGTTCTGAGTGTTTATAACTAATTGAAGTGCCTGGAGTCGTCCTGCAATAGTTTTTTTTATCTATCTATTTATTTGTATTCAATATCATTTATTTGTAGTACGTTGTTTTATAACTTTGTAATTATGTATGATGATGATTCTGGATGATTTTGTTTTAACGCCGTTTAACAATCCCTTGATCGTCTCAAGGGCGCCGGTGAAAAGTGCAGTTTTCAATTTGCTTCTGAAGTTGGTGACAGTCTGGTTATCTCTCAATGGCACCTTATTTTTAAATACAGGCTCCTTATTGTACAATTAAGTATCATATCTATCTCTCTATACCATCATATAGAATATCGTATTTGAAGGGTAGCCAGCATATCAGGTGTATGTAATAAACAGGCAAATTATCCTCCCCGTGTCAATAAAAAAATAAGACATTCAGGATAATTGGCAAACGTCATCAAAAAGTGACTGAGGTGCCATATTATTCAAAGACATGTAGACCATAAGGCATACAGTTTGTGTTGGACCCTTTCACCTACTCAAACCAGTGCAACTTTTCCGGTAAAGGTGTGATGTGACCAGTGGTCTCGAACCTACCGATAATGTGCCGCGTCTTACCGAAATGCCCGATGAAACAGCAGTCGGTTCAAATAGGTACCTGGTAGATTGTAGAAAAAGGTACTGCGAGAAAATATTCTCGAAATTTTAATATGAAACAGAATTATTAATACTGTAGTTAGATTCATATAATGTCAATCTTGCACAATGACGTTCGAGACCACTGGATGTGAAAACCCTTATCTTCGCGGAAAATAAACCTTGCAGCGCTATTGAATGGCGTTTGTAGGTAGTTATGTTAGATTTGCGACAGTCCTACATATAGTATATTGCAGTAGTCAAGTCTAGAGACCACAAAAGCAGAGATTAATGTTTTTATGCTATCAGGAGTGAGATTTTTCGACACTGAGCGTATTTAGTGGATTTAATAAAATGATACTCTAAAAATATTAACGAAGCTAATTTATAATTATGATCTTACCATTTAATCCTCGATGAACCACGTCTTTGAGCATCATTCCTCTCTCTCAAATAATTATATTTTCTTCAAACATACATATCTACTTGTATTTTTTTATTATTATTCGCTGTTATGTCTTGTTTTCTGTTTGCTAAATACACAAAAGCTTCACAAGACTGTTTTTGTTGAGATATTATTATTTACAAGCTTTTAAAAACAGATTTGAGTTGAAAACTTTTTATTTGATAAAAGAGATATTTCAAAAGTACGTTTGAGAAAAGGATCTACAAATATACTAAAAATATTAGGGGAACTAATTTATTTATTTTATCTTGTCTAGTTTTTCCGTCCATGGAGACCATGGTAATGAATAATAGGTTTCACACTTTTTTTATATAAAATTTCCAGTGTTTTTCTTTGTTCGTAAAACAGTATAAATACTTATTTTTCATATTATTGAACCACACTAGATTAATCATTCCAATTGATCACACTCACCGATAGTCAACCTATTTGAATAGGTATTATTAACTAGGTAGGTACCTATGTTGTATATGATACACATACATATGTGAACTTCCTTAAGGCGCCCCTTTAGCAAAAACGACAAAACATTCAATTTTCAACAAGTTTGGTACACAAACTCTCAAAACTTGTTGACCCTACGAACATTTTGATTTGATAAAATATGAAAACAATTATTAATTACCAATATCAAACTTTAACTAAAAAAAAAACTTGATTTTAGCTTCATAGTATTCATTTATAAATTAACCATATTTCTAAAAATCGAATTCGGGGGTGTGTTTGGTACATAAATGCACGAGAACCCTACAAATTTTCATATATTTTTTTTTTATATTACGAATACGTAGATAGTTATTACAATTATAGAACAAATAAATTATATATTTTTTTGTTTTTTTCATGGATATTGACCGATTTAAAAAAAAATTTTTGATAACATTCCTCATATTTTGAAACCAAAATCACCACATGAACTCGATTTTTTTATATACTGAAAAAAGTTTGCTTAAATCCATAGTATTTATATGCTTGATAGGATGAATAAAAAATATGTATATTTTAAAAATAATTTGTATTTTGATATAACAAAGAGTACCTAATAAATCTCGTCAGTCTGGGATTTATTTATTTTTTTTAGTAAAAAAACTGATATTGGTAATAAATATTTGTTTTTTTATTTAATCAAATCAATATGTTTGTAAGGGTCAACAGGTTTTGGCAGTTTTTCTATCAAATTTGTTGAAAATTGAATATTTTACCGTTTTTTCTAAACGGGGCCCTTAAGGAGTGCATGACACAGAGTTTCTAAGCTTATGCATCGACTCAAGGCTTGGTTAGAGTGCTCTTTAAACCTAGGTAACATTCCCAATTCCTCTGTGTCGTGCTCATCAAAACAATGAAACATTGGACCTTATCGAGTTTGTTTCTTATTTGTTCCAGATTCCAGCACGCACCGATGTGTTTTAAAGGATAGGGTTCTGTGGTATCTGGTCTGATATCTCTATGTGCCGGTACCAGGGATAATAGCACCATCATGGACTCAGAAAGGTAAGAGAAGAGAATAGTTTTAATTTAATAAGGTTAATCAATGTAGCGAACTTTTTAAAACAATCATCTAACCAATCTTATTCGACTCCAGTTCCACATAATTGAGAGGGATTTTATCCTTATTTTAACAAATTGATTCCGAAAAGTATCCGGCAAAGAATGTTCTGTGGAACACTCGACTCGAGGAATTAGTGTCCCACTCTTTTCCCTAAATCTTCGAGTGTCCTGTTAAAGGTAAGTGTCCGGAAAAATATAGACATTTTATATCTCAAATTAAGCAATGATGAGGTTTACCATCCAACCTGAATGTCTTAACGTTTTGTTGGCATGGATAACTTGCATAACAAAAAATAAGAAATTCTGGATGGGTGGCACACATCATCGCTGAACACAAGCTTTTTCAATAAGGCAATCTACCGAAAAACTGAGTAATTTTAGCCAATAGAGGTTCGTCGGTAGCCTGGAGGTAGAGTCTCGGCCTTGTGAACAAGGGGTCCGCGGTTCGATCCCAGGTGCCGGCAAACTCCCCTTTCACGACTTTTAGCTTACTGTGAAAGGTGTAGGTATAAGGTTGTATTTGGGTTTATAACAAAACACAGATATATCTTTTTGAAAAGAACTTTTATAATAAGGGGGGAGTAGATCCAATTTTAAAACTTTCCCAGCACATTTAATATATTTTTAAATAAATAATTGTAACTTTGGACAATTGGTCCCCCACTCTTTCTCGTAAGTTTTCGAGTGTCCTGTAAAAGGCAGGTGTTCGAAAAAATTAAGACATTTTACATCTTAAACTCAGCGTTGAGGTTTGCCATCCATCCTGAATGTCTTGATTGTATATTGGCACGAAGAGGACAGCATGGATGTTTATTATATGCAGCTGGTCTTCTGGCTACCCCACTTGTGGGATATGCCGTGATGGTATAGAAGAAGAAGAAGAACTTTTGCTGATGATATTGATGATTCTGGATGATTTTGTTTTAACGCCGTTCAACAGTCCCTAGAGACCGTCTCGAGGTCGCCGGTCTTTACTAAATTCTCATGTGCGGACGCGAAAGATGTAAAATGTCTTTATTTTACGGACGCTTGTCTTTTAAAAGGGAGGATTGTATCGAATTTTGAAGCTTTGATATATTTTTATATAAATAGTAACTTTTGTACACTACAACGTGTGTAACCTTTCACATTCTCCCTGTTATTATAAACATTATTAAGGTTGTGTACATACACCTATCAATTCTCAAGTGTACTCACCTAATAAATTATTTGCTGCTCTTTATTTTGTCACAATATGGTAGATATGTGCTTGTTGTTAATAATGTGTATGACACGAGATCACGTCTCTAAGTACAGAATAGAGAACGTACGAGCGTGTCTCGTTACAGAACGTTACTACAGGACAAAGGCACAACATATTGTAGTGTTTTGTGTCATATTATGTTTATTAGTGGTTTTCAACTCCCTGTGCGCGGAGCTAGTGGTACCGACCCCAGGAAAGGTCAGCCCTTTTTTCTTGAAATTATTAAAACGTGGCGGCAGAATTAGGTACACTGAGAAAAATACTAACGAAATTTCACAACGAATCATTGGTACGTACTATCAGATTAGTACCAGATATAATTCAAACGATTCATTAGTACGAATCTATAATATTAACTTTTCGCAAACAAATCGTTGGTAAATATACCAAAGATGATTCGTTGTGAAATTCCGTTAGTATTTTTCTCACACTTACTATTGTCAGAATTTAAAGTATTGTCAGAATTTAAAGTATTGTCAGAATTTAAATTATTGTCAGAATTATGTCAGATTCCTATACTATACTACTATACTATACCCTCACGCCGTGTCCCAAGTGGGGTAGGCAGAGATAACGGAACGCCAAATAGATCTATCTTTACACACTTCCTTCGCTTCCTCCACATCCATACAGTTTCTCATACACGCACATCGGTTCCTCTTACTGAACACGCGGCCGTCCTTGAGAATTTGATCCACGTGGTTCTCGGACGCCTGCGTTTCCTCACACCCTTTCTTTCAGACAAGTTTCAAGTCAGATTCCTATAACTTTACGAAAATTTGGTGACAAGGTGGGTAGAAATTTAGACTGTTAAAGAAATCATCAAGGAATCTGAGACCTAATCAACGTCTCCCCTTCAGCGGGCCGCGGTAAAATTATCAAACGTTGACCGGTCTGCAGAGATAAAAAGGTTGGAAACCACTGATAAATTGCCTTGATAGTTCAAATGATAGGGTGTACCAAAGTTTGAATAAAACTTATTTATTAATGTAATGAAAGTGAAAGATTATGCAAGGATGGGCTTGTTTGGGATTTCATATTCAAGAGGGACGTTGCTTGACTCGATAAATAATTACTATAAGTGGAGTAGCCAGCAGATTCATTGCATGTAATAAACACACAAGTCATCTTCTCCGTGAAAATCTCAATCAAAAATGAGATTGATAATGACCTGATAAGTGGAAAGACATCTCTCTCACGATCAATATTTTGGGTTAGTTGGAAAATTCGTGTCTCTGCGATTAACTCGCCCTCAGTATATTGATCATATAATTGTATTTGTTTTAAATGTATTTTTGTGTAAATTTGCTTGTATCCCGTGGAGCACCCGGTAAAGAATTGGTCTCCCACTCTTCTCCTTAAGTTTTCGAGTGTCCTGTAAAAGGCAGGTATTCGAAAAAATTAAGACATTTTACATCTTAAATTCAGCGATGAGGTTTGCCACCCATCCTGAATGTCTTGATTTTATATTGGCACGAAGAGGACAGCTTGCATGTTTCTTACATGCAGCTGGTCTGCTGGTTACCCCACTTGTGGGATATGCCGTGATGGTATAGTAGTAGTAGTAGTAGTGCTTGTAATCAATGTACAATAAAGAATAAATAAATAAATATAAATAAAAATAATCTACAGTAGAAAGAAACACTTTTTTCAATTTACCTTGATAGTTATGTTTTAGTACAATTTATTTATTTGCAAGTAAAGAAAAAGAGATCGAAAGAGAACACACAATCACTAAATGGCAAGAATTTTGGGACGTGACGGAAAAAGGCCGATGGACGCACCGACTGATCCATAAAAATCAAGCCATGAATACAAAGAAAGCATGGAATTTTGAGCTTCCGACTCACACAATTTTTTAGTGGACATGGTGTTTTCTATAAGTTCCTGAAGGGCATCACAAAAGCTAATTCTGAGGACTGCATATACTGCGGAGAAATTGACGATGCTGAACACACCATATTTCGGTGTTGGAGATGGAAAAGGGAACGGACAGAAGCTGAACAAATACTGAAAGTGAACTTGGAGCCGGAAAACCTAATAGCCAAAATGCTGGAAAGTCTTGACCACTGGAACGCTATCAGTAATTTGGCGGAGGTGGTCATGAAGACTAAAAATAAAAAGACGAGTTTGAACGGAAAAGAAATTGACCAACACATTGTTAGTGGTTAAGCCGAGAGGCAGGTACACTACTATGTAGGTGAAGAAGGGGCGGTTTTAGCCGGTAGGAGTCCGGCACTACCTGGTTCGCTAGGTGTTCATGATGGATTTCCCCCCTTATAAAAATATAAAAAAGTACAATTTATTTGTAATTTAATAATCTCTGACTACTCCACAATGAATTCGGTGTGAAGGATTAGTATTTCAAATGAACGACACCCACGTATTCCTCTCAAAATTGTTTTTTAATTATACGATAAAAAAGAATGCTTTTCTTTACTCGCTAAAAAATAATCGAGTAGGTACATTTACCGGCTTATCATATTATATAACTTTATAGACAGTGCCGGCTTAAGTAAATTTGATATTGTTATTTTCTATTCAATGGGGAACTTTCACAAAAAAAACATTTTCAGCTCAAAAAATAGTACAGAGCATTAAAAAAAACATAGTGCTTTTAATATTTTTAAATATGCATTTTTAAGGTTTTTTATCACCATTTGAAAAAGTAATTTTCGCACTTTGCCGCAAAAAGGTTCATTCATGGCGGGACAGTGTTTGACGCCATTAGACGCTACAAACAGTACTAAGAGTAAAATGCGTGCCAATACAACATAGCGCCTAATGACGTCAAAACTGTCTAATTCAATAACATGGCGTTTAAAATTTTGACAGGAAATATGTATTTTTAAAATGAAAATAACGAATGAAAAGTTTTATTTTATCGTCTCTTATTAGGATATTCGTAATCAGCGTATATTTATTAATATAAATTGATAACATTTATTCATATTACTCACACATGCATGTTCCCCATTCTATATTCAAAGACCATTCACTCGTTTATGAGTGATAAGGGGATATTGAGGTCTCAAATATGAACAGTGTTTTGTTGATGTTTTGAATTCGTCGGTTGCCTCGATATTTTGTAAAAATGGTGTCCGGTGTGGTGCAGAGGTAACGCTCTTGCCATTGAATCACGAGGGCCCGGGTTCGATTCCCGGCCAGGGCAAAATGAAGAATGATCTTTTTCAAATTGTCCCGGGTCTGGGTGTTATACATGTATATGTTTGTCGTCTCGTTTGTACCCATAATACAAGATTCATATCTTAGTTTGGGACTAGCTCGATCTGTCTATGCATGCATGTTATGTAAAAGTGTGTCCATTGTGTCCTGTCACATGCACTATGGAAGATATTTTTGACGCATCTCCACGTGTTGTGCGTTTTGCTACTGGAGATCAGTTTGATTGGTTTTTTTTCTAGGTTTCGACACGATAAATAAATAATAATGTAAAAGTCTATTTCAATAAGATTAAAGACACAATATTTATGATTACCAATACTTTAACTAGACCACTCCTCCCCTAGTTGTTTCAAATTACTGTAAACGTTGTCAAAAAATTGTGCCAAAATATGTATTTATTTGAAAAATTTACGCAATTTACCAGACTTTTCTTTCTTCAAATGGTCTGAGTTTTGCTGATAACTGCCCCTGCCCTTCCAGAAAATCCTGGGCATAATCATGGATGAATCGCTTCTGCTTTTTACTAGGTAGTTTCTTCATCTTTTCATACTGTTACACATTATTATTATTACATTGTCCCTTTTACCACCGCGCCCTGTCAGCCGTGTGATGTATTAGTGCGATTTATTATTTTATTACTTTTTGGAATTAAACTCGCGTGTCCACGTGGTGGAAAGGTCTCGTTCATTTTTATTAGGAATAAAGTTAATTTTACCACCATCTCGAATGAAATATTATTATTTGTTCTACTTGCTTCAGTGAAGTTCCGGAGTTATACCTACGTCTTTTTTTAATAGTTTATTTATTTATTGACATAATATATAGCATTTAAGTTGTTCTATAACAATAATCAATTATCGATGTTATTTTTACAATTAACCATTGTATGAGGTCATAATATATGTAAATTTAACACATGAAACTACCATATAAGACTTCTTAGAAAAGACAACGTCACCTTATTATTGGTAGTGCCTCGAATGGGACTTGAACCCGCATCCCTTAACCTTGTCGCTCGGTAGCACTTTTGGACAAAGCACCAAAGGCCTGCCTTGCGACAAGGTAGGGATGCGGGTTCAAGTCTCGTCCGGGGCACTACCGAACAAGTTGATTTTGTCTTTTTTAAGACTTATATGGTAGTTTCATGTGTTTTCAATTCATGTTCAAAATTTTAAGGAGAGTCGGCGATAAAGTCACTGTATGTTATGTTGAAAATATCGACATGAACATTCAAATCATTAAACAGTTTATAGCCTTGCCGACTGGAGAGTTTTGTATTATGTTTGTTCTGCTATCAAATGCCAAATTTTGAGATTGCTCTTTGACCGTCTGCTTGACATAACCTTATAATATATTAGTAATAAAGTTGTAATAAAAAAAATACAAAACATTGTCTTACTATGAGTATCACAAAGTATTAATGAACATCAGAGTTCAATCAAAAGCCCATCAAGTAAGTCAATAAAAATCAGGCGGCATTAATCAATCTGTTAATAAATAAACAAAAGCATAAACAGTTAATGTCAAAATTCAAACTTCCAATAACAAATCATCAAAACACACTTACAAAACAATCAATATTAAAATGTTTATACTGTAGTTACTCTTCTCATTTTAAAGAAGTTTAGTAAAAAAAACAATTTAAATGAATGTACTATTACTACTTCTACTATGCCATCACGGCACATCTCACATGTGAGATAGCTAGCAGACCAGGGGCCCTATTCTCCAATCTCGATTGATAAATGTCGCGTGTGAGATATGTCGATTAAAAAACTCGCACGAAAAGTCGAATGGCAATCTACGACCCTATTCTTGAAGCCATTCGAGACTTAAACGGTCTACATTCGATAAGCTACCGGCAACGTCGCACTTTTTGTATGTGGTCATCGAAAAATGACATTTATTTATACCTTTTTTCAAGAGATAGCGCTGGGGCCCTATTCTCCAATCTCGATTGATAAAATGTCACCTGTGAGATATGTCGATTGAAAAACTCGCACGAAAAGTCGAATGGCAGTCTACGACCCTATTCTTGACGCCATTCGAGACTTAAACGGTCGACATTCAAGAAGCTACCGGCAACGTCGCACTTTTTATATGTTTTTGTATGTGGTCATCGAAAAATGACATTTATTTATACCTTTTTTCAAGAGATAGCGCTGGGGCCCTATTCTCCAATCTCAATTGATAAAATGTCACCTGTGAGATATGTCGATTAAAAAACTCGCACGAAAAGTCGAATGGCAGTATACGACCCTATTCTTGACGCCATTCGAGACTTCAACGGTCGACATTCAAGAAGCTACCGGCAACGTCGCACTTTTTGTATGTTTTTGTATGTGGTCATCGAAAAATTACATTTATTTATACTTTTTTTTCACGAGATGGCGCTGATGGCGCTTTCGTGTGGGGAGGCACGTGACGCACAAGATGGCGCATTTATATGAGGAGTCACAATCAATATCGAACTTTTCGTTATATATTTATTTAAACTAAAATACTTTATAAATCCAGCATCACTTTATTTTATTTTTATTCCGTTTGCGAAATGTAAACAACCATTGAGTGACTCACGGCGGCCATTTCTATCAATTTTTGACATGTCGATTGGTGTGACATTCATCTCGAGTGGTAAAATACCATTCGAAATATTCTCGCATGATATCGTGCGACAATTGTCGTCCACGACTTTCAAGAATAGGGTTTTTAAGAAATCGATCGAAAGTAATAAAATCTCGCTTGCGACATCCGTCAATCGAGATTGGAGAATATGCCCCCAGAGGTCTGAGTCAAAACACATTTTAGCGTCGGGCCCAGCTGCATGTAACAAATATGCAAGCTGTCTTCTCCGCTCCAACAAAAAATTAAGACATTCAGGATGGGTGCAAACCTTATCATTTAAGGTGTGTATTGTCTCTATTTTTTAAATACCTGCTTTTTGCAGGAACCTATCGGAAAAGAATAAAACACCAGTTCTTTGCTGAATGCCCCTAGCAAAAAAATGCTTGCGATCTTGAAAGGGCTTAGAACCTTTCCGTTAGATGACTAGATAATAAAATAATAATATTTTGTTTGTAGAAATGCGAATGCCAAGAAAAAATATTTAGTTTTAACTACTAGTTCTATACCATCACGGCATATCCCACAAGTGGGGTAGCCAGCAGACCAGCTGCATTTAATAAACATGCAAACTGTCTTCTTCGTGCCAATATAAAATCAAGACATTCAGGATGGGTGGCAAACCTCATCGCTGAATTTAAGATGTAAAATGTCTTAATTTTTTCGAACACCTGCCTTTTAACTAACTTTCCATGATGACGATGATACTGGATGATTTTGTTTTGACGCCATTTAAAAGTCCGTAGACCGTCTCAAGGGCGCCTATTATTTATATTTAACTATAAAATTTTTGAAAGCACTTGTAATTGTCACAAATTTGATTTAAATGCGAGATTTTATGTGAGTTCCAATTTTATCCATAATAGTCTTAATCTTTTGTATTAGTCTAATCAAAAAACTAGTACGTCAAAAAATACGGTACTGTAAGCTAATTTGAAGTCTATATTGGTGAGTTAAGGTACATTAACGGTTGTATTTAATTTTAGGAAGGATTTTGTCAAGGGGAACCCTTAGGCGAGCCTTGAGCTCTTCCATAGAAAGAGTATGCTTGAAGAGTATGTGTGACATAGGAACTAACATTCATGGGTGAGGGAGGATGCAACCCTTAATGTGATAGATGACTGGGCTTCTTAAGTTGACAAAACCAATCAGAAACCTCGATTGGAGAACCATGTCTACACAATGCAACGTTGTGTAGAATCTAATCGGAAGAAGTGAGAAAGGTGTCCCAACGCTTACGAATTGGCTCAAGGCTGGCTTAAGTAATCACTTTCAGTGTCCATGGACAACGTTCACCAATTCCACCATTCTCACTGTCACGATGTAAGGTCCACCAATCGAGAGACGCTTTATGCAAACCTTAGAAGCAACCATCTTTTTGGGATCTCATTTTTCAGATCTCAAATAGATCGCGATCTCCCGTCTAAATGGCGCCGGAACAATTCTCACTTCTTCCGATTAGATTCTACACAATGTTGCATTGTGTAGACATGGTTCTCCAATCGAGGTTTCTGATTGGTTTTGTCATCTGCACCCAAATCCAGTTAAACAATAAAAAAAAAATAGTAAATATTCTAAACATTTCTTAAGTTGAGTTACAAATGCTGAATGAGTAAATCTATAATGTTATGGTATCAATCAAAATGATTTTATTTAATTATTTTTAATTACCTGTTCGCTATCTACCTTCTAAAAAATACCTTTCAATTTGCGTCTACTTTTTGATTTTTTAAATTGAAAATTAGCTACGCTTCATCGACTATTATATAATAAAAAAAGTTCAATATATTTATAGTGAGTTTCCGTGGGTCGATATTGATCGGAAAATCAAAAAATTGCCAGGCGATCAAATTCTCTGAACACCGTGACGTTGTTATAACAAAAATTCATTGAATAAAGTTGAACGCATTGCAAATTGAATCGGACGATTGTATTTTTTTAAGTATTAATTTTAAAATTAGAATAACTTTGTGCTAAGTGGTCTCGGGTTCGAACTATTTCGATTATCCAGTCCCATAGACCAAACACTTTGAATTTTTCAAATTCTTGGATTATTTGCCTTATCACACGTAGAAAGTGATAAATAAAAAATATATAATATTCGAATAATTTCTTATAGAAATTATTCAATAATTTTACACAAATCTAATCGAAATTATTAGGCTTCTAATAGAAATTATTCAAATTATTTGTTTTAAGTTTTCGCTAGACCACAGTACTACTTCAATATTTTAACGTGATATATTTTATTTTTTTATTTTTATTTTATTTCTCTTAAAGGACACAAACAGTTCAAATTAACAAATATTAACAGTCATATTTTTCCAGAAAACAAACCAATCAAGGTCCCGCAAATTACCGAAGCGTATGACGAACAAGTAAAGTTGCAAGTTAACAATTATAACACAAACTCACCCCACCCATATCAAATGCAAAAATCAAAACAAACCTCGTGAAAATGAGAATGAGAATGAGAATTCTTGGAATGTTAGAATTTTGAGTTGTTGGTTTATGAAACTGGAGAATCGTTTTGTTATTTTTATAATTTATTGAGTTTTTAAATACATTTTTCACATACATAACCCACCTTATAGAAGGTGTATGTGCCCATGATTGAGAAAACGAAGGTATGATGAATTGCCGAATCAACTCAATTACAGATTAATTTAAAATTCAATAAAAGTATTTAGTTGTATATAGGTAATAAAAGTTATATAATTGTGAATTTGAAAAGAAAAAATTAAAGCTCTAACAATAAAATAATAGTAAAAAGATCAGATATTTCGGGAAATGCTGTATAAACATTAGAATAAAAATGAATCCTTTCATTCAATCAATTTTAGACGACACTGGAAAACTTAGAGAAAAGAATTCTAGAAGTAGGTATTCTCTTTCCGGGACTAGATGGATAGCAAAAAAGGGTTAGATATCAAATTTTTTCTCTTCATTATCAATTTCGAAATTGTTTTGTGTATATTGAAAAACATTTTAATCGATCAAAATCGTTCATTCAATCAAATTGAACCGTCACAACACGGCATTAGAGAGATATTTTCAAAGGTATGAGCTAAATCGAAGAATATTCGTCACAATGTAGCGAGGATATCCTAAAAGGTATTCAATAGGACATAATGTTCATTCATCCTTTTCAGTAAAGTGTCACGTCATCCTCGTAATTTTTTAGTCCTTTATGTTGTTACATAAAAAATTGATGATCTGGTGATAATGTGTTAATAATACTAGCTATTAAACCCTATTCATCTCGCGACGGTATGGAATATTAATGAAAAAATCATTGCTTCCATTTTTGACCTGGGAACATAAACAGGAAATGAGCTATTTTGATTTATATAGAGCGATTTTTTATCAGTACTTTTATGAATAGAATCAATCAAATGTTCCTAGAGATATATGAGAATGCTACCCCGAGTGAGCATATCAAATTTATTGATACTACACAAAAAGCTGATGTCGAAAAAGAATGATAGAAATATGTAGAATTTTTTATAGAGGATGGCAACCTCTTTAAAAAATATTGCTCAATTCTGATGTATGTTATTTGTGGTTTCTCTGATATCGCACAAAGGCAAATCATTCATTCATTCATTCATCGCCCTCAACGCTCCTCTCGGGAGCACAGGGCAGAAACCAGACTCCACCATTCAGAACGTCTTTGCGCCAATCACGTCACCTATTCCCATGACATTTCCTGCGCCCTGATGTCGTTGTCATAGGAACGGTGTATTATGAAATAGGGACGCTCGGGGCGACGGAACAAAGGCAAGTGCTGGAGATATATTTCTTTAAGTCTTGGTTTGGGACTAGCTCGATCTGTGTGTGAATTTTCCATATATTTCTATATGTATAATGTATTTCTATTTAAAAGGTACATATTATTACAGGTAAAGGTATTATTCCTTATAAAAGGAAACTGATTTCGAACTGTGTGGGGGGTATGAACTAGAAAATTACGTTGTTTGACAACGTGGATCAAATTCTCAAACACGGCCGCGTATTGAGTACTAGAGAAATCGGCGTGTGTGCATGAGAAATCGCAGTACGAATGTAGGAGAAGTGAAAGAAGTGTGTAAGGATATGTCGACATGCCTACCCTACTAGAGATACGGCGTGAGGGTGTACGGTAAAGTACGGTTTCTTATTTACCAGATATCGTCCCTCTTCTGACTAACTGTCGTATCTGACAATTTTGGCGAAATTGAGTTATGATCACCAATGTGTGCCTACTTATATGTACCCAGCATGTTCTCACTGAAGATCACACCTGTAACTGTTACCGTTATCCTGGAATAGCTTTCTGATTTTTTGTCGTATTTACGAATTACTCTAAATAAAATATGTTTTATCTGCTAATTCCTCAAAATTTCATCACAAAAATGATTCTGAGATATATAAGAATAGGTACAAATAAAATAATGGTATATATTTACAGTGTATCATATAACTAGGAGAGACGAAAATATGCATGGAAAAACACTAAAAACGCTCTCCTGAACAATTTACATTTAGGCAGATACGACAGTTAGTCAGAAGAGGGACGATATGTAGTAGGTATGTCCATTAGTCCAGTTGACTTTTAGACCACCTAGACAACAATAGAACAGAGGACGACACAACATGTTGTAATTACATTGCGACCATCTCATTAATTTTATAAATCACTTTCTTAATTCAGAGAAAGGAAAAGAAATATCTTGTAAGTACTAGAAAATTAAGAAAAAGGTTGAAAAACAAATTATATAAAGGGCCATTATTTCAAAATTCCATTAGAGTGACGCTTATCCTGAACCAACCCTTAATTTGGTTTAATTTGCTTTGAAATCCAATAAACTTCAATATTTCCTTTGACCTATATGATAAAGTCAACCCTACCTTGAAGAAAGAGTTGATCAAGAGGAGTTTTGTGGATAGAATGCGTGTAACTAAATTGGTCATGTGGAGCGAATGGATAATGTAAGATTGACGAAGAGGTTGTATTTATCTGAAAGAGGGGGTTTGAGAAAGCGCGGACGTCCAAGAACTACGTGGCTTGACCACGTTTACCAAATTCTCAAGGACGGTCGCGTGTTAAGTTAGAAGAATTGGCGTACATGTATGAGAAACTGGATGAATGTAGAGGAAGCGAAAGAAGTATGTAAGGATAGATCAACATGGCGTTCCGTTGTCTCTGCCTATCCCACCTGGGACACGGCGTGAGGGTATAGTATAGTATGATTTAGACTAGTAAAGGAGTTATGCAGTTTGGAAAGCCGCTTTCTCTCAACCCCTCTACGGTTCTCAATCTTTCCTTCTATGACCAGTAGTAGAATGGCATATTTTCACTTCTCATTATGTAACCAAAATACAAAGTTTTACGGCTGGCTGCCTTCAGAACATTCGAGATTGAAAACTGAAAAGAAGTAAGGGAAACAGCAGAGCTATGTAGCAAAAGTGATATATTATGTTGGACGAAGTTTGAAGCACACTATGTTGTTCAATCACATTGCATTTTTGTATTTAATTTTATTGGCCTTTATGTTTAACATCAATATTGGGAATAAAACTCATTTTTGTAATTTTTGACACTTAGCACCTCTGTAATAACCAGCCTTATATTATGTTAGTGCATTGTATATGTGTGTATCGTCGCGTTAACCTCATAATACAAGATTCATATATCTTACTTTGGTACTAGTTCGAATTGTCTATGCATCTTATGTTATGTTATGTTATACCTATAACAACAAAAAAAACAATCAACGCCCCTCAAGATTTGCAACAGCTATGTGTTTCGTCGCATTACTAACTTTTTCTTAAAGTTTTAATCTAGATTGATGAATATTTCACAACTATTTTACATTATTTAAAAAATTATATTATTCCCTTTAAATAAATAATATTATCTGGATGTAAGGGCTGATAGGTATCACTGAGAATTTATAATCCTTTAAATTTTGGTGAAAAATAACTGAAGTATAAAGTTTATTGGATGTAAAAGTATGTTTAACCAAATTAAGGATTAACTCAAGATAAGTGTCACCCTAAAGGCACTTTGAAATGTCGGGCCTATGTATCTAGCCAATATAACAAAAGATAAAAGAAAAAACAAAGAAATATCATTAGATATCTGGCATCTACTACATTAATTTGTTGCTGAATCTTAATGAAAAATTGAATGAACGTGATATGGTTTAGGTATTCTCTGAATTGGAATTTAGATGGTACAATATGGTACGTTCTATTCCATGCTTGTCTAAAGTGCGGCCCAATACACTTTGAGATGCGGCCCAAACGCAAATTATGAAAATATTTAAATTTGTTTATTTCTACTAAAAAAATTAATCTTTGCAATATTTTTCATTTTTCACAAAAGCAAATCCATCCATCACATTAATTTTACATAGGTATATATATATAATATATACATTTTTATACATATGTTCATTTATAATTTTATACATATATATCTAATTCAAATAAAATAAATATAATAAAAGAAGTTATTTTATGTTAATAGGTATATAGTTAATTTTATTTCCATTTGTTGAAAAAATATTTATGTGCGGCCCAGCATATATTTTTTTTTTGCAATGTGGCCCTCGTATGGTCAAAGTTTAGACACCCATGCAGTCTATTCTATTCTTTTTAAGACCATCCACTAGTTTGCGAGTGATTTAGGATGTTGGGTTCAATACCAGAAGTAGACATCTAATAATTTGGTAATTTCGCGGCATAAAGGGTACCTAACCAGCAGATCAGCTGCATATAATAAACAGGCAAGCTGTCCTCTTCGTGCCAATAAAAAATTAAGAAATTCATCGCTGTATATAAAATGCAAAATTTAAAAATCATTCAGTTACCGGCCAATATTATTATTTTGTATTTTTTTTTTGCCTAAGTACATAAAAATGTCGATCATCTTTCAAAACACATCATTCCTAATGACACACACTCATTTTACATTAGGATGATGATGATGGAGTCGAGAGTCTCTGAATACTAGTACGCGAAGTTAATAAAAGCCTTTTGGAAGTTAACTACATACCTACTGTGTTTTTTTTTTCAATTTATATTGAAATGGACTTCCAACAAGTTTTGTTTTGTTTAATTTTAATTATTTATAAAACTGAACTGAGAATATAGAAGTTGGCAAGGGCAGGTGTCAAACTTGTGTGTTGAAAGACTTGGTTTGGAGTGGCCAGAAGTCCTGGAAGCAGCGGTGGACAGGGATCTCTGGAGGAGGTACCTAAGCGCAATGGGCCCCCGACCCAACTAGGACAAGGGAAAGAAGATGTATGTATGTATGTATAATACTGAACTTTCCACCAAAAACCGTCGGTCGATTAGTTGAACTCATAAGTATTTATTTGACGGACTAATGAGGTTTTTCCAGAATCATGTTAACCAACCAATGCATAGGTTGTTCAAATTTTATGTTTTGTAATTTTCTTTGTAATTGCCCGTCGGTTCAATATTTGTTCAGGCGATTTATGATATAGGTAAAAAAAACATTTTATCAAAAGATACTCGTCCATTAAATTGAAAAGTATTTTTATAAAACTGTATATCGGAGAGATATCATACTATGTCAAATTATGTCCACGACTTTTGTTCATAGTGTTACAATAATCCTCGTTGTGATTTTGTTGATGTGTATTTCAGAGCAAACTACCTATATTTTTGTTGTATGCAATAAGTCGACTGGTTTCTCTACTTGTGGATTACGTCGTGATGATATAGGAATATTTATAGTTATAGATATAGTTATTTATCGAGTTGAGCCCCAGAAAAAAATACAATCAAACTGATCACCAATGCTGTGCAAAACGCGCAGCACACGGAGATGGGTCAAAAATATCCTCCATAGTTCATGTGACAGGGCACAATGGACACTCCAACAAATGTGGCATGGTCTGTTCTGCACCACAGTCACATGCTCCAGATTCGTTTCGTAGGAAGCCCTATCGTTTTCTATTTTCACGGCAGTTTCCTACACCAGATCTTAGATGTTTCAGGGTTTTCCATGTCCAATAGTCTAGATCGCTTCCCGTAGCAAGGTTTTCTTGGGCTAGGAAAGGTTCGCTTATTTGCGGATCCTCCGCCCACCTGCGTAGACGTTCAGAGGGAGCAGGTCCCGGTATTGAGGGTGAGGCGTTTAAAAAGATCGTCTATAACTGAGACGTTGTGGTAGGGGAACATACCTAGTTAAATAGGAGATGCTTTGAGTCTGTCTCTTGTGAGGTTCTCTCACAATCGGTTGCTACACTTCGTCGGACATCCGGATTATTATTTAAATATTATCATATAATATTAAAAAAATAGAAAGTAGTAAAGTACATATTAAACTCGCTCAAAATCATTGGATTACTCATAGTCACTAAAGATTTTGAAAAAAATTCCTCGCACAAAATATGCTGTGAGTAGTGAAACAGCAAATCGATACCTTAATTCGCAGATTGGGTAACTCCAAAATAGCTACTTTACAGGGCGGACAAAAAACTAAATATTTTTGTTATGCATATTATTATTATTATTTTCCTTATTCTAAAATATCTACATGGTGTAGATACATGTTCGTAACACAATAACCATGACATAATTATGTTTATAATGGTTTTGTAGCCTTTTTTTGGAGTTACCTAATTTTCTGTGATAGATTTTGTAAAATAAATGCTATAATTGATGGAGTTACCCAATTTGCCTATAAGTAGTGTATACTGTTTGGTCTCATAATAATGTTATTTTTAAAGTGTTTAATATGAAAATCAAATTAAATTGAAGTAATACATATATATATATATAGGATAAATACTTCAACATCATCATCATCATCAACGCTCATCTCGGCAGGACAGGGCAGAAACCAGCCTCCTCCATTCAGTGCGACTCTGCGCCAATTGCGTCACCTCTTTCTACGATATTTCCTGCGCTCTGCTGTTGTCGTTATAAGAACGGTGTATTGTGAAAGAGGGAAATCACGGGCTGACGAATCCTTGCGGACGGAAGACCGGTGCTCTTTTTGGCCAATTAGCCTTTTCAGGATATTACCCAGCCTGGAACATCGTCTATCCTGTATCACGGAGTTGAACATAGTTGAACAAAAAAGTTGCACCTTTAGAGATATACTCGTTGATAGCTAGACAAAAATAATGAAGAGTGACAAAATGTGAAAATAATAATTCGTGTGGAGCATTATTTTAGAAATCGTGGTAGTCCTGAGTCCATTTTCGTGAAGATATTTTCAGTCTCGTTTAAATTATTTAAGCAGACAATATTTTTTGGGCCAAGGCTTTTCTTCCTTTGAGGCAATTTATTTATTTATTCATTCATTCTTTACTGTACATTGATCACAATATATACAATTTTATAAAAAAAATGCATTCAAATTAGGTGTGATCAATGTACAGAGGTCGGTTGCCCAATAAGAGACTCTTACGACTTGTATTATGAGATAGCTGAAGTCCAGTATCCGATCAAAGTGTCTTGCCTCTTGCACACTGATACCCTCTCTGTATATCTCAAGATTTTAAAATCCGCCAAAAGAAATTTTATTATTTTATAAGTAAATGCATTAATATTACATGTTATATTCTTAAAATATTGTAATTGGCACAAATCGTCCCACAAGGGACGGGTAGCCGTAATCTTATAAATAATAATAATAATATACAGAGGGCGAGTTTATCACACCTCTTTTTGATTTTTTAAATTTTTATTACTCCATGATTCATCCTTTTTCCAAGAGAAGTCTCAGAGTTTTCATCAGAATCTGAATGTTCTGAATATGGGACTAACGAGATGTTGACTCATATGCTGCCCTTCTCTGTTTCAATATTATGATCAATAGCATTAGCCTGTGCATCTAACAATATCCCTTGTGTCGCATTATTATCTAAATTATTATCATCAGTAGGTATTTATATTTTGGATTTCTACAAGATTACCACTACCAAGTAATATGATGGGCCAATTCCATTATAAAAGTTCGAATTGTCTTTGATAAATTTGTAGAAAATCATGATTTCTGGGATTTGTTTCACTCATACGATTTTCTTCACTCCTTCAATTTTCAGTTACTAATTTAACCATAGTCTTTAGTCTGCTATTCATCTATAAAATGATAAGTAAACATTTCACTTTTGCCTGACGATGAGAGCGGAAGCTCTTGAAAGCCGGCTCGCAAAATAAATAATGTCAATAGTGGAATAACTATATATCATGTTTCATTTTAAAAATTATTAATATGAACTTCCACCAAGAACCGTCGGTCGAGAAATTAAACTTATGATAAGTAGGTAATGTATGTAGATACACGTTCAGTTCTTCGGAATTTGAGCTTATTTAAAATTAATCATGATTCAACAAATCCTAATATATCAAAAAATTAGGTCGTTTATTTAAGTATTAAAACCTAGATTTTTTATTTGACTAAAAAATAATAACATAATAATATTATTAAAAAATGTTAAAAAACAAAACAATATTAGTAAATCAGCTTCAAAATTTGTGCGCAAACATATCCAGTAATAATTAAATTCCACGTAGTAACTCCTGCAATAGTTGCATTATTTAAAATGTGAGTTCCTTACATATTAACTACATCACATAAGGAGCTAATTATAAAAAAAAACTTTAAAAAATTTAAGAAAATAAAGCTGACACTTATGGTTACAGTTACCTAACATTTTTTTACAGGATAAGATATCCAAAACCACTTTTTTGTAAAATATTCCTAATACACAACCTATCTCTCGCAAGTCTCCATACAGAATGGTGGAGTTACCCAATTTGCAGCGTTGTAAATACTAACATTGGAGTTACCCAATTTTCTTGAGGTGTTTTTTAGGGCATTTGTAATAACGTTGGATTCTTCAAATTTACCATGCATGTGTGTTGGAATACAGTCAACATTATGGCATCATTAAGTCATTTTGTCAAAAAATGGAGTTACCCAATCTGCGAATTAAGGTATCGAAATGTCTATTGATTTTAATTTTGGAACATGAATTCTGACACAATTAATTCTACGTTTCTAGTCAATGTTTATTTATGTCAAGCTTTTGACATAGCGTTGTTTCGCTCTGACATATATAAATGTAGATATTATTAATGATCATGATCTTTTGTGAGATTTTCATCATGAATTGTCAAATTTTGATAGAATTCTTTCAGTAAGTACCATTTCTAAAAATATTTTTATAATAAAATCAGAAAAGGTTATAAGGATTCATTCATTCATTCATACCATCAAGCACTATTGACTTTATTTATTTTTGCAAGCCGGCTCGCAAAAATAAATAAAGTCAATAGTGGAATACTTATATTTCGTGTTTCATTTTAAAAAGTATTAAAAAACTTTACTAATACCACTAAAAATGATTATATGCGCGCCCAAGGATTTAAGAAACACGATGTTTTGCCATATACATTATACTACCATACTTTACTATACCCTCACGGCCCTCACGCCGTGTCCCAAGTGGGGTAGGCAGAGAGAACGGAACGCCAAACAGATATATCTTTA
This sequence comes from Athripsodes cinereus, assembly GCA_947579605.1. Classification (NCBI taxonomy): domain Eukaryota; kingdom Metazoa; phylum Arthropoda; class Insecta; order Trichoptera; family Leptoceridae; genus Athripsodes; species Athripsodes cinereus. The sequence continues at coordinate 14,900,138 of OX388325.1, read as the reverse complement.
CAAACTTCCTTCGCTTCCTCCACATTCATACAGTTTCTCATACACGCACGTCGGTTCCTCTTACTGAACACGCGGCCGTCCTTGAGAATTTGATCCACGTGGCTCTCGGACGCCCGCGATTGCTCACACCCTTTCTTTCAGACAAGTATATCCTTTTTGTCATTGCCATATACTTATATCGCTATTAAAAAATAGGTGTTAATGGTAAAAGGGTGACAATTTAGTGCTGTATGTATTTATTAATGACTCGCCATATAAAAAATAAAAATATAAAATTTGTCCAAAAAATAAAATAAAAAAATTCGGGGTGGACCACCCTTAGCTTTTAATGATATGAAAAATATATGTTGACCGATTCTCAGATCTAACCGATAAGCACACAAAATTTCATCAAAATATGTCCAGTCGTTTCGGAGGAATATGGTAACAAACGCTGTGACATGAGAATTTTATATATAATCAAAATATACTCCAGCTTCGAATAATTCATCGCTTTCGTCGCTTGAAAACATTTTTTTATTTTACCACAACCTCTTAAAGTCAAAGAATCGCTATAGTGACTGGTTGCAGAAAGCCCAGGACAGAGATGCCTGAGATATGGGGGAGACTTATGTTCAGCAGTGGACAGGAATAGCTGCATAAACTCCACTGTAAACAGATCTTATCTGTCAAAGTCCGGCGATAACAAAACCATACAAAAATTTGTTACCACGGATACGACTAACAACTTGAGATAGGATATTGAAACGCATTTTCGTTGATTTCCATACATTATATAACTCGCAGCACTCCGAGAGATAGATGGAGAATTTGGATAGCGATTCTATCTCAGCTATGTTTATTGAAACGGAAAAACGTAAAGATAGATCGATTTTTAACAAAAGTTCGGAGATAGATCGCTTATTGAGACCGGCCGTTAATCAAAACTTAATTTTTATTTAATTGGCACTTTATCTAAAGTTTTTTTACAGATATAATATTACTATTCATATCTCATTTCTTTAACAAAATAACATTAGAAATTCAATTTAAATATATAACATTAAATAATAAAAAAACAATAAAATATTAAAATAAATTTATATTCAAAATGTAGAAACCCAACATTATTCGAGTTGATTCTTCCATGATGTCCTATGAAAATAGTACAATCATGGGAGATCATTTACAGAGCTACAGGGACAAAAACCTTCTAATTATCCTGGTGGATGATAGAAAAACAGCCTTCTCCATGCTGTATTTGAGCCTGTCATCTACTCCCAGTTTTCTGAGATTGCTTGACAGACTCTTAGGTATTAAACCATTCACAGACAACACTAAAGGCACGATGATTGTGGTAGGTGTTCTCCACATATCTTTGATTTCGTGAGCAAGATCAAGATATTTTATTATCTTATCTTGCTCAGCTTTATTTAAATTTTCATCGTGTGGTATAGTGATTTCTATGATACATGTTTTACGGCATCTGCGAACAACCAACACAATATCTGGTCGATTAGCTGGATTATTTCGATTAGTTTGAATTGGTTATTTTCAACATAATTTTATTATTATTATTATGTTGAAAATGTCACTGTGCATTGAGACCATAACAGCTTTTGGCAAAGGTTTTCTAAGCAGGAAAAAAGAAAAACAAACTAGAATCCACAAAAAGCAACGTAGAAAAAATCACAAAAGTGACATCTTCAAAATAAAACAACAGAATCAAAAGAGAGTCTCTATCCTCGCGATAAATTCATTGTATGTTATGTTGAAAATATCAACATGAGCATTCAAATCATTAAATAATTTTATAGCCTTGCAGACAGGAGAATTTGGGATTATGTTTGTTCCGTTATCAGGGGGGTAAAACGTAAAACCTTGGATATAAAATTATACAATAAACCCAATTACGGATTGCATAATATGTGTATTCGAATATACTCACATTGCTTAAAATGATTTAAAAATGTGCATAATAAACCAATATTAAAACTCAAAATAAGAATAAAAAAGAAATAGCTTTAAAAATAGATTATTGTGTCCATTAAAAATAATAAAAGTATCTTTGAAATATACAGTAAAAACTTTACTTTCAAAATGCTTTTTTTGTTATTTTACCCACTTAATACGTAATATAATGTATTATACCGAGAATTCAGATGTTAACATTTGTATGGAATATAATTTGACATTAATAATACATCTCATTTTTTTTACCAGATGTATCCAACTAGGGGAACATAACATAGGGGGGCAGTATCTTTTTGGAAAAAATAACGCTTAAAGAAAGCATCACAATTACCTAGAATTTACTTACTGACGCAGAACATGAACATATTCTATTTGTAATAAATTATTTCGACAAAAACGTTTGAAATTTGATTGATTTGTGTAAATTAATTTTGTGGGTATAACTTGGAATTAAAATAACTAAAAGTAGTTAAAAAAAAATCCAAATTCGCAGAGAGGATCTTCAGCGTCGCTGGGCCAACTGCCTAGAACAATTCCCCAGCAGACCTAAAACAGAACCAACTTATTAACACATCCAGGAGCAAGTCAAAAACATTACTGTCCAGGAGAAGAGATTATCGCGGATAACTAAACGGCGCTAAATAAAAATCACTGATACCACTATCATTATTACTTTTCCCATCTATAAGGAAAAATTAACTGACGCACCTAGGTCTTGAGAGTGAGATAATATGACACAGAAGGATGTCACAATATATCTACTATAGTCGCGGTGACGCAAGGGATGCAAGCTCCCTTGACCTTTATTTAAATAACAAAAAAATTATAAGGAATAATTTATTCCGGCATAAAGTTGGAATAATGTTAATCTATGTTTGTGACTGAGGTTTAATTACTTAGACATGTTTAAAAGATAGAATAAAAGTTATACCTTGTTTGTTAGCACGGACGATATAAAATACACCCATATAAGTCTCACATTTTATGTTGATTGATATAATGTACAGAATCCATACAAGTTAGTGTTGTTAGCTGTAACTTTGCAATAGTCAGCTAAAGCATGCTACATATTATATCCTATAATAATAATAATAATAATAATAATTATAGCGACAAAATCACAAGCAAGCAGAAAAGGTATGAGGTGTATTATTTTACCCTGTGGACTCCCCGGTAAAGAATAGGCCTCCCACTTGTATTTGTGAGTTAACGAGTGTCCTGAAAAAGAATTAATACACTACATGATATCGTGGATGACGTTGAACAACCTTATTTCTTCTTCTTCTTTTCGTGTCGGTCAGCAAACGATAAATAACAAAAACACCAAAACCACATCTACACTCCCATTCCCTCCCAGAAAGCGACGACCTCTGTTGCAGCCCCCCCTAGGTGAGGTCGCCCCACGAATTCCTCCCAGTGACACTGTCTGGGAGCCATTGGGCATGTCAGGAGGTGTCCAGAGTTTTGGTCCTCTCCACAGTCACACACCGTGCTCTCAGCCAAACCCCATCTCTGAAGGTTCATTCTAGTGTGTCCCACTCCTGTTCTGATCCTGTTGAGGGTTTTCCACATTGACCATTGTAGGTCATGGCCCGGAGGCAGGGCTTCCACTGGGCTGTTAAATATTGTCCCTTGTATGTTCTCCGCTGTGTCTCTCCACTGGCGCACTCTTGCAATCTCTGGTGTGTCTGCCAAAGTTGTGGTCACGTTAAGAAAGCTTCTCCTGGATTTGAGGTGACTCGGTGGAGGAAGGTGTCCATGCAGTAGAATAACCTAATGTAATGACCCACTTCTTATCTCTGAGATGGAACAAAATAGTGATTTTATTATTATTAACTAATTTTGTTGAATTCTGCAGAGTATTTTGAAATTTACCCATTTGGCTCAAAATATTCAATTTTTGGGTAGATAGCCTATCATTAAAAAAAAAATTGGAAAGGTGCAATTTCTCGATATCGATGGGTTAGTTGGAAGGTTTGTCATGACGTATTCATTTCATGAGTAAATGTTTTTACTTTTATCTCCATTGTTTTTTGCCTCGACTGGTGCATAGATTATCTCATCAAGTGCATTTTACTTTTATTTATTTGTGCTATTTTTTTTGAGTTGGAACATAGTGTTAATAATATTAAGTAAAATAATTTAACAAACTTCATTGTTTTGTGAACCATACCATATTTAACTTATACTATATAATCAGAAACCTCGATTGGAGAACCATGTATACACAATGCAACATTGTGTAAAATCTAATCGGAAGAAGTGAGAAAGGTGTCCCAACGCTTACGAATTGGCTCTAGGCTGGCTTAAGTGATCACGTTCGGTGTCCATGGACAACGTTCATCAATTCCACTATTCTCACTGTCACGATGTAAGGTCCACCAATCGAGAGACGCTTTATGCAAACTTTAGAAGCAACCATCTTTTTGGGATATCATTTTTCAGATCTCAAATGGATCGCGATCTCCCGTCTAAATGACTCGATTGGTTGTAGCGCGTTGAGACACCTTTCTCACTTCTTCCAATTAGATTTTACACAATGTTGCATTTGTAGACGTGGTTCTGATTGGTTTTGTCATCTGCACCCAAATCCGGTTAATCAATAAAAAAAATAGTAAATATTCTAAACATTTATACTATATAATCTGTAATATCCGTTTGTATTATATTAATTAAAAAAGAAATAAATATCGCATTGCACAAAATTATATGTTAGTTAGTAATGTTGTCATGTTTTTTATTTTATTATATACCATTTCTGTGCAATAAAGATTTTTATTATTATTTCCTCCAACTAACCCAATAATCCGATCTCTATCTTAAATTGTTGCTTTCCAGCAAACAGTATAAGTAAGCGGTGAACTAAGCATGTATCTATGAATAAGTTAGAGCTGTAAGCTATTTATGTTGATATACTAATATGACTGTATGTATGTAGGTATGTTTGCTAGTATCACGTTGTTCTCACTGAAGCCAGGCAGGACTTAGTAGTCTATTGTTGTTTATTATTTACTTACTAGTTTCTAATCCGGCTTTGCTGTAAGAAATTATGAATAATGGTAATTATAGGGAGTAACTCTCTTAAACACATCATATAAGGTGCTCTTATACATTTTATTCAGAACATTGAAACAATTGGTGGAAGAAATTATTAAACTACATCAGAGCCCGTAGACAATTTGTACTTGGCGATCGCCTACAAACGAATTTTCGTCAATAACTGCAACAATAACGCATAATTATACGGTACGTGTAGGTAGATTGTCGAAAAGTTCGCCAGTAGACGATCGCTAAGTACAAATTGTCTACGGGCTCAGGGTGGCAACCAACGTGGAAGATTATGAATTTATCAGATATCATGCTGCGTCAGATCCTGCAGAAAACAACTGAATACAATGTAGACACATACCACCATTTTATTGCCCACCTTCTTTCTAGAAGAAACAAAAACTGCACTATCTTAATAAGATCTGTGCTCCTATATACTTGAATATTCTAAAAACAAAGGGCATTGATATATTTGAAAGACGTATCTTACGACGTATGTATCAAGCTACATCAGAAAACTGTTTCTGGAGACGGAGGTATTTCACGTTATGAGATCACATCTTCCGACTCTAAATTGAGTGCTTGCAACCCGCCATCGAATAAATATTAGAGACATGTTCACTTTATGCAATACCTAAGTCCACTAGCTACACCACTTGTTGGAGGTTATGTTACGGTGTACAAGTAACGGTCACTTCTCTTCTTTCAATAAGCAAACATTCACATCTATTAACATACCTACGAACTAAATCATTTATAATATGCGATTATTTGTATTGTATTGTGCTATATATTATGGTGTGGTGAGGGGTAGAGATGTTAATACTGTATTATGTACCCACATAATGTCAGTGTCGGGAGAGGGCAAGGCGATGTTCTTGCATTCCTGACCCGGGAAGACTTGAGAATAAAGTGAGTCGTGTATAAACCTAGTATAATATTACATAGGTACCTATCTATACATGGAGAATTTATAGTTCTGTGGGAATGAGGTTTGGTTAGAATCGGGATTAGATTCATCATTATTACAGAGTCCGCGAAATAAAGGTCTCACATTTTTGCTGTAACTTTTTAAGTGTTTTGTAGAAGGGTGAAAATTTAGGGCCGTATGTATTTTATAATGCCTCACCATATAAAAATAAGAATAAAAAAATTGACCAAAAAATAAAATAAAAAAATCGGGTCGGACCATCCTTAACTTTTAGGGGTATGAAAAATAAATGTTGGCCGATTCTCAGACATACCCGATAAGCACACAAAATTTCATCAAAATCGTTCAAGCCGTTTCGGAGGAGTATGATAACAAACACCGTGACACGAAAATTTTACATATTAGATAGGTACCAAAATTCCGAAATGGTGATTTCTCAAAATATAAGACATTTCGATGTGATATTTTACGAATGCCTTTTGTCTTTTACAGAAATAGAACAGTTAAGGGCGATTTCATTCCAAGGACTCCATGTTTATTAGCAATAAACAATAAGAAATAAACGGCTTTCGCCTTTTACAGTTTAAAAACAGTTCACAACAATTTTTACATATATATTACAAATAAAAAAAATGATTTAAAACAGAAGGTAATTTATGAAAAAAAAATATAAAAAGAAATACAATTTTACAACAAAAAACACACGCACGAAATTAAGTATTTCGACAATGTAATAAAAATAAATAAAACAGCAATAATAAATCCCACCAACTCACAAAAACAAATACTAAAAAACTAGGTCAATCCTTGTTGATCCATTTGCGGGCATAAATGCATTTGTATAACCTCAAAACTCTGACCTTAAACCATTATTATTATCTTTTATGCAATACGCTGGGCTTCATTCAGATATATCTCATAATATTGACTAACTAAAGCAGGGGTGGGCAGGCTAACGCCAATTTCGGCAACTTACAACAATAAAATTAAACGAAAAGCGATCGACTTTCAATCCAAAAACAACATGTCTCGGATAATTCCCAAAAAAATATGAATTCCCTGATCCACCCCCGTCGCTAGATTTTCGAAAATGTATAGAAATATGAAATATTTCGTTATTGCGAATACCTCTAAATGTGCAGCGAGGAGCTTCAGAGCCGCCGCCCCAACTGCCTGGAACAATTGCCCACAGACCTGAGAGATAATCAGTCCACCACCACATTTAGAACCAAGTTGAAAACGCTACTGTTCGGAAGATGTCACGGCGCCCTTGTGATGGTCGCGGATCATTAAACGGCGCCACATATAACTATTCCGATTAATATTATTATCTTTTTGGTTTCCCTCACACCGCATCCCAAGTGAGGTAGGCAGAGAGAACGGAACGCCATTTAGATCTGTCCTTACACACTTCTTTCCTTCTTCTATATTCATACCTACAATGTCTCATGCACGCACATAGTTTCTCTTACGCAACAGACGGCCGTCCTTAATTAAGAATTTGATTATTTGGTCAACGGTCTCGATTTTTTTTTAATATTTTTTACCGATTTATCAATAAACAAGACTTGTTTTTTTAGACTCGGAATTTTTTTTTTATTTTCCTACACTCTAAATTTCTACCATCGCCATCGATCGGCATCGTCCCAATATTTTTTTTTTTTTAGGAATTTGACGTCACCTTGCAGCAATATTTTCTCTGAATCTCAGATCAAAAAGGTTACTCTTGACATAATTTAAATACGGTCTTAATCTCGTCTTGATCTTTAAGCGAAGTGACTATAGTCAAAAATACGTGCATAACAATCTCGCGGTAGCGGTAATGCGGTATTTTTGACTATAGTCACTTCGCACGTCATACGATTAAGTTCAAGAGATGATAAAGATCTATTATTTTAGATTATGTTAATATTAATCCTGTAGGGTTACTCTTGACAAAATCTAAACACGATCTTAATCTTAATCATACGACGCGCGATGTGACTATTGGCCAAAAATACGCGGTAGCGGTAGCGCAGTATATTTTTGACCATAGTCCCTTCGCGCGTCGTATGATCAAGACTAGATTAAGATCGTATTTAGATTGTGTCAAGAGTAGCCCCGCTGGAAGTCGACTTTTCAAGTATTTTTTTTAAGTATGCACGCGATTGACTCCAATACCGTTTGCGATCAACTGTTTGCCCACCTCTGATCTATAGATACGAGATTAATGTAGCAGCGTTTTCGCAATATTATGATTCTAGTTCATATTTCGCCCACTCGCATATTGTGTTGGCTGAGCTATTGTTACTAGATTCAACATAATAATACGGACAGATGTGGTCAAATTTAGCTTGAAATTATTTTTACCTACCGTTATATAATCTCCCATAATTGGTGTAGCCAACGGACTTATTTTAATACTTCCTATATCCTATCCTAGACCCTCACGCCGTGTCCCAAGTGGGGTAGGCAGAGAGAACGGAACGCCAAACAGATCTATCTTTACACACTTCCTTCGCTTCCTCCACATTCATACAGTTTCTCATACACGCACGTCTGTTCCTCTTACTCAACACGCGGTCGTCCCTGAGAATTTGATCCACGTGACGCCCATGTTTCCTCACACCATTTTCTTTCAGACAAGTAAAAAAAATTTACTTCCAACTTTTATTTTAATTCTTCCAACTTATTATTCACGCAGAAATCCTAAAAGCATCCACCGAGACCACAGACCCAAAACCTGTCGATTAGTCTCCGGATACCGGTCCATTTTTTTATGTTTTGCAGCCAGGACATCTGTCTCCTACCCGGGTCCTCGTCGTCTCTCAATTTCCTCCTTCAATATCAGTTAGAGATAGTGGTATATTTCTGGACTCAGATGTGAAATTTTCCGAGACTTGATTTTTGACAATAACTCCCTGTTAACTCTAGATCGCCTAAGGTTTTCGGTATTCCAATATAGAATGAATCAATAAATAATGATGACGTCCCGTGACATAATGTAGTTTAGCTCCGGCATATAAACTTGTACACTGCAGTTTGTATTTTTTGATCAAGAATATTACTTCGTTAACTGTTAATCCGTTAAATAAAAAGTTAACTTTGTTATCAGTGTTTTTTTTTTTTTGAAAATGTATTTTAAGTTATGGTTCATCTATAGTCATGAAGTTAAGTGATCATGGTGGATCACTTGATCGGATATCGAAAATTCGTGGAGTCTCAGCCATATATATTTTCTTTGTCATTTTGTCTTTATTAATTATTTCCACGTGCCCAATCTACCGTACTGTGTTCATTTTTTTCTTGTTGTAACCCAGATTTCATTTCAATTTATAAAAGTTAGAGTAATCGGCGAGCGCGTATGAGAAATTGTATGAATGTAGAAGAAGAGAAAGAAGTATTTAAGTACTGATCTATATGGCGTTCCCTTCTTTCTGCCCAATCCCATTGTAAATATTTTACGTACTTTTTTTTTACTTTTGTAACCTAGGTTAAGAAAACTTGTTTATTAGATTTATTTTGTATAGATATACGTATTATTACTATGTTTGCTTCCCTCGGCTAGAAAGACATCGAAGGAATGTAGTCAAAAGATTCTACACACGGGGGTATTTTGGCCGGCCAGCCCTTCAGGCTGCCCACTATGGCACCTTTGGAGTGGACAAGATTTTAGTGTAGAATTTCGGATAAGTGGAAGTCTCCAGACTTCTGCGGTATCCGGGTGGACGGTGGGTCCTTCAATGTATCTCTAAACCCACTTGAGATACGGCGTTAGGGTATAGTATAGAAAAAAAGTTAAGATTAAGTTAACAATTTTAACGGAAATAATTAACTCGTTTTATGGTTAATTCCTAGTTCCGACAGTTTGTGTAGGTATTTGTTGAAATATCGTGACCGAGACTTCATCTGGAGATGTAATGGGCAAGATTAATTTTGCTGCAAAACCATACCCTGTACCAATGAACCCAGGAAGTAATAATACAAGCTATTATTGCTTTGCTCTGAGAATTATACTTTAGTGTAAATTATTGATTGGCTTGTTTTGATTTATCACATTCGCCTTTGTTCTAGGAACAAGTCCTTAATATAAATAAGTCATTCCTTACGATATAGACAGAAAGGTTTGCGCTATATCTTATCTAGTATTTTTAGACTTCCCACCTCCGTCATATTCTTACTGTATTGAAAAATACATCGATCATCCAGATAGTTAAGAGGTCTGGGGACTTCCATTTATCCGATTGTATTTCTCTATTACTAATTTGTCCACACAAGGGGTACCATAGTGATCGTCCTGAAGGGCTGGCCAGCCAAAATCCTCACGTGTGAATCTTTTAAAAACACTCCTTCGATGTCCTTCTAGCTGAGAGAAGCAAATACAAATAGGTAGATATGTATACAATAAGATAACAATAATAGCATTATCACTTGTTGAGTGTGTGTTGAATATTATTTTGAGTTTTGTTTTTTCTTTTGTTATGTATTGATTGTTTTATATATAAGTATATATTTTGTTTACGTGGTTAGATGGAAGAAATCACTTCATAGTTATGATCTCGCTACCGCATATCGTCCTAGTTTTTTTTAAATTTTGTATTGTTTTATTAGCACTGTTATACAATGATGATGTGCATAAAAAATAAATAAATAATATTTCATTATGCCCTTCGAGCTAGCCCTTAATTTGGTTGAATTTGCTTTTTTGTTCAATAAATTTCAATATTTACAACAATTTAACACCAAATTGAATGGGATTGATAGAGTAACCCTCAAAATGTAGATTTAAAATAAATCCAAATACAACCCCAGGTATCCTCACTAAAAGCAACACGATTGCATCGTGGACATGGCTCGGAGTCAACCTGCGGAAAGCGCAGAAATCCTCTTTGCATATTATTCATTGGACACACCACAATAACGTCAGCATACTAGAAAGATTATGCATTCACGCATTATATAAAACGTCGATATGAATTATAAACTATTACATATTAGTATGGCAAGTTGTTGTCCAGTAACAACAACATTGCTATTATCAGAGAGAGATTATATCAGTGGCATCCCATCTACACATGCACTAAAATACCATTGAGTAATTCGTTAATACCATGACGTAATTTACCATAGTTTAGGAAACCTGTGGAATAATTACACATTAGAAACATGTCATGTAGATTGTAAAAGGCATGTATTTGGTTTCTGTTTGTATTGTGGATATGTGTTTATTTTTGTTGTTGTTTGGTGAGCGCTATTGTTTTATCTAAATTATATAAAATATGTTTAAACCCTCAAAGCACGAGCACTGCTCAATTTTGAGGGTCAAATATGTAATAAATGTGTGTTTTTTAGTGATAAGGTGTGTATGTAATATTATTAAATTGTAAATTTTATTTTAAAATAAAAATATTTGAATTTGATCGAAACATTAAAACATTTTTATTTTTATTCTTGATTCTTTTCGTACAGTAAAATTATTTCTGTTGCAAATTTGATACTTCTGAGGCCTGAGTCAACAACACACTTTTGTCTCACGTTCCCGCTCCGTTAGTGTTCGGGTGCAGACGATGTTGCAAGCAAGTGTCAATTTCGTTGCTAAGATACACAATAGTTACGAAAATTAACACTTTGGCGCACCATCGTCTGTACCCGAACGCTAGCGGAGCGGGAACGTGACGCGATAGTGTGTTGTTGACTCAGGCCTCTGTACTGTTGAAATAACTTTATTTGAGAATGGTGGAATTGGTGAACGTTGTCCATGGACACCGAATGTGATCACTTAAACCAGCCTTGAGCCAATTCGTAAGCGTTGGGACGCCTTTCTCTCTACTTCCGATTGGATTTTGCACAATGTTGCAATGTGTTAACATGATTCTCCAATCAAGGTGTCTGATTGGTTATGCCATCTGCACGTTGTATCCAAATCCGGTTAAACAATAAAAAATAGTAAATATTCTAAACATTTATTTTAATTTCAACGTTTTTTTTGTAATTTTGCTATATTTATATTATGCTTGATAAACACAACAGAAAGTGAAATATGTATTGTATACTATATAATAATCGCACTGTTAAAGGCATTATGTTGTCATTGTTTCGTTCAATAGTCAAACAATTCGAAATATTTATTTGTAAGTGGAATTGAAAATAGGTACATTATTATTTTTTTCCATAAATTAATATTTAATATATAAAGTGAACCGTGTATTACTTAAAGTTATTTGTTTGTGGAATTGAAATGTATGTATTATCAATTTGCCAAAATTTTCCACTTGTCAAGTTATGGAGCTCCGAAAACGATAATTTTTTTTTTTACGCGGCGGCAGAATTGCCATCCACACTTCTCAGCATTATACAACCAGATAAGTCTCCATATGATCAGTCATGATCACACAAAAACTTAACAGTCTAATGCCGGGAAAAATTCACCTATCCAGATATACAGGATATCAAAGGATTAGGCTCAAAACGCGGGATCAAAATACCAGCATTGTGCCTGAAATATCTGTGTTCAGAAACCTTTTTACAATATTACAAGTGTTTATTATAATAGATTTTTGAATTTTAATGTACAAATTAACCGGTAAATCTAATTTTTGTAAATTATTTATTAAAGATTTCGGAGTTACCCCTGTAGCTGACATGACTAAAGGTATTATATAAACGGACCTAGAATGCCAAATATTTTTTATTTCTCCTGCTAGTTCTGTATATTTACGTATTTTTTCTGCGACGGTTGTTTGTATATTATGTGTATTTGGGACAGCGATGTCGATTAGGTACGTTATTTTATTACGTTTATCATGTAATACTAAATCGGGTCTATTATGATGTATTTGTCTATCTGTTATATTTATTTATTTATTCTTTTTGCACATTATCATTATACAACAGAGTTAGCAAAACAATACAAGATTTAAAATTTAAAATACAAAATAACCCTCATTTACACGAGACTTGTCTTTATACGGAGGATGTTTAGATTTAAGTTTTTATCAAATAGTCTATGTATTGTTAATCTGTATTGTCAACCGGTGTGGCGTGGAGGCTAACGCACTTGCCTTTGAGTCACGAGGTCCCAGGTTCGATTCCCGGCCAGGGCAAAATGAAGAATGACCTTTTTCAAATTGTCCTGGGTCTGGGTGTTACATGTATTAATTTATGTGTTTAGTGCATTGTATATGTGTATCGTCGTGTTAGTACCCATAATACAAGATTCATATCTTAGTTTGGGACTAGCTCGGTCTGTGTGAATTGTCTATGCATGTTATGTTATGTTATGTTTTGTTATTCATGTTATTGTTTGTTATGTAAAATAAATAAATAAAAAATAGTACCTATTTATAGCGATAACATGCCCAATGTGAAAAGTTAAGTCGCGCCACTGTAACAGATTATAATACTTACTTTGTATATTGTATTAGTAAGAAATCCACTTTCACTGTGTACATTTAAAGAAGTGCGTTTGTCCACTATAGGTAGGTACTATTATTATACTTACTTAACATATATATCATATCATTATATTATATTATCTAGTTATGTGTATACTTACAGGTGCTTGCTTACTTTTAGCTCATTGCACTGTTGATAAACACGTTGGAATATTATTAGATTCTTTACATGTTTAGATTTGTGTCGATATATATTGTGTCTGATACCAGTCGCGTGTGTCACGAGTAACGCGAGATACTTTAAATTAATTTGAAATCAAATAATAATAATAAAGATAATTTGTATTTGGCGCCGTTTAATGATCCGTGACCATCTCAAGGGCGCCATGGCTTTTCTTGAAAAACAGTGTTTTCAGCTTACTCCTGAACGTTGCAGTGGGCTGGTTCTTTCTTAAGTCCGCTGGTAATCGGTTCCAGGCAGTTGGCCCCGCAACGCTAAAGCTCCTCTCTGCAAATTTGGAAGTGTTTGCCCTGTTGGGCTCCACAAGTTTGTTGACAGCGGTGGAAGCTGATCGCAGTGGTCGCCTCAGAGTTTCATCGAGGGGACAGAGTTCAGCGAGGCATTGAGGTGCCGTGCCGTTCAAGGCTTTGTGGACCGTGAGGCACAGTTTGAACTCCACTCTCTCTGGGACTCTCAGCCAGTGTAGCTCCTTAAGCAGTGGTGTGATGTGACAGCGCTTGTTCTCCCTATAGATGGTCCTGGCAGCAGCATTAAAGGCCATCTGGAGACGATTCAGAAATCTATTGCTTTTATACCATCACAACATCTCCCACAAGTCAAAGAAATGTGGTAGCAAGTTTGCAACAAAAAGACTTGTCAAAGAATGCCACTTGAAATATGGATTTATTTATAATTGAAATTATGTAAATACTATAGTTATTAAGTACCTAGGTATACGTTTGTTGCTATTATGTTTAAATAATTTATATATTATTGTTATTATGAAAAAGAACGCGCTGACGAATGTTTTTTTTATGGATTTGGTGCGACTGTGTCTGGATGATTTTGTCATGTAAATGTTATTTTTTTTTGAAAAAAAAATATGTTGACTCATCATGCAATGGTGGATTAAGTAAAACAAATTATATTTCAAAAAAATAAAAATTCTATTTATTTTATTTTATTCTTCTTAAGAAGATATATTTGGCTGAGAGGAATGGTGCTCGGAGACGTGGACGTCCTAGGATTAAATGGCAAGATCATTTAAATCAAATCCTACAGGACGGTCACGTGTTGAGCACATTGAACAGGAGAGCATGCATGAGGAATTGTATGACAGTGACGGAAGCGAAAGATGTATGCAAGGATAGAAGGAAGTGGCGCTCGATCCTTTCTGCCTACCCCGCGAGGGAAGCGGCGTGATGGTATGTATGTATGTATGTATTCTTCTTGTACATCATCATTCATAATTATAACCAAATCAACCAAACAGTTTACATAAGAAAAAATGTGATGGTGTGCAGTGGCGGGATTATCACTATATAGTGATTTCTTCCATCTAACCACGACACATTAACACTAAACAAAAATGTAAATAATAATAACAAAAACACAAACAATAAGAAAAATCTCTAAATAAATTACAGAGAAAAAACAATCCACACTCCTAACACTCCAAAGGGACCGGGAACTATATATATAGGAAGAATATTTCAAATTATGTACTTGTGGAAACCTTATGGTCTTGAGAGGGTTAAGAGTGCAATGATTTTCTCAGGTCTATAACATTATTATATAGCTTGTTGTTTGTCTATATAAGAAATTGTTTGTTGGTACTAGGTAACTACATAACATCTGACAGCAAGATATAGATACAAATGGATAAATTATATATGTAATACAGTAATTATATATTATAATAGTTAATAATATAATTATTACTAGTTATCTATATGCATTACAACTATATAATTATATATTATAAGTATATCAATCAACAAGAACAAATAAGATACCATTCACATTATGATACTTGCATTTAGTTGGTATACGATCTATATAATCCTGTCGTATACACCTATCTGGTGTAATAATTTGGTAATAGAATTGATTTATTGCACGGAGAGGATGACTTGAATTGTTATTATATGCAGTAGTCTACTGGGTCTACTATCCCATCTTAACTCAAATTATTTTTTTTTTCTCTCATTCTTTTGTTTTTTGTATGCTGTGGACACACTTCAATGGAGAGTTGGCCTAGCCAAATCAATGTATAATATTCTTATTTTTTGGTGTCTATTTTGTCTCAACTTTCTGTTTGTATCTCTGATTAATAAATAAATAAATAACAATAAATAACAATAAACGATTCAAAATTATCAATATGGATTTAAAATATGAAATTGAAATTGAAAAAATGAAATTTTTTTTTAAAACAATAATATTGTTACATGTTATGAAGTTCTTCATAGTAAATATAGTTTTAAATTTTTTTTATCGTGTACTCATACAACACCAAGGACAATACAAAAAAAGATAAAAATATCTAATAAGCACGCGATTATGTCATGCATTTCTATTAAAAATACTAAAACAATTAAATATAATATGTCATAAAAATAAAATAAAAAATAATATGCAATATATAAAACCATAGACAAAGTCTCATAGACTAGATTTAACACTTGTCAAACGAAAAACTTATAATGATTCCAATCGAATTGGGAACATGCATGTGTGTGGAATATGAATAAATGTTATCAATTTATAAATAAATATACGCTGATCACGAATATCTTAATAAGAAACGATAAAATAAAACTTTTCATTCATTATTTTCATTTTCAAAATACATACATATTTTCTTTCAAAATTTCAAGCGCCATGTTATTGAATTAGCACGTTGTGACGTCATTAGGCAGTAAGTTGTATTGGTACGCATTTGACTCGTAGTACTCTCTGTAGCGTCTGATGACATCACACACCAGAGGCCTGAGTCAATAACACACTTTCGCGCCACGTTCCCGCTCCGTTAGCGTTCGGGTGCAGACGATGTTGCGCCAAAGTGTTAATTTTCGTAACTATTGTGTATCTTAGCAACGAAATTGACACTTGCTTGCAACTTCGTCTGCACCCGAACGCTAACGGAGCGGGAACGTGACGCGAAAGTGTGTTATTGACTCAGGCCTCTGTTCCGCCATAAATGGATTTTTTTACGGTAAAGTGCGAAAATTGCTTTTTCAAATGGTGATAAAAATGCACACCTGAAAATATAAAAAGCACCGTAATTTTTCTGTGTTGTATGTCATATCATTACGGAGCATTCGCCGAAGAAATATTCGGAGCTCCGAAAGTTCACCGAATGATTGGAGATTGGTGATTGACGATCGCATCCTATTATCTGGACGCACCCAATGTTATTGAGTGAATCAGTAAACGTTTATGGTCTTGTGGTCAATTTAGGTACCTGATTTTTGAAAAAAAATAGTACCGCGTCTTGTCTGTGATTCAAGTCTATGTACAAAACATTACAAGTATATCTAGGTACCTATATTCATGTGAAAGGATTTACAAGAGCGAAGCTAAACACGCTATCCTTGCTTAAATATTTGAGACTGTTTGATAATATGTATGTTTGTGTGTCAATATATTATTTACATTTGCTTTTACTAGGTTAGCAAAAACAAAAGTAATTCTTACTATTGTTAGTGTTTGTGGTCAGTCTCAAATAATATGCAATTAATTAGAAGAATTATGATTTTTTTCTGAAATTTTTGAATGAATAAAGAATGTCGGAAACATGATTTACCTTACTAGAAATGTAGATGTTAATCATATTTTTGATTTTAAACCACTCTAGGTTATTCATACTCTTAACCAAGCCTTGAGTAGATTCGTAAGCGTCAAAACTCTGTGTCATACACTCCTAAAGGAAGTTCACATAATATTTGTGTATCATATACAACATAGTAACCTAGTTAATAATACCTATTCAAATAGGTTGACAATCGGTGAGTAGAATTAATCTAGAGATGTTCAAAATAAAAAATATGGTTAAGAAATATTATAATTGTAAATAATATACATTATTCTTAATCTCTTTGTCAACAAATTTGTTTGGTTATGAAAGTTTAAAAACTCGAACGAGATTAATAAGATTTGAGCGTATTCCTAGATAAGCCTGTAAAAGGTAAATGTTCGAAAAATTTAAGAAATTTTACATCTTTAATTCAACGATGAGTTTGGCCACCCATCCTGAACATCTTAATGTATTGTTGGCACGGCGGACAGGACAGCTTGCATGTTTATTACATAAAGTTGGTCTGCTGACTTTCCCAGTTGTGGGATGTGCCGTTATGGTTATGGTATGGTGTGGTTTATCTTAAAAGTCAATTGCTTTTTTTAAAACTATTTTCAATTTTTATATCGCTTGAAGATTGCTTATCATATTTTATACTCTTTTTTTTAAAATTTAATTTTGATTAATATTTATACCCTGGTCAAAGCCGGGTATAAAGCTAGTTGTAAATAATTTATTATATCATATACAATTACGAGAATATCAACAATATTACAATTGAAAACATTTTGCTTTTGTGAATTTACATAAATTTTTCATGCACACGTTTTCAACATACCTAATATTCAAAAGTCATACTCATGTATGAGGGGTAAACTGATTGTGTGGATCTGCCGCGCCAGAAAAGTCATACTCATGTATGAGGGGAGGGGTAAACTGATTGTGTGGATCTGCCGCGCCAGAAAAGTCATACTCATGTATGAGGGGTAAACTGATTGTGTGGATCTGCCGCGCCAGAAAAGCCTCACAGAGCTTTCATCGAAGCCCTTTAGACGATCGAATGATTATAAAACAGCTTAATATAGCAGGATAATATCCTTCAACATCATCATGAAGATATAGAATTCATGGGTGGCCAACCTTTTCAGAAGCCGGGCCAAATTTTAGAAATGAGATTTCCTACTGTTCTCCTTATATGGAACATTTAATAATTTTACTTCACCTTAAAAATTTTACCCCTCCCCCCCGTCACCAAATTTTCAATATGGTATTCAAATTGGGTTCGACGGTAGCCTGGAGGTAGAGTCTCGGCCTCGTGAACAAGGGGTCCGTGGTTCGATACCACACTGAGAAAAATACTAACGAAATTTCACAACGAATCATTGGTACGGTACTATCAGATTAGGACCAGAGATAGTACAAACGATTCGCAAACAAGTTGTTGGTAAATTTACCAATGATTTGTTTGCGAAGAGTTAATATTATAGATTTATACCAATGAATCGTTTGTACGATCTCTGGTCCTAATCTGATAGTACCGTACCAATGATTCGTTTTGAGTATTTTTCTCAGTGCAGGTGCCGGCAAACTCCCCTTTCACGACACAAGCTTTTAGTAGCTTACTGTGAAAGATGTATAAGGTTGTAATAGGGTTTATAACAAAACCCAGATATATCTTAAAAAAAAAAAAAAAAAAATTTCCAAATCTCGTCGGTTTTTCTTTCAGAATATTTTCTCGAAATACTTCTTTCAAAAAAATAACGGGTACTATTACCGACTATTATTAATAAAAGTGTGCATATGCTTCACGGGCCGCGAGTTGGCCACCCTTGATATAGATAAATAGATTTAATAATGTACTTTATCAAATTAACTCGCTTGTATACCTACTTACTTATCAATTATACACTTTTAATTTGATTATGTTGAGTCGTTTTCAAGACTCAGATTCAAATTAATCGAATAAGTTCTTAAATTAAATAAGTTACCATCCATCTCATTACATTCTAAAGCCTTTTGAAGCACCTACTTTACGTTATTATAAAGCACTCGAAATGCAAAGTTTGTTTCTACATTTAAACGAGGTTTACAGTCAAACCAAGTATAGCAAATAACATACTTTGATAGTGCTTTACAAGATGTTTGAGTTTTTTCTTATGAATCTTTAAGAAATAATCGGTTTAGCCTTTTAACACTTGAGGAGTCGCTAATGGGTTCATTAGACCCAGTCCTCCACATTTTGTTCCATTACTTTATGTTCGACACCTGCGATGTTGCCGCTCTTACTACACCTTTCTACGATAGTGTGGCGCAGCGAGTGACGGCCTCGGTAGTCAAATTTGATTTACAGATGACATTTACAGACGATAATCCAAACGACATTTTTTTATTAATTTAGAAAGGTGTTTTTTTTTAATCCATGAGTTCGTCGGTAGTCTGGAGGTAGAGTCTCGGCCTCGTGAACATGGGGTCCGTGGTTCGATACCAGGTGCCGGCAAACTCCCCTTTCACGACACAAGCTTTTAGTAGCTTACTGTGAAAGGTGTATAAGGTTGTATTTGGGTTTTATAACAAAAACACAGATATTACTTTTCAAAAAAAAAATGATTGATCTCTCATTGTTATGTTTTATATGTACCTAAGCACAATATACTAGTTTTAGAAAATACAGTAGAATTTGTCTATAATACGTAGTACGTAGGTAATTATAAAAAATATAATGCTAAGGGTAAAACTTGTCCCGAAAGTATTGACCTACCTATGTTTTTGTAATGTCATTTTGTGTTACTGAAAATAATAAAACTTATTATTTGATTCAATAAGTTCTTTCTTTATGCACATTTAATGCTTATCAGAATGGCAAGATATTCTCTAAATGACAAGATTTGGAATGACCCTATGATATTATACTGGGTCCGGTGGACCCGGTAGCGAGTGTTTGTGTTACAAATTAGGGCGCGACTCCCCAAATGTTAAAACGACACTTTATTATTTTATTCTCCTTGCACATCATTTATGATTCGTCTTTTTTATGTTTGATATTAAGGCCTAATTCTTCTCTTATGTTATTAATGCTTATAAGGAGCTTCTGGAAATCTACGATGCTATCGGCCAAGATGACAGTGTCATCGGCATATCTTATATTGTCGATGCATTCGCCATTGACCTTTACTCCCATTGTCGAGTTTTCTAGAGCCTTCTTGAGAACATAATTGGAGTATCTATATGTTGAAGAGCAGCGGGCACAATATGCAACCCTGACGTACGCCTCAACATTTCAAATAAATGCAAAGTATCATAAAAATATCGATTATACAATGGGGAACATGCATATGTGAGGAATATGAATAAATGTTATCAATTCATATTAATAAATATACGCTGATCACGAATATCATAAAATAAAACTTTTCATTCATTATTTTCATTTTAAAAATATGTAAGTACCTACATATTTTCTGTTATTGAAGTAGCTCGCTGTGAAGTCTGGTTGTTGTATTGGCATACATTTCACTCTTTGTACTGTTTGTAGCGGCTGATGACGTCACACAGTGCTCCGCCACGAGTGAACCTTTTTGTGGCGAAGTGCGAAAATTGCTTTTTCAAATGGTGATTGAAACCTTAAAAATACACATTTGAAAATATAAAAAGCACCACAATTTTTCTAATTTTCTGCACTATTTTTTGTGCTGCAACAAAAATATTATGAAAGTTCCCCATTCAACGTACAAAGGGCGAGTTTATCGCTAAAATACGATGTCTTCCAACTAACCCGTATAATAATTTCATGGTAACCATATGAAAAAACGATATTTACATTTAGACATCTTACAACTACTATAATCCAGTACAATCATAACTTGTTGGCCAAAAAGAGCACTGTTCTTCCGTCCGCAAGGGTTCCGTCGACCCGGGCGTCCCTCTATCACAATACACCGTTCCTATGACAACGACATCAGAGCGCAGGGAATGTCGTGGGAGGAGTTGACGCGATTGGCACAGAGATGCCCTGAATGGAGAAGGCTTATTTTTGCGTGCTCTCGAGAGGAGCATTGAGGGCGATGAATGTAACTAAACATATCCATTTCGATCCAATCATAAAAAAATATTTCGATCCAAGGATATTATGATAAAAAATAAAATGGTTGTTAATCATAATACAGAGCTTCTTTTTGAAGAATCTTGTATTGATGTAATATCAATCTCATTAGCTAATTATTAATCTCATATAAGTTCTTAATATATTGCTAATTCTGTATACCAAATAAATATAACTTATACACCCGTGCTTACAAGCACGGAATAAAATCTTATTCCATCCGTTATGCCTGATTAACTGACACCATAATATTCACAATTGTTGAATAACCGATACTTGAGCTGTTTAGTTCAACGAAAACGTAACTCACGATATTGGGAATTTTTATTGATGACAAACAATTACATAGAAGGTATACATTTAAGTCCATCCATTTTTGTCCATCTTTGAATATAGCAACATACCCTGCTCCTGACCATTTTAATCTTGTCACTCTTTCCACTACATCCATAACTCATTGAGTTCGTCGGTAGCCTGGAGGTAGAGTCTCGGCCTCGTGAACAAGGGGTCTGTGGTTCGATACCAGGTACCTACTAGCCAGTGGCGTGCCTTCCATACATGCAAAAAAGCAACGCATGCCTAGGGAATAAATCTATAATTTACGAGAGAAAGTATCTAAAAAAATGACGAAGTAAGTTTAAATTAGTTTGAATCTTCCGCTAAACGTTAGCTAATCTATTGCAAACTTCAGGTCAATTGCTAACATAGAAACTCTAGATGTACCTATAAACGGTATAAAGTAAATTAACCTTGATTCAAATCTCGCGCTAAACGATAGCAAACCTTTTGCAAACTTCACTTCGATAAATTCGTATGACCCCAGAAAATAGTTCTGTCCTATTTCCACCTCCTAGCATCATATGTAGCTTTTATGTTATCTGTCACACGTAGGGAAAGTACGTTAAAAGTATTTGTGTTGTGCACAAATCTATTAACGTACTTAATAAAAGTGTTGAATACTAGTGTATATGCAAGTGTAGTGGTACAATACATTTGTACGCCAGATGCTGTGCCTTTAGGAAAGGTTTGTATGTGTTAGTGCAAAAGACAATAATATTATGTTTTATTATTTGTGTACGGCTTCGGTCGAGTCATTTTTATTGAGTTACCTTTAATAGACTGAAGTTGTGTTTTATGTAAATTTATCCAATAGCGGTAAAATGAAATGTGCTTATTGAGATACCACATTCATGTGAATGCCAATATATTATTGAGGTTCAATTTCATTCAATTAGAGGATACAGATGAAAATCTTGATAAATTTTTTTGATATTATTTCAAAATTTATTTATTTCTTACTTGCGTAGGTACTGTCATTAGTTGAAATATTGTTTAGTACTGTCATTAGTTGAAATATTGTTTAATATTTTTCTTTACTTATATTATTTCTTTTATTCTTTTTTAAGTGATTTTTTTTACCAATAGCAGAATTTCTTATAAAATATTATACTCGATTTAGTGACTATACAAAAATTTAACATAATTATTATTATTTTTATTTCAACATCTCAGAAACACATAAAAATTCCATCTCTCTCCAAATACATTGGTTTTTTGTATGTTAACTTTTTTCAAATTTGCTTTATTTGCTAAGATTGTTGATAAATATTTTTTTATTTATAAGTTGACTACGTATTAGTTTTTTCAGACATATTAATATTTAATTATTATAATATTATAAGTAGGTAATATGATAAAAAAAAATCGTAACATAACTTTGATATTCAATTAAAATTGATGTGTTTGGTATATTATTTTATGATTATAATTATGATAATATTCCACTTTATTTCTTAGAAATACTGGAACAATCTCTAGGTATTATTCTTTGATTAAATATTTCAAAATTTTTATGTGTTTTCGCTTAGAAGAAGATTAAAATATAAAGTGAAAAAATGACACACTTGAGTGGGTGTCAATGTGTGTTACGTAAATTTAAATAATTGCTCTGTAAAAAATTATCATTCCTTGTTTTGTTATTTTTTTTTTTAATTTACTCGTTTTAAGATAGGTAAGGTATTAAGTACAATAATTAGATCGATGTCGGGTACCATGCCTTAAGAAAAGAATTCAATAATTATATTTAGAAAAGCTTTATCACTTAAGTAATTTGAGTTATTTGTTGCTGAAAATATTTAATATTATCGATTTTATTTAATAAATATATTTCATATTTAAGTTTTGTTTCTTCACTAAGACTGGGGACTATCGCCCTTAATCGCTTTATTTTGGGAGTCTCGAGTTGGTATAAGGTAGCATCCCCACTTAGAGTGATCCTGCGTCAATTGAGACACCTTTTCCATCGTATAATATTTCTTTTGTTCAAATGTTGTTGTCATTAAAATGATTTATTGTAAAAGAGGTCATCCAGACTATCTGGATTATTGTGGATAGAAAAATAGTTAAGTTTTTGGCCAAAAATAATTGTTTTCTAATATATTATAATAAATTCTACCTACTGTACCTACACAAACCGCGTGATATTTATCTTTTTCAAATGTTGGTGTCATTAAAACGGTATACTGTAAAAGAGGCTCAGCATGCCCAATACAAAAAGTCTAGTCCCGCCACTGCTACTAGCAAACTCCCCTTTCCCCTTAAAACACACGTAGAATCGGAGAGAACATAGTTTATTCACACACAAGTAGTGATGTGAGAAGAGAAAATTCTCCCTCTTCTGTTGGAAGAGAAATTTCTCTCCATAATTTTTCTTAGTGATATTATGACCTTTCGCCCAGTACACTTCGCAGCCAACCTGATTGATCCAAAAATTTGTGGGGCTGATTAAGGCCCAAATCAGAGGTTATTAACACTTTTTTCGATGTACGTACCTGCAATTTTTTTGTTTCCATAATTAATTGTAGCCATATTGGTGATAAATTTTCTCAACATTTACACATTGTTATTGGTTGACTGAATAAAGTATTTATTATTATTATACTGTTAAATAAATAATAATAAAAATTCTCCTAAAATTCTCTACTTCGAGAAATTTACCGAGAAATTACTCGGTAAATTTCTCCAAAAATTATTTCTTGAGAATTCCACAACACTACACAATATTAGCCATGGTTAGACTTAATAGTCAGGTTTAAACATGCATTGCTTTGTGAGTATCTACGGGTGGTAGTATCATATTAAATAACACAAATATATTATATTATTATCGTTAGAAGATATTTCTTAATTAACCAAAGAGCTTTCGAAATCAATAATGACGTATATATATAATTATTAAATCAGACTTTTATATAGGATTTGTATTTGTATATATTATTCGCACAAACATCTACTTAGTACCACTAGTTTTTGGGAAGATGGCTCGTGTAGCTGCCTGAATTCACAACTTCTCCAATTTTCATAGTAAAATAATAGTTGAATATCGATTTAGTTTGTTTAGTGTGTTTTTTATTTGATAGTTTTTGGTGTTTATTAAAATAGAAATGTGAAATTAAATCTAGAAAAGTTTGTGACAGTAAATAGTTTGTTAATATAATTTGTATTGTTAAAGTAATAAGAATTAATTAAAGTGACAAATAATATTGTAAATGCGCTCTTGAGGTGATTTAATTACAAAAACAGCGCATTATAAGTGATCACCTTTCGTCAGTGGATTCATAAAACCTCGCATGAGTAGTTTATTTCAAAAATTACAAATTGATACGAACTGCATCAACCGAGGATGATTGCATGAAAAAAATTGCATAGCTTTCGCACTTATATATTGGCATGGTGGATATTATAAATATTTATTTATTTACTTGCACAATATAGGCCATACTTACTTTACTTTTCGTGTGGTATGGTGTGTTGGTAAATCTTCACCTGTGTGGGCTGCATCGTATCCCCTAAAAGTCTAAAGTCTTGGTTCCAGCACTGACAGCCAGTTCACCACCTCCAGTCTTGCCTCATGGATGTCCTGCAGGTCCCCGGTGATTTTTTTTGAGCTGGCAGTCCTGCACTATGTGTCACACCGTTTGCACATCTCCACGTTCACAATCAATAGTCTCTTTTCCCCCACCTTCATAGAAAATAGTTACAACATCCATGTACAATAACAATACAAAACATACTCGAAATAAAAATAATCAACACATTTATAATGAAAAATAAAAACATGACAACAGAAGCTGCAGGGTGTAGATAGAAAGAGTGTAACTTCTAATAAACCTGTTTACAGCGCTTTTCCACACAGTGTACTCAAAATCGTTGAAGATATATTTTTAAACATATATTTCATTAAGAATATTACCCAACAGACACCTCATCCGCACAACCAACAGACTGTGCAAACTCCCTTTTGTATGAAACAGGAAAGGTGTTCCGATGCTCACGAATCGGCTTAGGCTGGTTTAAGTGCACTTTACCCATGGGACGTTCACCAATCCCACCAATTCTTGTTTTAAACTGTCATGTTCGACATCTGTTGAGCGTATATGTCAACTAACAGCAACCATCTTTGTGACTGTGTTCGAGGTTGTTGACAATCTATCGTTGATTGTCAACCCGAAACACTAAATGGCGCCAGAGAACAATTGTGTTCTCCTATTTACAGCGTTGCTTTGACCAGTGGTTTTAAATGAACGTACCATGGGTAAAGTGCACTCAAACCAGCCTAAGCCGATTCGTAAGCATCAGGACACCTTGCCTGTTTCATACAAAAGGGAGTTTGCACAGTCTGTTGGTTGTGCGGATGAGCCTCAGGCCTCTCAGGCCTGAGTCAACAACACACTATCGCGTCACGTTCCCGCTCCATTTGCGTTCGGGTGCAGACGATGTTGTGCCAAATTGTTAATTTTCGTAACTATTGTGTATCTTAGCAACGAAATTGACACTTGCTTGCAACATCGTCTGCACCCGAACGCTAACGGAGCGGGAACGTGAGACGAAAGTGTGTTGTTGACTCAGGCCTGTTGGATGAGGTGTCTGTTGTGTAATATTCTTAATATCCTCACTCTCGCTGGTGTGAAAATCCAGCTAAATGCGAAAACTTCATTTAAAATATATTTCATTCTTAACAATACATTACTGGAATGAATTATTTTTAGACTTTTTTATAATATCACATTTCTGCAAGGTTTTCCTTTACGTAGGTGAACTGTTTCATTCATTCAGACAAAATTGATACAACTAACAACCTACAGCTGTTGTAAGTCTTCAATAGGATGTTGTGTGCGAAGGTGGGCGGCGTGTCTCGAATTACTTTTACCAATTATATTAATGAAAGGAACCAAAGTTAATCACCCTCCACCCCACACACGTATCTTTGCTGCATCCCTCTATTCTATCCTATGTTTAAAAGCTATTTCAAGTAGGGCTGCCACCTTTCAAAAATGTCGGGCTTTGGAGATTTCAGAGGCTGAAGCTCCACAAGGGATTATTCATTGTGTCGGTGCACACGTAGTAGAATTACATAATCCACAAGGGATATTCGTCCATTGGAAGTATATTTTTTATTTTTTTATTTTATCTATTATAAAAAATACAAAACAGACAACAACTCTAAATATGGTTTACAAATATAAAAATAAGTCGTTCATAACTCAGCTGTCATCCACAAACATGTACCACAGTTAAGTCAATTATTTAAGTATCGCACATTCTGCTCGCACAAGCAGCCATCGCTCACACACAAAAACATAGTTTGAAACATATTATTATAAGTACAAATAAAAACTATTAATAAAAGATAGAAAAGAAGAAAAAAACATATACCTATAGAGTTACAATCCATTGGATTTTTCTGCAACGAGTTTGGATTTTCTTCTCCAACAGTCAGCAACAAATGTTTAGAATATATTTACTTAGACATGGTTCTCTAATCGAGATTACTGATCTCTGGTGATGGTTTTATCATCTGCACTCAAATCTGGTTAAACAATAAAAAAATAGTAAATATTCTAAAAAATAGGATATTTAATTATTAAAGTGTAGTGGGTTACAATCTATTGCATTGGTCTATAACGATTTTGGATTTTCTTTTCCATTCCTCCCTATTTTCAGCTAGTCTCTTTAATTCTACTTATGTGTCACAATTCATGTCCTTCTTAACTTGATCCATATTATAGGTGTCTCTTGGTCAGCTTTTACTATTTCTGCCTTCGGTCTTGCTCTCCGCAATGGTGAAGAGCAGGCCTGGGTGCTTGATGTAGTGGCCAATCCAGTTATCCATTGGATGTAAGTAGACCAAACTTTAATTTGCAATAGACTAGACGACTGTCTTTCACAATACACACTCAATTATTAATATAATATATCGGAGCATTAAGATGGTTGTGGGTAAAACCTATTCAATTGGCAGTGCAGATGGTTTTTTTGCTCAGTTTTCTCAAGTGGAGCGTTAGAAGGTGAAAAAAAGAAACAAAAAATCCTCGCAGACTACTTCATTTGTTATAGAAAATAATAATAACGATAAGAGAATTATTGTTTTCAATATTAGAATCTTGATTACTTGCTAGAACATAATACTTTCTAATAATCGGTAAAGGAACCAACCCGTTACTTTTTTGAAAGATGTATTAAAAGAGAATATGCTTAAAGAAAATCGAGGAGTTTTGAAACATTTCAAATTCCTATACCATTTTGAAAATTTGGCGACAGGGAGGTAGAAATTTTAAAATTATCAAATGTTCCATATATTATTGAGTATCAATATACTTGTGCGGCCCGGTAGAAAATCTCATTCTGAAATTTTGCCCGGCTGCTGAAAAGGTTGGCCACCCATGATCTACACGATCACACTAGCGATCAAATAATAATACAATAAATAGACTTAATCGTAATTTGAACCCGCGTTCTGAGCCTAATCCTTTGATATCCTGTATATCTGGATAGGTGAATTTTTCCCGGCATTAGACTGTTAAGTTTTTGTGTGACCATGACTGATCATATGGAGACTTATCTGGTTGTATAATGCTGAGAAGTGTGGATGGCAATTCTGCCGCCGCGTAAAAAAAAAATCATTCGATAAATTAATATGATATAAAATAATTGAAATAATATGCTAATAAAAGTACATTTAAAAAAATAATAAAATAATATTCTCTGCTATTCAACAAAATATTGATTTATAACACTCGTACCTTGGAGCTTTGGGCGGGGGTGTATTATTTATTAAAGCTCTATCTATTGTGGGCGGTTAACAAGCGATCATTGTTGAGAGACTCTCAACAATATACTTTCAATATTCAAGTGATGTACAGAGTGAAGAGTACGTATAGTCCACGGACATATTATTAAGACCTACAGCTCGAGTTTCGCTCGGGGAATACATTTTATATCAAATTGACGAATTAAAACTTGCAGACAATAATGGAAAAAATGGAGAAGATTATTTACAACTTGGCAAAACCATTAAATATTTGCCATTTTATTTCTTGACCCAAATAGGTACTACCCAAATTAAATATTTCCTATTGAGAAAATAATTTTAGTCCTAAGTAATCTTATAATTATTTATTTGTAAATTGATTCATTTATTATTTTTCTTATGTTCATTAAATCATTACAATTTCAATTTTTTTTTTTTTTTTTATTATTTTATAGTAAGTTTTTTTCGAAAATATAATTTTACTATTTTTGTCTGTCAAATTTTTTTTTTTTTTTTTTATTTAACACGTTAAAGGTTCTGCCGTGTAATAATAAATTAAAAGATAAAAACACCATTGACAGATCATTTGTTGACTTTGAATAAAGCACCCAGAAAAAATACATTTGATTTCCATAATTCCACGGTGTCGTATAAATTATAATATTTGGTCAATATATATGTAGATATAAAAAAAATATATCCAGAGTCTCCTGAAGGCGTATGTATCTTTCTGGGCTTTCTAGCACCCCCATTGTAAACCTCTGACATAGATTGATAGAAAAACAAATATAAACAACTGAGTTGATCATAATATTGTGGCCATGGACTGTAGAATAGAATAAGAGGTAGATATTCATTAATATGAATCTACTCGATTCAGATTATTTTTTATATAGATATTAAAATAAAAGTGTGCATATGCTTCCCGTGGAGCACCCGGTAAAGAATTGGTCTCCCACTCTTCTGCGTAAGTTTTCGAGTGTCCTGTAAAAGGCAGGTGTTCGAAAAAATTAAGACATTTTACATCTTAAATTCAGCGATGAGGTTTGCCACCCATCCTGAATGTCTTGATTTTATATTGGCACGAAGAGGACAGTTTGCATGTTTCATACATGCAGCTGATCTGCTGGCTACCCCACTTGTGGGATATGCCGTGATGGTATAGTAGTAGTAGTAGTAGTAGCATATGCTTCGCGGGCCGCACGTAGACACCCAACGGGCCGCATGCAGCCCGCGGCCCGCTGTTTGGCCACCCTTGGTGTAGATGTTATCGATTTATGTGTGTATTGTACTAGTTATTTATTCTTAATACGTTTCTCTGGTTACTGTTTGATTTTTCGACACTAAGTATTTTTATATCCATTGTTATGTCATTGTTGTCTTTGTATTTTTTTAAATTTATGTAAACATGTAAAATGCTTCTTGCCGTATATATTTCTATAAATATATAAATAAATATTTATGTCAATGACATTTATACTATAGACCAGTAAGGCAGTACTAATTAAATAATGTTCCAAAATAAGCGATTGGACTAAAAATGATTTCTGTTCCATTCATTAAGATGGTAATAGTCTCCGTCGATCTAGTAGGTACGTATGTTTAATGCAAATGAAACAAAAGTTTTACGATGTTCTTTTTTTTTAGTGACTAGAGGTTGACAAAGACATAACATGTCGAAGCTTGAACGAAGACTCGCACGTCGTCTATATTATGGCGTTCCGCTCTCTCTATCTACTCTCCTTGAGATTAGATAAATATTCAGTAAAAATGAATTTAAACGACAACTCATTTTATTCAAACTTTTAATTAATTTTCTGTGTCGGTGTTTAGGTTGTAGAATTCCACAACGAAATAAAAAATAATAATAATAAATAATTTCTACTAATATAATATGTTCTTTATTGGGACAGACGTCTTTCGTCTTATAAAGACATTGTCAGCAAAAATGTCTTTCGCAATAAAGAACATATAGTAGAAGAAAACTATACTATACTATACTATACCATCACGGCATATCCCACAAGTGGGGTAGCCAGCAGATCAGCTGCATGTAAGAAACATGCAAACTGTCCTCTTCGTGCCAATATAAAATCAAGACATTCAGGATGAGTGGCAAACCTCATCGCTGAACTTAAGATGTAAAATGTCTTGAATGTAGAAGAAAACACTTGTTTTTAATTTCGCTTAAATAAATAAAAACTGCGGAATTGAGTAAATATTATACAGTCGATTCCGCTTATTTGGGACACATCGGGACTTGTGCATTTTGTCCCAATTAAGCGGCTGTCCCAAGTTCATATTTTTTTTCATTAATTTATTTGGTCTTGGCAACTTAGGCCATTAACCAGTAATAGGCACATAAAATAACAATGCAAATTTTTTTCAATAATTTTATTTTAAAACCTCTTGAAAACTGTAAATTACATATATAGGTAATATAAATTGTCATATAAATTACAAATATGTAATATAAACTTAAAAAAAAAAAATCCTAATTAAAGTAATAAATGGGGATACATATAATTTAATTCAATGCAAAAATGAGAATTATTTGTAAATATTTTTTCTTGAGAATATGTGTGTGTTATCTTAAATTCACTGTCCCAATTAAGCGGAATGTTGTCCCAATTAAACATATAAATTTACTATTGGTTTCTTGGTTTGGTTTCTGTTCTTTGAGATTTGTCCCAAATAAGCGGCTGTCCCGATTAAGCGTTGTCCCAATTATGCGGAATCGATTGTATTTAGTTGCCCAGGCAGTAATTTTCTATGCTTTTTAGTAATTTTCGTATTTTTTTGCACTCTTAAATATATTTTTTATTTATCGTTTAAAAACTACCCTTATTATATTATAATATGCGGGTATATATTTTTATATTTAGGTCAAGGCCAACGGAACAGCAGTTAGTTGTACTGTATCTAAACAATAATATGTAGTATATCTACCTGTTGAGCTGTGACGCAAACGCAACGGGAATTTCACCGGATATGGCAATGGCGGAACAATGCCTGAATTTTTCGCGTTTGTGATGAAACCGATTTTATTTACGAATAACGCGAATTTTTGCGTTTTACAAAAATATCACCGAAATTGGACTCTACGACATTTTCGCAAAATATAAAAAGATATTTTATTATCAAAGATATTTTTTTTAAAAAAGATGTATCTGGGTTTTGTTTGTTATAAACCCGAAAACAACCTTATTCACCTTTCACAGTAAGCTACTAAAAGCTTGTATCTTGAAAGGGGAGTTTGCCGGCACCTGGTATCGAACCACGGACCCCTTGTTCACGAGGCCGAGACTCTACCTCCAAGCTACCGACGAACTCGTTTTATGAATCGACATATCTATTGTATTATTCTTTAAAAAATACGCGTTTTTTTTAAATTAAACCCAGTAATCAAGTATTTTGGATTACATTGTTCCCTTTGCTTGTAATTTTTTAACAATTTTGAATATTCGTTTTATAAATTATTTAAGCATATTATCATGCACAGTCCAAATAGAACTTGCCATTTTAAGTCTTGTATTAATTTCTCTTATTTTATAATTCTTTGTAATAAGAATCATACATTTCTTAGAAATAACACTATTTTAATAATAATGTAATATATGTTAACCTATCTATAGGTATACCTATAATATGTTACTATGTGATGAACCATTGTAAATTGAACCAAACTGTATTCCCTTCTCCCTTCCTTCCTTTTCTCATTTAATTGTTATTTTAAGAATATTGTACGTAAATTGCGTACAAGAAATTGTACAAAAGGAAGTGGAAATGCTAATCGTAATCCCGTTATATCTAGGTCCAAAAATATTGCATCAACGGACGCGATTGTTTAGACATAATATTATATTAGTATTTAACATAGATGAAAAATACACTATTGGAGGCATGCGGTGCTTTTTTGCATGTATAGAAAGTACACCACTGGCTACGTGGGGGCTGGTATAAGCGGCGTGCCTTGAAATCTCACATAGGGTTATACTCTATTTCCTATATCTAGGTAACACAAAGCCATTGCAATAAAAAATAGGTTAAAAAGTGAAAAAGTCACTATACTTAATTATATATTTATTTACCTTGAACTTCTTGATTCAATTTGCGATGGTTTGGACATGTGGAGCAAATGGATGATGTAAGATTGACGAAGAAAGTCTTTGATATAGTGCAGTGATTCCCAAAGTGGTCCAGGTGCAGATGTGGGGGTCCACGGGAGACTCGACGGGGTTCCACGATGGCGTGACTAAAAAATGGGGGTGCACGAGTCGCAAGTGGGGATCCGCGGATCAAAGTATCGGATATTCGGTAAAAGCACCAGATATTGACATAAACAGTAGTCGGTACAAATACCCGTTACATTGTAGAAAAAGGTACTGTTTTTTTTTAAGTGGTCTATGAGAAAAAAAAATAGTTTGGGAACCTCTGATATATTGTGACGAGTGATAATCTACGTGGTCATATATAAGCGGCCATTTGGTGCAACGACTATCGCAGTCGACTTGCATTATTGAGGACCTGGTTTCGATTCCCGGCTGTGTCCGTGTAGTTTCATTCAAAATTTTTGTATCTCAGGATTTGGAGAAAAACTGTCTCAGAGGGATTGAGATAACTGCAACGTTCAAGAGTAAGCTGAAAACATTGCTTTTCAAGAAAAGCCATGGCGCCCTTGAGATGGTCACGGATTATTAAACGGCGCCAAATATAAATTGTCTTGTAGATTTTGTTGAACGTTTGATGAACGTACATGAGAACTGAAAGTTTGCTATTTGTAACAAATTCTTATATGTGTATTAATATTTCTAGCTGATTCTTATATGTGTGTTAATGTTATAATTGAAATCCGACCCTCCGCACAAGCATTTAGTTGCTTATGGAGGGAGCATTTTTACTGTGTGTTATATTGTTTTATTAATGTAATATCAATGTATACTGTGTATTTATGAATAAAATAAATATATTTAAAAAAATATATTGTTATAGCACTGGTTGTCCGGAAGAAATTACATAGGTATGTGATAAGTCCGCCAGGTATACTGACATCTGTGTATAGAAATAATTTAAAACAATTTGAGAATTATAAACATACATACAAATCTAACAGACTCATATAACATTTTAAGATTTCAGAATATTTTTCCATTATTTGTCCTGGTTTTGTCCGCAAATAACTCTTGCCCGTTCCTGTTTCTTTCCTGAAAATCTCTCCTGTCTGAAGTGGGTTTATACTCTGTGCTATAACCTCTCCTTTTGATGGCTATCTTTTGTGTTCTCTCTTTCAAACACTCCTTCAAGTTTTTGTTGTATATCGTCGGTAGATCCATGAAACGTCCTATGTGTCAATTTTTTTCAAAAGTGAGATATTGATACCAAATTATTCATCTCGTTGAGCCGCATCTACCAATGAAATAACCTACAATAATAACTAGACAATTTTAATTACGTAGGATGCGCCATTTTGTGCAAAAAGCTACCGCAAGGGCCCATTCAAGAATCATAGCATCTCCTGAATAATAGGGTCTATAACTCTGCCTTGAACACCTCCACACTCTCCAGAGTGGAATTTTGTTCCACAGCAACGGACTTGCCACACAGAAGGCTGCCGGTCAACATAGTTAGCCAGATCCTATTCGCTGAGATATGCACGGAAAAAGTTATTCAGAGAAATTAAATATCTTCTATTGTACTGCTTTTTCTTGGATAATTAGTGAAAACTCACATCGTACTTAAAAAATGATTCCGTGAATTTTTTCGTATTATGTCTAGAAATTCAATATATAATAGAATTTGTAAGACACCACGTAACGAATCAGACACAAAGAAAATGTCATCCAGCGAAACACTTTTTTTGATTTCCTCTAAAATCCTGCACCTTACAGAAAGCCAGTGTGGCGCAGAAGTAACACTCTTACATTTGAGTCACGAGGTCTAGGGTTCAGTTCGCAATCAGGGCAAAATGAAGAATGACCTTTTTCAAATTGTTCTGGGTCTGTGTGTTACATGTATATGTATTCAGTGCATTGTATATATGTGTGTGTATCGTCACGTTAGTACCCATAATACAAGATTCTTATCTTAATTTGGGACTAGTTCGATCCGTGTAAATTATCCATAATTTTATTTATTTGATTTTATTTAACAATTGCACACGGCGTGAGCCTTTAACATATTGATATTATGAGACAGAGTACAAAAGCATACACAATATTAATTCACATATACACAAGTTTATAAAATCACACATCAAGATCAGAGATTAAATAATTCCAACAATCAAACAAGCACCTCATAATAATAAATTATAAACAGCTAATCAGAGTTAAGGTTCAAATAAAATAATCACAAATTCAGTAATAGCAATATCTATGTTATGTTAAAAAAACCTTGATAAAGCACATAGGAGGTATTATGAATCCACCGATGATATTGTACATAAACAAACTCTTGTTTCTATATTCTTTTGTTGTATTCTGTATTCAGTTTCACCCTCAAACACTTGACTTTTCTTCAAATAAGATTTTTGGTGTGATATAAACATTTTTGGTTTCATTTATTTATTTTAACACAATCTTTCTTTCTTACCTCAGCCTTCAACACTCCTCTTGATAAAACAGGGCAGACGCCAGCCTTTTCCATTCATTGAGTGTGTGCATCAATTGAATCATATCTTCCTAAGAAGAATAAAATAAATAAATAAATTTGGATAGAAAAAATATCAGAACCGACCCTTAATCCAGTAATCTTGTGTTAGGCTCTATGATAGTGCAGGGAGTTAGTGGTTCAAAGATAAAATGCGAATTTGAAACTAGTCATCAATATTTTAAGTGTGGAATTTTAGCTCAAAGACAACCATATATATGTAAAGATCGCTTGAAAGCAAACTTTCTTCATTCTTGTCCAAAGTTTCGATAAATACTTAGTTAAGATTCTTTAGAAACCTGCTGTATCTTCAACTTATCTTGATTATTTTGTAGAATGAACGAAGAGCAACAATCTACAACTTGGTTGTTTCTTTCGCTTTGTGTATTGTCACTGTATATTAAGGTCTTGTAATTCTGTTAAGAATTCTTGCCCGACTTCTTTAGAAGTTCTTCAAGTGGCTGTAATTAATGTCGCTTCAATGAATTCTTTAGGTTAACTAGTAGAAATAAATCAGTGCTGTTCAAATTTTAATAAAATTTACAAAAAAAATATCAATTTATCTTAATTTGTAATAAATCTTTTGTAAAACAATATAACTCAGTTGTTGACAGTTTACATGGCACTCGAAAATTTATTTACCGAAACCTAATATACCATCACTTATTTCTGTTTTATTACTTGTTTTATTCCTGTCCTGTTTTGTATATTTTTAACTAAATTGTTATTATTTTATATTTAGTTAAATAAACATACTTTCAAAAAGGGCATTGAAGAGAGAGAGTGTTGTTTAAAAGATTCCCTCGATGGCGGTTTTAGCCGATTGGCCCTTAACTTAACCTTGCCCGTGAGGACAAATTTTGGTTTGAATATGCGAATAATTAGGAGTTCACAACTCCTAAGATATCCGCGCAGAGGTGGGTCTTTCTTCATATCTCGGCATATCCAACAACATATCAGTTGCTTGTCACAAACATGTCTGCCTTCCTCCCTGTGCCACTGTGCCAACAAAACATTAAGACATTGAGTATGGGTATATAACCTCATTGCTGAATTGATTTAATTATTCTTTTTTACTCGTGTCTGCCTTTTTTAAGACACTCGAAAAATTACAACAAGTAGGAATCACATTTTTTTGTGTGTCAGTTTTCAAATAATTTTCGCCACATTTGGCCAAATCTCTGGAAAGTGTATTTTTTATATTTAGTTTTACATTATATCTGAGTGAATGCGAG
The DNA here is from genome assembly GCA_947579605.1 of Athripsodes cinereus. Classification (NCBI taxonomy): domain Eukaryota; kingdom Metazoa; phylum Arthropoda; class Insecta; order Trichoptera; family Leptoceridae; genus Athripsodes; species Athripsodes cinereus. The sequence goes on along the minus strand of OX388325.1, from coordinate 14,863,961 downwards.
TTAAAATAAACTATAAAATAACATAATTACGAATGATAAATAAATAAAAAACAATATTTGCTGACACTGGTGTTTACTTTCGCTAAAAGTTTGTTTTGAAACCGAATAATAAACTTATTCGAGGGCAAACTTTCGGTTGAAATTATTTCGTATCATTTTCTCTTCGTAGAAGCTTTGCAGATAGTACGTAATATATAGATAATTATGGCTGTGTTAAAGACAGAAAATTAAAAGTCGAACTTACAAAAAAGATATATTTAACTCCAATTAATTAAATATGCCTAAAGTACATACAATTATATGTTTCAAAAAATTATTATATGCAAAAAACAATTATAAAAATATGTTTCATTCTCCTATAGTTCGGATCCATCGTCTGGGTAATCTGGTGGAGGGATATGCAGACATCATTGCCGATAGTTTCCTCAAATATAAATCTGACGTAATCAAACAATATAACCAAATGTTAAAATGACATTGGGCAACTCGTTGATCATCTACCCATTTATGTTCAATATTTTATCGAGTGTTGTAAATTTTGAGTCAATCATTTAATCATACTTTCTATATCACTTTGACCTAAATTAATCTGACTTAAAATCTTATTAAACAATGTTCCAATTATAATATCTCTAATTAAAATGACTTATTTGAATATTTTAGATTGACATATAATAGTTATCGCACTTACACTTATACCTGTTTGACAATAAATATTTATCCTCTTTTGACATTGAATTTTTAAGTATTATTGATTGACAAAAATAATAATTATCTCATTACTAATTTTTTACTTGTATGACTTTATATTTATGAATCCTCTACTTAAAATGACTTGTTTGAATATTTTATTTTGACATATTTATAAGAATTGTATTAGGTATATACAATTATTTTACCAGTATGACTATTTCTGATTCGACACATTAATTGTAATTTTTTTGTTATGATGTTGTTCTCTATTCTGATTTGATTGTAAACATGTTAAAGGCTAACGCCGTGAATATATGTAAATAAATAAATAAATACACTTGCATTTTTTTACATGTATTTTTGTATTATATTTTATTTTTATTAAACATATTACATTAGTACAATTTATAATAATATACATATTTTTAAAATTTTCTATAAATCAAATACGTTTTTTGCCTCTCCAGAAAGTGTACCAACACTTGTATAGAAGGGGAAAGCAATTTATATTTATACCATTACGCCGCTTCTCTTGTGAGGTAGGCAGAAAGGATCGAACTTTCATCCTTCTTCAATCACGTCCATGTTTCGGCAAAGAGTACAACCAATTATAAATTGATATAGGCTATTTTGGCATATTTTTTTTTAATATTCGTACTTTGGACGATGCATATTGACCGGCCAATGTCCGATTCTTACATTGCTGTTATTATATAAAGTACATTTAAACATAAATTGATATTTTATTTACTTTTCATCGGTAAAACTTTCGTTGATAATCCGGGTTTCTGAATATCTACTTGGCATCGATAACTTTATATTGAATATAATCGACTGTACAGTTCAATAACTCAACAAGTAGAAATGTCTTATATTTGAGAAATCACCATTTTTGTAATTTTAATAAATCTATATTTTGCTTTAAAAAGAGTCGGTGGATGGCGCTCGTAGTAGCTGCCTGAAACCTCTGATGTGTCACTTTTGAAAATTAAAATATTATCTAATAATGAATCAAAATAACTAAATTTTAATACAGTGTTTTTAGTTTCAATAGTTTTATAAAGATAATTGTTTTTTGAGTGTTAAATTACTTTCAAACTAATTAAAATTACAAATTTAAAACCAATGAACTAGGGTATAAAGTTTGTGACAAATAATAATATTTACAATTAGAACTCACATAATTGTTTCATATTTCAAATTTGTGACAATTAGAAAGGCATTAAAAAATATTTAATAGTTAAATTAAATTTATAAAATATATTAAAATTTGATCATAACAATAAATAAATTTAAAAAAAAGCTGAAAATGCGCCCTTGCGGTGGTTTGTACCACAAAACGGCGCTCAATAAATTGTCCAGATTATTATTATTATAAAAACACATCAAAAATGAAATATACTATATAACTAGCTGACCCGGGTTGTTTTGCCATATACATTTGCCATAGGTATACTTACTTATGTCGCTATTAATAAATAGGGGTTGATGGTAGAAGGGTGAAAATTTAGGGATGTATGTATTTTTAAATGTCTCACCATAAAAAAAAAACAAAAATAAAGAAAATTAACCAAAAAATAAAAAATCGTGGTAGACCATCCTTAACTTTTAGGGGTATGAAAAATAGATATTGGCCGATTCTTAGACCTACCCGATCAGCACACAAAATTTCATCAAAATCGGTCCAGCCGTTTCGGTGGAATATGATAACAAACACCGTGACACGAGAATTTAATATATTAGATAATAATTTTTTTTTTCTTCATTTGTGGCATAGCATCCTACGAGGATGATTTGTGCGAAAAACAGTATCCAAGTAGGTAGGTATAGTCAAATAGTCAAGAAGATAGTCATCACAGAATAATGAAATTGGCCTTCATTGATTTGAGAAGGGACAAATGGATTGATTCGGATGTCATACTCAGCAATGATTCAATACTCAAAGGAAGTTGGCAATCGTTCTGAAGAGCATCAACGAAAATATCATACGCATCCCTGATAGGGCACCCCAGGAAAACATGGTCAAGCGTCTCCTCGTCCATTAGATAATAATCGCACTGTTATTAAAGATAGGTATATGTACGTTGTCTTTGTTCCATTCAATAATTAAACAATTCGAAAATGGGCACATTATTTTTTCATAACTAAATATTTAATATAATATAAAGGGAATCGTGTATTTTTTATAGTTATTTGTTTGTGGAATTGGAAGAGTGGCGTTGATTGTGAGTACTACCAATCAAATCGAAATTTTCGACGTGTTGTGCTATGGAACTAGACAGTCGAATTTAGTTTTATGTATGTATTTTAATGAAACACTTTGATTTGAAATTTTTCGTACGTGTTTTTTTTCCATAATCGGAATTAAGGTGACGAAGAGCATAACATACTTTTGGTGAGGGGGCTGTACTGTATACAAAAATTATACATAATATAAATAGGTATTCGCAAATTTATTTGGTTTTAGTTTGAATGTTCTGCCCTTCCAGGAGTAATCGCAATCGCACACTTTTTTACACAGAGCAATCGAGAACGAATTATCATTTGAATTCATTCATCAATAGGGTTTGCACCAGTTTTGACAGGACTTGTAAAAACATTCCATGCCTGGATCCATTCGCCACAAGCTTTAGTAAATTTAAAAACAATCTGGTGCAACTATCGGCTTTTGGATCCAGTGCTACTTGTTGATTGGGTACATTGTGAACTAAAATAATATAACTGTCACCATATATACATATTATTATTATTAAATTTTTTGTCATAGTATGCAGTACATGTGTAGAGCAATGTAGTACATTGTAAAATATGTATAGGTACCTATCTATATACTGTAGTAAGTTTACACCATTGAACATTGAATTAGGTTGTATTCCCTTCTCTCTTCCTTCCTTCCTTCCTCTTCTTCTTTCTATAATTGTTTTTTTATATATTGTGCTTTGTATTAAATTGTTCATAGTTTAGATACATTAATTGGCGATGTAAATTATTAAATAATTATCATTGTATTGTTCATTGTTAAAGCTGTTGTATCTGTTAAAATAAAAAAAAATAAAAGAAAATGTTTTTGAAATTATTTCCAATTGAATTTTCCAGTAAATTTAATACTGCTGTAATCTTGTCTTGAATACGTATCTATATCCGCACTCTACATGGTCCGCAAATTATGTGGAATTTTGTTTCACAATGATGCTCTACCATGCAGAGAGTGCGATCAGCATAGTCAGTGAAATCACCTCTACACGATTCCACAAGTCAAGATTGCTAGATCCCTATCAGTTCTCCCCAACGTTGACGGTCACTCTGGCATAGGCTTCTCAGTCCTGCACTATCTGGAACAACTCCTCCACACCACGCATTCCAGTCCAATCTCGGAAATTGCGCAGCCACGATGTCTGTATTCTGCCAGCTTTTGATAGATAATTGATAGATAATAAATTAAATGTAAATACAAAGTTGCTAAATTAATTAGGTACTTTCCTAAATGTATATCTATTTAGGATTAACTTTAATGTGAAGCGTTCATTATACAGTGAGTGAAGTATATTGATTATGTTTGATTAATAATAATTAATTATAATTTAATTAACAACTTGTACACCTCACGTCAGATCTCCCTCCTGTCACTGAGGTTAAGTCCCCCCCTCAATCCTAGCAAACCCCCTTGACGAAATATAAATTATATTATATAATTATCTACTTGACTTCTGGAATCATGTAGACCTGATTTCATAGATTGATCATTTTTAAAATGAAACACGATATATACTTATTCCACTATTGACTTAATTTATTTTTGCGAGCTTTATTTCAAGAGCTTCCGCTCTCATCGCCAGGCAAAAGTAAAAAGCTCTTATTTTAATTTTCAACATAACATACAATGACTTTATCGCCAGGATAGAGATTCGCCGTTGATTCGTCTTTTTTTGATATTCTTTTCTTTGACTTAGCGTTTCTTTTTTTTTGTTTGTTTTTTTCATTTTTCCTGCTGAGATCGCCTTGGCCAAAAGCTGTTATGGTTTCAGTGCAAGGTGATGTTTAGAACTTCCACCAAGAACCGTTGATCGATAAATTATACTTTCTTGTACAGTGAGACACTAGAAAATTTACAGAAAAAATGGAAGGCCTATTCAGAGACTCTATGGAACGGAAATCACTGTGTATAATTTAACTAGTATTATTATAACAGGCAACATGATTGCTTGATGAATGTGTGATCAATTATAATATTAAATATAATCATATGAAATTATTATTATTAAACTAAATCAAATTTACACAAGAGATTAATTATTTCATTATCAACCTATTGTTTTATTGAATAAAGTAATTAATTATCTGTCCATTAATAAATGCGCATGTATATAACTGATATTTTTTATCGTATCGCATCAGAATCTAAATTGAAGATTTATTCGTAAATATTTTCGTGTAATGAACGCGCAGGTCTTCCTCTTCTTGCCGCAAATAAAATAAGATGGATGTCTTTTACTAATGTTGTACTAAAAAGAGTAGAAGGACGAAATGACTACCCAGACATTTCAGAAGTGTGGGGACATCCATTTAGGAAAAAAAAGAAAAGAAAAAAAAGTTTCAACTTAACTCAATTGTCCCTCAACGCTCTGTTGACATTCTTAATGTTAATAAGTACGCTTAAATAGGCGTAGTATTATTTGGATTTATATAACATAACATTTACGGACAATTCACGTAGATCGAGTTAGTCCCAAACTAAGATACGAATCTTATATAATAGGTGCTAACACGACGAAACACATGTATGCAATGCGCTAAATAAACACACATTTAATACCTAGACCAAAAACAGTTCGAAAAAGGTAATTTTTCATTTTGCCCTGGTCGGTAATCCAATCCGTAACCTCGTGAATCAAAGGCAAGAGCGCTATCTTCACGTCACACCATTCGTCATTGACAATGATTGACAATCTAATTAACAAATTTAAATAAACTTTGTAATATAATACTGCTGTAATTTATTTTATTGAATGTTTGTTCCTAACTTAATAAATGTCATTTATAATTTAGCAATGACGAACACTACACAACTCTAAGTCCCATATTTAATCGTAAGTATGCAAAAGTCCTCAAACTTTTTTTTTAAGGTGTGAGTTCATTTGCTACCCCCATTTAAATGAAATATCGTGATGGTATAGAAAGAAAGACATTTCGACCCCACGTTGAGTTCTTTTTTATGATAAAGTAAGATATCGTAAGCTCCATGTTGGGCGCCAATTCTTTCTCAAATATGCCCAAAAATCTATCACTCTATCGTATGTTAAGATTCTAGTATTCCAATTAATTTTCTAATAGCTTTCATACCACTGGGAATATTATTTGTTTATAAAGGGGATAGTTCCATATATGTGTTTGTTTAATGTATAATTATTATAAGTGATTTTATAATGAAACCGAAAATGCATTGATACCAGTTTCGGCATAAATTTGAATTATACAAAAAAAAATTCAAACTTATGTTAAATAATATGAAAAAAGGAGTCCAATACCCGTAGAGATCCCGAAATTAATAAGTTTATCGCACTTTCCACAAAGTTTATACTTATTTATTTATTAAAAACAATATACGGCGTGAGCCTTTTACATGTTCAACAAAAAGAGTACCTAAGGGACAACAACAACAAAAAACAAAATAATCGCAGAGTCATATACATATATTATACACCACAAAACCACAAGTCAAAATCAATATTAAAATAATATAACATTTATATTGATTGAGTCGACGTTGATTTTGTAAAACTCCATTATATAAATATAATGAAAACAAAATTGTTTTTGGTTTTACTACGATTTATTTGTTAAATAAGTTACCTGGTTTCGACCTATGAGGTCATTGTCAAAGTTTGACAATGACCTCATAGGTCGAAACCAGGTAACTTATTTAACAAATAAATCGTAGTAAAACCAAAAACAATTTTGTTTTCATTATATTTATAACAATAATGATTAAACATATATCAAAAAATGCTCTCCTGTTGCGTCTTTCATCTGTTCTAATCTTAAATCTTATCCGTGGTTTCATAAAAAGACTAAAAATTTAATAAATTTTCTAATCCGCCTTTTCATTTTGGCTGTTTATTTATTCTCTTAATTTTGGTTTGATATTTTGTATTGCCAATAAGGCATACATACAGAATGTCTTAAACGTAATTTTTTTTACGAACACTTGCCTTTTACAGGACACTCGAAAACTTACAGAAAAGAGTGAGATACCTTTTCTTTACCGGGGATTCTATAAATCTACGTTTTATTTTTTATAACAATAAATCATGTCTCTTTTGTTTGCTGTTAAATTCGCTCATTTATTCGCTCCTTTCGGTCTCCAAACCAACTAAAATCAAAATCGATAATTCGGTTATTCTAAGTACATAATAGTTATTAGAAAGTTATAATATAGAATAGAATTCTCACGTGGTTAGTACCTAGTAGATGTGTGGTAATAGTTCGTAGCACACATACCGCCGGCACTTTGTAGAATTCGTCCTCTAACAAACGGTTTCATCATTTTACAAAATACCGAAGGCATTTTGTCTATCTATCTATATATCTATCAGGCGAAATGTACAAACTAGTATCGTTTATTATCACCATATAAATCATTGAGATTCACGTGGTATTTTCTTTCGAGCTGTCAAATATTTGAAGGGCACACAACTTCATATATTGTATTCCTATGTTATGACACTGTCAGTTAGAGTAGTTTGGCAGTGGTTAGCGTCACTTTTTAGCAATAGATCATAATCCGTGATAAATATAATGTGTATAGTGTCACACGGCTTTTAACATGCCAAAAGTTACAAAAGACTGACAGTTTGAAAGGCATTGTTTTTAACAAGGTTTTACACATCCCAATGCCCAATGATAGTTGGCCAAAAAGAGCACTGTTTTTCCGTCCGCAGGGGTTCCGTCGGCCCGGGCGTCCCTCTTTCACAATACACCGTTCCTATGACAACGATATCAGAGCGCAAGGAATGTCGTGGGAAGAGGTGACGCAATTGGCACAGAGACGCTCTGAATGGAGGAGGCTGGTTTCTGCCCTGTGCTCCCGAGAGGAGCGTTGAGGGCGATGATGATGATTTACACATCCTTGAAAAAACTTACTAAGAGAGAGAAAAATTAGGATGCAGTTCCTTTCTAATGCTGTAGTGTTAGAAAGAGACACCATCCCAAATCCTCTCCTCCCCAATGTGGTATGCTTAATTTTTTCACAGAAATATAAACCTTATAACCAATAACGGAAAACATATTTTTGTGTGACGTCTGTATATGGACGGTGAGTAATAAATAATAATGGTCAAGTTGGTAATCGTTTTTTTTGTTCGGTTATTTTGGTAGCCCACGACTTCCAAATAATTTTCTGTGACGTTATCCCTTATTGGTCTATAGCTTTGCAAATCAAAACGCGTTAATGTCAACAACACAACAATTATACGTTCCCTAACCCCTTCCTATAATTCCTATAGTTCCCGGTCGTCCCTTTGGAGTGTTAGGTGTGTGGATTGTAGATTTTTTTCTCTCATTTTGATTTATGTAGAGATTTTTCATATTGTTTGTGTTGTTATTATTATTTCTTATTTTGTGTTTAGTGTTGATATGACGTGATTAGATAGAAGAAATCACTAAAAAGTGATAATCTTGCCACTGCATATCATCACATTCTTTCTTATGTAAACTGATTTGTTGATTTTGATAATTGAATGATGATGTGCAAGAAGAATAAAATAAATAAATAGTAGAATATAATGTACTACATTACAAATGAAAAAATAATCATTAAACATAATAAAAAAATCTGAATTTATGAGTTTACCTCGGCATTGTTTGTTTTTGTATGAATTTACGTTTACGGTGTTTTGTAAAACGATGACGCCGTTTGTAAATTGACGAATCCTACAAAACGCCGACGATACATACACCTTCACCCTCACCCTATCGTCCCTTATTATTATATGTAGTAGTAATAATAATTATTAATATTTACCCTGTTATGTTTAATCTGTTCTCTAATCAGCTTCTGCCGTTGTATCAACTGCAACCCTCAGGGTATCCCTTAATTATTATACAGTAGTTTCAAGATATTGTATTTTATACAGGGTATTTGGAAAGTACTCATTAATCGATTTGACGTTTGTTTTGTAAAATTACATGTTTATGTAGGTATTATGGAAGAAAACACAATTGTTTTAAGTTTTACTTAATATATCAATTATATAATGAATTGACAATGACTTTGTAAGTCGAAACCAAGTCACTATATAGTCAAATATGAAGTAAATCTAAAACCAATTGTGTTTTCTTCCGTATATGAAAATACTTTCCATTTTTTTTTAATTTTTAAGTGACTGTGTAGTCTCTGTCGTAGTCGAAAGATCAGCTCTCCTAAAATCCGACGTTTTCAGGTGCTCAAACTCAAAGCGGACAAAGTTAAGTGCTAGGGTTTCAATAAAGAACAGACAGGGGAAGTATTGAAAGACCTCAGACTAGTTGGTGATTACGTAATAAAGAACATCGCTGGAAGGAAGTTGATACAGCAATTCCGAAATTTTGCTCTACGAATTTGGAGTGTTTGTCCCGTTGCAGTCTACAATAGTGGATGCTGAGACCAATGTTCAGCTTGGAGTCATAAAGGTGCCGTAACAATTAAGGCCTTGTGGACCGTCAGATACAATTTGAACCCCCATTGTCTCTGGGACTCTCAAACAATGCAGATTTTTAGTAGTGGTGTGATGTGGAAGCACTTGTTCTCTCTGCTAATGGTTCAAGCGGCAGCATCAAAGACGATTGAGAAAAGTCCGGGGCAGTCCTGTACATATTAAAGATAAGACATTCAGGATGGATGCAGTATATTTCTTTAACACTGAATTAAACATGTTAATCAAATATCCCATTGCTGATATTTTAAAAACAGCTGTCTTTTACAGTATTAGGTTAGATTGAAAGTTGCGTAATGAAAGCTGGAGTAATAGCAAAAAAGAAAGTGAACTAGCTACGGTGGTTTGGGCACGTGGAAATAATGAATAAGGACAGAAAGCCAAAAAAATAACAAATATGACTGGGAGGAATGGTGATAGGAAAATGTGGGGTCCGAGGATTAAATAGTAAGACCATACAAACCAGATCCTCTAGGGCGGACATGCGCTGAGCACATTAAATAGGTTTGACAGTGACGAAAGTGGACAGTGTATGCAAGGATAGTAGTAAAGTAAACGGCGTTCGATCCTTTCTGCCTACTCTAAAAGGAAAACTTCCATGATGGTGATGATAATGAGATTAAGTTCTTACAATAGAAAATTTAGTTCCATTCTTTACCGTCCACTCCACAAACCGAGTGAAAAGCGATCGTTCATTGTTTTAATAATAAGTTAAACCAAAACACTTTGAGTGAGTTATGGTAAAACAATGGGCTCTATTAAGCTTCAATAACACTTAAGCTCCTCTATTGGGATATCCACAATAAGCTAAGCTCGGTAGATTTAATTTCCGTGATAAAGCTTTGTATGTTGGGTGTGTGTGATAGACAGCTTATCTCTTCTAAGTCTATTGTATACACATGTCATGATTGAAATTGGTAGTATTAGTTGTAGTATTAATGTGACTAATTATTATATCATAGTTTGAAAATGAATATGCGTAGGTATACATGATTTTCTCTTGAAGTGAAGGGTGGGACAGCAGTTAAGAAAAAAAAAATACTGTCTAAGCTATGACGATTGTTTTGGCAACTTAGGCATTATTAATTCGAATATTTCTTGAGAGAATACTCCGAATGGGCCACTTGCGGATTTTTTTTTATTACACAAAATTGTTAATTAGTATGAAAGAAACACAACCACAATTTATTTAAATTTTTATTGCACTATTTTCTTAGATATTATAGCTTTTAAAAATTGAATTTTCTCGGAGTGATCAAAAACAATATGGCGGCATTGTCACGTCACGGAGTCCGATAAACCATAATAACTATCGCACCACAGATTATAATTTCATTCACACATGGGACTCCGTGACGTCATCAGCTGTCAAAATCCATTTTACGTGTTTTGCCAAACGTCAAAAATTTTGGATTTTATTTTTGGAAATTCTCCCTAATTTAGATAGGTACTTAAAATTTTTAGCTGATATATTTGTGTTTTCCGACCTCAAATTTACTTAATTCGATCATTTTTATTAAAATCCCCCACGACTGCAAGTGGCCCCTTGTCATCGAATGATTGAAGATTGATGATTGACGTTTTCATCCAGCTGTGTGGACGCTGCTTATAACGAGATTTTAGTAATGTAGGCAAAATTTGTTGTAAATTGGTTTAAATTTCTGTAAATTTGCGAATATTATTTTCTTGCCTGATGGAAATAATACATTTAGGGTTGCTGTTTAAGTGGTTAAATCATCCTAATGTAATAAATCCATCAAAACAGCTTTTAAATAATACACAATAATAATAAACTAAAGCAGAGAACGAGAAGAGAGGAGAATGAATATAATATAATAACCATAAACAATAATGAAAAACAATGTTCATAACTACATTAATAATTGTAGGCATAGACAATGAAAGACTACTCTCTTATTTGAATAAGTTCGTTCGTATATTTGTTGTCAATAATGGGAATGTTGCAGTGGTGAGGTGTTGTTATGGAAATGATTGAATTAGATTAATTAAATATCGATGATTAATAATATATTTGTCACAACTTGGGGAAAATCATATATAGAAATTAAAAGTAAAAGCACGGTAATTTGACAGCTCTCAAAACACAATGTAACTGCTGGGGCCGTAGACAAACCGCACTTAGCGATCGACTACTGGTGAACTTTTCGACAATCTACCTACATGTACCGTGTATTTATGCATTATTGTTGCGGTTATAGTCGAAAATTCGTTTGTATCAAGTAGGTTTGTCTAGGGGGTCTTACCCCCCAGATACAGGTTCGATAACGTCACAGCAAAATATTGGAATACAAATTTTAAAAACAAAGAAGTTCGTGAATATGACAGAGCAGTTAATAATAAATAAAAAAAGAGCAATATGCGCATTATCTATCTAATCTTACGAATTGGCTTAAGTGTTCACTTTCGCCATTCTATCTATCACGGTATGAGGTCCACCTATCGAGAAACATTAAATGCAAACGATAGAATGAAATTTTTCTAGTGGTTAGGTGTTCGCATAAAGTCACGTGTAAGACTTTTGACATCTAAAATTCATTGATGAGGCTTGCCACCCATGCTGCAAGCTTTATTTTATTATTGTCACGGAGAGGACAATCTTCATGTTTATAACATGTAGTTTTTTCACAGGTATATGCGCTATATGCAGTGACAGTGTGGTAGCAATATATCTCCGGGCTGTTTCATGCTTATCCCTGAATATCGCTAACTCTTATTGGCATGTAGATGACGACTCACATGATTTTTCACATTCACTTAGTTTGCTGACTTCGTCAATTGTGAAAAAATCCGCAATGGTATGAATGAATCGAAAAAAAGTTGGGTTAGTTGGAAGAGATCGCGCCTTTGCGATAAACTTGCCCTCTGTATATTGATTGTATTTAATTCGAGTGTATACCTTTTATGTAATTTCTTGTAATCAATGTACAGTAAAGAATGAATAAAATAAAGAAAAAAATGATCGAGAAAATAAAGGCATTTTACATTTTAAATTCGGTAATGAGGTCTGTCACCCTTCCTGAATGTCATTTTTAATTGGCACGGAGATAAAAATATTGCATGTTTTTTGCGAACGGTTTGCAGTTTGCTGACTACCCCACTTGTGGGATATGTAGTGATGAGATGAAAGTAGTAATAGTGATACGAATGAATTCATGAAGATTATATTATACTTACTTACTACTTACTGCTAGCCTTCTTCTCTCCACTGCTGGATATAGGCCTCTTCAAAACTTTTCCACATTTTCCTATCTCGAGCAACACGATACCACTGTTTCCCCATCATCTGGACAATGTCATCAACCCATCTTTTTCCTAGGCTTCTTTTATCCTCCCATGGTCTCCATACAAGAATTCTGGAAGTCCATCTGCCATCCTCTCGTCTTACCACATGACCAGCCCATTGCCAAGATAAACAAAACTATTGAAATACATTTATGAAAATGCTACAATGGATGTTAAACCGGATGATGAGCTCAAAACAAACAAGATTAAAATAGAAAAAGGTGTTCGACAAGGCGACACGATCTCACCAAAGTTGTTTACTCTGGCCTTGGAAAATGAATTTAAAAGAATAAATTGGGAGCAAAAAGGCATCAAAATAAATAGAAAATATCTGAGTCACCTTCGTTTTGCTGATGACATAGTTGTTATTAGCGAGGATATGAATGAATTGAAGGAAATGATTGAAGAGCTACAACTAGCATCATCCCAAATTGGTCTTGTAATGAATATAGGTAAAACCAAAATCATGTCCCCGAAAAACAGCAGCATAACTATATTATACCACCTATTTAAATTAAATTAAGTTCCAAAAGACGCTGGGCTTTGAATCTGGTAAATTAATATGGTACCTGTTAAACCTAAAAGCTTCCATTTGTGGGTTATGGGATGAATTTCAAATTAATGGCTACTCTGCAAAGAACAATATACAATACTAAGGTTAATTTTATAAAAGGAACAATAGCACAATATGCCTACCTGATTATCTGTCAGATTTATTGTTCCTGTAAAATTTGGGATTTCGTTAAACATTACTTAAAATAATTTAAAATTTTCAGATCAGCGATGACGTGCAAATTGCCATCCACACTTCTCAGCATTATACAACCAGATAAGTCTCCATATGATCAGTCATGGTCACACAAAAACTTAACAGTCTAATGCCGGGAAAAATTCACCTATCCAGATATACAGGATATCAAAGGATTAGGCTCAGAACGCGAGTTCAAAATACCAGCATTGTGCCTGAAATATCTGTGTTCAAAAACTTTTTTTACAATATTACAAGTGTTTATTATAATAGATTTTTGAATTTTAATGTACCAATTAACCGGTAAATCTAATTTTTGTAAATTATTTATTAAAGATTATTATTTTTATTATTACTAAATTATTTATTTTATTACTATGCCACAATATACAGTTTAGGGCTGAAAATTTAGGGCTGTATGTATTTTTTAATGCCTCACCATAAAAGAATAAAAATAAAATAATTCTCCAAAAACTAAAATAAAAAATCGTGGTGGACCACCCTTAACTTTTAGGGGTATGAAAAATAAATGTTGGCTGATTCTCAGACCTACCCGATAAGCATACAAAATTTCATCAAAATCGGTCCAGCCGTTTCAGAGGAGTATGATAACAAACACCGTGACACGAGAATTTTGTATATGTATTAGATATAATATAATCATTTTTGGAACATGTTTTTTGAGAATATCACTACTAGTCTATACCTAATAAGTCAATGAGACTAATTTTTAAAAATAATTCCACTCAACTAAATGTTAACTTAGTTTATGAATAAATTACTATAACTGTTAATAAAGTGACGGGGGAGAGTTATCAACTACTACTTTAAACAAATTTTAAACTTTGACGCAGCGTTGGGCGCCACTTTGTGCCGGCCGATGCCCGAGTTGTGCTTGGCTCGCGTTCAGAATTTATATTCCAGTATTTTATTATTTCAAATATAATTATTTTACTTTCGCTATTACCATTAGAGTTGAAAAGTTTTAAATTTACTAGTCTCATAAAATTACCCAGTAATTTTGTATTCGTTGTGAAAATTTAAGTATTTGATTCTTTTCCACTCTGCTCACATTTTCAGTCCCATTCTTTTCTTCCTATCTTGATTGGATATGATTAATTTCACGTGATTTGAAAATTATTATTTCTATTTATGAATTCATTATAGCTGTACTATCAAATAAATGTATGTTACATTACATAATACTAAAAATAGCCTAAAATAAAAGATGTAACATTGTATAGAGTGTATAAGTTTCCGATTTTATCTCGTAAAATTGCTTATAAAATTTACGTATTGACAATTCGCAAAGATCGAAATAGTTTCAAAGTAAAATATGAATCTTGTATTGTGGGCTAATAATATGCTATAATTAATGCATTAATATGCTATGCACTTAACATATATTTGTTAAAGGTCATTTTTATTTTGCCCTGACCGGGAATCGAATTCGGGACCTTGAACTCAAAGACAAGAGCGTTACCTCTGCAAACTTGGCTGGCTCACTATGCTACGGTATCATCATCCAACTATAGTTGAAGGCGACGCCCTTAGTCGGGAAGGATGCGGCCGGAACTTTCGTTGCAGCCCAATCTCGACCTGCGCCTTCCAAGAGCAGCAACCAATTCCAGCGGACCGTAGCCTTTGGAGTAAGCCACCCGCCCCCTAGTGCAGAGCTTCAAACACTAGGGATTCAAGGCGGGGTGAAGTACTCCGGACTTAAGGAACACGTCCACTTGACGTGTCGTCCGCCGAAAGGGGTAGCCACAAGCTCCTTTACTCTTTAACAGCACGAGACTGCATGGGTATATGGAGGGAGGGCCAAAAAATAAAACCACTTTCAAAGTTTGAGGCTTTGAAAGACGAACAACATGCCTACTGCAGGGTCTCTGGGTGAGAGGTGAAGGAACACGGAAAGGAAGGGGTGGTGCCTCAATACAGTAACTCCGCCTCAGTACACTGTACGTCCCAAGAACGCCAGGTAAGGAGACTGAAAGCTAAGGTAGGGAGACTTGGCACAGCAACTTCGCCTCAGTAGACTGTACACACAAGGGCCATAATCCCGAGTATGCCAGCTAAGGAGGTTCAGAACCTAAAAGGTAGGAAGTCTAGGTACAGCAACTTCACCTCAGTAGACTTCACACACAAGGGCCATAATCCCGAGTATGCCAGCTAAGGAGATTCAGAAGCTAAAAGGTAGGAAGTCTAGGTACAGCAACTTCACCTCAGTAGACTGCACACACAAGGGCCATAATCCCGAGCGCGCCAGCTAAAGAGGTTCAGAAACTAAAGGATACGATATTGCTATACGGAGGAACAACCCCGCTATATAGCGCTATCGACTATGGATTGGAATTATGCCTTCAACACACTGGCTGTACGGAGGAATCACCCCACAATACAACGCGCGGTAGAAGAAGGCAGGAAAGGTAGGTGAGGGGTACGTCTTCAACACACTGGCTGTACGGAGGAATAACCCCACAATACAACGCGCGGTAGAAGAAGACTAGGGAAGAGAGGAAGGTTTGCTAACTAAGGAGGAAAGGGGAATGGGAAGGAAACCTTGTTGGAGGAGACCCTATCAGTCCAGTATTCTCGTCTAAGCGAGGATACCTCCCTATGCTATGGCCACAAGGGCCACAGGATTCTGAAGAGACGAACATTTAATCAAGAATATAAAGAATTTTAATCAGCATTCATACGTAAGTTTCTATTTTACACTATCACCATCTATCGTTCGTCCTCCAAAGCACTATTTATTAATACAACAACTATGCCACAAAGTTGGCGCTTTAAATATTCTACGTTACAATATTATTGAGACAATTTTACAATACAATTATAATACAATTTTAGAGTTATATTATCGCGTTGCCAACAATAGTTATTACTCAGCAATGAATCGACTCCATGTAAGAGGGAATAGTTACTGTGTTGAAGTTGATATCTTTAACGATTCGTAGTACACCATGAGGAAATGTACCGTTAGTGGACATTTTTTAAAGATGCGCCGTTTTGTGGAAAAACCACCACTGGGGCCCATTCAAGAATCATACCATCTCCTGAACAATAAACTCTTTAACCCTGCCTTGAACACCTCCACACTCTTCAGAGTTCGCAAATCATTCCACAGCATTGGACCAACCACACAGAAGTTGGAATACCACGACTTTTGAGGTATTCAAGTCTGGGAGAGAATCTTCCATATTTACATCTCAAAGATAATTAAAAGTCTGTATCTACACGATTTTGTGTTCCTCTTTGTCAAAAAAAAAACGTACATTTTTCAGTCATACATAATTTTCATTTCAACGTATTTTATATATTATAATATATATTAAATATAATATATGGTAAATTTTACCACTATGAATTATTACAATTCATTGTCCCAATTCTATTTACTTTTAATTTCAACTCGAGTCGCTTAAAATTTGACTTATAAATTAAGTTTTGTTGAAAATGAAGCTGGAATATAAATGCCAATATTTTTTCTATTTCTTCTGGATATGCCATTGCTGGATAGCGTAATAAAAATCTTAGCAATTTGATAAACCACTACTACCATTAATTACTATACCATCACGGCATATCCCACAAGTGAGGTAGCCAAGCTATCCTCTCTGATAGGTGGCAAACTTCATCACTGATATTTACCAGCTTTTTTCAATTTAAAAATGGACATTTAGGATGTCAAACGTCAAGTTGTCACATTGGCGAGAGGTTTTTATCACTACGGACCTGCATTTTTTTATATGTGCATGTGTGGTGTCAAACATGAAGTTTTTCATAAGGAAGCTACGTGATTTTGTTTTTCATAAAATATCTTTCCACGTAAGAATCTACTTACTCCATTTTTAAAACGGAGATTTTGTCGTTTTAGCTCATGGATTGAAAATCATTTATTCAAATTGAAAAGTTTTTATTTAACATTAGTAAAAAAATCTGTGGAGTACCCGGCAAAAAAATTGTCTTCCACTCTTTTCCGTAAGTTTTCGAGGGTCCTGTAAAAACAGGTGTTGCATAAATAAAGACATTTTATATCTTAAATACAGCGATGAGTTTTATTACCATTTATATTATAATCTATCGTATATGTACTTAACTTTGAAATTTACAAAATTTCAGATTTAGTGCCTTATGGAACATGAATCATGTTCGTTTTAACCAATATAATTAAATTTATTCGGTTGTAATAAAGTTATTTAGACAAAATCTAAATAAAGTTTAATTTTATTAATAATGAATTCAATCAATTTTGTAAATCTTTATTAAGCAAGACACAGTCAAACCTCTGTATGTTTCACTCTCTACATTTTCAATATACGCTTATCCGTCCTCGTCCGTTTTTTTTTTATTAGATTTTTTTATCAATCATCGTGTTTTCCAATTTTGGAAAAGATACTACAATTTGACATAAAAAACGAAATGAATTTCAAATATTGTCAAATAGCATCTCCGCACACATAAATTCTTTTGTTCCATAAATCAACAACTCGAAATAAACTTTTTGATTTTCGAAGAGGAAACACTATGAAAGTTCATTTTAATTTAGGTAATAAAAAATAAAACTGTGTAAACTTTCACTGAATTAGAAGCTTTTCGGACATACGTCTTCAGTAATAATCTTACAACTAATTTATATTTATTTATTTATATCATCATTATTACAAAACATTTGAAAATACATATGGACAGAAACAATACACACAATCACAAAGCAAAGACAATGCATCATCCTACTCAACCCGCACTTATGATCTAACCCTTTGCTATATAATACCAAGCCCACAAGTTTGTCACTTATTACAAAAGTTATACAAAAAAACAACAAAACACCAATCCAACATGCATAAAAGGCAGCCAAAACATACAATGTGACTGCGCGTGCGCGCCGGAACAACCAAGTTAATCAGGACTATGTAGTCATAACCCGCAGCAACCTCACTAGGCGAGTGCCTGTATCGAAGCAAGCCGCTACAAAACATCAAGAAAGTACCGTAACAACCAATCCACCCTGAAATCGCACAACGAAATTACACAACATGTAGAAATAGCCTCTTCTTTGCTTCCTCTCTACCCCTGTCAAGCAAACACTCCTTTAGCCCCCGGCTGAAGCATCTCCACCCACCAAACAACCTTATGTGCTCGGGAATACATCTTATTTTAATTGTAAGATTGTTACTGAGGATGGATGTATGTGCGAAAAGCTTCTAATTCAGTACAACAATTAAGTGAAAGTTTACAGTGTTTTATTTTATTTTTACTACTACTACTACTATTCCATCACGGCATATCCCACAAGTGGGGTAGCCAGCAGATCAGCTGCATGTAAGAAACATGCAAACTGTCCTCTTCGTGCCAATATTTTTTATTATATTAAAAAAAACAGAAAATTCTATTTTTCCAAGATGTGTCACGTTAAAGCTTGGAAGCAGTATAGCGTCTTGCGAAAACTCAATACAAATTATTAATAGAAATTATTAATATTGTAGAATTTTTTTGATGAGGCTTGCCACCCACCCTGAATGTCTTGATTTTATATTGGCACGAAGAGGACAGTTTGCATGTTTCTTAGATGCAGCTGATCTGCTGGCTACCCCACTTTTGGGATATGCCGTGATGGTATAGTAGTAGTAGAATTTTTTGTTTGTGGTACTGAAAGAATATCACCTTCTTCATGTATTAAGCCAAAAATCTAGATGATGAAGAACTTCTAGGCGACAAATTAATATCTTTATTTATTATTTATCAGAGACACAAACAGAAGGTTAACAAAATTGACACAAAAAATAATATAAACATTGACTTGGCCAATTGAAATTTTATAATTTTATTTTGTTCTTTGCTGTACATTAGTTATGACATCAACCATTACAAAGTGTCATAAAATTATTATTTATACAATTCAATGCACAGAGGGTAGTGATGTGAGAAGAGAAAATTCTTCAAAGAAATTTCTCGAGAACGAGAAATTTCTCCGAGAATTTCTCCTCTGATGAAAGAGAAATTTCTCTCCATAATTTTTCTTAGCGGTATTATAACCTTTCGCCCAGTACACTTCGCAGCCAACCTGATTGATCCAAAAAATTGTGGGTCTGATTAAGACCCAAATCAGAAGGTTATTAACACTTTTTTCCATGTATGTACCTGCAATTTTTTTTAAACTTAAATATGGGCATGTGGGGTGTCAAACATCAAGATTTTTCATCAGTTATTAGCACTTTTTTCTATGTAGGTACCTAACATTTTTTTGTATTCATAATTAATTGTAGCCATATTAATGATAAATTGTCTCAACATTTGTACATTGTTATTGATTGATTGAATAAAGTATTTATTATTATTATACTCTTAAATAAAAAATAAAAAAAATTCTCCGAAATTTCTCGGTAAATTTCTCGAAAAATTATTTCTTGAGAATTCCACAGAGGGTAAGTTAATCACTAGATCGCGCTGTTTTTCGGCTAACCCGGCGAAGAATAGGTCTTCTTCTCTTCAGATCCTTTGAACTTAATTTAAGACGAATAACAAGGATTCATTGCGACCATATTATTACTATCCACTGTCTTGAAAGCTTCTAACGGTAATGTATCTTAAGTAAGCCATACCATTTTCTCTTAGTTAATATTTTTTATTGCTATATTATCATTATTATTATTTTCAATTTGTTTTTGTTAAATTTTACCTGTCCTGTCCTTAACAGAAACCATTTTCATTAAACATTTAACCTAAAAACATAAAATGCTTTTTTTTATTCAGTCGTCTGAGAGACCGAAGCTTGAACATTATTATGTATGGCTTATTCTATTCAAATGTGGTCTGAGAGTCCGAGACTAGATTAAAAAAATGTGAAATTATGATTTGATGAATTTTTTATACTTTTCACTATCTATATCATCACGCTATTATATCCTGCAAGTGGAGTCTTCTTCTTTTTATGGCCTTGAATCTTGAATCTTGAGGGTCCGAAGCCATGTTTTTGCGTCGTCTGTTACAGAATGGAGGCCTTGTATACCTCCAATGATGATAATATAGGACATTGATGAGAGACCCACCTCCACCTGGATATCTCAAGAGAATATACATAGGCTAGTGGTCAGTTATTTGTTCCGTTGTTTAGATTTCTCCACATGCACATGTCGGGGAATCGATAAGTCCCCATCGGTGTAAGTGGTACGCTGTGCAACCGACTCCGCATCTGAGTCTAGTCAGCGTAGAGGAGTATTGGGCAAGACGGGGGCCTTTAAGCTAAAATGTCAAAAAAACACACTTTTTTCCATAAATTCTTAAAAAAAAGTTTATTGACACAAACTTTGATCTTTAATCTAGCAAATGAATCACATAAATGTAAAAATTAAAATAAAAAAATAATAAATATGGTTAATTTAAAAAAACTTAATTATCCCGTCTTGCCCCACGGGTTGGGGCAAGACGGGGTAGTAAAAATATTAATTAATTAATTAAGTAATTAACCATATTTTTATCCAGTTAATAATCGAATATCTTCTCTTAAAATTCAATATTAGAATCTTGTTTATCAAATTTCAAACAATCTCAATCACGATATTCTTCCTTCAATGACACTACAAAATTAAGTAAAATAACGTGAAATATGCGAAAAACACGTTTGGTACCACAGCATCATGAAGCAAGCAGCCACTGCTGATGTAACTTTGTTACTATTGGGGGGTCCGAAGAGAGCATCTAATGTCATCCAGCGTTCAGGACTGCTCGGCACGGTTCCACTTTTATCGCAATACCCCATCTTACCTCACTACCCCGTCTTGCCCCACCTTCCCCTGCACCAAAGTTTTCTTGGGTGGAGAAATCCAGATGGTTGCTCGGATAAGTTACTAATTAGTTCTTGATTTAACCAGTAGATTGATTAACTGCATTTTATTATATATGAATAATATGTAAATGTTTGCCCTGGCACACACAAGCTTAAGGGCCCCGTTTAGCAAAAACAGTAAAATATTCAATTTTCAACAAATTTGATAGAAAAACTGTCAAAACTTGTTGACCCTTGCAAACATATTGATTTGATGAAATAAGAAAACAAATATTTATTACCAATATTAGTTTTTTACTAAAAAATAAATAAATCGCAGACTGATGAGATTAATTTAGGTACTCTTTGTTATATCAAAACACAAATTATTTGTAAAATATATATATTTTTTATTCATCATATCAAGCATATAAATACTATAGATTTTAGCAAACTTTTTTTTTAGTATTAAAAAAATCGAGTTCATGTGGTGATTTTTGGTTTCAAAATATGACAAAATTTATCAAAAAAAATATTTTTTAAATCGGTCACTATCCATGAAAAAAACAAAAAAAAAATAGACAGTGACGGAAGCGAAAGATGTATGCAAGGATAGAAGGAAGTGGCGCTCGATCCTTTCTGCCTACCCCGCGAGGGAAGCGGCGTGATGGTATGTATGTATTTAGAAGCAACCTTTAGAACAAGGGGTCCGTGGTTCGATACCAGGTGCCGGCAAACTCCCCTTTCACGGCACAAGCTTTTAGCTTAGTATGAAAGGTGTATAAGGTTGTATTTGGGTTTATAACAAAACCCAGATATATATCTTTAAAAAAAAAAATCCCTTTGGGATCTCTAATTTCGGAACTCAAATGGATCGCGATATCCCTTTTAAATGAGATATCTAATTGGTTCCAAACTGTTTAACCCAAATCCGGCTAAACAATAAAAAAATTGTAAAAATTCTAAACGGATATTAATTGTCTTATACGTGAGGTTTTACGGACACCCGCCTTTTACATCTGGCGCTGGAAATCTTGTACAAAAAAGTGGTAGACCTCTGCCGGGGACTTCTCGGGATATTTTTATATATAAATTAATGAATAAAATATGATTAATAAATGGCAACACTTAATAAGTAAAGTCTGATAGTTTTCTGAGCTATGAAGTGTTTTCCGTCGCATGTTTAATTGTGCGGAAAAGGTCTACTAGACACGGAACAAATTTATTTACTGCGTGTTGTGAATTATTAGGGTCATATAGACCATCATCAACGGAACTTTCAGGGTTAACTAAGATTATCTTCATTACTCATTTTAAACTGTGTTTTGTTGATAAAAGTATTATTTTACGAGGGCCATACTTAAATTTCGGGAATCGGAAAAACAATATTGTCATTTGATTCCAATTGATATGTACTTACAACGACGTAAAGCAGAAGAAGTTGAATCATTCTCGAGATTGACAATACGATCTTTTACACATAGGCTTAAATAAATGACAATTTGAGCACTCAAAATACAGCATTATCGAGTCATTTGCTTTAGAGTTTAAGCTTAATAATGTCTAGGCAATATTTTTCGTTTGCAATTCAAATTAAACTGCCCAATCACACTTTTATCACCTGAAGACGTTGTTCCAAATATTTAAAAACCATGTTTTAGAAGTTCAAGTTTAGCAAGTTCTCCAAATTCTCGAATATATGGCAATAGTGTTTTTGTAATATGTTTTCTCTATTATATTGACATTTTTTAATGTTTAAGGCTTTTATAGCCGTTCATTGTATAAATAAATAAATAGTATAATACTTGTAATACTTGAGCCAAAAAAGCTGTAACACGTAACACAGAGATCTTGATGACCATACTGCATAATAAGGATCGTGAAAACCTGAAGAAACATTATAGTGAGAATAGTAATAGCAATGTTGAAATAACTTTATTTGTCGAATATTTCAGGAGTACAAGATTCAGACGAGACAGACTCCTATTTATCCGTTTAGGTGACAATTTATTTATATTTCAACTCTCTCTAGTCTAGTACCACTATGCCAGTGTTGGCATCTCCGACCTTACCACGTCAGTGGGCGGGGGACCCGGCTGACATAGCAGATCCCATCTTGAGACCCACACATCCACGAGTGCCTTAAAGTGTGACGCGTTTGTGGCATTCAAAAACACTTCTGCAAACCAGATGGGTCGAGGAGTGTCAACAGTCAGAATCATTTCCTCTCTTGCATCCATCATCAAAGGACATTCCCAAAGGATATGTTTTGCATATTGATCTCCTGTCCCACATGTGCACCATGGATTATCAGTCAATGCTAACTCAAAAAGTTTACCTCTTAACTGGCCATGTCCAGTGATAAGCTGTACAGAAAAATGATCAAGGGCCAAGAAGCTCAGTGTTTCAAATGCCGAAACTTAAATAGTAACTTATGTGAAACATACCGCCCCCAGTACAACAAAAGCTTCCATTAAATAAATTAATTCTACACCGCCGCAGTTACTTTCATTATTAAAACAATACTGGATAGTTTGTTTAAAAGTACGCAGAAAGCATACATTTATTATATCTAATACCAGATTTTTTTATTCCGGCTCCACTCGGGGTTATACTTATTTTTTTTCTGGCAATCCACCCGTAACGAGTGATTTGTGAAGGGTTATACTTGCACAAAAAATATGCCATCCTTAAAACTAGTCATAGAAGGGAAGATTGAGGACCGTAAAGGGGTTGAAAGAAGGCGGCTTTCCTGGCTCCAGAACATTCAGGAGTGGACCGGGATGAGAGGTGTGGAGGAGCTGTTTCGTGTTGTCCAGAACGGGAAGGATTTCTCCCAGGTAGTCATCAACGTCGGGGGACCCGACAAGATACGTAAAGAAGAAGAAGAATACTTACATAATATAAGAGATGAAGAAAAATGCCCGGTACTAAGATGAACGGTGCAATTCGACCCTTTGTCAGCAATGACAATGTGTCGGAATATGGTGAAAATGCTGGTGCACAATACCATTCTGGTACTGACACTTCTATATCTGCAAGCGAAACTTGGACATAGTTGAAGTGGGACGAAAGTGGAATAAATGATGTGGTGATGCGATCGCTGGGGAGAATGGTTGGCAAAACTTTGGGTGATAGAGTGAGGAATGAGGATATAAAGAAAAAGAACGGATTTGAGAGGAATGTTGTGGATAGAATGCGTAGATAAATGTAGATGAATTGAGATGGTTTGGTCATGTTTGAAACGAAAGAAGAGGTGTGAGGAAGCGCAGGCGTCCGAGAACAACGTGGCTTGATCATGTGTATCAAATTCTCAAGCACGGCCGTGTGTTGAGTAAGAGAAATCAACATAAAATACAAATATACGATTGAACACAACTCTTTATTAAAATTGGTGTACCATTGGTTTGTGAGGAGGCTACTTACTAAAATGATTTCAATAACCATTTGATTCGTAATTTAGTTGGTCCATTTAACACCAGACGGCATTGCAATATTAATTACCTAACCTGGTATTCTATTGAAAGTTTCGACTTCTTTTTATCCACAGTTTATTTCGTATCACAGTATATTTTGTGTTTTTTTTATAATAGCAAATAAATAAAAGATTTTAATCGTAAACAATTGACGTGTTAAAAATACACAATGTCACGATGCTTAAATTTTCAAGACAGCCGTAAAGAATTTTCAAAATAATTACATTTGCTTCTCACAAATTGTTTTTTATCACGAAATTACTGTCAAAAATTACTGTGTATGTTTGCTTTTAACCAAATTTCTCACTTATTTTCATTTACGATAGATTGGTTAACATTGTTTTAAAATGGCATTTTAATGTTTGTGCTAAAAATATAATGCGTTTTCAAGATAGGTAAATATGTCATCAATAAAAGCATACAACAGCTGTGTGTGGTAGCCACCAGAAGAAATGCATTTAATAAACAAATAAGTTTTCATCTCCATGTCAAAAGAATACGAAGATATCCAAGCTGGAAGGCATAATATACCTCACCGGTGAATTGAAGGGATGTTTAATGAGGATGAGGACGCCCGGTGTGGCGTGGAGGTAACGCTCTTACCTTTGAGCCACTAGATCCCGGGTTCGATTCCCAGCCAGGTCAAAGTGAAGAATGACCTTTTTCAAATTGTACTGGGTCTGGGTGTTACATGTATATGTGTTAAGTGTATTGTATATGTGTGTATCGTCGCGGTAGTACCCATAATACAAGATTCAACTAGTTTGGGACTAACTCGGTCTGTGTGTATTATCTATGTATGTTATGTTTTACGAATACCTGCTTTTTACAGGACACTGAAAAACTTACAGAAAAGAGTAAACTTTACCGTGGACTAATCGATATATATCATACACCTTGATTTTAATTTTATTATTTGATAATGATGTTATGATTAAATTTGCTATATGTTATAATGAAAATTTCTTAGAATTTTACCCAAAGTAATAATAATAATTTGCTGCTTTATTAAGAGCAGTAGGTAATTGTTAATTAAACAAGGTTTATTATTATTATTATTATATGTATAATATTTAATATTATTTTAATAACAGTTTTTGTTTTTCTATTTGTTTCAGGTAAGGGGAAAAGCTAAATGATGTTTTGATACTCAGCCCGGATGATGCCAACGAAAGCGCTAGTCATGTTTTTGGTATAAGTTTTTTACACTTTAGTAAGACAAAAGCAATGTTATTTTAACATTTTGTAATAATTTGCAATGTTAAAATAACATTGTCATGGTTAAATTTTTACTCTATATAATAGTAAAACAATTCTACATTTATATACAGGTTTGCTGGAAGAGGTTGCCTCCAGGCAATAAGCACGCCTATTGTAGTAGCGTTTGTATTAAATATTTCTCGATCGGTGGACCTTATTATATCGTGACAGTGAAAATGGCGGAATTGGTGGACGTTGTCCATTGATACCGTAAGTTATCACTTAAGCCAGCCTAGAGCCAATTCCTATGCCTTGGGACGCCTTTCTCACTGTCTTCTTCCGATTAGATTTTGTACAATGTTACATTGTGTAAACATAGTTTCCTAATCGAGATATCTGATCAAATAATATGTATTTAAATAAATATTTATGTGCGTATCAGATATACAGATATTTTCGTGAGTACATAAATGTCAAAAGACGGGAATCTAAATATTTATAAAAATAGTTTTTTAGATTGTTGTATTAATTGTTATAATATATGTAAGAAAGTACCTAGGCACTTCCTTACATATATCATAACAATTAATACAACAATATGTTCTTTTTTTTATTTTTTTATTTTTGTAAAATATCTACTTCATACAGTCATGAGAAACTGAATGAATGTAGAGGAAGCGAAAGAAGTATGTAAGGATAGGATCAATATAGCATTTCGTTGTCTCTGCTTTCCCCACTAGGGACACATCCTGAGGGTATAGACAGATAGATAGACCAGGAAGACCCAAACTGTGATGGATGGACTCTGTCAGCGCCGATGCATCCACACTGCAAATAACTAACTGGAAGACAAAAGCAAAGGATAGACGAGAGTGGAAGAGACTACTGGATTCAGCCAAGGCCCACCCAGGGCTGTCGAGCTCATGATGATGATGATGATGATGATGATGATAGACAGATAGATAGATTGATGAAATACCTAATACAATGTAAACTCAGTAGGTGAAATATTTTGTCTTCAGCGATGAGGCTTGTTTGAATATCTTCTTTTTTTATTGGCACGAAGAAGACAGCTTGTGTGTTTATCAAATTCAGCTGGCCTGCTGGATACCCTGATTGTGGGTGTTGTCGTGATGGTATCTATACCTTTTTCAGGACACTTGAAAACTCACAGAAAAGATTAGGAGCTTTGTTCTTTACCGGGAACTCCACAGGATTTGACGGGATTTATATCTAAGATTTTATTGATATTTCTTATCCTATATAAATAAAAATCCTCATTATAATAATAATATAAGATTCTCTGTGTCTGTATGTATGTATGTATGTTGATCTTTATTCGGGTTGAAGTTAACGATATGTAGAGGAGTTCCCTTAAGGGCTTTCACAGTTAGTACCTTGCACCACTGGCGTATTCAAGATTTTCTATAGGGAGGGGAGCGGCAGCATTTTATTGTTACGGAAATTTTAAATTATACATGACTGTTATATGCGGCTAGTCTGTGGGATGTCTGACTTTTCCATTGCATTGGATTAGAACGTCAATCATCACATTCTGAATATAGCACCTATAACACCTTTACTTTCGATGTCAAATGAATGATTATGTTCAATACAGTGGTCTGCCATTTCCGAATAACAAGACAGACCCCTAAATATCCTGGTATTTCCTGTATATATAGATTTGACACATCTCTCAGTTTCACGTATATTTACGGCGTTAAAATTTGTGTAATTAATCTTATAGTTACATTTCCCTGCCATCCATTCTATCAATCATAAAACGGCCGGGTTGCCTTTGAGTCACGAGGTCCCGGGTTCGATTCCCGGTCAGGGCAAAGTGGAGAATGACCTTTTTCGATTTGTCCTGGGTCTGGGTGTTACATGTATATGTGTTTGGTGCATTGTATATATGTGTATCGTCGCGTTAGTACCCATAATACAAGATTCATATCTTAATTTGGAAGTAGCTCGATTTGTGTGAATTGTCTGTGGATGTTATGGTATGTCAATAACGTTCAAGTTTTAAAATATATATACAATATGCCAGTTGTTGCGCCCCCTGCCCCTCTGCCCCTTGCCCCTCCCCCGCCCCCATTGGTATGTCCATGACTTTCTCTGTTATACATTTATCTATTTGCATGTTTGAGG
The DNA here is from genome assembly GCA_947579605.1 of Athripsodes cinereus. Lineage (NCBI taxonomy): Eukaryota > Metazoa > Arthropoda > Insecta > Trichoptera > Leptoceridae > Athripsodes > Athripsodes cinereus. Next base: position 14,835,926 of record OX388325.1, on the reverse strand, counting down.
ATAAAATATGGAAACGATTTTATTTCCAACTGATCTAGTGAAATTATAATTGTCCAATGACAGAATTCAGTCACATTTTTCAGTGTCCACAGTACGAAAATTTCTGAAAAAATGTGTTTCTGGAGTAACGTCCGATATTTACATGGTTTTACCATGTGGATCAAATCATCATGGACGGCTGCGTGTTAAGAAAGATAAATCAGTGTCCATGTATGAAAAAATTAATGAATGTGTTCAGGAGGTATTCATGATTCTTGCGGTAGTTTTTCCACAAAACGGTGCATCTTAAAAAAAATGTCTAGTTAATTATTATTACATGAATAAATGTGGACCAACAGTTAATCTTGAAGAAATTTCTGTCTTGGAAGTTAAAAAATTCACACGCAATTTGATAAATTTTCTGGTTTTGGTACAAACATTTCAATACAACAACTTACAACTCTCACAACATAACACGAATTGGTAGTAAATTTAACATATAGATATTTAGAAATATAATATTGAAGAGTTTTCGGAATTGTCCGTAGTGGCCAACATGCTGGCTTTTCGACTTAGAACGAATGGATAAGATGGGCGTATCATCCGTAGGAGAACAAAGAAAGAACAAAAACATATCTATATTAGACTACGACGCCATCCCATGGTGCCCATAAATTTCCCAAATTCATCCTTTTCAATATATCGGACCAAATTCGATAAAACAATACCCTCTCTTATTTGAGACCAATCGAGGCGCTAGCTGGCACAAACATCCTTGGAACCATAGGCTCTTTTTTCGGAGAATATACAAAAATTTATTCTCCTGAGTGTGCCTATTTTCATTAAAATTTTCATTGAGATGTATTTATTCTTTACGTTAATAATTATCTAATTTATATTTTCATGTCGATTTTAACTTTGTTGAGATATTTTTTCCTTTGGAGCACCCAGTAAAGAATTTGTTTCCCACTCTTTTTCGTAAATTTTCGAGCGTCTTGTAAAAAGTAGATGTTCGAAAAAAAGACATTTTATATGTTAAATTCAATCCATCCTAAATCATTAATTTTTGTAGACGCGGAGTGAACGGTTTGCATTTTTATTACGTGCAGTTGGTCCGTTGGTCCGATCTTTGATTAACAGTAATGAGATTTGCCCTCCATCCCGAACATCTTCATTTTTGTTTATACGGATTAGACAGGTTGCATACATGTTTATTGCATGGGGTTGGTCTGCTGGCTACCCCACTTGTAAGACATGCCGTGATGGGATAGTAGAAGTCTTTTTCAATGTTAGATGTAAATGTATTTACTTTGTTAGAATTGTTATGTATTTTTTTAAATGAAAAATATTTACGTTCGTTTAACAAGCCATATAATTTATTTATTTATTCCCATCATCAACGGCATTTAGCCTTTTACATTAGTAAGGTTAAAACATATTTTACAATAATCAATCAATACATATAAAGCAAACAAAAAACAACAAAATTAAACCTTAATTAATCAATAAAATATTAAAAATATTGGCGCATTCAAATATTTAACCAATAATGTTAATTATAATGCAAGAGGAGTGTTGTGGATAGAATGCGTGTAGATAAATTGAGATGGTTTGGTCATATGGAACGAATGGAAGAGGAAAGAATAACAAAGAGGATATACTTGTCTGAAAGGAGGGGTGTGAGGAAGCGCGGGCGTCCGAGAACTACATGGCTTGAACATGTAGATCAAATTCTCAAGGACGGCCGTGTTTTGAGTAAAAGAAACCGACGTGCGTGCATGAGAAATTGTATGACTGTGGAGGAAGCGAAAGAAGTATGTAAGGACATATCTAATTGGCGTTCCGTTCTCTCTGCCTACCCCACTTGGGATACGGCGTGAGGGAATAGATAGATAGATAGAAGAGGGACAATTAACACTTTTAACAGCTGGATCTCAAATCGCCCTTTAAGCTTATGAGCCCTTGTTCTAACCACAGCGCTAAGTTACAAACTGTATCTATATATACATAATATCAACATTTTTCGATGTTTTCTACGTTGAAGAACATTTTGTCTATTATTTTCAAATTTATTTTCACTTTTGGCATCCATCCATCCAAAATGTAGCGCTGAAAAGCGAACCTTTTTATTTATATGATATCAATCGCTTTTACACAGCGTCGCTTGAAGAGTAGGCAGAAGGGACGATAGACTTGACCAACAAATGCTAGCACACATTTTTCTCTTCTTCTACATTCTGAAAATTTCTCATACAAAGTACGCCGATTTTTTGTAATCAACGCGCAATCTTCCTAACGAATTTGATCCATGCGCTTAAGCCTCGGGATTTTTGGATGATTATACTTTATTTCACTTTTCTTTTAGGTAAAAAATAAAGCTATTTTTATCCATGGATTTCTCGGTCTCTCATTTATCCCTGTTAATTTTCATGTGTTTTGCTGTTTTCGTAAAATTAGTACCTATTCATGGAAAGGGCATTTTATATCTTAAATTCAGAACTGATGAGGAGTTTTGCCATCTTTCCTAAATATCTTATATTTTATGATACAGAAAGGACGACATTTATATTCATAACATAATCGTGTCGTGTCGGATTGTTTTCGTTTATATCTTTTTTTGTTTTTGTTTTTCTTTATTAAGGGGCCCCTTTAGCAAAAACGATAAAACATTCAATTTTCAACAAGTTTGGTACACAAACTCTCAAAAACTTGTAGACCATACGAACATTTTGATTGGATAAAATATGAAAACAAATATTCATTACCATTATCAAACTTTAACCTTTAAAAAAAAAACTGATTTTAGCCTCATAATATTCGTTTATAAAAAACCATATTTTTAAAAATCGAATTCGGGGGTGTGTTTGGTACATAAATGCACGTAAATCCTACAAATTTTCATATAATTTTTTTAATATTACGAATATATAGATAGTCATTACAATTATAGAACAAAAAAATTCTTTCTTTTCTTTGTTTTTTTTTTCATGGATATTGACCGACATAAAAAAAATTTTTTTTGATAAAATTTTTCATATTTTGAAACCAAAAATCACCACATGAACTCAATTTTATGTATACTAAAAAAGTTTGCTAAAATCTATAGTATTTATATGCTTGATAGGATGAATAAAATATATATATATATATTTTACAAATAATTTGTATTTTGATATAACAAAGAGTACCTAAATAACTCTCGTCAGTCTGCGATTTATTTATTTTTTAGTAAAAAACTAATAATATTGATAATAAATATTTGATTTTTTTATTTTATCAAATCAATATGTTAGCAAGAGTCAACAAGTTTTGGCAGTTTTTCTATCAAATTTGTTGAAAATTGAATATTTTTGACCGTTTTTGCTAAACGGGGCCCTTAAGGTGAGATTTTTTTTGATTTGATAATTATACTTTATGTATGTTTGTTTTATAAATATACCTACATATATATACAAGAATTTTTTATTGAATATAATATTGTAATTGTGTGAATGTTGGATCTATCTGTGAGTGTTTGCGTGATGTCTTGTCGAGATTGAATGCATGTATCTATAGATATTGTGTGCGTGGTCTGGATGTTTGATTATTTGTGTGAATTTTGCTGATTTTTACTGATTATGTATACTGAACATCTGTAATGCGCCTGAATATAAATAATATATCAGTTAATTCACTGTCTACTCTACTTTTAGAAGATGCTGTGGTGGTATAGACAGATACAAGCAATTTTAAGAATGTTGTAACACTCAATTCTCCCTGCCAATCTCACAAAAGAATCTGTGTGAAAATGTCAAGAAACATATTCACTAGTATTGTGATAATAATGTCAGTATTATCTGTAGATAATATACTTTTTTTATGACCTTCACCAATGATGGTGTTCCCGGTCAGTCTCAAGTATACCTATATGTATTTACATATTTTTTTAAATCATCATACATATATATATTTTTTTTAATAAAACTTAGCAATATAAAATCTCACTATCCCAAAAGTCTACAAACGCACCCCATTCATTTCCAAAAAACCATTCATAATTCTCACCATTTCAGCAGTTATATATATAATAAGTTACAATCCATTGGATTGGTCTGCAACGAGTTTGGTTTTTCTTCTCCATTCGTCTCTATTCTCAGCCAGTCTTTTCAGCTCTACGTATGAGCCACAGTTCATGTCCCTCTCAGCAGTTAGATCACACAAAAGACTTGGCAGGCACCCCTTCTCTTCAGTTCCCGTACAAATTCATCCCTTTTCTTGAGCAATTCACATTCGAACACAATATGATTAAGATCCGCCACATCCACTCCACAAGAACACCTTGGGGAGTCCAATAAATTGATCCTACTCAAATGATCCGAGGTAGCTGTATGTCCAGATCTCAGTCTGCAAATCAATGAAATTTCCCTGCGGGACAAACGGGTACCAACAAGCCATGATTTCCTTGGGATGGCCTCCTGAACTTCCGTATACCACCTTCCGCGCTTTTTAGATGTCTCCTTCCAATCATTCTCCCATTCCTCTAACATTTCTCTCTTTATTGTGGGAATAGTATACTTAATTATTGTTATTATTGTGATGGTGCGAAATGATATAAATAATATATTTTACGACACATAGTTTATGAGCCACTTACGTTGCTACTAAGTTATTATTATGATCGCTCTACAAATATGAATATTTCAGCGATGCTACATCTAGGGTTCGCGACGCTACTCAATGCGGCAGATGAATACAACTTCGTACTACTACTACTACTACAACTACTCCTGCTGCATAATTTGTATTCCAGACTTGTTCAACCTCTTGTTTTATGGTTCGCTCGTCTCACCCATCTTCCGAAAACCTTTTTATTTTAAGATATTGGCTTCTAAGGTATTCTTATATGAAGAAAACGGTCGGATACTGAAATTTCTATGCAAGCAACCTAAAATATGTTATAACTGATATTTATTACTGAGGATGGACGTAGGTCTAAAAAGCTTCTAAGCAATATAATAATTAGTGAAAGTTACACAGTGCTTCATTTTTTATTTTTATTACCTAAATTTAAAAATGAACTTTCATAGTGTTTCCTTTTCGAAAATAGAAAAATTACTTAGTTTAAAGTTAGTCTTGAAATAAATTTTACATTTAAATGAGTGAAGATATTAAAATTAGTTCGACGATGACTTTGTAAGTCGAAACCAGGTCATTACATAATTAAATATAAAGTTAAACTAAAACCAATTGTGTTTCCTTCCATATACTCAATCAATTGATGAAGATATTATGACTATGACTTAACAATAGTTTATCTGCACAACCAATATACTAGGAAAACTCCCTTTAGTTTAGGAAACAAGAAATATGTCCCAATGGTTACGAATCGGTTTAGACTGGCTGTCCTTTATTCATGATACTTTCATCAATCCCACCAATTTCTGTTAAGCAAACAAATCATAGTGGAGGCCTATATCAAAAAAATTGACCCAAATTGGCAGAAGGAAAAGGTGAAGAATTCTCTTTGTATTGTCTACTCGGATTTTCAAAAAGACTGACTAACAAAATGTTCAAGATCCCAGAATTCGATAATTTTGGTCGTTTTTTCAAAAATGAGGACTCTTTTTTTGAATTGAAATATTTCACGATCTCCTCGGATTTCTAAGGAATATTTTAGGCAAGTTCAAAAACCAAATTTCAATTTTAGAAAAAAAAGCCAAGAATCCATTGAAGCTCTAAAATTAGCACGTATATTCGTAACAAAAAGCAAAAGTGTGTAGATCTACGTAGAAATAAATAAACTTGGCAACATTGCGTTCTTCCCTATTTGTAGGAGATGCCGTGATAATATAAAAGAAGAAAAAAATAGATAGTCTCCCGATATGTAAAATGTTTCGGAGGATATAAAAAGCATTTTCAATAAATTACCAAGCGAGAGTTCTGCAACATGTTGTATATTTAATGTGAAAAGTGCCATTATCCATGAGTCAAGTATTTATAGATTTGCCGGATGATTTCAGATGGTTTTTACGGTTGAATATTATTTATTTACGAGTTCTTCATGTGTTCCTTTCACGAAGTAGGAGAAGGTATTTCATTTTTCATTTTATGACCATTGGATTGTAACATTAAACACTTCTCTCCTCCGTTACTTTACGGATTATTTTATTTTGCTATTATCATCAATAGCTCCACAACTCATAAGCTCCCAATTAAAAAATTAAGAGACTCTTCCTAGGACCTCTCAAGTTTTAGTACCCTCCAAGAATCATCAAAACTTCATTATATCTTTGGATGCTGTCTTTCAGTGGCGAAACTAGACTTTTCACAACGGGAATGCTTTTTACAAACATAGGTACTATTTCACTTCCAAACGAGTGAATGTCCTTGACAACAAACGAATATATAAATTTACATAATTATGTATGTACGTGTTTTTCCAAGATACTCAACAATAACCAAGATTTTCAATCTGGAAATTGGAAGTTATCAGAATTTTTTGTGCCGATAGATTAGAACACTACACAAAAACAAACGGATAAGTGAACCAATCAATGTTTTAGATATTTTTTTGTTAAAATTTGTATGTTAAGACTTAACTGAAGTTCCTGCGAAATGTGTCCTGGCCATGGCAAAAGATTCAAAAGAAGGTTAACGTTAATAATATCATTTTATAAATATTTTTTTTAGTTTAAGGCATGCGTTGCATATTTGCATGTATGAAAGGCACGCCACTGCTGTCTTTTCTTCTTCTTCTTCTGCTTCAGTTAGGACTATGTCCTGTGATTCTCGGGGCCAGTTCCTGCTGGAAGGTGGATGCCCAGCTATCCCTCCATCGTTTAGGTTGTCTTCCTGGGTGTCTGTTTCCTGTCTCTTAATTTTCAAAATTTTCAAGCCGTCTGCATTATTTGTAAATTTCATATTCTGAACTCTAGTTGCCCTAGAATCATTGTCAAATCTCTAAAAATTGGTGATAAAATCTTTGTATTCTATTACAGTTTATTTTGTAAAACTCCATAATTTAATGTAAATAAAACAAAAACTTTTTAGAGTTTTATGATGTACTTTTATTTTAGTTACCTGGTTTCGACATTTTATGTCTTTGTCAAACTCAAATCCCTCTGTTTGACAAAGATAATTATAACATGTCTATTGGTTTTTTCGAATGTTCTCGGGGAGTCGATTCGAGATGACGGGCCTTGTGACACCAAAAGTCCTCTCATAGAAGCAGAACTTGTTGGCTCTATTGATCTCATCCAGCATATTGGTGGATGTCTTTGCTGAGCATAGAGGTCTACTTGCAGGTGTTTTGAAAACACAGTGCTCACAAAGAATGTATAACATGTGTATTGTCTGTAGTATTCCGTTGATAAATAAATAGCACTGTTACGCACACGATCTTCCAGAAAATATTCGCTTCTTTGAAAATGATGAGATTTATTTTAAAGTTCGAATTAATACATCGGCTACATATATTCAATTTAAAATTGTATATATTGATAAATCTTTGCAAATTCATCTTGTATCGATACTAATAAATAATGCAGTGAAATTGATTATTTCGTTTTATTGAGCCCAATACGAACGAAGTGTTCAATTATATTTGGCAATTTTCAGATGTGAAAAACTTGCAATAATTTATTTTATTTCATATCTTTTATAGCTCCTGTCTATCTATACCACCTCGTTTATTCTCACAAGTGGGGTAGCCAGTATGCTAAAAACTACGGCAAGTAATACAGATTGTCCTCTCCATGTCATAAAAAGCAAGATACGCACAATAAGTTGCAACGTATCGTATTACTGCTGGACACACGAAAACTTGCCGTAACTTATTTTTTAGCTGAAGCCATAGAACACAATGAATTATTATGAGTTTTAAAGACATACCACTCTTTTTAGTAAAAAATCGTGTGTCATGTAAAAGGTGAGTGTTCATAAAACATTACGTATGACACAATCTGGAGCATGTGACTGCGGTGGATCACAGACCGTGCCACACTTGTTGGAGTTTCCATTGTGCCCTGTCGCATGCACTACGGAGGATATTTTTGATGCGTCTCCACGTGCTGTGCGTTTTGCACAGTACTGGAGATCGGCTTGATGTTTTTTTTTGGGTTTCGAGACGATATATAACAATAATAATACAAATAATATCTTCGAATTCAGCAATGAGGTATATGGTCATTCATTTTTAATATTAATAGTAGATGTTCGTAAACCTCACTTAGAAAGCAATTGATATCTAAAATTCATTAGATAAATTGAAATGAGTGTTTCTTTCTACTATAAGTTATCTATTAAAAAGATACTTCTTTCCACTCATCAGGGGCCCTAGACAAACCTATAAACGAATGAATTTTCGACAATATCATCATCGCCCTCAACGCTCCTCTCGGGAGCACAGGGCAGAAACCAGCCTCCTCCATTCAGAGCGTCTCTGTGCCAATTGCGTCACCTCTTTCCACGACATTCCTTGCGCTCTGATATCGTTGTGATAGAAACGGTGTATTGTGAAAGAGGGACGCCCGGGCCGACGGAACCCCTGCGGACGGAAGAACAGTGCTCTTTTTGGCCAACCATCATTAGGCATTCTCAAAACATGTCCCAGCCAGGACCATCGTCTCTCCTGTATTACGGAGATTGCATCATTTGTAACATGTTCATACCATTTTACATCCAAAATCCTTCTAAGACACTTGTTTTCAAAGCTTAGTATCTTCCGCTCTTGAGCCTTGGTTAAGTGCCAAGACTCACAGCCATATAGAAGGATTGGGATGATGCACGCATTGAACAAGCGGCATTTTGTCCTGATGCTGAGTCCAGACGCCTTCCAAACTTTGTTCATGTTATTGAAAGCCCCGCTAGCTGCTCCAACGCGACAATAACCGCAACAATAATTTATGAAATTTATTTATCGTAGACCTGATAGTCAAAAGACGCCTCTCTCGTGATCTTGTCTTGGCTTTTAATTTAACAAAGAAATATAAGAGGAGAAGCAACTAAGATGGTATGGGCACATAAGGTGGAGACCATCAGAACACACCGTTAACAAAGTCATGACCATAAATCTCCCTCGACATCCATCGAGAGGGAGACCGAAAAATAACTGGATTACATAATGAGCCGACTTCAGCAGCCTTCAGCAGCTATAAATTGGAACAGTGCCAGGAAGAAGAAGAAAAAGAAACAATATCAGTTTTCTGTATCAATAAATTAATAAATAAATATGTCGTGATGATCAGAATAGAATGAATTTGACTATGGCAAAAGGTTTTTCAGTATTTCACCTCTGAAAATATATTTTCATAATGGAATTCGCTACAGTCGGAAAAGCTCCTGTCACATGTATAGACAGACATATTAAATTAGAGAACAAATCGTGTCACTTAACTCTGTTGAAATTTGCGCGAAACAAAGCATTATTATTTATTTATTTACCAACCAGAATATCTGAGGGGTTGGCACTCAACAACCCTATTTACATATGTGTCGCTGAGTGTCGAAATCCGCTATAATATATTTTTGTGATTCGTAGAAATTCAATGAAAACTATTAAACAAGTATTAAACGTACTTTCCTTAAGTCAAACAATTTGTTAGTGGCTATCATTTAAACGATCAGCATAATATTGAAGTTTTGTTCAGCAGAAAAATGTATTCTGTCGACAAATATATCATTTTGATATGCTACTTATGCCCAGCGAGAAAATTATATTTCTATTGCAAATAATATGATATTGTAAAACTCTAAATTTAATCGACCAGCAAAATTATTATTTGACCAGCATAATGATTATATGTCCAGCAAAATAAATAAATGAGCAGCAAACTGTGAGCTAATTTTAACTAAACTTGTGAAAGCTAAATTTTTAATCTTGTTCAAATAATAAATCTTTGTATGTATGTAGCATCTTTTTATGTGATTTTATATGTAGCATCTAGCAACGATTCTAGCGTTTTTCGACATTTCAGTTAGATATTTCGTTAATATAGCAAAGCGGAAACTGGCATTATTTTCGTAGTCATCATTAATTTGATAAGAAATCACAAAAACTTCATGTGGATCCGAAGTTAATCGGTGTGTGAAAAATATTGTTTATCTAATATTTTCTGCCGGTCAAATAATAATTCTGCTGCTCAAATAACAATTTTGCTGGTCAATTAATTATTTTGTTGTGCGATTATTTATTAAGCTGTTAAAATTTGTTAATTTGCTGATATAACCAAGTTTGTTTGTAAAACAAGTGTTGCGATTATTTTTTATTTATTGCCGATGAAAACATTGTTTGCTGTGCAAATGACTTAAATGCTGATTTTTTCTTGCCGAACGAATGGATTAATAGCCGATCAAATAATTAGTTCCCTTTGTGAATTATAATATTATCACAAAAATCTTTTTTAAAAATAAATTTTGGTATTGAATAAAAATAAACTGTTTATTTTGTACCTATACATAAAATAACTCTTATCGATCGGTTGAGTTATAGAGGATATTAAAGGACACATAAAGGGATAAAGCGGGATTCTTTTTTTTTTGTACAAATGGTGAGTATTTAAAAAGAAACATTTTTCTACAGTTATAAAATATTTAATTACCAATCCAACGACATATTATATTTATTTATTTAAAATAATACATAAGGCTTACGCCTTTAATACAGTTACAAACAATAATTGCACGACACCACCATCGTATCAAATTACAATTCAAAACAAAAATAAAATATACTGTATCACTTCAAATTATAAAAATAAAACACATTGTGTCACATAAACCACAGAATAAAATTACAACACATTGCATCATGTCAAATCATAAAAAAAAAACAAACTGTATCATATCAAACCATAAAATAAAATTACAACACAGTCATATTATATACCTAATTCAATTTTCGTGAAAATATGTCATAGTGAATTTCGAAACTCGGCGAGATATTTTCAAAATATTATAATATAATTCGTCGGTGAATCAATGTGTCAATTTTTCCATTAATGAGATATTGATATCAAATTAATCGTCTCGACGAGCGCCTCTACCGATGAAATAACCTATTCGTTGAGATATCCACGGAAAAAGTTATTGAGATAAATTAAAGATCTTACGTGCTGCTTTTTCTTGGTTGATTCGTGGAAACTCACAATGTACACTGAGAAAAATACTAACGAAATTTCACAACGAATCATTGGTACGTACAGTTTATGGGGACCGTGCCCTTGCCGGTCCTAACCTCTGGAATAGTTTGCCTCTAGGTCTCAGGCAGACCGCTGACTACGACGGTTTCAGGAGAGGCCTGAAAACATATTTTTTCTCGAAATTTTACACATGACACACTATATTGTTTTAAATTTTGACACTACATTATTTTAAAATTTTGACAAAGACTGAATGTCTGCTGAACAAAATTTAATTATTCTATAATTTTTTATTTATTATATTATTTTTATACTTTTTATTTTAATATTATGATTTTTTATCTTTCTGACGACAATTTTTTAATTGGAATTTTTTTTTTTTAAATGGATGTGGATGTTGATCCTAAATAATGTAAAGCGCCCTTGAAGTGATATTATCACAGTACGGCGCTATATAAATAGTCATATTATTATTATTACGTAATATCAGATTAGGACCAGAGATAGTACAAACGATTCATTAGTACGAATCTATAATATTAACTTTTCGCAAACAAGTCGTTGGTAAATTTACCAACTATTTGTTTGGGAAAAGTTAATATTATAGATTCCAACTAATGAATCGTTTGTATTATCTCTGCAGGGTTACTCTTGACAAAACTAAACACGATCTTAATCTAGTCTTGATCTTGATCATACGACGCACGAAGGGACTATGGTCAAAAACACCGCACTACCGCTAACGCGCGATCGGTTTACGTGTATATTTGGCCAATAGTCACTTCGTGCGTCGTATGATCAAGATCAAGACTAGATTAAGATCGTGTTTAGTTTTGTCAAGAGTAGGTAACCCTGCTGATCCTAATCTGATAGTACGTACCGATGATTCGTTGCGAGTATTTTTCTCAGTGTAATTGATAAATAATTCTGTAATTTTTTTCAAATTATGACCTAGAGATTCAATATACTGTAGAATTTCTAAGACACCTTTCACACAATGAATCGAATCAGCAGCCCTACTCCCGACACAATCTAAATACGATCTAATCTTGTTTGCATCTTAAAATGGCGAATTCGTACTTTTGAACACGATCTAAATCTTAACTTTTAGACCGATCTACTTTGATGTCTTAAAAATTCGTTAAGATCTTAAAATTTGTATGAAATCGGTACTCTTGACACAACATTGCCAAGGTCAAATCTTAATAGACGTCTTAAACGCAATCTAACAACTGTCAAAACTTAAGATTGCTATGGAGGTACATTTTAGCAATCTAAAAGTATTTTTCCACCTTTTAAACTTTATGTGCGACGCAAGTTTGTTTATTTTTTAGAATAATATTTATTTTAGTGTATTTCCAATACTTTTTTTTTTATCTTGCTGTGTTTTTTACGCAAATAAAATTTGGTGTTGTTTGTTAGTTTTGTCGGAGTCGTTTGTTTTGAAGTGTAGTTGTGAAACTAGTTTTAAATCGAATAATACATTGTGGAATTATGTCGTGAACAGTGAATGTGTTGTTTATTTGACCACTGTCCTATATTCTCATTCATTGGAGATATACAAGGCCTCCATCCTGTAACAGGCGACGCAAAGAACATGGTTTCGGACCCTCGAGATTCTAGTCTAGCGGGCTATAAGAAGATGAGTGAAAAATATTATTTCAAAACTACATTATTGTTCTACAATGACTCAACTGGATTGGCCATAACATCAGGCACCCTCATCACCTTCGAGGAGGGCAAGACCAAAGGCAGAAATGCTAAATTCCGACCAAGAGACACCTATATGGATCAAATGATGATATGAACTTACTGTGGTACGTACGTAGAATTAAAGGTTAATTTCTATAATAGGTTATCCAGTAGTACCCATTAGGAAAAGATATAAATTGATGATCATAGTTGTATTTTTTATTATTATTGTCGTTCACTGTATACCATTACAAGATATGGAAATAATGTATTATTTGTGTAACACAAGCAAAAAGTATTTAGAATTTCTTCTCCATTCCTCCCTATTTTATGCTAGTCAACATTTAAGAAAGGGACTCCCACCATTTACCCCTGGATGTTTCAGGAACATCAGTTCTCATATCATCCAATTTCTGCTAGCCTCTTTTTACTACTACACCGTTATAGCATATCTCACAACTGGGATGGCAAGCAGACCAGCTGCATGTAATAAACTTCCAAGGTGTCCTCTTCATGTCAACAAAAATTTTAAACATTCAGGATGGATGGGACATTGGTCTCTTTAATTCGGTGAATTTCTGCTATACATGAACTTTTAAAAAAATAAATACTACATATCTACATAAAAATAATTCGAAATTATGGAGTATTTATGTGTTCACGCCAGACACACATTTTCCTAAAATTTTGTTGGCATGAAGAGGACACCTTGGAAGTTTATTACACGCAGCTGGTCTGCTGGCCACCCCAATTGTGAGATATGCTATAATGGTGTAGTAGTGGTAGTAGTGAAGATGCTAGCAGAATTTGGATGATATTAGAACTGATGTTCTTGAAACATCCAGGGGTAAATGGTGGGAGTCCTTTTCTTAAATGTAGACTAGCATAAAATAGGGAGAAATGGAGAAGAAATTACAAATACTTTTTACTTGTGTTACACAAATTTCACATTATTTTCCCTTATTAAATAATGTTTCGTTTACAGGTTATATTTGGATATTATTTAGCTCTTGGAATCCTTCTCAACTGTCCAGATAGCCTTTAATGCTGCTGCTGGAACCATTTACAGAGAGAATAAGCGCTGACACATCACACCATTGCTTAAGGAGCTACGTTGGCTGAGAATCCCAAAGAGAGTAGAGTTCAAACTGTGCCTCACGGTTCATAAAGCCTTGAGCGGCGCAGCACATCTATACCTCACTGAGCTCTGTCCCATCGACGAAACTCTATAAGGCGACCACAGCGCTCATCTTCCACCACAACAAACTTGTAGAACCCAACAGGGCAAACACTTCCAAATTTGCAGAGAGGAGCTTCAGTGTCACGGGGGCCAACTGCCTGGAAATGATTACCTTCAGCTTTCATGCCGTGATTTCCAATTACTAGTATTTTTTAAAGAATTAACAATAATGTCAGAATTTCCAAAAATTTCTTTGTTAATATTACGTCACATTCTCTTTCACTTCTAATAATTTTTAAAATGAAACAAAATATATAATTATTCCACTATTAACTTTATTTATTCTTGCGAACCAGCTTTCAAGAACTTCCGCTCTGATCGTCAGGCAAAACCAAAATGAACCTTCATTACAAGTTAGGTATGTGACAAATAGAAAACAATAGATTAAAATAATAGCATCGTCTGACCGTCCACAGCAGCTCAAAATTATAATAATATGGTTGAAGATACACGATAATAACTCAATTCAAAAATTATTAATATGAACTTCCACCAAGAACCGTCGGTCGATAAATTAAACTTTACTCTTTCTCTACCCCATTTGGGATATAACGTGATGGTATATTTGTTGTCATCACTTGAAATGTTTATATTTTATTTATTTGTACATTGATTACAAGCAAATTTATCTAAAAATAAATTTAAATCAATATACAGAGGGTATAGTTCTTCCAGCTAACCCAAAATTATTTATTATATTTAACTCTGTGCTGCGTACATTCTGTGTATGTTGTAATTACAGTGTGTATTCTATTATAAATATATTCATTTTTCTTCATTTCAAACATGCTATATCACATCACAGCTTTTATTATATTACATAGCTTTTTTGATTTGATGTCTTTGTAGCATTTCAGATGTAGTCTTGATTGGTTCATGTGTCATAACATATCGTCGTTGCATATTCAAAAAGGAACATGTGAATTCATAAATATTTTGACATTACCAGATTAAACTGCTCATAATGACATCATAACCATTTTATAAAGTGATTTTTAGTATCAAATATTAAAATTCAATGCTTAAAGAATAATATCATATGTCAATAAAAAGTCCAAACTACAATTTTAATGCCTTAATGAACAGTTTTAAAAGAGTATGCCTAAATACAAATGTGTGCACATGTTTCTTTTTGAATATGCAACACGATATAATATTCTTATTGTGTATTGAACAAAAACTGTATGACTAATACAATAAAATATATGTTAACTGAATATTATTTATTTATTTGAAATAAATAGACATTATGTTTTGAAATTACAATGTTTTTTCCCTTAAATTACATCCTTGTCAAATATATTCCTATAAAACTGAGAAACTTTAAATATATCAAGTATTTATTATTGGTAGAAAGTAAAAAAGTAACTCTTTTAATACGCACTGTTTTTAAGTCAATGAGTAGACAATTTTTTCAAATCTTGTATTCACAATGTGTCACAACTCTTAAATGGAGATGGGTGGGACACATAGCTAGAAGCCCAGATGACAAATGCCTAAAGTCTCTTACATCTTGGATACCAGGAGTAAAGGAAGACCCCTTAATGAGGTGGAAGGATAATATTACTCGAAAAACTGAGGTCAACAGGATTCAGACGCCGCAGGATCGAATGGCGTGGAAGGAAACGGAGGAGGCCTTCGTCCAGGAGTGGGCTGAGAAGAAGTTGTGCTTCCAGGCTTGTATTATAATAAAATTTTGGAATAAGTAGATGAATGTGTATATTTGGGTAGTCTATTTACGTGAGATGAATGATATGATATTGAAAGAAGAAAATTTGGAAAACTAACAGAAATATTTCTTTTGTAGCTGAAAGATTGGTGCACTCGGTTAACTTAGTGCCAACACTAATTTATGCAAGTGTGACTTGGACTCAGCTGAAGGAGAATTAAAATGGTATAAATGCACTTGAAGTGAAGTCATTGAGAAGAATGTGTGGTGAAAGTCTGAGGGACAGATTGTGTAATAGTGTGATCCTTGAAAATTGTTAAATGAAATCTGGGTAGTAACAATAATGAAGGTGAACAAACTATGGCAGTTCAGAAACGTGGCCGTCCAAGGATTAAATTAGAAAACAAATGTTTTTTTCCGCTATATTGATTTTTCACATCGATCAGATTGACAATGTCCTTGAAAGACAAAAGATGTCTCTATAAGAATCAATATTGGGAAAAAAACATTTGTTTTAGTTTAAAAATAATATAGTGTTTGAAAGAGTGCAATAAAGCAATTTGCGAAATAAAGTTTGGTGATGAATGTTTGGAGCAAGTAAGCGAGTATGTACATTTGAGAAGTTTGTTTGCAAGGGATGGAAGATGCTTTAGGGACATTGAAAGAAGGAAATTGTGGAATCTTAGAAGTATTTGTTTGGCAAGGTTGTTAAAAACAAAACATTTTTTGTCAAAACATGTCAATTTATTTAAAAAAAAAAATATTTTCAACAGCCGGGAAAGATTTTAGAAATGAGTTTTCCATACAACAAAATTTTATTATTCAAAGCAAACAAGAAATATATTGTTTTATTAAGAAGATATAACAAAAATGAGAATCAAATTTATTAATTAGATTAGAGAATTAGGCAATACAAAAATAATAAATAAACAAAATATAATGTCGTGGTTAGATGGAAGTAATCACTTTATAGTGATAATCTCGCCACTGCATATCGTCCTAGATTTTTTAAATTTCATATTGTTTTGTTTACACTGTTATATAATATGATGTGCAAAAAGAATAAATAAATAGTAAGTTTCAGTGAGACGTCTGATTTTGTTTGTCAGGACTTAAGCTCGTATTCTAAAACAATACTTACGCATAGCGACCGCCAACGCTATTTTAAGTAAATATCTATCGCTATGCGAAGTAAACCATATTCTAAAACAACACTTAGCTGTGCAGTCCACACACTGCTCGTGATTAGTCAATTCGCAATCGTTGATTAATCACTACTGAATGGATTTTGCGAGTCTTTCACAGGGCGACGAAATAAATATCGAGGTCTATCAATCATTACGTTCAGGCGCTCATCAAATTTGTCTTCACTTTCATAATGAGACATAATTTTTTATTATAAATAGAGTAAAATATACTAAATAATTTTAACTAACAAAACTAATATTATAACAAAACAACGTGTTGATAATAACAGCAGCTACACTATGCATATCATCATTGCATATTCAAAAAGAGATGTGAGCACATTTTTATTTGGGTATGATGCTGCGCGCCGGTGCACCCGGCAGAGACCTGTAATTTACGTAATACTGGAGAGACGACGGTCCTGGCTGGAACATGTTCTGAGAATGCCCAATGATAGTTTCCAAAAAGAGCGCTGTTCTAATCCAATCCAATGCTAGAGCATAAAATATGAACTTAGATGCCCGATTTTTCTAATTATCTTCAATATGTTTATCGGGGTGCCCACTTTTTAAAATCCGCTTAACATTGTGATTGTCTGTTAACACAAATATTCATAGTTTGCTTTACATCCAAGCATGTAACAAATTCGGGGCATCTGAAAATATAATATTACTTATTGTACATAATTATAAAAAAAACTACTTATTTAAGTGAAAAAGTATTCCTCCAACCTAGATAGGTGTATTCATAACCTATGAATTAAATTTCAATAATTTAACACATATTGAGTAAACTATTACAAAAAAGTCTCAATTTAATTGTGTGTTGAGACTTAAATATTATTTTGGATAATATTAAAAATGGATAAAACACATGCTTCGATGGGCATGTCGAATAGCCAAAACATTCAACATTAATGGCTTACATATGGTTTGCTTTGTCACACAAACTGTTGTTGAGATAATTCCACCATATAATGTTATAAATATAACTTATAAAGTATTATTTTCAATTGCTAACGCGTTCATAGAATAATAAATATACCAAAATAACATATAATTATACTAAAGTACACAAACGAACATGACAGTAACGAGCTAACGAAAGAAGAGCTGTCAGTGGTAGAATTCATAGACAAAAATCATGTCAGTGCAAAGGTATTTTAAAATATTATTTATAAGTTAATTGCACTGTTATACATCAATATATAGTATAAATTTCATTTCTTTTTATCAAAAAATTATTTTAGGTTTATAAAAAATGTTGAAATACGGTGATATCACGTGAATTTTAAGAATTAATAATTTAGTTGTCGTCCTTGTTAGGTTGGTACCCATAGATAACGGCGTTAGGAAATACATCTCTAAATTAAGACGTCTTAAAGATAAGATTAGATTCAGTTCAAGACTAGATTGTGTCGGGAGTGCCATCTTCTAGTCTTGATCTAATCTTGATCTTAAGATCGAATCTAATCTTAATTGAATTCAAGAGTAGCCCTGCAGACATATAGAAAATGTCATCCAGCAAAAACACAGTTTTTTTGATCTCCTGGAAAATCTTGATAAATGCACTTAGAAAGTTTCATAAATGTATCGAAGTTACCGGCAAGAGGCCAAGAGGAAGGCCTAAGCACAGATGGCGTGAAGTAGTGAGACAAGCCATGCAGATCTGCGATGTTTCCATGAGGATGCACTCGACAGAACCAAGTGGCGAAATAAAACAAGAAAGGTAGATCTCACCACCGTGTGGGACTAACAATTGCCCAAGGAGAAGAAAAAGAAGGTTTCATAAATCTATCGACTTTATATATTATTTTTTTCTTCGTTTTTTGTGCTATATTCAAAACTCAAGGCTTCAAAGGGCCTGAATGATTATCTTTCACAGTAGACTGTTTGTATGACAGTGAAATTATTATCGTATCCAAGCGACTTCTATTCATGAAGTTATCTCAATTGTCTGTGGAGTCCCGTGTAAATAATAGATCTCCCTCTCTTTCCTATAAGTTTTTAATGTTCTGTTTTAGACAAGTATCCAAAAAAGTCAAGTTCAACACATTTTATATATTTGGGGTGTGCCACCCATCCTGAATGTCTTAATTTTTTTTTGTTTAGCACGGATAGGACGATTACATGCTTACAAACCCAAGAAATTTTGAACATTTTTCTTGCATAGGTTTTTCGTGTTATTTATAGTGTTTTCATTTTGCATTAACAATTAAATATACTACTATCCCATCACGGCGTATTCCACAAATGTGATAGCCAGTAGACCAGCCTCGTGGAATATGCATGCAAACTTTATTCTGTGCCAATAAAACAATCAGGTTGTTTGGCAAATCTCATAGCTGAATTTTAAGATGTAAATAAAATGCCTTTGTTTTTTACAAGACATTTTAAAGTTGGGGAAAGAGTGGGAGACCAATTCTTTACCGGGTGCTTTCTTCAAAATTTTATTAAACATGCAAACCGTCATCTCCGTGCCACAAAAAAATTAAGACATTTTAAATCTTTGGCAAACTCATCGCTAAATTTAATGTGTAAAACGTCTTTGTTTTTCAAACACCTGCCTTTTTTCAGGACACTGAAAAACCTACGGAAAAGAGTGGGAGATCAATTTTTTTTTTAAAGATAATATCTGGGTTTTTTTTTATAAACCCAAATACAACCTTATACACCTTTCACAGTAAGCTAAAAGCTTGTGTCGTGAAAGGGGAGTTTGCCGGCACCTGGCATCGAACCCCGAACCCCTTGTTCACAAGGCCGAGACTCTACCTCCAGGCTACCGACGAACTCAAACTTTGCAGGGTGCTGCTCAGAATTGGACCTTTTCTAATTGTAACAGAGCTCGTCCATTATTTTTATTTATAAATAACGAACAACTACTAAAAGAACAAAATAATAACAATACAACTGAAGTAATAAATTACAGAAATGCCGTCTGTTTGAAATGTGAGATGACGGTGTATGTATGTATTGTGGAGGGATGTGGAGAGGTAGGGTAGGAAATAGGGGATGAAAAGGTTTTGTCGAAAGCTTTCAATCTCTCTCATTGAATTAAGCTCTAACGATTTTATAGTAGTAGTAGTAGTAGTAGAGGTAGTATTATCAATTATCTACACATAGTTATTTTAGTTTGTTTGCATTCGTGTTTATGTATATGTCATCGATATTCACCGTAATTAGACAAGATAGAAGTCCAATAATACATTCTATACGATATCTCATCTATTAGGCGTGTTTTAGGATAAAATTATCATAAATATTTTATATGCTGACAGAGATTTTATTTTATTTTTATTTTCACAATATTAAAGAATCAAACAGTCATAACATAACATGTTAACAATTTATACACTCAACCAGTGGCGTAGCTAGGGGGGGCAGGGGGGGACATATGACCCCGGGCGCCACATTAGGGGACGCCAAAATGAGTATTAAAACTATTTTTTTTAATTTATTTTGATGTAAACAAATATATCCCAAATACGTTTGCAAGATTAAATTTTGGAGCTCCACAAATATCTTCATTACAAACCAGTTGGCAAACACGATTTTGGCACCCCCATTGAGCATTAAGGGGCGCCATTCTACTCATAAACAAAATGACACATCCACCATGCAGGATTGCTGATGGCGATTTTTTTTAACAAAGATCAGTTCGGGTTCAATATTATTCTTCATAATGCTTCGAAAATGAACCATATAAACCGTAAAATTTCAAAAATCTCTTGGGGACTCTGGCAAACTTTGTCCCCGGGCGCAGATGACCCTAGCTACGCCACTGCACTCAACATGTGGACCAGCAAAGATTCCACTCTTACCAGAAATGTCTTAGTCTTGAGAAAAAAAGCAAAAGTTAAAATTTAAAAAAAAAGTAAAGTTAAAAATAAAAATACCAAAATACTAGAAATCAAAATAAAATCACCATATAGCAGTTTATATAACAATAACACCATGTCGTTCGTTAGTTATGTGTGAAAATGTTTTTTTTTTTAAATATATATCTGAAAACAATTATTCTAGGAACGACAGATAGACTGATAGAGGTTCCACTGTAATAAATATTTCCTTGAGTGGGGTCAAGTAAAACTTCACTTATACAAACATACTAATATAAACTTATATTAATATATTTATTATATCTAGGTATACCCATATCGACATTACTCTACTCTACTATACTGATTTTGAGAATTGAAAGTTCGCGATAAGAACTTTGTATTACAGTAAGTTACAATAGAGCCTCAGTTTGTTTTATTAAATATTAATTATTTTACTCTTTCTGGGAAATACCTGGGGGACGAATTGGTCTCCCACTCTTTTGCAAAAGACACAGTAGGTATTTGCAAAAGACACAGTAGGTATTTGCAAAAGACACAGTAGGTATTTGTAAAACATCACAAATAATAAATTTAATAATATTTTTATTTTATTTTACTCTATTTTATATATCTATTCCCTCACGCCGTGTCCCAAGTGGAGTAGGCAGAGAACTGTCCTTACGTACTTCTTTCGCTTCTTCTACATTCATACAATTTCTCATGCACGCAAGTCGATTTCTCTTCCTCAATACACGGCCGTCCTTGAGAATTTGATCTATGTGGTCAAGCCATGTAGTTCTCGGACGCCCGCGCTTCCGCAAACCCCTCCTTTCAGAAAAGTATATCCTCTTTGTCATTCTTTCCTCTTGCATTCGTTCCATATGACCAAACCATCTCAATTTATTTACACGCATTCTATCCACAACACTCCTCTTGCATCTACTCATTCTTCTAATATCCTCATTCCTCACTCTATCACGCAACGTTTTATATTTTTCCGATTTTGCTATATTTTATTTCATTTCGTTTGGTTTTTTTGACTTGTTATTTTGTTATGAGCAAGTGTACCTTTATGTTAATAATAATAAAACTAACCCTCAAAGCATGAGCTCCTCTCAAATTTGAGAAATTTATTATGTTTCACTGTATATTTATAAATAAATGATTGTCATTGTAAAATGTTTATTTATCCATCATAAAAATATTTGAATTTGAAATTTGAATATCATTAGTTCAGCAGGATTACTCTTGACACAATCTAAATACGATCTTAATCTAGTCTTGATCTTAATCATACGACGTGCAAAGTGACTATAGTAAAAAATATGTGCATATCAATCTCGCAAAATCAGTATTTTTGACTATTGTCCATTCGTGCGTTAGGACATTGTCAATCTGACAGTGACCTTATAGAAGAAGAAAACATTTTTTTTTTTATTTCATGAGAGATGAAGTGTCCAGAAACTTTTGAGTTTTCAGACAGTTAACCCAGAGGTCACCCAATAACGGGGTGGTATGGAATGTTGAAATAACTTTATTTCTCGGATATTGCAGGAGTCCAAGGACTCCTATTTATCCGTTTAGGTAACAATTATTAATATTTGAACTCTCTGTAGTCTAATACCACTATGTCAGTGTTGGCAACTCCGATCCTACCACGTCAGTGGGCGGAGGACCCGGCAAACCCGTGATGTGGAAACCTACTCTCCTTTCAAAGAGGATTTGCAACCAAAGCTACTCTCCACCATGGAAGACAACGCACAAAACGAAAATGAGAACTCGCCACGCAACATCCGCCACGTTAAGTAAGTTCAATTCCCCTAAAAGGACTCCTCCAAGTCAGCCGGGGATAAATCAGAATCAGAATAGCGCACTGCCACCCATCCTGAACGTTTAATTATTTTATTGGCACTGAGAGGACAACTTGCATGCTTATTCCATACATCTAGTCCGCTGGCTACCTCACTTGTGGGAAATACTGTGATGGTATGAATGAATGAATATTAAAGACCGATTGTGAAGAAGAAATATATTAAACCTAGAACGTCTTGTATCTAATAAGTCCAGATTTAGGTATACCGACTTCAGATAGATAGAAAGTTAAGTATCTATACTAAATTATACATTCTTACTTACTTATCTTTACCCAGGGCCTGATCTAGGGGGAGAGGCGAGCCAGGAAATTGCCCAATGCGACTTTTAAAATTAGGGACGATAAAATTCAGGCCTGAGGGAGTGGCAAAAATCAATTCCTGAAATCGTGAAAATAGTTTTAAACAAAACTGAGGATGAAAATTTTGAAATATTCCAAGTTTCTATGTTTTTTGGAAATCTGGGGTGGGGGCAGGGGGGATTAAAAAATCTCGAATTTTAGGGAAATTATTAAATTTTTAAAATTGAGAACAAAACAAAATGTGCTCAGTTCTTGGAAAGTCACTACAAAAACATCAAACGTGGAATATTGAGAAAATATCATTTTATAAAACTTAAGATTGTAAAATATTCAATATTCCTATACCTTTTTGAAAATCTGGCGACGAGGGGATGGAAATTTTGAGTTTCAGAAATATCGTAAAATTTTAGAATCTGAGATCTGAAGAAAAGAGCCTCACTTGGAAAATTGATCAACATCATATCGTTTGTATTACGTACATACATAAATTGTTTGCATTTATTTTATTTAAGTTATGTAAATAAGCGTATTTTTCTTCGTATTAATCTCTCTTCTTTCTGTTTTTAAATGTATTTCATAATGTGTATATTGGAGAAGGTGAACACTGTCATGTTGAGTGGTGTTGTTTTTTTTATTTAAAATAAGAAAATAAATAAATATCGGAATATGCTCATGACTTCTGTAAGGTGTCATCGTAAAAAAATATTATTTTGTCCGGAGCGGCTTACTAACTAGATCTAACCCTGCCTTTACCTTACCTGAGATATTTAGAGTATTAAGTATTATTATTATTATTTACTTGGGTTTGGGCTGCTGCTTCTTCACAAAATACCCAATGGAATCAGATTAGTTAGTAGAATACTATGTACTTTAGTATTGACTACTAGATATAGTATCCCAGGTTTGCTCGGAGGAATGGTGGCTTCCAAGATCTGGAAGAAAAAACTGTTGGGATCTTGTAAGAATTCTTAGACCACAATATTATACCATCAGGGCTTGTGGACCAACTGCATGTTACAAATATACAAATTGTCCTCACCGTGTCAATAGATATAAAGACTTTCAGAATTAGTTTCGTATTTTGGATAAATGGACATTTCTAGACTTCTGTGATATCAGCGGGCATAGGCAGAGGTCCTCCGCGCGATTGACGTCTTCCTTTCTCCTAATTGTTTTTGTCCCTTATCCTTCCCTTACTGTACATTTGATCATTATGATGTATGGGCATAATTGGCGGATTTTCAGATTCGGCAGTATATCTAACAAGTTATCATGTTCTTTTTTTCTTTCACTGTAGTATGTTGGTACTTGGTAAGATTTATTTTGTAATCTGTTAGCAAACTTTGCTGGTTTATGTGCCGATTTTTTTTATCTATTTGTACTATATTTTGTAATAACTGTCTGTTAGCGAAAATTATAAAAAAAAAATACTTTGTCAAAATTTGTACCTAATTATATCGATTTTATTAAAATTTGTAGTTTTATAATAAGCATAACAATGAAAATTAATGTTTTTTTTTTACTTTCATATTTCAGAATAAACTTGCAAGGTTAAGGCCTTTGTTGCCCTAAACAGCTCAAATTCACAAACGAACTAAATAATTGTATACATCTTTTATAGGTTAGGTAGTAGGTACATGTTAAATTTAATTTACTTATTTATATCAATATATCTTTCTGTAATAATATTATTTCAAAGAACCTATCAAAACATGATTTATCTACAAAAACTTAGCTTTATACTTAATACAGAATTTAATAAAATATTTTGTTTTTTCATAATATATGCAACTCGAGGAAATATAAATCATATTTATACTATCGGTTCTTGGTGCAACCGGCAAACAATTCGTTTCCCGCTCTTTTCCGTAAGTTTTTCACTTTCCTGTAAAAAATTCGGTGTTGGGAAAATTAAAGAAATTTTACGACTTAAATTAAGCGATGAAGTTTGTCACCCATTCTGATTGTTTTAATTTTTTATTGGTACACAATATATAAAAAAAATCATCTTGGTCAGTATAATTTAAAAAGATGAACTAATACTATATACATTTTTTTGGAAGACGTCAAGTACGGCATGGTAGACTTTCTAGATCGAATGAGGGGTATTTGGTAACAAAATATAATAATAAATACGGTAAGAGAACTTTAGAATATAATGTGCCTAAATTGCTTAATATGATGCCGACATCTATTAAGAAATGTGGTAGCAAGATTGCAACAAAAAGACTTGTCAAGGAATGGCTCCTGAAATGTGGATTTGTATATAATTGAAATTGTACTATAGTTATTAAGTATATGTTTTGATGCTTTTGGTTAGGTTTAAATTATTTATGTATATATTGTTATTATGAAAATGAACGCGCCGACAAATCTTGTAATGGATTTGGCGCGACTCTATAATTGTATTTAATGTGTATTATATGATATAAAAAAAAATAATAAATAAAATGGCCTTGCCTGGAGCCTTAATTGATCAAACGTTAAGAATATTTACTACTTTTTTTACTGTTTAATCGGATTTGGGTGCGGATGACATAACCAATCAGACATCACAATTGGAGAACCATGTGCAAAATTTAATCGGAAGAAGTGAGAAAGGCGTCCCAACGCTTACGAATTGGCTCTAGGCTAGCTCCGATTACATTTTGCACAATGTTACATTGTGTAAACACGTTTCTCAATTTGATGTTTTTTGCTGGAGCAAAACTGAGTTAATATGCACTAGTATTAAACACAATATTTTTGTAGGTCTTTAACACCTTGAGGATAAGATTTTCACTGTTTTTATAGTTCCTATTTTCACTATTATTGTTATATAGATCTCCAGCTCTTTTCTGTTAGATTTCGAGTGTCCTTAAAAGGCAGTCTATAAAAAAATATCTGTGATATATTTTGTCAATGTAAGTTCAGCAATTATAAGGTGTATTGCTACACACATTGAACGTTTTAACTTTTAATAGCACGGTGAGCACATCATGCATAATTCTAGGGTCGCCGGACATAAGTCAAAAATTCCATAATTATTTTTCTTGTTTTCAACCAGTGATATGTTATACCTAGATTTGCAATATGGATCTCAAACATGTACCATCAATAAAATCTCGTTGCGGTCCTTGGTGCCGCAATTTTTAGTTTGAAAATAGCGACACACATATAAATTGTTTGTAGATAACAAGAGATAGACAATATGAGAATGGGGATTATAACAGACGACAAAGGCCGGTAGATAGAGATGAATATATACAAAAGAAAAGAGATGAATATATATTACTCAGGTATTGTACCTCGACGGGTGGGTACACATTTTTAGAGAATATTTGTATGACATTGCGAATCTAGTTGTAACATATCACTGGTTTCAACTTGCCTGTTTTTAATCAATGCACAACTGTAGGTACCTACTAAAGAACACAAGTCAAATAATTGTCTACAAATTTACATTTTTAATAAACTATTGTGAATAGAAAATACTCTTTTTTTATTTAACTAGATTTTTTTGTATTTTTTGTTTCTTCTGTAAAGTTGCCATTTCGGAATTATGTGCTTTGATTCGCCAACCCTAGAATTATTACACACATTAAGTCCGCTGGCTACCCCACTAAAGGGAAATTACACGATTTCCAAAGACAACATCTTGTTATTTGATAGTGCCCTGGATGGGACTTGAACTCGCAACCCATCGTTATCGCGATGTGCGCTTTGTCCAACTAAGCTACCGGGAGACATGTCGAAGGCATCAAAGTTCTCTCTTATAAACCATAATGACAGCTTCATCATTAAGAATTGTTCGATTATACCCAAGTATGAGTAGGTATCTCATGCTGGATACTAATGATGTAACGAATGTGTGATTTTGTTAATTTTCAAATTTTCAAAATGGTATATAGGAATTTAAAATATTTCAAAACTCCTCGGTTTTCTTAAAGAATATGTTCTTGCAGTACCTTTTTCTAGAATGTACCGGTTAAGTATCCGGTACTTTAACCGAATATCCGATACTTAATTACCGAAATAATATTCGGAAAACATTCGCATATTTTTTTGCGAATACGAATGCGAATGCGAATACTTTGAAATACGCGAATGCGAATACGAATATTCGTTACATCACTACTGGATACAATACTTTTGTGGTTTATAAGATTAAACCAGCCTTCGCCGATTCGTAAGTGTCGGAACACCCTTTCTGTTCACTACTAAAAGGATTTTGCCCAGTCTGTTGGTTGAACAGTATTCAAATTATTTCTCTTCCGAATGTACTTCATCTCACATAAACAGGGGCCGTAGACAAACCGTACTTAGCGATCGACTATTGGCGAAATTTTCGACAATCTACCTACATGTACCGTGTAATTTTGCGTTATTGTTGCGGTTATTGTCGAATATTCGTTTGTAGTCGATCGCCAAGTGCGTGTTTTTCTAGGGGGTCTGGATGGGACTTGAACTCGCAACCCATCCTTATCGCGATGTGTGCTTTGTCCAACTAAGCTACCGGGAGACATGTCGAAGGCATCAAAGTTCTCTCTTATAAACCATAATGACAGCTTCATCATTAAGAATTGTTCGATTATACCCAAGTATGAGTAGGTATCTCATGCTGGATACAATACTTATGTGGTTTATAAGATTAAACCAGCCTTCGCCGATTCGTAAGTGTCGGAACACCCTTTCTGTTTACTACTAAAAGGACTTTGCCCAGTCTGTTGGTTGAACACTTGAGGAGTCTGTTGAGCAATATTCTTAATAAAATTTCCGATTTTTTTTGCTATCCCGTGAAGCAATCGGTAGAGAGCAGATATCCCACTCTTTTCCGCAAGTTTTCGAATATCCTGTAAGAGGTAGATGTTCGATAATATAAAGACATTTTACATCTTAAATTCAGCATTGAGGTTTGCCACCCATCCTCTTCCGCCTCTTCTGCTGTCAACAAATCCCACGTGAAATCCCATATAGCGAACACCTCCAAATTTGCAGAAAGGAGCTTCAGAGTCGCTGCGCCAACTGCCTGGAACAGACTGCCCACTGATCTGACTATCTGAGAGAGAATCAGTTTACCACCACATTTAGAACTAAGTTGAAGACACTGCTGTTCGGGAGAAGTCACAGATGGTCACGGATAATTAAACGGCTCTACATATATAAGCGGGTTAGTTGGAAGACATCGCATTTTAGCGATAAACTCGCCCTCTGTACATTGAATTGTATAAATGATATTTTCTATGTTAATTTGTATTATTGTAAACAATGTACAGTGAAGAATAATATAAATAATATATAAATAGTCCGATTATTATTATTATCCTGAATGTCTTATTTTTTTGTTGGCACAGAGATGACGGCTTGCATGTTTACCACATGCATCTGGTTTGCTGGCTACTCCAATTGTGGTATATGCTATGATGGTGTATATTACTACTACATTATTTTAATAAATTATTGTGGGTTGATTTTTAAGGGTAAGATTTTGATGTTGATATCTATGCGTAGGTGATATTATCATTATTGATTTGTCAGTAAGAAGTTGAAGTTAGTAGATAGGTATGTATTTATTTTGAATAATTTATATTTTCATTTTATAATCCCACAACTTTTGGGGATGAATTAATTTAAATGTCAACAGAGTAATACATAAAAGAAGGAGGACGGACTGCCTGTGGTCAAAGTAACTAATCCCTTTTGGGGAACTTTATGCGTATAATAATATTTCATTCACTTTCAAATTTTCAGTCGATTTGTTTATTCATTTATTAATTCACAATATTACGGCCGACTGTAACATTGTGTCAGCAGGCCAACTGTATGTAATAAAGATGTTAATCGTCTTTTCTGTGCCAATAGAAGTCAAGACATTTATTTATTTATTTATTCATCACAAACATTTATGTTAAAAGTTTAGAATATTTACTAATTTTTTTATTGTTTAACCGGATTTGGGTGCAGATGACATAACTTCTTCCGATTAGATTCTACACAATGTTGCATTGTGTAGACATGGTTCTCCAATCGAGGTTTCTGATTGATATGTTAAAAGGCCCAACATATACATCTAAAAAATAAACATAATAGCAAATGACTTGAGTAATGCTGTGCCCCTTTACAGGCATAAATGTGCTAAGTCCTGAATAACCCCCACCCACGCAATCCCCACAAGTATCCACCGAGACCCAGACCCAAAGCTGCCAACCAGTCCCCACAGACACCAAGAGGGAAGCTGACATACTACGGGGGTCAGATAGTAGTAACCAAGTCACTCAAAGTTATAGCTATATATAAGAAAACACTTTAAACAATTTAACATTAATTTATAGTGTTGACAGTAAGTCAATTAAAATAAAAAGAAAACATTAAAAACGATTCGAAAAAAACATTAAAAATGATTGGCTATGATAGAATTTTTTGTTTATGGTTAACTTTCTTGTGACATCTATATAATATAAGCCATTGTAATCTATGTATCATCTCTCTGTCACTTCATTACTTGTGTGTGAATGAACTTCGTTCTCTCCAGAGTTTAGTTTATCGACCGACGGTTCTTGGTGGAAGTTCATATTAATATTTTTTTAAATGAAACACGAATTATAGTTATTCCACTATTGACTCTATTTATACTTGCGAGCCGGCTTTCAAGAGCTTCCGCTCTCATAGTCAGGCAAAAGTAAACTTCTCTCCGATTCTACGTGTGTTTTAACTAAAATCCCCGATCACATTTCCCGAGATAGATTCAATGTTGCTGGCCAAACAATGATTTAGATTGGGTTTTTACTCACATTGAGCAGTATTTTTACTTGTGGGATATGCTATAATGGTTTAGTAGTAGTAGTGTAACTAAAGGGGCGTTCACATTTGTTCACTTTCAGTGATCACTCCGGATGATCCTCCAAGATGAATAGGTGTGAACGGGCGTTTCATCAATAGTGATCACTAGCGATGACGGAGGAAAGAGATTACCACTCGTCATAATTTTGATGAAAGGTCCTTTCACTGAAACGACCATAAACATGTTTTATATTATTATTTGTTTTATTCTCTATGAATTTGAATTGAATGTCAGAATCATGTACAAAATTATTATGCAGTCGAGAGCTATATTAATTTATTTTATGTGTTATTTTTCATTTTTGAATTTGTTTAATTATTTTTGTACGAAAATATGTTAAACTACATACAACATGAGTGAGAGTGTTGACAAGGCAGTGTAAGCATAGGATGAACAAATGTGAACAGACGTGTTCACTTTCGATGAACAGGTTTGACCCTGACACTCTGGATGATCATCCAAAGTGAAGCAATGTGAATGCTACTTTATACAATTTGTGTACATGCTAGTACTCTAAAGTTTCTGTAAATGTATTCATGGATTTAATGAGGATTCTTATTTTTTTGTTGGCATGGAGAGGATAGCTTGGATGTTTATAGCATGCGGCTGGATATCCACCTGCTTGATATGCCGTGATGGTATAGTAGTAATGTGAAAGTTCTCGTCAAACAGGTATTTTGATATTTATTCAACAATTAATTAAATACCCACTTGATCACTGCAAAAATTAACAGTGTTTTTGTTTAGATTTT
Organism: Athripsodes cinereus; assembly: GCA_947579605.1. Lineage (NCBI taxonomy): Eukaryota > Metazoa > Arthropoda > Insecta > Trichoptera > Leptoceridae > Athripsodes > Athripsodes cinereus. The sequence continues at coordinate 14,805,476 of OX388325.1, read as the reverse complement.
AGACCCCATATTAAAATAAATATTTCTCAATATTTATAACTTGTAAACTTCAAATTTAATTAAAAGTTTTAATAGATAGTGTTGGCTACCACACTTGTAATAAATAATATTATATAATGTGTCGCTGAGTTTCGAAGTCCTCTATAACAGTGTTTCCCAACCTTTTTCTGCTCGCGAACCAAAAGGAAAATCCAACAGAATTTGGCGAACCCTCTATGTAGTCGTTAATGATAGGCAAAAAACAATAAAATTTTGTAGAACATTTATTTTACATATTGCACAAACATTAGATAATAAGACTAAAATGATTAATATCAATAAGAATAAAATAAGCTATAAAAATTGAATACAAAATATATTTAACAAACTGGTTCTTATTTCAGCACATGTTCCCTTTGAAAAAGCTCTTAATGAGATATTTTTGGCTGTTTCATGGAACAAAGCAATTGAAAGTTTGGCTCAATATCTGACAATTTCAGTCTTAGATCTGGTTCTGCATTTAACCTGTTTCTATATTTATCTTTCAGATAAGTAGATATATGTTGAAAATCCTTTCTCGCACAGATATGTTGTGCAGAATGGTAATAGAACGTCTGGCTCAGTATAAAAACAGAATAATTATTCTGTTTTTATTCTGAGCCAGAAGTTAACTAAGGAGATTCTTTGGCCATTTAAAATCCCGCCATTACGCTATTATTTTCGTGAACCCCCTTTGTACACATAGCGAACCCCCAGGGGTTCGCGAACCACCGGTTGGGAAACACTGCTCTATAACATATTGTGGTGATTCGGAGAAATTCGAAAAAAAAATATACAAGTTTTAAACGAACTTTCCTAAGTCAAACAAGTTTGTTTTCTACAAGATTGTTTCAACAGTTAGAGTTCGTCGGTAGCCTGGAGAAAGAGTCTAGGCCCCGTTAACATGGGGTCCGCGGCTAGATCCCAGGTGCCGGCAAACTCCCCTTTCACGACAAAAGCTTTTAACTTACTGTGAAAGGTGTATAAGGTTGTATTTGGGTTTATAACAAAAACCCAGATATATCTTTTTTTTTTAAAAAAAAGTTCAATTTTATAATAAATTTTGCCATTGAATAAATATAAACTGTTCATTTTATATACATAAAAATAACTCCTATTGGTCGGTGGAGTTATAGAGGATATTAGAAGACACACAAAGGGATATAGCGGGATTTTTTCTCATCATCAATCTTTTAATTTGTACAAATGGTGAGTTTTTTGAAAGAAACAATTTTCTACGGTTTTAGAATATTTAATTACGAATCCAACGACATATTATTAAATCAGAAACCTCGATTGGAGAACCATGTCTACACAATGCAACATTGTGTAAAATTTAATCGGAAGAAGTGAGAAAGGTGTCCCAACGCTTACGAATTGTCTCTAGGCTAGCTTAAGTGATCACTTTCGGTGTCCATGGACAACGTTCACCAATTCCACCATTCTCACTGTCACGATTTAAGGTCCACCAATCGAGAGACGCTTTATGCAAACCTTAGAAGCAACCATCTTTTTGGGATCTCATTTTTCAGATCTCAAATAGATCGCGATCTTCCGTCTAAATGGCGCCGGAACAATTAAGTTCAATACTTTATCGGCTGCTAGTTCGACCAGTCAGCACAAATGTTTAGAATATTTACTATTTTTTTTATTGTTTTGTTTTGTCATCTGCACCCAAATCCGATTGGTTTTGTCATCTGCACCCAAATCCGGCTAAACAATAAGAAAATTAGTAAATATTCTAAATATTATTAAATAACTCAATTTTCGTGAAAATGTGTTAGGTATGTCAAATTTCGAAACTAGTCGACACATTATAAATCTAAATAAAATTTGTGACTTGGCATATTTTTAATAATACACTTGACATCACGACAGGGACAATCTTATTTCACCAACTTTTTGGGAAAATTATTGATTTTGGAGAGTATTATTAAGTTGGTATATTATTATTGAGGGTGTTATGATGATGGGATTTCAACTCGGCACACTGCGGGGGGTTCGCCTTAACTTTGTAATTTTGTTTATAAAGTAAAACTTTTTGCGTTATCATATTCCGAATTTTATTTATCTATTTACTTTTAAGATGTTGTCGTTCGATCGAAGCAAAGTTTTTTTCGAACTTCGGTATCTATCTCTTGTCGAAATTAATAAACAAATGTTTTTTTTCCACTATGTATTTAACTGTCGAGAGAGACGTCTTTCGTCTCATAAGGACATTGTCAATCGTATGGCAGAGTGATTCTCACCTATTGCAATGTCCGCTGATGCGGAATGCATGTAATGTGAGTGACCTGATGATGGCGAATGACAAGGCAATGTACGTCGCTACATACTGGAGTGGCAAGGTCTAAAGTCCGGACCCGAAAAGTTAAAGTTAGTTGTCAATCGTAGAGTATAAAAAGGTTGTTTTTTTTAATGTTTAGAATATTTACTAATTTTCTTATTGTTTAACCGGATTTGGGACTGATTTTTGACTAGATTTGTGTGGATTGTCTTTACATGTTATGCCAGTGGGCGGTGAACCCGGCTGACGTAGCACATCACATCTACGAATAATACCTTAAAACATGCAACATTCTTGGCATTTAAAAACACTTTTGCAAACTTGATGGGTCGAGGAGTGTCGACAGACACCCAGAATCATTTCCACTCTTGCATCCATCATAAAAGGACATACCCAAATGATATTATGTTCCGCATATTGAACTCCTGTCCCATGACATGATAATCGAGTGAATTACGCCTAATATTTCTTCATACAACATATTTTCAATCTGCTACTCGTGCGCCACCTGTGATTTGATGTACCGTATCAAATTTGTAATTTGTAGACAAGTAAATCATTTTTATTTTACACATTATTGTAGGTAACAGTTGTATTAAATTGATAAAATGCGTGATACATCAGAGTTTTTTCATACCAGTAAGTATAAAATTTAATCAGCTTAATATAATACAACATTTTACCACTTTTTTCTTTTCCTTTAATCATCGGAGACACATTTTTGTTTTATCATTGTATACCTACATTACCTATAATATCATATAGGCAGTTGACTTACGCAATACGTACGCACTTTTGCAAAGAGCCTATTATTTATTTATACCTTAGTAACGAGCCCACTGATTTTGTAATCTAGAACTATACTTTTACTATACTATGTTGCTGCAAACAAGCTGCATGTGATAAACATGCAAACTGTCCTCTCCATGCCAATATAAAATCAAGACATTAAGGATGGGCGGCAAACCTCATTACTGAATTTAAGACGAACACTTGCCTTTTACAGGACACTCGAAAACTTACGAAAAAGAGTGATAACTTCCATAATATAGTTCGGTAGCCTGGAGGTCGGTCAATTTCCACTATAGTTTATCCAGTAGTACCCAGTATTAAAACACATATTGATTATCATATCATTCGAATTCGTCGGTAGCCTGGAGGTAGAGTCTCGGTCTCGTGAACAAGGGGTCCGTGGTTCGATACCCAGGTGCCGGTAAACTCCCCTTTCACGACACAAGCTTTAAGTAGCTTACTGTGAAAGGTGTATGGGGTTGTATTTGGGTTTAAAACAAAAATCAGATAGGTATATTTAAAAAAAAAAAGTAATGATAAAAAATGGCATTACATTTTTAAATCCAATCTTTTTTATACATCCTTTCGCTAATATTCTTGTTTTGCAGTAATCTGCAATCTTTTGATCTCCGCGTACCGATCCGGAATTTGACATATTTCATGATATCTTCGGTTTAATTAAGGAATATTTCACATAATATTTGTTTTATTTAGTTTTAAATATCGAATAAGACGACACAACAAAGAAAGAACTGTCCTTTGTGTGTCTTCCACGGATCGGGTTTGTAGATCCCTGTCCTATTGCTTTACGAGTATCTTTCGAATTCAGTCAAAGATTCTTTACCATTACCAATAACCCAGAAATTTTGCAAAAATCTAGTAAAAGGTATGTTCAGTGAATTGCTTTTTGATTAGTCTAAAATATTCCGAAAAAAAATTTATTTGTATTGCCTATTACATTGCTAAAATCTTTGTCAGACAGAAGGAAGAGAGGTGGCATGATAGAAACATACAAGATACTCCATGGCCACTATGACTGTCCAGAGCTCGATACAATGTTCCAGTACAACCAGAATGTCCACCTGAGAGGTCATGGATTTAAGTTGGATGGCTGCAGGTTCAAGCGAAATCTGTTTATTTAACAGGGTGGTTAATCATTGGAATAGTTTGCCACCTGAGCTGGTTGAGTCTTCAGATTTGAACAGATTCAAGAATTTGTATGATTAATTGAAGTTGTGATAATTTTGTTGGGCCTGATGGTTGTTATTGTGACAATAGTGTTGAGATCAGACATATCAGCTTAGCTGCCTGTCTGATAACATTTCTATAATAATAATAAAATAATAATAATAAAAGTTTGTAACTTTCGTAGAAATTCTACAAATAATCTTTATTCTACGCATGAGAAGCCTTTAGTATAGATGGGGTCGTAGGTCACGTAGTTTCTATAGTCCCTTGCGGTCTATTTCGACTTTTATATTATCCCTAATTATCTGTCCCAAGTGAAAAACAAGATTTTATCTCAGATTCTATAAATAATTGTATATTCAAGATGTTTCGCCGCAAATTCATTCTTTTCTACAGTTGAACACCATCGTCCGAGAACAACGGGGAATTTTAAATAGAATAATTCCGAGATATAATTCGTCGAAGTATTGGTTTAACTTTTATACTTCGCTTTAGGGCACGAATCTAAATTCCCATTTATTCCGGTAAAATCAACATACAGAGGACGGGTTTCTGGTAAAGGCGCGATATTTTCGATTGTTTAATGATTTGAATGTTCATGTCGATATTTTCAACACAACATACAATGAATTTATCGCGAGGATAGAGACTCTCCTTAGATTCCGTTTATTTTTGATGATTTCTTTTGTGTTTTTCTGTCTCGCTATATTTTTTTTGACTTGACATTTCTTTTTTTTTTTCATTTTTCCTGCTGACATCGCCTTGGGCAAAAGCTGTTATGGTCTCAGTGCAGAGTGATATTTCTAAAATAATAATAATCTTTCTACTAATCTGGTTTCATTATGAAATTTATAGAAAGGAATTGAGAAGATATAAGGGTAACGAATAGTTAAGAAAAGGGACTAGAACACATACAGCACTACTTAAATAAAATTACTGAAAAGAGTGAAGCCCTATTTCTTGCTGAAAACTCTACGAAATAATATACCTATTGATTATAAATTAGATAGAATTATTAAATATGTGGATCTATGAAACCTTCTATTTGTAATTTTTTTCAAAGATGAGATATTAAATCAACCAGATATCTCTATTGGAGAACCATGTTTTACAAAATGCGACATTGTGCAAAATCTAGTCAGAAGAAGTTTAGTGACAAAGCGTTCAAACGCTTACGAATTGGCTCTAGGCTGGCTTAAGAGATCACTTTTGTTGTCGATACCAAATTATTCGTCTCGTCGAGCCGCACCTACCATTGAAACAACCCATACGTTGAGATATCCACGGAAAAAGTTATTGAAAGAAATTAAATATCTTACGTGCTGCTTTTTTGGATAATTCGTCAAAACTCACATGTCCCTAAAGAAATGCTTCAGTGAATTCAAATTCAAATACGTTTATTAGGATAAATTTACATTTTTTACAACAATATTTTTTTTTATATAAATATATAGTGAACATATTAATTCCCTAAATTTTTTTTTCACAATATAAACGGCTTTCTCCTTTACAAACATGCAAAATAAAAGAAAACACAATATAAGTATAATACTCATACAAAACGTACATAGGATAGGTACATAAAATGATGCATAAGAAAAATACTTAAAAATCACAATATATGAATAAATTATATTGTAACTAAAAACCACAAAATTCAATTAACCAACAAACAAGACGTTAAGAAGCATGCAAATTATATAGATCGAGTGAGTAATAAAATAATAAATTATGGAACAAAACACAACCGGCCCCAGCTCCACCAACACTCAACCGAGCAGCGATCCGGCCTGACAATGACTTTGTAAGTCGAAACCAGGTCACCACTCAATCGAATATCAGCAAAACCAAAACCAATTGCGCTCTACTCCACACACAAACATGGAGCTTTACTAAATTAACATCAACTCAATAAATAAAATAAAAATCAAAAATATACATTATATGGATGATCCTGCACAAATAAGATTACAAAATTAAAAAATCAACAACGAACACAGATTAATGGAGTCATGTCAATCAAACGAGATAAACGAAGACTAGAGGCGTTTGAGATGTGGACCTATAGAAGACTATTAGGAATTTCCTGGAGAGACCACATCACAAACGAAGAAATTCTTCAATTCTTCAAAGAATCGAAGGAGGAAGGCACCTGCTCAAGATCTTGTCAGAAAGGCGTGCAAGGTGGATCGGCCATGTAATACGACAAGAAGGCCTCTTGCATGCCGTAATGGAGGGTATGACCGAGGGGACAAACTCTAGGGGACGCCCACGTCGAGAGTACCTGGAGGACCTGTTAGTGGACATGCGCTGCTCATCATATGCAGAATTCAAAAGAACCGCACAAGACAGGGAGGAGTGGAGGAGAAGAATCAAAGAGATAATTGCTGCAAACCAATCCCAGGATTGAAACCAGAGAGAGAGAGAGAGTCAATCAAATATATATCGAATGAGTAATAAAATAATAATGGATGAACCTGCAATAAATTACTTTAAAAACATCAATGGGGATGCGTAAAAATCACATTATGAACAAAATACACAAATAAAATTACAGAACTAAATCATAAAATAATTATAAATTTCTCTAAAATAATAATGATTATAAATTTCTTAAAAATAATAATTTGAGCAGAGTTCGTGCTTTGAGGGATAGTTTCATCATTTTCTGACAGCTTCTGCGAAATTTCTCAAATCATGGCCAAAAATTCAATATACCATAGAATTTATAAGCATAGATTTTTATATATAATACCTAGATGGAGTACTCGTATGTATTTTCATTGTAATAAAGTGCAATGTAACCATTTTTCGGCACTTTTGACAGATCGGTTGGCGAAAAAAAGTGTGGTAAATCGCTTGAAACGTTGACAAGAACTTCAAAAAATGTCCAATTACGTTTTTATAAATGTAAAAATGATATATTTTAATAAAAATGCGAGAAATACTTCATAAAATGTAGGAAACACCACACGCTTTCGCCAACCGTTCTGTCAAAAATTCATAGATTTTTTGCCTCACTTTTGTAAATGAGTCAGGGTTCTAGGTTTTGTATGGAATTCTGTGTTTATAAGACACCTTCCACGTAACGAACCAGTCGCATAGAAAATGTCATCCAGCAAAACAGTATTTTAATCTTTGTAAAATCTTGATAAGTGCACATTGGAGATTTTATGAATCCATCGACGATAATGTATATTGTATTATACAAAGTTCTTTAACCAATTTCATTGTAAACTTTATTTTGTCTGAGCGTGTCTTTATGGCATCTATAAAATGTCATTTAACCATACTCATTTTCGTCATTATTAGCTTTTTTATTAATGTCGTGTATCTTGTTAAATGTGGTATTGTTAAATCTGTTAACTAAATACCAGATTATATGCAAACATTATAATAATATGCACATGCATATTTTGGCTATTTAACAAGTTTTTGTATATTTTAACGTGACAACAGTGATGAAGTGTCCTGTTATACGTCCTAAATTGGATTGGAGATGACGATTTGGATATTTATTAAATACTTAGGATATTTTCATTTTTCTTAATGTTGAACTGGATTTCTGGAATGAATGAATGAGGAGTGGTTGACAGATGGGATATAATTGTCTGAAAGAGGAAACGCGGGCGTCCGGGAACACATGGTCCGATTCTCGAGGACGGCCTTGCGTTGAGTAAGAAAAATCGACGTGTGTGTATGAAAACTTGTATTATTGTAGAAGAAGCGAAAGAAGTATGTAAGGATAGATCTATATGGCGTTCCGTTCTCTCTGCCTTTTCCTCCAGGGACACGGCTTGAGGGTATAGGTAAATAGAGATAGATCTTACTTTTAAAGGTAAATTTTCGTACGTCTTTTTGGCAATTTGGTTACATAGATTCAATAACTATTGCTCAATGAGAAGGAAGATATTCCTCCATGCGCTTTTGTTATTTATTTATTTATTTATTTACAAGCACAAAACAGAAAATAACTACATACAGAAAAAAGGTTAATCTTTCAGAGATCAGCTACAACAATTAATTTAAAAGATATAAGTACCTCACTCATTACCAATCGACACACTAGCACAACACACAAGTTAATATTTTACTCTTTATATGTTGCATATAATCTGGTATCCACAGTGTGAACATGATATTAATATAAAACCCTCTGAGAAGAATATCTTATATTAGAATGTGAAAACTAATCCTATAGCAGCGACACATTGAGGTGGTTGACTGTTTCATAGCGACTTGAGCGTGTAGCTGTGAGAATAATCCGTACCTATTATACCTACTATCACGTACGAATTGCCAATATTTTCGTATGGTGTTAAACTTTTATTACAACGAATAATTTGTAGATACTAAAACAATGTACAAATGTTCAAAAGAAGAAGTTTCTGGGCATCTCATCTCAGCTTTTGCTCCCATATATATGTTATTTTGTAAATTTTATACGTACTTTTGTTTTATTATCGAAACCTAGGCTAACACTTTTGTTTATTTTATTTATTTTTGTTTATTTATGTGATTGTCTCCCTCGGCTACAGGGACATCAAAGGAGTGTAGTCAAAATATTCCACACACGAGGGTATTTGAGTCAGCCATATAAAACATATCTTTAAGATTAATTATAAATAAAACACTTATTATATAATTATATTCGTCACCAACTTGTATATTCTTTACTTTTCGCTAGCCTATTGATGAGAGCGGAAGCTCTTGAAAGCCGGCTCGCGTCCAATAAAAAGTCACTGTGGATATACTATAAATAAGTGTTTTATTTATAATTAATTCAACATAAATTTCCACCGAGTACCGTCGGTTGTAAAATATCAAGTTTATCTATAAGATATTCAGAATGACAACTGGAATTGTAGATGTTAATTGTCTTATAATTGAGGCTTGCAAACGCCCGCCTTTTACAGGACACTCGAGAACTTATAGAAAATAGCGGCAGACCTATTCTTAACCAGGCAATCAACGGTGTTATTGTTGTAAAGATTGTTAATAAATAAATTTTATAAATAAACAGTACGACTTGTAGACGTACGGATTCGTACGAGTTCGCTTGTAAAGTGTTGTTAAGCCTCAGACATACAACAGTTAAAGTCTAATAACCGTATAGTTAAATGAACCGTGTATAATTTTCTGAGTTAGACAAGTTTTCGTATGTCGTTAATGTATATCATTTAGATAATATTAATATTGAACGCAAATGGGGCAATATTGATCAGAAAATATTCAAGTCTATGGAATAAGTGCTGTAGACACACTTAATGGGGGGGTTGGCCTGGCCGAATCAATGTATGATGTGTATATTTTCTATGTGCATTTTGTCAACTTTCTGTTTGTGTCTCTGATTAATAAATAAATAAATAAGTCTTACACTCTTTTCTGTACGAGTTTTCCAGTACTGTAAAAGTCAACATCGTGTATTTATTGTAACACATTTTAACATCTTGAGTTCAGAAATAAATACATACATACATACATACATACCATCACGCCGCTTCCCTCGCGGGGTAGGCAGAAAGGATCGAGCGCCACTTCCTTCTATCCTTGCACACATCTTTCGCTTCCGTCACTGTCATACAATTCCTCATGCAGGCTGCTCTCCTGTTCAACGTACTCAACACGTGACCGTCCTGTAGGATTTGATTTAAATGATCTTGCCATTTAATCCTCGGACGTCCACGTCTCCGAGCACCATTCCTCTCAGACAAATATATCTTCTTAGTCATTCTGTCCTCATTCATTCTTTCCACGTGCCCAAACCATCTTAACTTATTTACATTCATCCTTGTTATTACACTAACTTTCATTCCACATTCCTTTCGTATCTCACTGTTACGCACACGATCTCTCAGACTTTTACCACACATCCTTCTCAGTGATCTCATTTCAACTGCATTTATGCCACTTTCATCCTTCTTTAACCATGTCCACGTCTCACTTGCATAGAAATAAATAAATTAATTAAATAAACTTTATTGCACAACAAAATAAAGTACAAATGGTGAGTTTATTGCTTTAAAGCCTTGAACGGCACGGCACCTCAATGCCTCGCTGAACTCTGTCCCCTCGATGAAACTCTGAGGCGACCACTGCGATCAGCTTCCACCGCTGTCAACAAACTTGTGGAGCCCAACAGGGAAAACACTTCCAAATTCGCAGAGAGGAGCTTTAGTGTTGCGGGGCCAACTGCCTGGAACCAATTGCCAGCGGACTTAAGACAGAACCAACCCACTGCAACGTTCAGGAGTAAGCTGAAAACACTGCTTTTCAAGAAAAGCCATGGCGCCCTTGAGATGGTCACGGATCATTAAACGGCGCCAAATACAAATTATCTTTATTATTATTTTTATTATTAAAGCAGTATCTGTCAACCAACCAATTGTAGGATTTATTAACTTGAGACAATATCTGTCCACCAATCAAAAAATACTTATAATAATAATAATAATAAACACTTTATTTTCAAATAATAAACACTTGTAATATTGTAAAAAAGTTTTTGAACACAGATATTTCAGGCACAATGCTGGTATTTTGAACCCGCGTTCTGAACCTAATCCTTTGATATCCTGTATATCTGGATAGGTGAATTTTTCCCGGCATTAGACTGTTAAGTTTTTGTGTGACCATGACTGATCATATGGAGACTTATCTGGTTGTATAATGCTGAGAAGTGTGGATGGCAATTCTGCCGCCGCATAAAAAAAATTCAAATATAAATTTTACAAAAAGCGTACATATTGCCTTGAGGCAATGTCTTCCAGTAAACCTATATTCAGAATGGCAATTGGAATTGTAGATAATATATTCCAGTAAATATACTCTAGATCCACATCTGAATCTCTTAAATGACATCCGTTACAACTCAACATCAAATCGATATAATTTATAAGAAATATTATGAATTTTTAAAGAAATTCTTCAAAATATAATCATTTGGGAGACTAGAGGTGGCTTTTGCCTAGTTTTGACAAGTTTAGTGCGTTTCAATAGCTATTAATGACAAGTGAGACAGAGCAAGTAATAAGTATGAAATGTATGTTTCCAATTTATTACTATGTTTAACATTTATAAACCACTGGTCAAAGAAACGCTATAAATAGGAGAACAGTACCATTCTTTGGCGCCATCTAGTGTTTCGGGTTGACAATCATCGATATATTACTGTCAACAGGCAGGTTAATTGGAAGTTTTCGAAAGCCGGCTCACAGGTTAATAAAGTCACAGCAGTAATTACTTAATATTTGTTTCATTTTAATTTCAAATATTTATAAATTTCTTTTAATAATTAATTGAAATGTTTTGTCTTATTATTGATGTCTTTAACTACGTTTCTGTATTATTGCGAATAAAGAAAAAACGTTTAATTTATTTTCAAGCGGAAAATTCGCAATTGCAAGTTTTCAAGTAATTCAAAAAGTAAGTTGTTAGTTGTATGAGTGCACACGAAGTTGAATTCCATAATTAGGTGATTTGAAATCGGTTCTTATTAGGGCCCGTAGTCAAAACACATTTAAGCGTTACGTTTTCGTTTCGTTGTCGTGTCGTTATCATTCCAATATAGACGCCGTTGCGAGAAGTGTCAATTTCCGTAGCTAAAATACACAATAGTTACGAAAATTTTCGCTTTGGCGCAACGTCGTCTATATTCGAAAGATTGCGACTCGAAAAATCTTGTCATTATCAATAATACAATAATGAAAGACGTCTCGCTCTTACTATCTATAATTTATAGCAGAAAAAAAAAACACATTTTTCAATTTACTTAATCAAGAACTAAGCTTGTGTAAACTATACATTAGGAAATTCGCTGTGGAGGGTTTGTTATTTGAGATGTTAGATCAGATGTATAAATAGGTATGTACAAAAGTAGAGATACGAGCACTTAGTGTTTCGTATATTTTCGCTTTTTTAATATAAAACTTTTTTTCTATGAAAACATTTCCACTGGTTGAATTCCTTCAGATGAAAAAAAACTTATTTGATAAAATATCTTTTGAATGTTCTTCGAGTATATTGAAGTATTTACCTTAAATCTAATAATTTTTTTTGTCTGTTTGTTTACATGTTTGCATATATGTCACCAGTAAACTTTGTAATTATACAAGATAGAAAAAAAATAAAACACCCTATGTGAGGTCTTATCCATTGAGCAGGTTTTAGACTAAACACATTATAAATATCTTATATATGGACAAAGATATTAGCTGTATGTTAACTGTATTTATTTTGTAATAGTGATATTATTGTGTATCAGATTTGTAAGGAAATTGAATATATATGTGCGTGTTTTCATTATTGAAAATATATCAAATTTTACTGAGACCATTACATCATTTGGCCAGTACGATACCAGAAAAAACATAAGACTCATAATAATATCTCCATTTTATTTAGGTCTTTTTCTTATTTGAATAAAGAAAAAGCACCCTCTTACGAGCGAATCATCTATCTCTCTATTTTATAGTTAAACATACGTATATATACACACTCAAATCGCATATTTTTCAAACACCACCTGAAAAAATCTTCGTCACACCCCCCATAGAAAAACAGAAAATCTTAATTCTTTCAGCAATAAACAACCATGCGAACACTTCATCCCCCTCCCCTCCAATTTAAGTCAAAATATAAAAAATATGGTGTTGCAAGTTGCAAGTTGCAAGTTTTTACAAATCTTCGTCATTACTCGAGCTATCTGCAGAAAACACTGCTTTTCAAGAAAAGACATGGCACCCTTGAGATGGTAACGTATTCTAGTATTAAATCCGTGTAAAATGGTTTTCAGTTCAAATTTCAATATTCAGCAAAGAAGCACTTCAAGAACGTTGAAAATAAAATTTCTCTCACAAAAAACATTCAATGGACAAAATAAAAATAAGCTACACTGGTCTAGGCATGTTGAAAGAGGACAGAGTGCCAACGGAGATACGCATAGCTGAGATACAGAGTGCTTAGAGACATAGCACTGAAAATTAAATGGCTAGACTTTATAGACCAGATCCTAACGGAAGGACACGTACGGAGTACAATAAAGAACTGTGGGGCATGCACGAAGAACCGCATGGACGTGATGGAAAAAAATCTTTTGCTAGGGATAGGAGTACCTTATCGGCTTTCAAGTAGTACCCAGCAGGGATAACACTTAAGCACAGGACAGTGAAACCTGTGCTAGGGTGATAGCCGACGTCGGGGGACGCCCCAAACTCCAATAACAGCTTCATGCGTAGGTGTTGTTTTGTTAAATTTCAAGATCGTTGAAGTTTTGATGTGTCATTGTGACTCAATGAAAGGGATAGGCATTCAATTGAGTGCCGTATTTAACTAAATGCCAAGACATTAACTTCACTGGCTATTCTACCTATCGGCCGGTGACATTATACACAATTTAGAGAAATACTTATGTATGTAGGTTTAGGCATCTCCTTTGTGTAGAATATTAAAATTATCTGAGAATAATAAATTCATCTTTTAAAGGCAGGTATGCGAATAATTCGACCTAAGGATTCTTGGTACCTAATTGAAAATACTTTTTCTCCATAGGAATTCTAATTAGGTTGAATAATGTTGTCAGAGTTAGAAGTGGAACAGTTGTGAATTATCAGTATCGTTAACTGTTAATTTTTTTGGTATTTTGTGTTGTAAAACTCCATAATAATGAAGAAATAAAATGTAATTATTTAGTTTTACACGTACTTTATTAAAGTGACTCAGTTTCGACATGTAATGTCTTTTTCAACTCTTTGAAAAAGACATTAAATGTCGAGTTTAAAAAAGATCAAACTCATTTTTAAAGAGTTTGAAAAAGGCATTACATGTCAAAACTCAGTCAGTTTAATAAAGTACGTGTAAAATCAAATAATTACATTATATTTCTTGATTATTTCGTTTATGTTTTCTTGTTACAAACGCATTTCATCATCTTCAAAGGGTCGCAGTTTCACTTCTGTCTGATGTTTCAATGTGTCATTTAGATGATCCTTGTTATGATGTCTATCTTGAGTCAATTATTATTTTTTTGTTTGTTGATCTGAACTTGGATTCAACGTACAAATGACAAAACCATTCAGATATCTGCGTTAGAGAACCATGTTTATAAAATATGACATAGTGTATAATCTAATCGGAAGAAGTGAGAAAGGCGTCCTAACGCTCGACTCTAGGCTGGCTTAACTTATCTATCACTTTTGGTGTCCACGGATAATGTTCACCTATTTCGCCATTCTCACTGACACGATATACCTAATATCCATCAATAAAACCAATATAAGAAGACAATTATATTCAAAATGTCTCTCAAGGAAACATCAGATCAGAAACAAACACCAAAACCCAACCGGGTGTAATGCACTAAATACACAATAATTTATTATATATGTGACACTCAGACCCAAGACAATTTGTACAAGTTTGTTTTTTCATTTTGCCCTGGCCGGAACTCAAACCCAGGACCTCGTGACTCAAAGGCAAGGGCGTTACCTCCGCGTCACACCAACCGACGATGATATGGATCAAACTAAGAGTACAATCATGATATAAATGTTGAATCTCAGACTAGTCTACCAGACTAGACTAGAAATCTACCGGTAGGTACTTATAGGTTTTAAAAGAGCAGTGAATAGATTGTTATTTTGCCCACAATAAAAGTCACGGTGATTTTTCGTAACATCCCACCCTACGCTCACTACTCTTAAAAAAATAGCAATCCTAGAAATTCTGAGATTAATTAAATTTATAAATTGTATGTTTCTTTTTTATAAAATAGCTTCACAAACAGTGAGTTGTTAAAGAAATATTTTTTATTAACAAATTACGTATCTATATAAATGTAATATATCAGTCTATCAACCCCAGAGGCGGTGCAGTGGCTTTCTGAACGAAAACCAAGGATTTTATTTGGAATGATTATTAATACAAGCCGAAGTCATACAAAAAGTTAACTAAGTAAGTAATCTATACCATCACAGCATCTCCAACAAGTGGTGTAACCCGCAAACTACCTACTACTTGATCCACGGCCCTGTACCAGTCCGAGGACTGGGGTTTGAGACAAGGATCACTTGGATGAAAATATGAACATTTTGGGTTTCACACTTAAGGGGCCCCTTTAGCAAAAACGATAAAACATTAAATTTTCATCAAGTTTGGTACACAAATTCTCAAAACTTGTTGACTCTACGAACATTTTGATTTGATAAAATATGAAAACAAATATTAATTACCAATATCAAACTTTAACTTTTAAAAAAAACTCGATTTAAGCTTCATAGTATTCGTTTATAAAAAAGCATATTTATAAAAATCGATTCCGGGGGTGTGTTTGGTACATAAACGCACGAGAATCCTACAAATTTTCATATAATTGTTTTAATATTGAGAATATTTAGATAGTTATTACAATTATAGAACAAAAAAATTCTACTTTTTTTTGTTTTTTCATAGATATTGACCGACTTAAAAATTATTTTTTTTTGATAAAATTTCTCATATTTTGAAACCAAAAATCACCACATGAACTCAATTTTTTGTATACTAAAAAAAGTTTGCTAAAATCTGTAGTATTTATATGTTTGATAGGATGAATAAAAAATATATATATTTTACTAATAATTTGTATTTTGATATAACAAAAAGTACCTTAATAAATCTCGTCAGTCTGCGATTAATTTATTTTTTAGTACAAAACTAATATTGGTAAAAATATTTGATTTTTTATTTTATCAAATCAATATGTTCGCAAGGGTCAACAAGTTTTGCCAGTTTTTCTATCAAATTTGTTGAAAATAGAATATTTTACCGTTTTTGCTAAACGGGCCCCTTAAACAAATAAGGTTAAAAAAAATCACCACGTTGATCGTCGTTTCACATGAGGTTCCCAAGAATCAGTACAAAGGCAGTTTTGGGTTTGACACGCTCATGTTAAAGATGTCCTCGCTTCGGTAATTTATCCTTTTTTGAGAAGCAAATAACTATGCTAAAACTCTATAAGACTAAACAACTGCTCTTATTGCAATAACAGTTAAATACAAGCCTCAAGAGACAAGGTCTTCTATCTCCCGCGGAATTTTTGGCTTTCGATAGTATTTCGTTACACACTGTTCTACAGGTCGCGAAAAAATTTCATGAGAGGAGAATGGGAACTTTCTGGGAATCCCACGCAAAATATTTGAATTCTTTATGCTTTGGACTCGGTTCATGGAATGACTTTTGAGGGAATATCATAGATAATCTTATATTCCATGTACACAAATAAAATTCCATAGAAATTTAATATCTATCTGTGGATTTGATCTGTGGAAATATTTCAAATTTTTATTACTTACATATTTATTTTTTTATATTGTATTATATGTTTTTTACCTTGTTTGTTCCGCATTCTTTATTGTTTTCAAAGCGAAAAATATTGTGAATCATAAAATATTATTAATATGTAATTTTGGAATAAATATTTTATTACCTCCAGCGGAGGAGTCTTCTCCCCAAAGGTCTTCCGCTCTTTTTTGGATTATTTTTTTATCTTTACTATTACATCTTTTATAACTCCCACTTTCTTCTGTAAGTTTTTTAATGTCCTGTAAAAGGCATGTATTTGTAAAACCTTACGTACAAAACAATTAACGGCTACAATTCAGCTTTGAAGCATATTTCACCCATCCTGCATGTCTTGTTTTTTGGCGTTTTTATTTTTATATTTTTTACTACATGCATTCAGTCCGCTGGCTACCTCATTTGTGGGTTATTTATTTATTTATTTATTTACAAATATTTACGGCCAAAGCCTTTAACATGTTAAACCTCTGTATACATACAAAACATGTAAACAAAGGAAAGATCTGTTACAAAAAAAGACACAAAACAATTAGACTAAAGAAACGAAAGTTTTACAGACAATATAACGTTAATCATGTTATAATTATAAAAAAGATACAAAAATGTTAAAAAAAATTTGGCAAAGACATCACAAAGAGAAATCAAAGGTATATAAATGTCAAATATAGTAAAAAGTCAATTAGTTAAAATTCATAAGTTAATAAAAAATTGATATAAAAAAATTTATATAAAAAATTTCAAATAATAGAGATCAATTAAAAAACATAAGTTTAGGATGCATAAAAACATAAGTGGTTAAAAGAGCAATTCGCCACACAAAAAGAAAATAACAATTAGTCACATGAACATATCCAGTTAGAGGCATAGAATACCAGAGAAGATCAACGTAAATAAGCAACTCTAAACCTCGACTACCCATTGTCAGTTTGTACACTCAAGTATTTGATAATGTCAGATTTTGGGTTATGCCGTAATGATAGTTGTATAGTTTGTTAAGGATAGTATTTAAACGAGTGACAGAATTTCATAATTAAAGATTACAAATATATTAAAATGAGCATACTGAATTAGGTACTGACTGGGCGACTAAGTGTGAACGAGGACATAATAATACAATGAGCAACCGTTTTAATACAGTTTTATGACCATAAATGTGACTATTTAGGTGACAGAATTGTTGAAAATCGAATATTGTCAAATAATAATATATTCATAATTGATTTATAATTGAAATTATTTAATTAATAATAATAATAAAAATCTTTATTGCACAAAAAATCAACATTAGAAAATAAACAAAGCAGAATTTTTACTAAACAAATAAGTTCGTGCCACGGGCGAGTTTATCGCAGAAGTGCGATATCTTCCAACTAACCCATTAAACAAAAATTATAGCTATTAAGTAGGTATATAGTTACCCAGAATTCAATATTCATATCTGAGTTTGGGACTAGCTCGGTCTGTGTGAATTTTCTAAAAAATAAATATATATTATGATCGTATTTAGATTGTGTCATAAGGTTCCCAATATGTTTGCTGCTATTGGTTGGGTTTAAATAATTTATATATAACAATAATAAAATTGTTGTTATGAAAAGGAACGCGAAAGAATTTTTCGCACCGTGATATTAGTCGCCAACTTAGTTTTTAAGTCGCACAGTCAGTGTTAGAGTCAGTCCATTGTTAGTAAACCATTTGTTTTAACGATCGCCGGTTTAAATATATTTTCCGTTTGCTAATTCCCACATTATAAATCACCTCCTTCTCTGTTTCTATGTTTCGTATTTATTCCTGCTGCGGTCGGATTTATTCGCATTTGTATTAAGCTGTTATTCTCTTGTCCAAACTTTGAACTAACAGCGGCAGCTTTTTAGTTTAAAAGTTAGCATTTCTATTTCCTCTCCTAAATTTCCCTGGGGATCAACAAAACCTGATATAATTCTCCATGAAACAGATGTCGCTAGAACCGTGTGTATTCATTAATCATTAACCATTGTAAAGACTAGAAACTCATAGAAAATATTGGCGATGCGTCGTCCAAACACATTTTGCGGCCAAAATAATTTCCAATCACTAAAACAAGCATATAGAATGTGCAATAGTTAAATATAGAGGGTTTTCCCGGGCGGGAATTCCCGGAAAAACCCTCTAATTTTTATTTCCCGTTTCCCGGGAAAAAAACGAATCCTTTCCCGGGAAAAAATACAAATTATTAGTCATGCAGATTGCCATACCGATACCGAAATCTTTGTTTAGTTAACTGTAATAGTCGTGATAAACTTGTAGAAGCTGACGAATATTTTGATATGAAAATATGAAAAATAATATTAATTACCAATATAAGTGTTATACTTTAAAAAAAAAACTTAATTACAGCTTCAATGTATTCGTTTGAAAGAAGCATAATTATTCTAAATATAATTCGAAATCGGAGGTGTGTTTGGCCGACAATGTATAAGAATCCTACAATTTTTCATGTTTTTTTTTTACATATTTCGAAAAGTTAGATAGTTCTTAAAAATATTAGTGCAGCCAACTGTCATTTTTTTTTGTTCTATTCATGGATATTAACCGATATAAAAAATCTTTATTTGTCGAAATTTCTCATTTTTTAAAGTCAAAAATCTTTAAAAAGCTTTGCCAAAATCCATAACATTTTTTTGCTTGATAGGATGATCAAAAATTAGAAGTTTATATATTTTGTAAACAATTTTTATTTTGATATAACATAGAGTACCTAAATAAATCTCGTCAGTCAGCTATTTAGTTTTTTTTAAGCAAATTACTTATATTGGTAACAAAAATTTGATTTTTTTTTATCAAATCAAAATGTTTGCAAGGGTCAACAAGTTATGAGAGTTTTTATACCAAATTTGTTGAAAATTGAATATTTATAAATATAATAATTCATTTTAAAATTTCCCGTTTCCCGGGAACAAAAATAATCCGGGAAAAGATACCCTCTAGTTAAATATAAGTAAGAAAGAAATCATCAGCAACTTAATGTGATGTAGGTTGTACTGCTTCTAACTTAGAATACAAATGGGGATGGCGGAAGATGAAAGAATGACGAAGAGGATGTATTTATTTGAAATAGGGGGTTTGAGAAAGCGCGGACGTCCAAGAACCACGTGGACCCATTTCTAAAGGATGGCCGCTTGTTGAGTAAGAGAAATCGGCGTGTATGTATGAGAAACCGGATGAATGTGAAGGAAGCGGAAGAAGTTTTTAAATATAGATTTATATGGTGTTCCATTTTCACTGCCTACCCCTCCTGGGACACGGCGTGAGGGTATAGTAAGGTATTGTTGTTAAATATTATCAATATTTAATTTATTTAGGCACATGGATACGTAACTGGAGAAGTGGAGGACCAAAATGTTATCCTACCTACACGCCTGGGTCCCGTGATATTATCCGATTATTGTCACGTTGTCCATTACCTTTCCCTTGGTACTTGCATAACATCAGTATACATACGGTTCGCATTCGGTTAACATATTTCACAATTTTCGGCAGAACAACCTTATCCATTACAATCTAATTCAATTTTTATCAATTTAATCCAATCAATCACAAATTAAATTCAACAACAACATTATTATTTATTAATAATAGTTTATGAACATGTTTTCTGAATAAATCAGTCATGTCTATACAATATAGGTTAATGTACAGGTCATCTAATTAATTGTAGTACAGTTTGAAACTACATCCCACATGAGGATTGATAACATAAATTGTAGGTATTTTCACGAATTACTACATTTTTACAATTAACCATTTTATGTGAGATTACATAATCAAATATTAATATTTATAATTGAAATAATATTATACACATTAAATTGGTTCTCGTATTCGGCCTCGTGAACAGGGGGTCCGTGGTTCGATCCCAGGTGCGGGCAAACTCCCCTTTCACGACACAACCTTTTAGCTTACTGTGAAAGGTGTATAAGGTTGTATTTGGGTTTTTAACAAAAACCCAGATACATATTTTTAAAATAAAAATTACAAACATAACATGTATTGACAATTTACACAGATTGATCTAGTCCCACACTAAGATATGAATCTTGTGTTATGGGTACTAACGCGACGATACACATACAATGCACTAAACACAATCGCATAGGTACCTACATGTAACACCCAGACCCAGGACAATTTGAAAGAGGTCATTCCTTCTTCAGTTCATCATTTACGACCCATGCAATTAGAATGTGGAATTATCTACCTTGCAATATTAGAAATTCCTCTACGCTACACGTTTTTAAGAATAACCTAAAATACATAGACTTATCCTAAAAAGTTCCTCCCCGTGCCTTTATCCTTCATTTTGTAGTATTTATTAGAAGAAACATGACACCTATAATGTTCTACTTAGGACTAAGAATGTAATTAGTTATAATTAAGTTTAGTATTAACTGTTCACATTTAGTATTAATTACACATTGTCAACATAGTATCACACATTATTTTGGTTAGCTGGAAGATATTGCCTCCAGGCAATAAGATCGCCAATTGCTCATGATTTTTTTTCTGATCAATAAAGTGTTTTTATTATTATTATTCCTCAATCTGCGCTGGCCGGGAATCGAACTCGGGACCTCGTGACTGCAAGGCAAGAGCGTTATCTCTGCGCCACACAGGCCGTCGACCGATTACCTCGTTTATTTAAAATCGTACAACTGAAGTAGGTAATTGAATACAAGACGTATTGCGGATACAGACGCGGAGTTTCACAACTTGTAACACAAACATTTTACTCACGGATTAAACGAAACAAAACAAAACAAAGCGAATGTAATTGTTTTTTTCTTTTAATTTTACAACGAAATCTCACACTTATCTCACTTGTTTCTTATAAAACAAACGAATATGCATAACATAAACAAATGAGCATAATATTACCTATGTATGTAGAAAAGAATTGTTTCAAAACATATGTAGAAATGTAAAAAGTAAATTAAATAAAACATTTCTTAATAATAATACAATTGCAGAGAATTACCAACTTACTTATTTACTTACTCATGTACAAAGCAAGAATAATGTTATTACCTATGTGTAAAATGTCTTGTTTTATGTTAAACTTAAGTACCATTAAATCTCTACAGGCATTTTTCGAAATGCGTTTATTCAAATAACGTTGTTTTAACATTCTAGAAAAGAGGTGACTATTTTATTCATTTATTTATTTTACATGTAAACATTCTTCTTCTCTACGTGTCTTGTTGGGTCTCCCCGACGTTGACGACCACCTGGGAGAAATCCTTCCTGTTCTGGACAGCACGAAACAGCTCCCCCACACCTCTCATCCCAGTCCTCTCCTCAATGTTCTGGAGCCAGACTCTTCCAACAGTGTTCGGAGCAAGTCGTCTTTACAACCCCTCTACGTCCCTCAATCTTCCCCTATAGGCCTATATGACCTGGTTTATAATGCCATATTTTTCTCCTCTCATTCTCTCTCTCTGGTTTCAATCCTGGGATTGGTTTGCAGCAATTATCTCTTTAATTCTTCTCCTCCACTCCTCCCTGTCTTGTGCGGTTCTTTTGAATTCTGCATATGATGAGCAGCGCATGTCCACCAACAGATCCTCCAGGTACTCTCGGCGTGGGCGTCCCCTAGAGTTTGTCCCCTCGGTCATACCCTCCATTACGGCATGCAAGAGGCCTTCTTGTCGTATTACATGGCCGATCCACCTTGCACGCCTTTCTGACAAGATCTTGAGCAGGTGCCTTCCTCCTTCGATTCTTTGAAGAATTGAAGAATTTCTTCGTTTGTGATGTGGTCTCTCCAGGAAATTCCTAATAGTCTTCTATAGGTCCACATCTCTAACGCCTCTAGTCTTCGTTTATCTCTTTCAGATAGGCACCATGTCTCGCAGCCGTACATCAGGATACTCCATACATAGGTCTCGATGATGAGTATTCTCAGTCTCAGGTCTATATTGTTTGATTCTATTATTTTCGAGTTTTTATTAAATGCAAGTCTAGCCTGATGTATACGGCTGTCGAACTCACTCTTAGACCGACCGTCCCATGTTATTTTGCTCCCGAGGTATACAAACTCCTTGGTGTTCTTTAGTGGTATTCCCGACATCACTACTCATTATGTGACCAAAATATGAAGTTTTACGGAGCATGGAACATATTGTAAACATTACATTACAATTATTACATGTTACATTACTTCTGGGTGTTACATGTTTATGTGTTTAGTGCATTGTATATAATTATGTGTATCGTCGTGTTAGTACCCATAATACAAGATTCCCGTCTTAGTTTAAATCAGCCAACAACGAATTAACTGTATTGGCCACAACGTCAGACACCCAGGCCTGATTATCACCATCGCGGAGGGCAAGACCGAAGGCAGAAATGGTATAGGCCGACCAAAAGACACCTATATGGACCAAGTGAAGAAAAACATGAACTATGGCACATTCGTTGAATTAAAAAGACTAGCAAAAAATAGGCAGGAATGGAGAAGAAAATCCAAACTCGTTGCAGACCAATCCAATGCATTGTAACTCTATATTATTTATTTATTTATTTATTTCAATTTTACAGGATACATACAGTTGATACAAAAAATACAATGGTCTATAACATATTTAGCAATAAGCAAACCAGTGAAGATCCCTATATTACCCTTATGTGCTCCACAAAACATACTTAACTAAACACAACAGATAAAATCAACAAACAACATTTACCTACAATAGAATAGAGTAAATCATGTTAACAAAATTAATAGAATAATGCTCACAAAGCATAAAACATAAAAATAACATATAAAATCTCTCAAAAAAAATTAAAAACATAAAAATATCATATAAAATCTCTCAAAATTCAAAATTTAATATCATTTAAAATTCAATAGTAAAATTTGTCAAAAGCAAATAGGAATAATATTATCCAACACATGCAAGAAATTAGTTGCCACCTATAAAACAAAACATACATACTATACTATACTATACCATCACGGCATATCCCACAAGTGGGGTAGCCAGCAGATCAGCTGCACGTAAGATTCATGCAAACTGTCCTCTTCGTGCCAATATAAAATCAAGACATTCAGGATGGGTGGCAAGCCTCATCGCTGAATTTAAGATGTAAAATGTCTTATTTTTTTCGAACACCTGCCTTTTACAGGACACTCGAAAACTTACGTAGAAGAGTGGGAGATCAATTCTTTACCGGGTGCTCCACGGGATAGAACAAAACATGCAATACCATATAGAACAAATACGAATACTGTGTAGTAGATTACATTATTATTATTATTATTATATGGATGATTTGTAAAGCGCCGTTTTGTGAAAAAAATCCACCTCAAGGGCGCTCAATTATATTATATTCGTAAACACAGGCTGCATTGTTTATACATTAAAACAAAAGATTGTTTATGTTCATTCAAGTGATATAATGTGATGCATGTTTTGTGTAGACTACTTACATATAATTATATCAATTGTAATTATGTACACTTAGGTAAATGTATTATGTACGTATAATAAGTACACCAGGAGGTACACATATTAATACGTATGTATGTATGTACAATGATTTATTCGGCGCCTTTTAATGGAGCATCCATCTCAAGGGCGCTGGAAACTATGTTTGAAAAGCGATGTCTTCAACTTCAATTAATTATTTTATGAAATGACTGTCTGACAAATTGTAAAATATTAGTTTATAATCTTAACTACAGTAAATCACAATACTATTTGTGAATTAAATAAAAAAAATATTATCCCGTGTTATCCAATACTATTTGTGAATTAAATAAAAAAAATGTTATCCCGTGGAGCACCCGGTAAAGAATTGGTCTCCCACTCTTCTCCATAAGTTTTCGAGTGTCCTGTAAAAGGCAGGTGTTCGAAAAAATAAGACATTTTACATCTCAAATTCGGCGATGAGGTTTGCCACCCATCCTGAATGTCTTAATTTTATATTGGCACGGAGAAGAGAGCTTGCATGTTTTATATGCAGCTGGTCTGCTAGCTACCCCACTTGTGGGATATGCCGTGATGGTATAGTAGTAGTAGTAAAAAAAATGTTTTATTCTACTATTTGATTTATTAACGAGAGAGAGAGAGAGAGAGAGAGGCGTCTTTCATCTTGCTAAGACATTGCCAATATTCTAATAAGACTTGTTTTATTTAATTAGCTATAGAATTCTACTACCTAAACACCGACACAGTGATTAAGTAGGTACTAATTGTGTATTTATTTCTTTACTTTGAATTCTATTAGGTATTTGAATATATGTATGTGTCTGGATTCTTAACATTGTGTATCTACAATTCAGCGATTAACTGTGCTACCCGTTCTGAATTTCTTAATTTTTTGTTGGCGCAAAAAAGACAGCTTGCGTGTTTATCACATGTGGCTGGTCTGCTGACTACTCCACTTGTGTAATAAATACTATTAAATACACACAACACCCCGACAATTCCCATAGATCAAGCTAGTCCCAAATAGTTTATTTTTTTATTTTTTAATATAATCCGTAACTTTATATGTATTTTCCATCTTGGTATGATGTAAAAAACTTTACTTTTTTTAATCAATGAGTAGACAATTGTTTTAGTAAGAGACGAAACACTCTTTGAAATAAAATGTTTGGACATGGTTGAAGAATGACGAGAGTGGAATAAATTCTGTGGAGACGCGATCACCGAGAAGAATGGTTGGTAAAACGTTGCTTGCGTGATAGAGTGAGGAATGAGGATATCAGGAGAATGAGTGGATGTGAGAAGAGTGTTGTGAACAGAATGCGTGTAAATTAGTTGCGATTGTTTGGACATGTGGAACGAATGCACGACGACTAGATGACGAAGAGGATCTATTTATCTGAAGGAAGTTAAGGGGCCCCTTTAGCAAAAACGATAAAACATTCAATTTTTAACAAGTTTGGTACACAAATACTCAAAACTTGTTGACCCTACGAACATTTTGATTTGATAAAATATGAAAACAAATGTTAATTACCAATATCAAACTTAAACTTTAAAAAAAAACTCGATTTTAGCTTCATAGTATTCGTTTATAAAAAAGCATATTTCTAAAAATCGAATTCGGGGGTGTGTTTGGTACATAAATGCACGAGAACCCTACAATTTTTCATATATTTATTTTAATATTGAGAATATTTAGATAGTTATTACAATTATAGAACTTTTTTTGTTTTTTTCATGGATAAAATTTTATCAAAAAAATATTTTTTTTTGATAAAATTTCTCATGTTTTGAAACCAAAATTCACCACATGAACTCAATTTTTTTTATATACCAAAAAAAGTTAGCTAAAATCTATAGTATTTATATGCTTGATTGGATGAATAAAAAATAAATATATTTTACAAATAATTTGTATTTTGATATAACAAAGAATACCTAAATAAATCTCGTCGGTCTGCGATTTATTTATTTTTTAGTAAAAAACTAATATTGGTAGTAAATATTTGATTTTTTATTTTATCAAATCAATCTGTTCAAAATCAATATGTTCGCAAGGGTCAACAAGTTTTGGCAGTTTTTCTATCAAATTTGTTGAAAATACCTATAATATTTTACCGTTTTTGCTAAACGGGCCCCTTAAGTAAGAAAGCGCGGATGTCCAAGAACTACGTGGCTTGATGACGTGGATCTAATTCTCAAGGACTGCCGCGTGTTTAGTAAATATTCTTAGCTTTACATACAGTTATCTGTTTGAATGTCTTATTTTTTTATTGGCACGGAGAAGATAGTTTGCATGTTTATTACATGCAACTGATCTGCTTGCAATCTCAATTGTGGGCTATGTAATCATATCGATAAAACTATGAACGGCCAAACTGGAATGACATATCGTGATACGGCGTAATTTGCTCTGTCTTACAGATTTGTATAAGTATAAAGTTTAGGTAGTAATAACATACCCATTCTATTTTCAGTACATGTAAGATTATATTATCCTAGAAAATGAGCTATAAACAAATCCACTGACCCATATAGTATAGAGTTGTAACGCAATACATGACGTATTCTCAAAAGTAATTATATAGTGTTTCCCACTGTAAAATTAAGATGCTAACGGTCTCTATCCTACTTAGGACCTGGCCTGCAACCTGGACCTAGGGAAATGAAATCGGGGGTTTTAGTTAAAAAAAAAACGTCAGATTTGAAGCGAAAGTGTAATTTATTCCAGTAAGAACAAGAATTGACAGAGCTTAGTACAAAATTACAACAGCTGAATATATAGGTAAATGGTTTTCGCTAGCCTGATGATGAGAGCGGAAGCTCTTGAAAGCCGACTCGCGTCTAATAAAAAGTCACTGTGGATAAACTATAAATAAGTGTTTTATTTATAATTAATTCAACATATTATATATTGATAGTGGGAAGATAATGGAAATTATGGAAGAACTAATGTGTTTGTTTCGGTCATCAATTTTTCCTTTAACTTTCTAGTCTCTACAATATTCGGAGGTTGATGTGGAAATCCTAGATTTTCCTTTTCATGTAATATATTTTCATTACACACTAGCACTATATACTCGTACTATGGTAAGTATATCTTCCCCATTCGTCATATGTAATTCCTTTTATTTCGTTACAACTACATTTTGTGTTATTATGTCGCAGTGAAAATGGAATAACAGTATTTTCGCATAATACCTGCAATATACTATCAGTATGTATCGTCGTATCCGTAGAAGAAAGGTTTAGTTAATGTATTCTGCAAGGTATACCCGAGGACAGAAGACCGTTAGGCAGACAAAGACTATTAGATAACTATATCAACCGAGGTCTAGAGGAGCTAACTGCTAAAGACAACTAGCAATCCATTATGGCTCAAGATAGAAAATCTTGGAGATCTGTTGTTTTGGAGGCTAAGACTTTAAAAGGGCTGTTCGGCCATCGAAAATAAGTAAGTTAGTTTTTTATACTATATCCTCACGCCGTATTCAAGTGGGGTTGGCAGAGAGGACGGAACGCCGTATTCATTGATTTTTACTTACATCTTTCGGTTTCTCCGCATTCATGCAACTTTACATACACAGGCACGCTAATTTCTTTTAGTCAACTCGTCGCCATCCTTAAGAAAACTTATGTGGTCAAGCAACATACTTCTCGGATGTCAAATTCACCCTCTTATAGTCATGTTTTCCTGATACATTCATTACTCCACATGTCCTGTACATCGCAATTTATTTACACGCATTCTATCCACAATACTCCTCTTGCATCCGCTCATTCTTCTAATATCCTCATTCCTCACTCTATCAGAGAGGATTATCCAACCACACTCCTCTGCGATCACTTTTATTGGTTAGTCCACTGTCTTTCTACATTCATTGATATTTTGTGAGATAATTTATTAACAATACAATGTTCTTTTTGTTTTAAATCGTTAACAAATAAGATAAGATCATGAACCTAAAAACATATGGCAGATGGACTTTCAGAATTCTTGAATGGATGCCGTGGGAGGACAAAAGAAGCATAGGAAGACCACAAAAAGATGGGTTGACGATATTGTGCAGATGATGGGAAAACAGTGGTACAGTGTTGCTCGAGATAGGAAAGTATGGAAGAGTTTTGAAGAGGCCTATATCTAGCAGTGGAGAGAAAAATGCTAGCAGTAAGTAAGTAAGTACAATGCTCGTTTTTTTTGCAAAAATTATAGGACTTTCGCATAAAGTCCGATTTTATTACATATCCTGTAACACGTACACATTCTCTGCATTATTAATTTATCTGTATCTTCAAATTGCCCCCCACTCGCCCATACGAAAAGTCAGACTATCATATTCGGGAGCACGGAACAAGGCAGGCAACTGTGGAGAGGAAGTATTTAATAACTTGTCCGAAAACTCGAGAAATCACATATATTTATATCTCGAATTCTATTGGAAGTTATCGAATATTTTTTAATGCTTTTGCCATTCTTGTTCTATATAATATTTAATGGTGAATTGTTATCCTAGACCTAGATGGCTGTATCGGTTATCACTTCATATGTAGATACCTCCAACTGAACTCAAAGCCATACAGAGGATATTTAGACGTCCGATAATCATGATTGTCGCTAGGTCACATGGATCAAATTCTCAAAGACGACCGTGTATTTAAGTTAGAGAAATCGACGTGCGTGCATGAGAAATTATATGAGTAAAGAAGAAGCGAGAGAATTATGTAAGTTTAAATCTATATGGTGTTCCGTTCTCTCTTCCTGCCCCACTTGAGATATACCTAGATAGATAATATATAGACCTTATTCGGCGATTTTTCAAAAAGTCCCTGAACATAGAATATTATTCTCGAGAAAATAAGGACAGTACTAAACAGACTCTTCTAATATCAAATTACTGTGAAATACAAGTGTAAACCATCCCGTGAGAGTCTTCCTTTACTTCCTTTTGTAGCCTTACTTGTATGATTAAATTTCAGAACTGAAAACGTAGGAACAAGTATAATATAATGTTATATAAAATTATATATAGCAAGGAACATGGTATAATATGTATAATTGTATTATTTCATAATATAATATGACAAGATTTTATTTTGTAAGTAAGTTTTAATATTATTATTAATTGATTTGGCGGTAACGTTGTGGTAGTTTCTATTTATTTATTCTTTACTGTACATTGATAACAAACAATTACCTACATAAAAGGTAAACATTCAAGTTAGATACAATCAATACACAGAGGGCGAGTTTATTGCAAAGGCACAATCTCTTCCAACTAATCCAAAGGTTTAAAAACAAAAACCAAAGCAAAGCAATTGAAGAAAAAATAATAATAATAATCTTACATATTTTTTTTTAATATAAATTTAATATAAAGTAAAAGAAATAAAATAAAATAAAAAAAAAAACATTTATGTAAAACATATACACAATAATATAAAAAAAACAAGAAAATACTGTAAGGGACATGTAAGGGGGGGGGGGAGGAGTGATGGGTTTTAGGTTTCAGAGGCTGTATTCATGGAAATAAATTTCCCTTTAACGGCTGCTTGAAGGATGTCAGACTTTGAGTCAGTCTAAGGTTAGATGGGAGATTATTCCAGCAACGAGCATCCTGAACTGCAAAAGATTTCAAGATGAAAGTTGTACTATGAACCAGGATTGACAGGATGCGCTGGTTGTTAGACCTCAGAGCTAAACCGTGATTTGCCAAGTATTCAAGCCTCTTTATTAATATAGGATATAAGTGATGTAACGAATGTGTGATTTTGGACAAAAATTGAAGGTGGTCACAGAGGGGGGAGAGGGGCGGGTGCAGGGATTGATGTAGAAAAGTGGGGAGTGGTATTGGTAGGTACAACACCTTCAATTTTTGTAGGGGACATTTTACTGTTTCAGTACTCTTGAGAATGCCCATTGAAGTGGGCGAAAACGTTAGAGTTTGAATAAATATGGTGAAAATATAACAGTGTTTTTATTGTTTATAAATGATTGAATATGAATTTTCACAGTGTGAACACAAACACCCGTCAACAATTGAAAACAAAAAAAAAATAGTTTAGGATATATAGATAAATAAATGTATACTAAAATAAATTTACACATAGAATAAGCTACTTAAAAATACAAACAAAAGAAACAACATAGTAGTGTATGTAATAAACACGCAAGCTTTTCTCTATGTGCCAACAAAAATAAGACTTTCAGGTTGGGTGACAAAACTCATCACTGTTGAATTTGAGATATAAAATGTCTTAATTTTTTCCAACACTTGTCTTTTAAAAGATACTCGAAAACTTGTGGAAAAGAGTGGGATACCTATTCTTCGCCGGTTGCTCCACTACGGCTCATTATTTTTATTTTGATCCAATGTGTATGTAAAAAAATTGTGTACATGCCAAAACTCTGAAGTGTTCTGGAAATGTATTTATGGATTTTTATTGGTATGATGGAAGTGAAAATGATTGGTATACTTTAGTTGAGAGTGTGAAAACGTGCATAATTTATTGTTTTAATCTAGAAAATGGTTGAAACTAGAGGTGAAACGTACAGTTACATAATCGGATACCGGATCTTCTTCTTCTTTCTGCGACATGTCAGGTCCCCCCGAAGTTGGCGATCACTCCGGCGAAAATCTCCCTGTCCGGTGCTGCTCTGAACAGGTCATCCATTGTCCTCATTCCGGTCCACTCTCTAATGTTGCGCAGCTAGGACATCTGCTTTCTGCAAACTCCCCGTCTTCCCTCTATCTTTCCCTCCAATATAAGGCGGAGGAGACGGTACTTTTTTCCACGCAGCGCGTGACCCAAATATGATACCTTCCTCACTTTGACAATCGACAACAGCTCTCTCTTGGCTCCGGCTCTCTTAAGCACTTCTAATTTACTGTTCTTTTCGGTCCAAGGTATACGAAGCATTCTTCGGTGTAGCCTTAATCTTATAGTCGTAAAGTCATTTAGACTGTACAGTTCCATAAGTCAACAAGTAGAAATTCGAGAAATCGCCATTTTTGTAATTTTGCTATATTTATATTGTGCTTTAAAAACACAACAGGATGTGAAATATACCATATAATAATAATCGCACTGTTTGAGGCATTATGTTGTCTTTGTTTCGTTCAATTATTACACAAATCGAAATATTTCATATAAAATATATAAATATCACTACGATATTAATGTATACATCAGTGTCTGATACATTCTTGGATTTTTATCACTTACAACAACCATAATACTCATTAATTGTGTCAGTGCACACGTAGTAGAATTCCATAATTATTATATAAATTGAAACAAGTGTTTCTTTCTACTATAGATTATCGTGAGAGATACATCTTTCCACTTATCAGAGCATTATCAATTTCATTTGATTGATAATAAGTCGAAAGATCTTTCTCGCGTATAATATTTTAAAGCAGAAATAAACACTTGGTTTAATTTACCCCATTATACTCATGTAAATATTGAAAATGACTGTCCTCAGCTACCGCGGGATTGGCATGCCCGTATTTTTGACTATAGTCACTTGGCTTATTGTAGAGTTTAAGATCAGTACAAGATTAAGATCGTATTTAGATTGCGTCAATATATGATCATCTTCATTTAATCATAACAAGAAATCATTCCTATAATATGACTCAATTAAACAAGTTTCAAGTTAAGTGGTCATCAGATATTCGGTTGCTTTCCCGGTTATTCGGTACAGGATTTCACCGTAGGTATATTCGGTATTCGGTCAAACTAAAATCCATTATTTCAATTTGTTCTCCACTCTGTTGCTTTTGCTGGTCTGTGTAAAAAGCAACAAAAAAATCATGTTTTTGTTATTTTTATGAAGTTATGTTTTTACGTACCCACACAATATCTGAACATTTCGGAGAGAAACAGCACTACGTCGATTTCTTGCCAAATCGACTTAAGAGTCCCAAAACTTAAATGCAAGTTTTCGAGTGCCTTCAGCATCAGCATTAATTAAAGAACATAATTTATTATAAGACATACATTATTTTAATTTAAGCAATGATGAGGAGGTATGGCCTCCTCCTTCCTAAATACCTTTTTTGAGATGCATTACGCATACCTGCCTATTTCAGGAGTCGAAGAACTGACCATCACAATCATGGCATATCCCACAAGTGGGCCAGCCAGTAGACCAGCTTCATGTTATAAACATGCAAGCTGTCTTCTCCGTGCCGACATAATATTGAGACATTCAGAATGGGTTCCAAGAAACTCATCGCTGAGTTTAACATGTATATCTTTTTAAAAAAAAAAAAAAAAAATGTCTTTTTTGTTTTGGGAGACCTGCCTTTTACAGGACTCTCGAAAACTAATTACTGTTTAATTCGAGACTTATTTTTTGCTGGGTTCTCCACAGAACTGGAAATAAACTAATTAAAATGGATTATCTCTTGAGCTTAGGCAAGTTGCAGATCTTAAGACATTCAGAAGGGACCTATAAACTTTATATTTTACTAATTATTATTAAATATTGTATTCTGTTTTATATTCTTGACTTTAAATATTTTATTCTGTTTTAAATTATTGACGTAGATACATATTGTATCTAAAATATTTTTAACTCAATATAATAAGGAACTTCTGACGTGGATACCTTTATGTATCCGAGATTTCTCATTTTTCTATGTATTTATCTATATTTTTAATAATATGACGTGGATGTAATGTCCAAGAATTGATGAATTGTTCAGTGTCCTTGAGGCGCTTTGGCACGTAAACGACACTTTAATATTGTCCAATAATAATAATCATGCCGCAAAAATAATTCATCAAAATTTAGCAATTAAACATAATCTTTTAAACTCACAAATAATATAACCTTATTATAAATACAACCCGGAACCGGTTTTAGAAAATCAAAATTACAGGCTCTATTATGATAAAACCATAATAACAGATAGACAAATACATCATAATAGACCCGATTTAGTATTTTATTTTATTTTATTTTATAAACATAGAAGCACAAAACAGACAATAACTACATAATTAAAGTTAAAAAAAAAAGATTAATCTTTCAGAGATCTATTTTACATGATAAACGTAATAAAATAACGTACCTAATAGACATCGCTGTTTCAAATACACATAATATACAAACAACCGTCGCAGAAAAAATACGTAAATATACAGAACTAGCAGGAGAAATAAAAAATATTTGGCATTCTAGATCCGTTAATATAATACCTTTAGTCATGTCAGCTACAGGGGTAACTCCGAAATCTTTAATAAATAATTTACAAAAATTAGATTTACCGGTTAATTTGTATATTAAAATTCAAAAATCTATTATAATAAACACTTGTAATATTGTAAAAAAGTTTTTGAACACAGATATTTCAGGCACAATGCTGGTATTTTGATCCCGCGTTTTGAGCCTAATCCTTTGATATCCTGTATATCTGGATAGGTGAATTTTTCCCGGCATTAGACTGTTAAGTTTTTGTGTGACCATGACTGATCATATGGAGACTTATCTGGTTGTATAATGCTGAGAAGTGTGGATGGCAATTCTGCCGCCGCGTATTTTATTTAAATACATAGTATATAATAAACACAATTACTTAATAAACACGTAAATATAATTAAGTCATTTCTATAATTAAACACAAAATAAACATAATTTAGTTTCATCAAAACCAGAGTTACCTATGTTGAAAAATCTTTGAAAGGCCATTCTAAAAACTAATATTTTTTGTGACATAGTGTAGTTTCGCTCTGTTATACAGAGATATCTCACTGTAACATCAGACAGATATGGGCAAATGCGGTTATGCTGTTTTGTTTAATTTGACTTGGGTTGAAAATTAAAAAAAAGTTTTTTTCATTTCGTACATTTTGTACGAGTACAATACGTACTTGTAACTAAACCTTTAAATATATTTTACATACAAAAATTCAGGTGCGATATGGTATACTGCTAACCATTCTGCACGATTACTCTTGACACAATTTAAATACGATCTTAATCTTATCTTCATCTTAATCTTTACGATACACAAAGTAACTATGGTAAAAAAAACGTGCATACCAATTCCACAGTAACTGAGAATAATCGTTTTCGAAATTTGCATGAGTCAAACATCTAGATTGGAGAACCATGTCTACACAATGCAGCATTGTGCAAAATCTAATCCGAAGGAGTGAGAAAGGTCTCCCAGCGGTTACGAATTGGCTCTAGGCTGGCTTAAGTGATCCCTTTCGGTGTCCATGGACAACGTTCATCAATTCCACTATTCTCACTGTCACGATGTAAGGTCCACCAATCGAGAGACGCTTTATGGAAACCATAGAAGCAATCATCTTTTTGGGATCTCATATTATTTCAGATCTCAAATGGATCGCGATCTCCCTACTAAATGGTGCCGGAACAATTAAGTTCAATAGTTTATCGGCTGCTAGTTCGATTAGTCAGCAACAAATGTTTAGAATATTTACTATTTTTTTTGTTGCTTAACCGCATTTGGGTGCAGATGACAAAACCAATCAGACATATCAATTGGAGAACCATGTTTACACAATGTAACATTGTGCAAAATCTAATCGGAAGAAGTGAGAAAGGCGTCCTAACGCTTACGAATTGGCTCTCAACGCTTGCGAATTGGCTGTAGAATCAGTGTTTCACTGGTGGGTCATCACGCCTAATAGTTGGGTCACCGCGCTTCCACATATTATTGAAAATTTACCAATGGTTTGATTAAAAAAGAGGCCGGTGGGGCATAAGACTTTTGAAAAGACTACGGTGGGGCATGGCAAGAGGAAGATTGGGAAACACTGCTGTAGATAGATAGCTAGCCAATCAAGTTTTAAAAAAATTGAGTTCGTCGGTAGCCTGGAGGTAGAGTCTCGGCTTCATGAACAAGGGGACCGGGGTTCGATCCCAGGTGCCGGCAAACTCCCCTTTCACGACACAAGCTTTTAGTAGCTTACTGTGAAAGGTGTATAAGGTTGTATTTGGGTTTATAACAAAACCCAGATACTGTATATCTTTTATTTAAAAAAAAAAACCCTCGGACGGTCACGTTTCTTACCTTTGAATGCATATAAGTGGTAGGTATTCAGAAAACTTACTTCCACACTTTAAACGAGGAACAGCAGATACGAAGCAATCACTCCCCCCCCCTTCATCTTGATTTGTAATTATTAATGACTTATGTGTTGTGCTAGTGTGATGATTGAGTGAGCTAGGCGAGACTGCGTTTATTTAGGCATGTTAAGATGACTGGAATGTTAGGTACCTATTTATATCTTTTAAATTAATTGTGGCGCATGGTGTTGGATGATAGCTGATATCTGATTTTTTTTTCTGTACTTTATATAATATATAGTTTGTTTTATGCTTGCAATAAATAAAAATAATAATATGGAAAGAACAGTTACATAATGATTTAGTATCTTTCAATTTGCCCTATGCCGGAAAATCCACGGATCAAATTTAAAAAAAAAAGAGAAAAACGTTTACGCTCGTATCCTTTGAAAGAAAGAAAAAAAATCCGTTCACTTACCAATATTAAAAAAATATTTTCATGTTTGTTAATGTTTATATCAACATGTGGATGTTTTTCCTTTATCATCTCTACACACCCCCAGATTCAACATTCTCCTCTTACACACCCCCTCATCTACCCTTTGCAACAGGCGCAATGCGGTGACGCAAAGAGGGTTGTAGCAACTACCCTCAACCACCCCCTGACGTACCATATTCGTAGCTACTACCTGTTACAAACTACGATGGGGGGGGGGTGTTCTAACCACCCTAAACAGCAGCAACGTTCAAACATCGGGTGTATAAACTTACCTACAGTTAGAAAAGAATTTTTGTTTTACCGTAGCTGGATTTTCGGTAAGTATATGTTTATTCCGATTTCGGACGATCAAGATATTTTAAAATCTTATGAATGATGTTGATTGTGGATGATTTTATTTTGACGCCGTTTAATAATCCCTTGACCGTTTCAAGGGCGCCACTGATGAGTTCAGTTTTTAATTTGCTTCTGAAGTTAGTGACAGTCTGACTATCTCTCAATGGCACCGGTAGGCAATTCCACGTAACCGGCCCAACAACACCAAAGGCCCTCTCATAGAAGTTAAACTTACCGGCTGTATTGAGCTCAGTAAGTCTATTCACAGCCAGTTCCGAAGAGCGCAGAGGTTTTCTAGTGGTAGAGTCAAGGGGAAAAAGCTCTATGAGGCTCTGTGAGCTTTCTGGCATAGGCTTCTTGGTCCTGCGATGTTTGGAACAACTCCTCCACACCACTCATTTAAGTCCAATCTCGTATATTGCGCAGCCACGATGTCTACCTTCTGCCAGCCCCCCGACGTCCCTCTATTTGATTAATCTGGAGTAGTTTGATAATAAAAAAATTATCAAAATTATAGAGGAAAATCATTAAATTTGTTTTTGTAAAACAAGAAGGGGTGTCACTATGCACACTGTTGATTTCCCAACAAGTGACAATTTGGACATTGGCCCTTTTTCTACCAAGGTTTAACATAAGTTGCCTGTTGAATAAGAGTTAGAAGTATATACGTGATACTAGATAGTAAGTGTAATTGTGATCAATTATTTAAAGTACTTTAGTTTATGTCGTTTTAGAGACATAGCATAGAATAGAAATGAAAATGGTTTGCAATGAGAAAAATACTAACAAAATTTCACAACGAATCATTGGTACCTACGTACTATCAGATTAGGACCAGAGATAGTACAAATGATTCATTAGTACGAATCTATGATATAAACTTTTCGCAAACAAATTGTTTGTAAATCTACCAATGATTTGTTTGCGAAAAGTTAATATTATAGATTCGTACTAACGAATCGTTTGTACTATCTCTGGTCCTAATCTAATAGTACTTACCAATGATTCGTTGTGAGTATTTTTCTCATTGTGTGTATATTATAGGAATGATCTTTATATTAAAGAGAGAGATTTCCACCACTTATCCTAGATGTTTCAAGATTACCAGTTCTCATGTCATCCAGTCAGTCTAGAAAGAGCAATTTTTTTTTACTAGAGTGGGCTCGAGGTTGAATATATGGCTTCAAGCTGTCCTCTTCTTGCCAACAAAAAATAAGAAACTCATGATGAGTGATAAACCTCATGCAGACAGTGTGCAGATTGTCGTCACCGTGCCGATTCTGGATGGATGAAATGCCTCATTGCTGAATTGTAGATGTTGAGTATATACACACCCACAATACGAGACAGAACCACCTACGAACCACCCTCCCGAGAACAAATAGAAGGCGTAATGGATTCCTCCATACATCCATCAAATTATTCAACAGTCTTCCTGGATGTTTGAAGGATGCTAGGAGTCTTAACATTTTCAAAAGAAGAATTAAAAGATACGCAAGGACATTAAAACTCAACACTGACAATAGACACCTGTAACTTGACCAAAATTTCCTATATGTTTAAAAAACTTTTTCCTCTCATACCAGTGGCTCAACTACTGACTGAGGAAATTATAAAAAAAAAATACCATTGCACTGTAATATAATATTTGTCTACTATTTAATATTGTTGTATTGTTGTTTTATTATTGAATAAATAAAATTTACTTATATGCGAGATTTTACGACCACCTGGTTTTTACATGACATTGCATATTTTACAAAAAAGACTGGAAAATCTATTTTTTTATATTCACAAATGCCTTTTTTAAAATTGCCCTGGGTGTTATTTATCAATTTGCATTTATCTTTTGTTGTTATGTTTTTATTTAAGTATTTTATTTTTAAAATATTAAAAAATCATGTTAACAATTTATACACTCAACATGTGGACCAGAAAAGATTCCACTCTTACCAGAAATGTCTTAGTCTTGAGAAAAAAGCAAAAGTTAAAAAAATTAAAAAAAAGTTAAAGTAAAAGTTAAAAATAAAAAATCCTAAAATACTAGAAATCGAAATAAATAAAAATAAATCAATGATAAATACAAATAGTAATAAATATAAACTTATTTTAACAAAAAACGCTGTAATTTTCTAACTCCATATCTTAATTTGGGACTAGCTCGATCTCTATGCACAAATTGTTCGTATTTATGTTATATAATCTACTATCCCATCACAGCATATCTCGCAAGTGGGGTAGCCAACAGAACAACGGCATGTAATAAACAAACGCAAGTTGTCCTCTCCGTGCTGAAATAAATACAGACAACATATTCAGGATGGGTGGCAATCCTCATCGCTGCATTCAAAAGATGTTAAATGTCTATTTGTCGTCGTTCACATTTAGTCGCCCAGTCAGTAATTCAGTTATATTTTTTTTTCAAAAGTTAAGAATAATTATTGAACCATGTGTCACGTGTCTAAAATAAAACTTTTGTGTCTCCAGAGCCAGAGCCTTATATCCTATTCTGGGACCCCTTTGGGATGATGATACTAAATTTTATTTATCCAATCATTTTGTTTGACGGCGATTTCAGCTAGCGAGCTGTCTTTCTAATACATTTATCACAATTCACAATATGTAATATTATACCTGGCGTTGCACTGGTAAAGAAAAAAATTTAGTAGGTATTAAAAATCGAGAATTTATTTATTTATTTTAATCAACACACGGCGTGAGCCTTTTACATGTTAATCTAGCAGTATAACAAACAACAAACAGACAATAGTCAAGAATACATTTTTATATAACTTTGAAGTAATAAAGAACGGAATAATTGTATTAGAATAGAGAGAGTCCAAATATTAATAAATTTTCAACTAAACGGATAAATAGGAGTCCTTGGACTCCTGAAATATCCGAGAAATAAAGATATTTCAACATTTGAAGTAATAAATTAATGAAGCAACAGTCAATAATAAAAAAAAACAAAGGACAAAGCAAAACAAAAGAAGTCAATAGGAAACAAAATCTCTCTCTCTCTCTCTCTCCCTGGGCAATTATTAATCCCACATGATGGTGGGGTCTGCCATTTTTGTCTTTCGCCGCCACTCGGCTCTATTCTGTGCGTCCTCCGGGGAAGCTCCGCAGTCTCTCATGTCTTGCTTCACAACCTCGCGCCACCAATAATCAATAGGAAACAAAATGTCAACGATAAAAAAATTGCATTAATAATATCAATTCAAACAAGCATGAATATGTCAAAATAAAAAACAAAATAAAAAATTCCGATCAGAGAAACAAAGATAATATTTTGATAATAATTTATTTTTATATATAAATATACCCAAGTGGGGTAGGCAGAGAGAACGGAACGCCAAATAGATCTACCTTTACACACTCCCTTCGCTTCCTCCACATTCATACAGTTTCTCTTGCACACACGTCAGTTTCTCTTACTCAACACACGACCGTCCTTTAGAATTGGATTCACGTTATCAAGCCATGTGGTTCTCGGACGCCCGCGTATAAATATTCTTAAATAAATTAAAATACATATTCCTAAATTTTAAATAATTCAAATATTGATATTGAAATTTGTTTTGTATTCGTCTCATAAAAAAATTCTAGATAATGTTTTTTTCCAATTTGTGTAGCATGCAATTTAATTTAAAAAAATATTATTTTACAATTGTTTTTTTTTCAATATTTACTATTTTATTTCTTTACCCGGAAACCGTTATTGACTTTTTTCTTTTGACAAATTATTTTAAGGTCTAGGTACATATTTTATTATTATTATTATTCTTTTATTTGTCTAATAATTTTAAATTCAAATAATTTTTTTGAACCTACATATTAAATTTTATTCTAAAATACTTTTATCATTTTTTCATCAATCTATTTGCATGCAACTTTAACTGTATTTTACTATCTTCGTCTGTGAATTTTTTATTTTTGACTTTTGTAAAAGCTTTGCCGTGTGAAAACTATACTATACTATACTATACCCTCACGCCGTATCCCAAGTGGGGTAGGCAGAGAGAACGGAACGCCAAACAGATCTATCTTTACACACTTCCTTCGCTTCCTCCACATTCATACAGTTTCTCATACACGCACGTCGGTTCCTCTTACTCAACACGTGGCCGTCCTTGAGAATTTGATCCACGTGATCTAGCCACGTGGTTCTCGGACGCCCGCGTTTCCTCACACCCTTTCTTTCAGATAAGTA
This sequence comes from Athripsodes cinereus, assembly GCA_947579605.1. Classification (NCBI taxonomy): domain Eukaryota; kingdom Metazoa; phylum Arthropoda; class Insecta; order Trichoptera; family Leptoceridae; genus Athripsodes; species Athripsodes cinereus. Next base: position 14,765,282 of record OX388325.1, on the reverse strand, counting down.
TATCCTCTTTGTCACTCGTACCTCGTTCATTCGTTCAACATGCCCAAACGACCGTAGTTTATTCACGCGCATTCTGTCCACAACACTCTTCTTGCATCCGCTCATTCTTCTAATATCCTCATACTTCACTCTATCACGCAGCGTTTTACCAACCATTCTTCTCAACGATCGCATCTCTACTGCATTTATTCCACTTTCGTCCTTTTTCAACCACGTCCATGTCTCGCTTGCATACGTAGGTGACGGTACCAGAATGGTATTGTGCACCAGCATTTTAGCCATGTTCGACACATTGCCATTGCTGACAATGGGTGAAAATGGATAGATAAATTTTAAAAAATGGATAAATAAATTTAAAAAAATGAATTCATAAATATTTACCTATAGGTACTTTTTTTATTTAAAAAAAAATCACACAATTGTTTTTTTTTTCCTCGAGGCAAGGCACCCGATACCGAGTGAATTATTGAAAAATCACACAATATTATACAAAAAATGTGAAATATGTGTACCCTCACTTTTAAATAGGGCAATGCATTATTTATATTTTTGTCTTTTGTTTATTATTTGCACTCATATGTATTATTTGAAGTGTAAATAAATAAATCAAACAATCTTCACAGAATGTTTATTATAAAAATGGTGATTTCTCGAATACAAGACAATTTTTGCTTGTTGAATTATGAAACTAAACAGTCGTTATTGTGTATTCTATATCATTTTACTCTAGACGTAGAAGAAGGTAATATTACTACTGATAATAAATGATACACAAACACACAACATATTGAACATTTTATTTTATTTAAATATACAAAGAAGAGTAATTTTCTGACAAATTTCGCATGTGTATTTGAGAACATTATTTCTTCTGAATTCTGACTTTTTCTTTTTCAGCTTTTTATTTATTTCTCGTAGAATTTGACTTTTTTCATGTTACCAACATATTCCCCAAATGATGGGTATTATTCCTATAACCAAAATAAAGTTATTTCATCTGTAAGACGTTATGTTAAAAAACCAATAACTCCAAAATCAAATATTACTGTCTCTAAATTACAAACACTATTCTGTCACGGCATATCCCACAAGTGGGGTAGCCAGCGGACTCACTGTATGTGATAAACATACAAGCTGTCTTTTCCATGCCAGCAAAATATGAAAACATTTAGGATGGGTGGCCATCGCTGATTTTAATATGTGGAATTTCATTATTTTTCAAACATCTACCTGGCTTTGTACAACACTCGATGCGACTTACGAAAAAGAGTGCAAGGCTAATTCTTTACCGAGTGCTCCACGGATTGGCTGTGCTCCGTGCCAAAAAAAAAACAGACACTCAGGATGGCTGGCATGCCTCATCGCTAAATTATAGATGGTAATCGTCTCTAGAACATCCATAATTATAATCATCGTTAAAAATCATTAAAAAAAAAAGAATTCCTTGAAGCCCCCGGTAAAGAATAGATCTCTGCGTCTTTTTTGTACGTTTTTCACACTCCCTCTTTCAGATAAATAGTAATACACCCTTATAGTCATCCATTCGCTTCATATATTTAAACCATGGCAACTTATTTACACGCATTCTACCCATAACACTCCTCTTACATCCGCTCATTCTTCTAATATCTTCATCTCTATCACGCAACGTTTTACTAACTATTCTTCTCAGTGATCGCATCTCCACAACATTTATTCCACTTTCGTCCTTCTTCAACCACGTCGAAGATTCGCTTGCATACCTACATTAGTGTCGGCACTAGAATCATAATTATTGTCCACCAGCAAACAGTGAGTTACAATCCATTGGATTGTTTTGCAACGATTTTGGATTTTCTTCTCCATTCCTCCCTATTTTCAGCTAGTCTCTTTAATCATACGTACGTGCCACAGTTCATGTCCTTCTTCAGTTAGTCCATATAGATATCTCTTGTTCGGCTTCTACCATTTATGTATTCGGTCTTGCCCTCCGCAATGGTGATGAGCAGGCCTGGGTGCCTGATATTCTGGCCAATTTAGTTAGCTCGTTGTTGGTTGATTTTTTTAAGGAGTTGCTTATTTTTGCCTACTCTGATTAACACTTCTTCATTTTCGACCAACGTATCTTTAGCATGCGTCTGTAGCACCACATCTGAAAAGCCAGCATTCCATCAGCATTTTTGCCGTCTTCATCACATTGCCATTGTTGACAATGGGTCAAAATTATTACAAAACGTATTTTTCATTATTTTTGTAAATGCCACAATTTGTTTTAAGTCTCAAGTTTTTACTATCACATAATGTTAAGCGTAATTCTTTGCCTACTTAAGGTTTTTTTAAATCAGATGATTTTTCTCTTTATCGAGAAAAGTTATTTTTTTGCTGTATTTTCTAAATCTTTGTGAATTTGTTTAAACCTAACTCTTTTTACCATCACAGCATCTCTGACAAATGGGGAAGCTAAATGATTCACTATACAAAAAGAGGTATTTTTTCCTCCATGCTATAATAGTTGTAAATCTATCTATTTATCTATATATACACTCACACCGTGTCCCATGGTGGTAGACAGAGAGAACGGAACGTCATATAGACCTATTCTTACATATCTACTTCTTTCACTTCTTCTACAGTCATCCAGTTTCTCATATATGCACTCCGATTTCTCTTACTAAACACGCTGCCTTCTTTAAGAATTTGATCCACGTGATCAAGCCTAGTAGTTCTTGGACGTTCGCGCTTCCGCACACCCCCTCCTTCAGATAAATACATTCTCTTCGTCATCCTTTCATCGCGGATTCGCTCAACATGTCCAAACCATCTTATGTAACTGGTGTACACGAATTCTATCCACAACACTTTTCTGGCATCCGCTCATTCTTCTGATATCCTCATTCTTTACTCTATCTCGCAACGTTTTAACAACCATTTTTCTCAATTTATTTTTTTATTTTAACATCTTAAAGCCATTAGTAAAATTATTAGTATGAAAAAATGAATATTTTAGGGAATATATAAAAACTCTGTCATAAAAAACAAAAGAACAAATTCAAAAACAAAAATTAGAACGGATTTACAAAAATATACAAATTATGACAAATTTTGACAATCAAAATACATGACATCACAATGACAAAGACAAAAAAAGACAAACAAAAAAAATGACAATGAAGACAAATAGCAACAATCACAGATGAAGACCACAAACAATATTTAGTAAAGATGACTTTGAATACACAAAATAATATAAACAATGCAAGTGTTTACACCTTATCAGACAAAAATAAATAGGTACCGTTTCGCAACTTACTCTTTAACTTCGTTTCTGTATTTTTGTAAACTAAAATTAGAAATTCCTATCACTCGTGTAGAATTTATTTTAGAATTTTTAAGATTGCACTTGTATCCTTGTGCATGGTGAAAATGTGAAGTATCTATTATACAATATTCACTCTCTTGCAATTATTTCCAAGTACTAGCCTAGCCATTGCAAGGCAGATTCCGTACATTGTTAGTCTTTGAGAAAGTGTGAATCTAACTGTGAAGCCATTGCAGTTATCTTACACTTCTGAATCTTGAAAATGTCACTATACGTTTTATTATGATAATAATATATAAATTGTTGAAATTGTTGTATTTTCTTGCTGTTGTGGAAAATACTGTTATGATGTTTTCAAAATCATATTTATTTATTTGTTTGACAGTGTTTAAATATGTATACTTGGGAAGTTTGTTTGCGAGGGATGGAAGATGCGACAGGGATATCGAAAGAAGAAAAGTGGCCGGTGCTAGGATTAACGGTGCACTTCGACCCATTGTCAGCAATGACAATGTGTCGAACATGGCAAAATTGCTAGTGCACAATACTGTCCTGGTACAAACACTAATGTATGCAAGCTAAACGTGGACATGGTTGAAGAGGGACGCAAGTGGAATAAATGTTATGGAGATGAGATCACTGAGCAAAATGGTTGGTAAAACGTTGCGTGATAGAGTAAAGAATGAGGATATCAGGAGAATGAGCGGATGTGAGAAGAGTGTTGTGGATAGAATGCGTATAAATAAGTTGCGATAGTTTGGATTTGTAGAGCGAATGAACGATCAAAGAATGACGAAGAGCATGTATTTATCTGAAAGGTTTGACCACGTGGATCAAATTGTTAAGAAAGGCCGCGTGTTGATTAAGAGGAATCGGCGTGCATGTATGAGAAACTGGATGAATGTGGAGGTAGCGAAGGAAGTGTGTAGGGATAGATCTATATGGCGCTCCGTTCTCTCTGTCTACTCCACCTGGGACACGGCGTGAGTGTGTAGCATAAAATAAGATACTACTGTATTCATAAAAAAATACATCAATTAATGTAAGTAGGTAGGTATGAGAAATTGCATGAATTTGAAAGAAGTAGGTATGTAGAGATTGGCTAATATGGCGTTCTGTTCTCTCTGCCTACGTCACTCGGGATAAGATAGATCGTTACAGACATACTCACAATTTTGTCTCATCAGCAGATGACTTATTTAGATAATGATTTAGCTAAGTGATTATTTCTTTATAGTCACACCTGCCTTATGTAGGTAACTTTTCCCATATTTCAAATAAAAACAAAAACTTCACTCCTTGATGTTGTCATGAATTCGGATTGTGTTTGCAACTTTTTGTTTCTTATTCTTATTTTGAAAAAGATAAGAGAGGCATAAAGATTTTATGATATTTTTGTTTTCTTTGTAGATAAGATAAATCATTTGTGTTCCTTTTATATGTTTTTATGTTCCGTGGAGCACCCGGCAAAGAATTGGTTTCACACTCTTTTCCGTAAGTTATCGAGTGTCCTGTAAAAGATAGTCGACTGTCCAGTTGCATAACTCAATCGAAATCTAATACATTCGAGAAATCGCCATTTTTGTAATTTTGTTATATTTAGGTACATTATGCTTTAAAAATACAACTGAAAGTGAAAAATATTTATATAATAATCGCACTATTAGATGTAGGACTGCCGCAAATTCAACTGAATCGTCTACAAATAGCATTCAATAGCTCTGCAAGGCTTTTTTTCCGCGAAGATAAGTGTTGCCACATCACACCTTTGCTGGAGAAGTTGCACTGGTTAAGAAATAGTGAAAGGGTCCAATATAAACTGTGCCTTATAGTCTACAAAGCTTTGAACAAAATGGCACCTCAGTCACTTTCTGAGCTCTGTGTTCTCAAAACACCTGCAAGTAGACCTCTACGCTCAACTAAGACATATTGGACGAAAACAGCAGAGCAAACAAGTCCTGCTTCTATGATAGGGCTTTTGGCGTCGCAGGATCCGTCATTTGGAACCGACTCCCTGAGGACCTCCGTAAAAACCAGCCTATAACAAGGTTCAGGAACTAGTTGAAGACATCGCTCTTCCAACATAGTTTCCCGCGCTCTTGAGATGGATGTTCCATTAAACGGCACTGAATAAATCATCCAATATACCTACATACATACAAATACATACATTATATCGATTAGAGCACAGATTTTGTAAGTGCAGTTTTCATAGTTTTGAGATAATCAAAGTAGAAAGTTTGAGATGCCATACCATTTAGTACACACCACACAGAGTTTCGCAATAATATTCCTACGGAACATACTTCAGATGATATAGATTCGCATGCGTATAATAACTCATTTTCGGTAAAAACTGCACTTACAACATATTCTGTGCTCTAAGTCATCGATATTGTCTTACAGAAAAGAGTGAGATACCTATTCTTCACCGAGGGCTTCACAGTATATTTTAAATTTCACCTGTTTACCCAAAAAGCAAAATAAATTAACCGCACGTTGTTTTATTTAGCAAATGATATTGTTATATACCAATTAATTCACGTTTAATTATCAAACACACCACCACCATCTTTATATAGAGACACCTGCTGTCTGCAAATTTTTGTACATAATATCGTCCCTCTTCTGACTAACTGTCGTATCTGACATTTTTGGCGAAATCGAGTTATGTTATGATCACCTCACTGAAAATCACACCAGCTGTAACTGTTACCGTTATCCTGGAACAGCTTTCTGATTTGTTGTCGTATTGACGAATTATTCTAAATAAAATGTATTGTATCTACTAATTCCTCAAAATTTCATCATAAAAATGATTCTGAGATATATACTATACTATACCCTCACGCTATGTCCCAGGAGGGGTAGGCAGAGAGAACGAAACGCCATATAGATCTATCCTTACACACTTCTTTCGCTTCCTCTACATTCATCCAGTTTCTCATACATGCACGCCGATTTCTCTTAAGAATTTGGTCCACGTGATCAAGCCACGTGGTTCTTGGACGTCCGCGCTTCCTCACACCCTTTCTTTCAGATAAATACATCCTCTTTGTTATCCTTTCATCTTGCATTCGCTCAACATGTCCAAACCATCTCAACTTGTTTACACGCATTCTGTCCACAACACTCCTCTCACATCCGCTCATTCTCCTGATATCCTCATTCTTCACTCTATCTCGCAACGTTTTACCAACCATTCTTCTCAGTGAACGCATCTCCACAGCATTTATTCCACTCTCATCCTTTTTCAACCACGTCCAAGTTTCGCTTACATACATAAGTGTCTGGATATATAAGAATACAAATAAAATAATGTAATACAGTATATTTACATTGTATCATATAACTAGGAGAGACGAAAATATGCACGGCAAAACACCAAAAACGCTCTCCTGAACAATTTACATTTAGGCAGATACGACTGTTAGTCAGAAGAGGGACGAATTATGTACTTGTATGTGAGAGCGAAACTACACAGTCAAATCTTGCCTAAATTTGCAAAGTGTTGTATTTCTACTAATTTATTTAGTTTAATATGGTACACAACAGATGAAAGACATATAAATTAGGCGACCGGTGTGGCGCGGAGGCTAACGCACTTGCCTTTGAGTCGCGAGGTCCCGGGTTCGATTCCCGGCCAGGGCAAAATGAAGAATGACCTTTTTCAGATTGTCCTGGGTCTGGGTGTTACATTTATATGTGTTTAGTGCATTGTATATGTGTATCGCCGTGTTAGTACCCATAATACAAGATTCATATCTTAGTTTGGGACTAGCTCGGTCTGTGTGAATTGTCTACACGTGTTATGTTATGTTAAATATAAACATCTTCTTCTTCTTCTGCTTGTAGTAGATCATTGATCTGTTTGTTCGGAATTTGTTTCCTCTCGCGACGCTGAAGACCAACTATCCTTCCATCTTTTAGGTGGCCTTCCAGGCAATCTTTGTCCTAGTGGAGTCTCGTTCGCGGCGATATGGGCTAATCTATCACTACTCATGCGGTCCACGTGGTCCCTCCAGAACCGTCTTCTCTTTCTGCTCCACCGAAAGATATCTTCAGTTTTGCAGATTTTTCTTATTTCGGTGTTTCTGACTCTGTCTCTGAGGGTTTTTATTCTTTTTTTTTATTTTTTCTGTATGGATCAAACAGTTAAAACAATCAGTACCTATAAACATTAAAAAACAACAATGAGCAAACCAATAAAGATCCCTTTTTTACTAATTAAAATAAATTTGAGGTAGTTATAGATATTATATCCATATTTTTTGTTATTTTATAAATGAACGACGTCGTCTGTAAACGGATAGATTCTACAATATGACGACAGCATTGATATGCCGTTCCGTTCTCTCTACCTATCCCACCTAGGAATCGATGTGAGGATAATATAGGATAGTACAAATATATACTAGATAGTTAATTCAAAGAAAAAGTATGTGTTTGGGATCGTATAATATTTTCTTTGTAGTTATGTATCCATTCTGCTTTGCCGTGTTCTGCTTGGCTACACTCTGTAGCAATTTGATACCTTTCTTCCTGTTTGTTGTGACAGGAAACCGACAGGACTACGGATATGTAAACCAGTTTCGCCATACGTAAAACTTTTGCAATAAAGCAAGCCTCACAAGTTTTACCAACCATTTTAATTAAGTAAGAAGTATAATAAAATATCCATCTTATTTTTCATGTGTCGGGCCCCCTGATGTTCACTGCCACTCCTTATTTTTATTTATTTATTTATTACATAGAGACACACACTGTGAATTGAGAAAACATACATGAAAATAAAAAGAAAGAGAATAATGTCGATTTGATCAGGCCAACCCCCCAATTAGGCGAGTCTACAGTACAGTTCTAAGTTCCGGGTTCGATTCCCGGCTAGGGCAAAACGAAGAATGACCTTTTTCGAATTGTCCTGGTCTGGGTGTTACATGTATAGAATTGCAACTAGTAGTAGAAGTAGATTGGGTGGAATCCTTCTTCAAAGCGAAAGACGTACAACCACTGCTTTAAATTATTTTGTCCATAGAGGTATACAGTATTTTAATAACTTACCTATTAGTACTAGAAATATTAAGGAATACAACATATTTAAAACCAAACTAAAGACTCATATGGCAAAAAAAAATAGCTAATATTGATTGAATATATAAAAGATAGAATGAACATGACATGAAAAGGGATTTAAGTTTATTGTATTGTTCTTAATGGTTGTTATAGTTTTTGTACCTACTGTGCTAATTAATAAATATTGTAAATATATATATATATATATATATATAATGAGTTACAATTAGGGAATCCAATCCCGCAAAAGCGGTATCCCGTAAATGCGGGATCCCGCACCTTTTTTGCGGGATCAGAAATGCGGGATTACTCATGCGGGATCCCGCACTCTTGCGGGACTGAAAAAAATGTTTAAGAACGGGCTCAGACGTTCGATTATTTATTAAACCCAGCATAATCTCAATGATAAGTTAGTTAACTACTTTGCCTTTGGAACTCGTGACTTTTCTATAGAATTTGTATGGAAAATAATTTGAGTTTCCAAAATCTAGATTTGATCACAGCAACAACCGATGGGGCAGCAGTCATGAAGAAAGTTGGGAGATTATTATCAGCGCACCCCCAGTTATGCTTTGCACATGGGTTCCAACTCGCTGTTCTTGAAGTTCTATGCAATCAGAGACAAGAAGAAGAAATACAGTCAAGTTGAAGTACTCGAAAAAAGACCGGATGGTGGGAGTGATAATGAAAATGAAGATGATGATGACGAAAAAGGTGATTTTTCGGTAGAGGAAGACATTCAAGAAGGAGAGTTGCTACCACAATACAGGTAGATAAGTATTGTCAGACCAATAGATTTTTCAATGAAAATCATTAAGTATAACTTATTCCATTTGTTATTTAAGAGGACTGATTCAAAGAGTCAGGAAAATTGTTAAGCTTTTCAGTTCGAAATCTCCAGTAATAAATGATCTTCTGCAAACATATATCAAAGAAGAAATTCTGCAAAGAATTACAGCTGATCCTAGATTGCCGAACGCGCTGGAGCAGTCTCGAATCAATGTTGTAGAGGTTCAACCAAGTCAAACAGTGCATACTTAAAGCAGTTATTGATCTTTAACTGACATCATCTTCATTTTCATTCACTGATGAAGAATTTATAACATTGAGTAATATTGAACGAGCTTTAGAGCCAGTGAAGCTTGCTGTAAATGTCTTATGCCGCGAGGACGCAACATTAATTACTGCAAAAACTACATTATGTTTCATGATAAGCAAACTGGATCGACAAAATACCAGGTAAAGCCAGGAACTTGTAGTGTCGCTATCTCGCTAAAATAAGTTAGTTAACTACTTTGCCTGTCTATAATATAACGCCGCACATCAATGACTGTCGTGTCGCTGTGCTTAGAAGGTCCTAAAAAATATCTAGAAAAAGATTCAGGATCTACAAATGTGGTGGACGATCCATTTTTTTATCCAAGCAAAGTTACACTTAGAACTGAAATGAAGTATTTAATCAAGAGACTGCTGTCAGACTCGCAGGTACAACCTGAAACTCATAACCAACAAGTTGATGACAATGGCGATGAAGAAGACACGCCTTTATCGAATCTATTGAATGATTAGCCTTCGCCTATACTAGAAGATGAATTAGAGCACAGTCTCCGTACAGAATGGGTAGCCGAGTAATATAAAGTCAATTCCACCAACAAGTGTGGAAGCTGAGCGTGCTTTTTCCGCCGCCGGCTATTTATGCAACAAGATAAGATCAAATCTAAAAGATGAAACGTTACATACTTTATTATTTCTTAGAAAGTATTATCGGAAAAAAAACTATTTTTTATGCCTCTAAACTAATAAATATGTTCAATTGTCAATACAAATCACAGATCTATAAGGAGAATTGTTAAATAATGTATTATATCGTCATGAGTTCGTCGGTGGCCTGGGGGTAGAGTCTCGGCCTTCAGAACAAGGGGTCCGTGGTTCGATCCCACGTGCCGGCAAACTCCCCTTTCACGACACAAGCTTTTAGTAGCTTACTGTGAAAGGTGTATAAGGTTGTATTTGGGTTTATTACAAAAACCCAGATATATCTTTAATTAAAAAAAAAAAAAAATATCGTTCCTTATAAGAAGCTGATTATTTATAGATACCTCTATAACATTATTTCCACTTGTTAATTAGTAAAATGAGTAATAAATCTGCATAATAATAGAAAAAATAATAAAATTTACTCGTCTTTATTTAATATTATTTTATAATTACTAAGTACCTACTCGAAACAATTTTTTTATCAAAAAATCTCAATCCCGCAAATCCCGCGGGATCCGCGGGACTGACGACCTCAATCCCGCAGGCTTGCGGGATCGCGATTTTGATGCGGGATTGGATTCCCTAGTTACAATCCATTGGATTGGTCTGCAACGAGTTTGGTTTTTCTTCTCCATTCGTCTCTATTCTCAGCCAGTCTTTTCAGCTCTACGTATGAGCCACAGTTCATGTCCCTCTTCAGTTGGTCCATATATGCGTCTCTTGGTCGGCCTCTGCCATTTGTCCCCTCGGTCTTACCCTCCGCTATGGCGATGAGTAGTCCTGGGTGCCTGATGTTGTGGCCAATCCAGTTAGCTCGTTGTTGGCTGATTCTCTTAAGGAGTTGCCTTTTTTCGCCTACCCTGGTTAATACTTCTTCGTTTCCGACGTGCTCTGACCAATGGATCTTAAGCATGCGTCTGTAGCACCACATTTCAAAGGCCGCCAACCGTCCGCTTTCACTCTTGCTGATGGTCCATGTCTCACAACCATAAAGCAGAATGCTCCATACAAAGGCTTTAGTAAGGTTCTTCCTTACGCTTAAGTCAATATTTGGGGATTCCAATATCTTCGATTTTTTGTTAAAGGCAATCCTTGCCTGGTTTATTCTGCTTACAATTTCTGCTTTGGAGCGTCCATCCTGGTTTATTCTGCTGCCCAGGTACACGAATTGTAAATATAAGTATATAATTATGTATTATCGTCTGGACACAAGCTATATTAGCTTCGCCAGATGAGTGAATTTTTTCTATGTGAACTTTATTTAAATTTTTGTATGTAATATGTATTTATGTGTAACATTTTTATTAAATAAAAAAAAAAAAATTGTTCAGTGTATTGTATATATGTGTATCGTCGTGTTAGTATCTACCCGTGATACAAGATTCATATATCTTAGTTTGGGACTTGCTCGGTTTGTGTGAATTGTCCATACATGTTATGTTATTGTTGACTTTATTAATTGTTCGAGCCGGCTTTCAAAAACTTCCGCTCTCATTGTCAGTGGAATAACGATATATCTTGTTTTATTAATAAATTATTAATATGAACTTCCAGCAAGAGCTGTCGGTCGATAAATTTAATTTTAAAAATCAGTAGTGAAGAAATAAAGTTTTTTTTTAAATTTTATTTTATTTATAAATAAAGTATTTCACTGGTTACACCAATTGTAAGAAATGTTGTGATCGTATCGATAGAGAGATAGAAAGGGTTACAGTTATAAAAATATTGACATAGTATTATAACTTACGTCGGTGGATCCATAATACCTCCCATGCACATTTTTTCAATAAATTGAAATTGATAGCAAATTAAAGATACGTCTCGTCGAGTCGAATTAGGTACATATGAAATATCCACGGAAAAAATCTTACGTGCTGCTTTTAGTTAAAAAAAATAGAATTTTGTTTTTTCTTTTGTTATGTATTGATAGTATTATTTATAAGTATATTTGTTTTAATTAGGAATATCTCATTCTATCATGGATGGAAGAAATCACTTAATAGTGATAATCTCGCCACTGCATATCGTTCTTGTATTTTAAATTTTGTATTTTTTGTTAACACTGTTAGTGGTGATGATGTGCAAAAAGAATTAATAAATAAAACTTAAATCTACCTGCACAAAAATTGTTTCTGTGAAATTTTTTGAGTCATGCCTATAAATCCAATGTATTGTAAAATTTCTTAGACACCTTCCACGTTACGAATTAGACACATAGAAAATATCATCCAGCCAAACAGTTTTATTGATCTCCTAATAAATATTAATAAATTTAATGCACATAGGAGGTATCATTAAACCACCGACGATTATTAAATTACTTCATTCGCCCACTAGAAAAATACCCTTTGATTTGAATTATTAATTAGACCAATGTTATGAGTTGGTATTTGTCTATTATTTACTCCCCCAATAATAAGTCAATAATTTTGACCGCACTTAAAATATGAAATAACAATTTTATCGGACAATAAATTTTTATATAGGTACATAATAGTTACGTATTTATAATATAGACTGCCCAGTATCGTAACAAGTAGAAATGTCTTATATTCGATAAATCACCATTTTTGTGATTTTGTTTTATTAATTCTATTTTGCTTTAAAAACACAACAGAAAGTGAAATATACCTACTATATAATAATCTCACTGTTAAGGACATACGTTCAATTTAGTTAAACAATTCGAAACACTGTATTTATTTGCGGAATAGAAAATAGGCACATTTTTTACAACTAAATATTTAATATAGGTGTGTACTACAAAGGAAACAAGTTTATTTTTTAGGGTTATTTGTTTGTGAAATTGGAAAAATGACGTTGATTGTGTGTATTACCGTCCAATTACACCAAAAAGTTTCGACATGTCGAGTTACGGAATTGGACAACTCTTGGAGCCAATATTTGAATGTGGTCTTCTCTAGCCCAGAAACGTGAACGTATCTTCATAGCTCCTGTTCAGGCAGAGGCAACAGCCGAAAGAATCAATTTTGTAGGGGACGGCGCGTACGCAGTCCCCACTACCAAAAATTACGCGCCCGAGTTGCCCACATTAGGGGCAATCGCAGGGGTCAGCCCAACCGGAGTGCAATGGAAGAGCCTCACCCTGGGGGAACCGCCTTGTTGATCACGGTATCCCCTACGCCAGGTAAGTATGCTTTCGTCACAACGCTCAGCGACTATATAATAGGGGGCGGTCTGTTACACACATGGTTTACTTTGTATCCTACCACCATCTATTGAAGGACATCTGAAGCTTCGCCCACATACAAAAGTGTAAATAAAGAATACATAATTTTACAACACAAATTACCCAACTCGAGTGAATTGCCAGTCGTAATTGAATAAAGAGATAATTCTAAAGATAATAATTTAGTTTTTTTATTTTCTCTTAGCATTATTTTCTCTTATATTACAGTACAATAGTACAGTACAACAGTACAATAGCGCAATGTGCCGTCTTCACAGACATTCTAATGATTATGGAGATCTTTTTGATATCTTCAGCGATTCACATACATCAGTGAAGTTTAATATGTATAGACATTTCCTAAATGGTTATTAACTTGATTAATTTTAAGGTTAACAAAGATTTTAAATTCAATTAATTATTATTATTTTCTAATGTTTATACATTTATATATTACAAACATGTATAAACATTTTATTGTGTATTTTAATATATATAATATTATTATATTTTAAACATATGTAAACATTTTATTGTAAACATTTTCTAAATGTTTACTGATTTGATTAAGTTTAAGGTTATCAAAGATTTAATTAATTATTACTATTATTTGTAAATTAACCTTATTATATTTTATTTTGTATCGTATATTATCCTACCTACTAATAATTTCTATGTATTAAGGGCTTAGGCCGTTTATTTTAATAAATAAAATAAATAAATAAATAAATTTCAAGCGGTTCAAAGTATTTTTCGAGTATAAAATAGGATTATTTCATTTCATTAAAAACGTTTGGTTTGGAAATTATGCAAATAAAATGCTTACATTACACAACGAATCTCCTCTTTAAAACTTTATTCAGTTCTACTATTTTCCTTCTCAAAGAAAATCTAAATTTTTACGGCAATTTATGAAATTTTACAAACGTTTTGTTGGCAAATTTCGCGTAATTTTATTTGTTTTCGTTGAGGTATATTCTTCTAACAAATATCCATCGAAATCAGTGGTGTTTTTACCAAAACCGAACTGTGCATACAACGCATTTCCAAAATATTCAAATTCACTAAATTACGTGTGAATTTTGCCGATCACGTAGAATTATTTGTCTTTCTAATTTAAGTAAATAATATAAAGACTTGTTCAAACTTTAAATGCCTGTTTTCCTGAAGATTAAATAAATAGTTATCCCGTGGAGCACCCGGTAAAGAATTGGTCTCCCACTCTTCTGCGTAAGTTTTCGAGTGCCCTGTAAAAGGCAGGTGTTCGAAAAAAATAAGACATTTTACATCTTAAATTCAGCGATGAGGTTTGCCACCCATCCTGAATGTCTTGATTTTATATTGGCACGAAGAGGACAGTTTGCATGTTTCTTACATGCAGCTGATCTGCTGGCTACCCCACTTGTGGGATATGCCGTGATGGTATAGTATAGTATAAATAAATAGAAGCCAAGATGGGAATAAAAGATTGACGAATTGATGAGCTAGTTTACTAGTGAGTGAATGTGGGTTCTATAGAACATCCGTCTCCACCTCGAGTGATCCACCACCATGTGTAGAAACCTAAGCAAGGAGCTCTGTGTGGTCTCCTTAATCTAGTCGTTCCATTTTGCTGGTACTTGGTCCCTTCCACATCATCATCATCAGTTGCTCTTCAGTCCGTTATGAGCCTTGGCCTCCTCCAATATTCGCCTCCATCTTCCCCTATCTTGACATGTATTCTTCCAATCCCTGATGCCAATGGTGTCTATATTCCTTTGTACTCCATCCATACTACGGAGTTTGGGTCTACCAACGTTACGTCTAACTTGTGGTCTTGTATGAAGAATTTCTTTGGCACTCTTTCCTCACTCAATCATTCCAAGTGCCCAGCCCATCTGAATCTTCCATATTTGATACATTTTACTATGTTCGACTCGTCGCACAAGTTGTAGACTTCTTCTTTGTATTCTTCTTCGAATTCTCCAAACTCCGTTGTCCCGCACAGGTCCGAATATCTTTCTGAGTATCTTTCTTACAAAATAATATTAAAAGGGATGCCTCGTCCTTTTTATTTTTTATTTTTATTTATTTATTTTCTCGAAGGGAACAAACAGTCAACACAACAAGTATTACAACAATTAAAATTAAATGAAATATAGACCACAAGAGTCCCCCTATATTACCACAGTTTAAATAATTCAAAGCAACTAAGACAAACACACAAAACCAACAACAAAAACAAAGAAATATAATAATAAGATAGGATAAGAGAAAAGTTAAACATAATGATCATAATGATGATATAAAAAATTTACTCAAAACCCAGCATTCGGATAGACACATGAGTACTGGCCGCAGTAGTGTTTTATAAATAGTGACCTTTGTTCTTCTCGACAACAGTCGGGATGTAAGATTTTTTTTTAAATCCCCCTTCCACAGCCCCGGTTCAGCAGGGTTACTCTTGACAAAACTAAACACGATCTTAATCTAGTCTTGATCTTGATCATACGACGCACGAAGGGACTATGGTCAAAAACACCGCGCTACCGCTAACGCGCGATCGTTTTGTGTGTATTTTTGGCCAATAGTCACTTCGTGCGTCGTATGATCAAGATCAAGACTAGATTAAGATCGTGTTTAGTTTTGTCAAGAGTAACCCTGCAGGTTCTCAGGTTCCCTTCTCTCGATGTCACCGAAATATCGCAAGACGCGCTGTTTGCATACAGTTGAGAGTTATGTAGAAATGTTTAGCTCCCTGAGATAGTTAGATAGATAAATATCTATTATATTGTATAGGTACTTATAAATTATATTAACACATCTGAAATATGATAATTTTGACGTCAACAATTTCGATTGTAAATTTTATGCGGGGTAGACAACGTGTCCTGAATATGTAATGAGTTATTATACAATATTTACACAACTTACTCTCTGTATTGAATATTAACAGTTAACACCCGTACCCAAGAATAAAGAACAATTTTGGTTCCGGACTTAGTGACATCTCAACCACAAAGAGAGATTAACTTTGTTGCTTTTCACCTATTACTAGCATTCGCCTTTTTTCTGCTGTAGGTATATAGGACTCTTCCAAACATTTTCAGAATCCACTTTATTCTACTACTACTACACCATTACGGCATATTCCACAAGTGGGGTAGCCAGAAGACCAATCGCATGTAATAAATAAGCAAACTGTCGTCTCCGTGTCAACAAAAGATTAAAATATTCAGGATGGGAGGCAAACCTTATCGCTACTGAATTTAAGACGTAAAATGTCTTTATTTGTCCTTTTCGTTGTTTGGATAATAATAATAATAATAAAAAGATGATTTGTATTTGGCGCTGTTTCATGGTCCGTGACCATCTCAAGAGCGCCGTGGCTTTTTAGTTAAGTTGGTAGCATCTTCTAGGTCAAACATGAAGTTCATGTAACGCTGCTGCCACTGCAGAGGACTCTCCATCTTTATTGGTATCAGTTCTCTGCCTCAGGCCATCCCATATCTTGGTCATGGTGTCGTTCGTCTCTACGTTCTTGGGATGACTCTGGGGCCATCCACGAAGAGTGCAGATTTTCTCGATAGCCGACTCGAAGTATTTCTTTTCGAGCGTTCCACTTTGGTTGACATCAAAGAAAACGTTGGACACATAGAGAAGCTTCTTCTTACGGAGATCTGAGATAGGCATCGTGGTAGACAAAACAGTATTTTTGTCTCTTTCACCCGCTGTGTTGTTGCGAGTAGTCGGTGTTGTTATCCTTCTCTGTTACACTACTGGACATACACTGGTCACTACACGCTGGCACTTGTATAGAGTGATTCCCGGAAGGGGATGATTTTTTTAACACGTGTTTTGTCAATAGAAGCGGGAATGCAACACAAAATGATGACTTGTTGAAGTTTTGAAGAGACAATCAACAGTAATGAATATTAATTTATTTCGAGTTTTGATGAAGTTTAAGAGATGATGAAATGCAAAAACTACGCGGTTTTGAAATGTTAGCGTGCACAAGAAAGTTCAGCACTATGGGACCGATATCTTTCGTAGAATCAAATTATTTAAAGGAGCGGTTTGATTTGCGTGGCGGCAGCCAAACGGCGCGCAACCCACCTGGATACCTTCTCATAGAGGCATAGAAGGCAAAGAGAAAACAGATGAATTGGCGAAATCTGCTTGTTCACAAGGTTATATGTTATACAGTACTCCCATATACCTACCCCTTTTAAATGTCATTTTTTTTCTTTTAAATCTAAGACCATGAATGCCTCTTGATAGAAGCAATACGAATTTCCAGAGATTGACGCATAGCCATAAAAAGAGCCCCTACAATAAAAAAAACAGTCAATGTCCTTCATCGTTTATTCGCTCCACAAGTCTCGCTAGAAGTTATTTTAGAATTTTCAAGATTGTACTTGTATCCCTGTACATAGTAAGAATAAGAATATGAAGTATGATGACAAAAGGGGGTGTGAGGAAGTGCGGACGTCCAAGAACAGCTTGGCGTGATCACGTGGATCAAATTCTTAATGACGGCCGCGTATTGAGTAAGAGAAATCGGCGTGCATGTATGAGAAACTGGATGAATGTGGAGGAAGCGAAAGAAGTTTGTAAGGGTAGATCTATATGGTGTTCCGTTCTCTCTGCCTCCCCTCCTGGCACACGGCGTGAGGTTATAAAATATAGATAGCTATAGATAGATTATTATTATGTATGCATAACAA
Organism: Athripsodes cinereus; assembly: GCA_947579605.1. Lineage (NCBI taxonomy): Eukaryota > Metazoa > Arthropoda > Insecta > Trichoptera > Leptoceridae > Athripsodes > Athripsodes cinereus. The sequence continues at coordinate 14,747,257 of OX388325.1, read as the reverse complement.
TACAGTTAACCCTTTAGCGGCTAATTAGATTTAACATATTCAAACTGACGTCACTTTACGGTAATACAGGAATAATAATAATTACAATATGTCAAGTGTCCGACACAAACCGAAACCGATTATCGAAATATTATGTCTCATTTTCGGCCGAAACCGTAATTACCTACCTACACTAAATGATTACCTACTATTTTCACCGATTTTCGGTTTTCATTTCAATTACAGCTTAAACCGAAACAGCAACAAAGGCACTAAATTTGGTCAATACGTAGACTACCTTGGTACGGGCTCATGCCCAGTTAGGTAGGTTTTTATCACTTTTATATTTTTAATACTGTTGTAAAAATGAAAGAATAAATAAATAAATACCTGACTTGCAGCGCGGTATATTTTTCGGAATTTTTGTGTTCCAATATCGATGACCTTCAAGCATTAGCAATGTATTGTCTTATAACCAACGTTAGTTCAAAACTGGATGCAAAATTTGATCGGTTGCATGACTTTTTTTTTTGAATTACCGATCTATATCTTTGGGTCAATACATAATATCTTTGATGATCCAGCTTACTCTATTCATCGCTAGAGCAGCGTGGTACTGCGGACTATTTCGTTTCATATTCGAAAGAGGCGCTGTTGCATATCGACATCCTTTTTTAGCGCAAGAAACCAATCTGTCCTATTTTTATCTCTATTGTGTATAATATTATATTGTATGACATTGTGAACAACATTATTTCAATAAAGAAACATTGTATAGATACAGGTATACCTCATCTTTTCTGCTCAACTCAATATTATTTTTATCAAAATCTTAATCTGTAAACGTTACGTTAGTTTTGGTCGAAATTTCCGTAACCGTAATCGAATTTACAGTTGCTAATCTATGTACGAGAATAGAGAATTGTTGAATATTTCAAGGACCCTTCGTATTGTTTTGTTAAGTACAGTAGCACTTCATTTATTTAAAAAGGAAATTTCTGATATATTGAGAAATAAAATTAATGTATCTGTAATACATTAATTTTATTATTTTATAAAATGACGTTCCACAAAGTTTCTCTCGAAAATTTATATTGAGAAACTATCCGTGATTTTCGCATTGATAACATTTTTTTTTCATTTGTGTTACGTAGATTTTTTCTTGTGTATTTCATTTATACAATAGTGTTGTTCTTCTCGTTTCCGGAGTTAATTTGATTGGAATGATTGATCTAGAGTGGTTTAAAATAAAAAAAAAATATGATTCCCAAGAAGATAGGTTAGATCATCATACATTTATAAGAGTTGTCACAAAAATTTAAAAGAATTAATAAACAGCATAGTTGAATTGTAATAATTGCAAAAGAGAGCAATTAGAACTCTTCTTAGTCTGAAATCTAGGGAATCTTGCAGAAATGTATTCAGAGAGCAAGGAGTATTAACCATGCCATCACTCTATGTTTATGAGTGTATATATGTTATGCAAAGAAACATTTAGATAACACACCACTTAATGAAAATTTTCATAATTATAATTTTATTTATTTATTTATTTATTTATTTATTCATTCTTTACTGTAGGTACATTGATAAAAAACAATTACATTACATTACAATTTTTGGTATTTTTTTTATTCAATTTTATGTACATAATCCTTCACCGCGTATTTTTAAAGGAATCACACAGTCGATAATTAACATCCACGATAAAAAATAATCAGTGTTACCACCATCATCATAATGTTGCCAGAGCACAAAAACAAAATTACTCTTTTTGTCTCAAGTTAGCATACTGTCTCAAGTAATGTACGTAATAAAAAAAAGTGCGCTTTTACGGTAACAAAGATACGACTGTACACAAATAGTTATTCGGACCCTTAGGACTTAAGCTAACCCCGTATAAGTACAATCAATACAATGTATACACAATATTATATTATTATTCTATAATGGTAATAAAACAATGCTTGACATATGGGTCGGTTGACATTGTGACCAAGAAATTAATAAAGCAGAGATGTAAAAAGAGAATGACCTGAGGCAATATTATAAAGGAGCGTTCACATTTATTCACTTTCAGTGATCACTCTGGATGATCCTCCAAAATGAAAAGTTCTGAACAGACGTTTCATCAATAGTGATTACTATCGATGATGGAGGAAAGCGATTACTACCCGACATAATTTCGATGAAAGGTCCTTTCACTGAAACGACCATAAACAAGTTTTATCCTATTATTTGTCTTATTCTCTATGACTTTGTATTGAATGTCAGAATCATAATATACAAAATTATCATGCTGTCGAGAATTATTTTAATACGCGGCGGCAGAATTGCCATCCACACTTCTCAGCATTATACAACCAGATAAGTCTCCATATGATCAGTCATGGTCACTTAAAAACTTAACAGGGAAAAATTCACCTATCCAGATATACAGGATATCAAAGGATTAGGCTCAGAACGCGGGTTCAAAATACCAGCATTGTGCCTGAAATATCTGTGTTCAAAAACTTTTTAACAATATTACAAGTGTTTGTTATAATAGATTTTGAATTTTTATGTACAAATTAATTAATTTGTTTTAATTTCTATGTGTTTTTTTTTAATTTTTTTTTTCTTTTAGGTATAATTTTTTTTAGGATAATACGTCAAACTACATACAACATGACCGAGAGTGTTGACATGGCAGTGAAAGCATAGGATGAACAAGTGTGAACAGACATGTTCACTTTTGTCGAACAGGTTTGACCATTATACTCTGGATGATCATCCAAAGTGAGGCAATGTGAATGCTACTTAAGCTAAACATTGGAAAATTGTAACGTCAACTTATTACAAGGCTAATAATGAATTTAATTTGACCGGAGAGCGATAAAACACTGCAAAAAATTACCACAATTTCCGTGAATATCCATCGACCTATTACATAATAATGTATCGCTGAGTTTCGAAACCCGCTTAAAACCCATATTCACAAAAATTGGGTTATATAATTATGCCGTTGGGTTCGTTATTAAATATTCTATAACCATATAAAATAGTTCTTTCAAAACACGCACCATTTGTACAAAAAAATTAAAAGAAAATGATGATTAGAAAAAATCCTACTATATCCCTTTATGTGTCTTTCAATATCCTCTACAACTCAACCGACTAATATTGGAAGCTATTTTTATGTAGGTATACAAAATAAACAGTTTATTTTTATTCAATAGCAAAATTTATATGATAACCCAGATATATCTTTTAAAAAAAAAAAAAAAAAATAATTCAACTTGTGTAAAAATCTTATAATTAACACACTTCAGGAAAGTACGTTTAATACTTGTATAATAGCTTTTATCGAATCACAAAAATGTGTTATAATATAACCAAAGATTACATTAGATCGGAAATTCAAAGAAAAAATAGATTATGCGGCCGATCAAATTTTGTATCCAGTTTTAAACTGACGTTGGTTGTAAGACAATACATTGCTAATGCTTGAAGGACATTGATGTTAGAATACAAAAATTCTTAAAAAATTTAGGTACTGCGCTGCAAGTCTAGTATGTCTATGGTTATAGCGGATTTCGAAACTTAGCGACACCTTTATTGTATGTTGTAAAGACTAGAAATTCATAGGATTATTGCTTATGAGACCAAAAACATTATTGTTAAAAGTCTTAAAGAACTTCTTTCTTTGTCCTTTTATGCTTTTTCAGGTATATAGAATATGCAATATTTAAGTATAAGTAGAAAAAATACCTTTTCGTCTTCTTCCTGGCACTGTGTCCCAACTTATTGCCGATGAAGTCTGTTGGGGTCAGCTCTTCTCGTTCTGAGATTATATAATATGTTCTTCTGTTCCCTATGTCATCTTCATCTAGGCCATTTCTCCGCAGGATTCTATTACAATGTGTCATCCAGGTAATCTTTGGTCTTTGGGAGATTTTCATGTCTTAATTTTATGTTGACACGGAGACGACAGCTTACATGTTTATTATATGCAGTTAGTCTGCTGATTAATCCACTTGTGGGATATGCCGTGATGGTTTAGTAATAGTACACTGAGAAAAATACTAACGAAATTTCACAAAGAATCATTGGTACGTACTACGTACATCAGATTAGGACCAGAGATAGTACAAACGATTAATTAGTACGAATCTATAATATTAACTTTTCGCAAACAAATTATTGGAAAATTTACCAACGACTTGTTTGTGATAGGTTAATATGTATTATAGATTCGTACTAATGAATCGTTTGTACTATCCTTGGTCCTAATCTGATAGTAGGTACGTACCAATGATTCGTTTTGAGTATTTTTCTCAGTGTAGTGGTAATAGAAGGTAATGTTTTAATTCGGGCCACTCTTTTTAGATAAAATCATATGGACCTTTATTCGTGATACCTATTCAATTGCAAATTCTTGAACACCTAATTTCATATTCTTAGACATTTAAAAATATATGTTAAGACTTGCTTCGTGTTTTTCTTAAATTTAATAGGAAGTTTGTATGTAAATCCCTAAGGAAAACTTGTCAGTCAAAGAAATATTCAAAAATATATTATTATCATCAAATAAAATTACATCAAGAATAATATATGAAACTAACTTTTATACCCGACTGCTCTCAGATATAAAGTCAAATCTTTCAAACCGTATCCCAAGCGGGGTCGGCAGAGAGGACTGAACGCCATATATTTTTTTTGAAATAAATAAAACTCTATTGATATCTAAATAATATGCAGTGTATAATCATGTTTACATAAAATATTATCAAGAGGCGAGCTTATCGCATATTCTGGAGATTTCTTCCAGCCAACCCGGAAAATATGAAATAATAAAATCAATATAAGAAAATTATAAATACAATACAAAAGATAATTAGGATAAAAAATAAGTAATGGTATATTAATTGTGTCGGTGCACACGTAGTAGAATTCCATAACTAGGTAAATTAAAACAAGTGTTTCTTTCTACTATAGACCGTCAGAGAGACGTCTTTCGACTTATCAGGCCGATTGATAATGACCTGATAAGTGGAAAGACATCTTTCTCGTAAACTTATAGTAGAGAGAAACATTTGTTTCAATTTAGGTACCTAAGTAATAAATAATTTATTCCGATTTCTCATACTCAACACGCGGCCATTCTTGTGAATTTGATCCACGCGATCAAGCCACGTAGTTTAAGCACGTCTTCGCTCTCTCACATCCCGTGTGTTAAATCACATAAGAAGTATTTGTCAATCTGGCAACATTTATCACTACTCCGAGACGACCACTGCGCTCAGCCTCGTCTGCTGTCAACAAACTCGTGAAATCCAATATGGCGAACACCTCCAAATTTGCAGAAAGGAGCTTCAGAGCCGCCACGCCAACTGCCTGGAACAGACTGCCCACTGACCTGAGAGAGAGTCAGTCCACCACCACATTTAGAACCAAGTTGAAGACGCTACTGTTCGGGAGAAGTCACGGCGCCTTTCAGATAGTCACGGATCATTAAACGGCGCCACATATAAATATAGTCCGATTATTATTATCAACACAGTAGGGCCAATTCTGAATCTTAATGAACTAACTAACTTAATAGTTGATTAATATTAGTTTATAGTATTTAGCATTAGTTATGAACTATAAACAACTATAAACTCGAGAACCACCAAGTGCAAACGGTAAAATCTATGGGACAAACTAATATTAGTCAGTGATGTCGCAATACAAAATTCACGTTCCGATTTACACTTCTGGCAACACTTTAATAGTTGTCGCGCGTGAAAATTGTGAAATGTCAGATTTGCCGGTATATTTTGGCGTTCGTATTTGCGTCGGTGGTGGTATAATTTTACAATTTATACATGATAAGAGTTGCGAGGGCCCTAATAATATATAAATTTTTACTTTTAATTGAAAAAACAACTTAGCACTTCCAAAATATAGCAATATTCTGCCGCAAAATGACAGCAACTAATAATATTCGCACATTAAAAGTCGCGAATAAAATTCTGCCAAATCCAACTTATTTTAGTCGTCGGCTGTCAACTAAAATTTCATTCTGAATACGAAATCCATAGATTCTCGAAATTTATAGTTGTACTAAGGTGTCAAAATGAACTAATGAACTTAATTAGTACGGAAAACTGTGAATACGAATTAGAACTAATTATCATGACTCGACTATCTTCTCACACTTAGTTGACTTAGTTAGTGCAACTAAGCTATTTTATGATTCAGAATTGGCCATATTGATAATACTGTTATGTGCTTCTACATTATGTAATGATGTAAATTATGTATTTTTTGTATGTAACAATGTTTGTTTTTAATATGGCAATTATGTTCCTTGGCTGCTGCACGTAACCTTGATTCTTTCAACACGGTCTTTCAGAAAAATATACTTAACCTAATCATCATCCATTCGCTCCACATGCCCAAGATCAAAATAAATAAACCATACTATACCCTCGCGCCGTATCCCAAGTGGGGTAGGCAAAGAGAAAGGATCGCCATATAGATCTATCCTTACATACTTCTTTTGCTTCTTCTACATTCATACAATTTCTCATGCACGCACGTCGATTTCTCTTACTCAATAAACGGCTGTCTTTGAGAATTTGATCTACATGGTCAAGCCATGTAGTTCTCGGACGCCCGCGCTTCCTCACACCCCTCCTTTCAAACAGGTATATCCTCTTTGTCATTCTTTACTCTTCCATTTGTTCCTCATGACCAAACCATCTCAAATTGTTTACACGCATTCTATCCACAACACTCCTCTTGCATCCACTCATTCTTCTAATATCCTCATTCCTCACTCTATCACGTAACATCTCCACAGTATTTATTCCACTTTTGTCCCTCTTCAACCATGTCCACGTTTCGCTTGCATACACAAACAAAAATATACATATCTATATATATGTACAGATTCAGATTTTTGGAATCGTTTTCTCCTTTGATGGTGTCTTTTGGGATTTTCATATCTATAAGAACTTACATTTTATATGGAAATGACGAACATAGTACAAACGTATGTAGAGCCTTAAGTGTGAAAATGAGAACATTAAAAAGGAATACAACCTTCTTAGAATTACGTGATTTCGCTTAACATCATTATTTCTATTCTGTCTTTACCCCGTGTACAGGGTCCAATCCAATTATTTATTTATTATTATTATTCAAAAAAATCATCAAAAATGAAAAAATAGAAATGCTAATTTAAAAAAACATCGAGACAGAAAAAAACACTAAAGAGATATCATCAAAAAGAAACAGAATCAAGAGTTCATTGGCAATAAATTCATTGTATGTTATGTTGAAAATATCGACATGAATATTGAAATCATTACAATTTTATAGCCTTGCCGACAAGAGAGTTTGGTATTATGTTTGTTCTGTTATCAGGGGGGTAAAAAAGTATGGGGTGTTCGTCAGGAAACCAAAATATCGTCAACCATTTGAACCGTGTGAACAGATTGTCAATAAATCTGAAACGACAAAACGTTAAAACGATATCGTCCCAAGCTGACCACCAGTTGACAAAGCACTCCTCTCGTAAAGGTAGGGATGCGGGTTCTAGTCTCGTCCGGGGCACTACCAAACAAAGTGACGTTGTTTTTTCTACGCCTTACATGGTAATTTCATGTGTTAAATTTACATACTCGTATATAACCTCATACAAAATGGTTAATTGTAAAAATAATATCGATAAACAAGAAGTATGTTATGTTATGAATTTTTTGACACAATTGGATGTCGGGAACTGGATTTTTTACTTAGGTACTAGAAGTGTAGATGTCAAATCATATTTTGAACTACTCCAGATAAATCATTCCAATTGATCACACTTATCCATAGTTAACATATTTGAATAGGTATTAACTAGGTAGGTATGTTGTATATTATACACATGTGAACTTCCTTAAGGAGTGCACAACACAGAGATACGACGCTTATGAATCGACTTAGGCTTGGTTAAGAGTAGGTACTCTTTAAACCTAGGTAACATTCCCAATTCTAGGAAAGGAATGTTACCTAGGTTTAATGAGTAGGTACTCTTAACCAAGCCTTAGTCGATTCATAAGCGTCGAAACTCTGTGTTGTGCACTCCTTAAGGAAGTTCACATATGTATGGTATCACATACAACATACCTACCTAGTTAATACCTATTCAAATAGGTTGACTATGGATGAGTGTGATCAATTGGAATGATTAATCTGGAGTAGTTCAAAATATGTTTGAAGTAGTATGTTGTTCACAAACCGCTACCTTGCAGAACTATCCTAAGTAGTTAGGTATTTTAGGGTGGTTTTTCAAGGAGCAGTTTAAATCTTTGTTTGTGTAATACAAATAAACTTTTAAAAATACTATAACAAATTTTGACATGCATTATTATATCGGAATGTAATTTTACTTTCATTCATTAATTATCTTGTATCTGTTATAATCATTTGTTATTCCTTAATAATTAACTCGCTATGCATGCACCTTGAAACATTTTCGCTATTTCGTTCTTCCGATTTTGCCTGTATTGAATAAACGTAGGATTAAAATGTTGCGAGTATTTTACAAGTAGGTACAGGTAGCGCACAGTTATGTCGCCGACAGATCGTTGAATTAGCCAGTTAACTCAATAACTAGGCTGTTTATTCACTGTGTCGGTGTTTAGGTAGTAGAATTCCATATCGAAATAATAAAACAAATGTTTTATTCTACTAATGGTTTATTATGTGAGAGAGACGTCTTTCGTCTGATGAGGACATTGTCAATCTGATTTTAAAAATACAACATCATTCATATATATAAAAATATTTACAATATTTCTTAGAATTAGTTACTGATACATACTTCATTATAATATTATACTATACTCTCTTATCATTGTTATTGTAAATATTTTTATATATATGAATGATGTTGTATTTTTAAAATCAGATTGACAATGTCCTCATCAGACGAAAGACGTCTCTCTCACATAATAAACCATTAGTAGAATAAAACATTTGTTTTATTATTTCGAACTAGGCTGTTAATTAAACATTGGCATTCAATTGGATAACTAACAAAGATATCGTAACTCGTATAAGGACGGGAAACAAAAGCATTCATTTGAATATTTCTTCGGAGAATGCTCAGAATCGTCACTGAATGATTTAAGATTGAAGATTGATTGAAGTTCGCATCCTACTATCTGGACGCAACAATTGTTGAATATTTGGCGCAAAATTGCGATTGAACGAAACGGCTAACTATTCAACTGAACGCCGGCATTTCTTTTAACCGCCTAGGCATTTAGTTAACTGGCTAATCTAATTTTTTGATAGAAACATTATATATACATACATATATTTATTGTTAAATATTTTATAAGTAAGTAAAAGTACAACACGTTATAACGTGTATCGCATTTGAGAGATTATATTTTCACATCTTCTTTGAATCTGCCTGCCTCTAGGGGTTAACAACGAAGGTGACCATCCTTTGTGTGAATTTATTTCTCTAATTTCCTCCTTCTAATATGGCAAAAATCCGTTGGATTTTAGATGTTGGGTGGTATGAAGCCAGTGGCGTGTCTAATTAATATATACAAATAAGTTATTAAATAAATATTTGAACGACCTTCTTGTATGTCTCATTTATTGCAAAGTGTAAGTGTGAAAGGTGTATAAGGTTGTATTTGGGTTTACAACAAAACCCAGATATATCTTTTTTGAAAAAAAACAAGTGTTAATCAAAAATTTATAGATCATTTACACTTCTTAGTACGTAAAATCTAATCTTCGACATCCGATTGTGTGAAAAAATCATACCAAATACTTAATTAATTAATTATCACGAACATAATTTTTTGTTTTGTTTTCACCTTGTAGTGTATGTGAAAATTATTTTGAACTTTTTGAAACCGTATAAATAAATAATTTAATTAGTAAATTCCTTGATTGAAACGTTACTGAAAATCAGTTTATAATTATTTACAATTGCAACAATACACCACCGGTACGAATTTAGTTTCGAAAGCGAAATAATTTAGTAAAGAAGCATTGTTACCCTATGCGCGCAAATTTATAATTATATGGAGTTATGGAACAATGTGTAATCAACCTCAAATCGAGATAATTCATGTTTTTTTATTACTTATATGAGAATGATTTGATTAAAAATCGTGTAAATAAATTGAGATTGTTTGGTCATGTGGAACGAATGGAAGAGGAAAGATTGACAAAGAGGATATACTTGTCTGAAAGGAGGGGTGTAAGGAAGCGCGGGCGTCCGAGAACTACATGGCTTAATAACGTAGATCGAATTCTCAAGGACGGCCGTATTTTGAGTAAGAGAAACCGACGTGCGTGCATGAGAAATTGTATGACTGTGGAGGAAGCGAAAGAAGTATGTAAGGACATATCTATATGGCGTTCCGTTCTCTCTGCCTACCCCACTTGGGATACGGCGTGAGGGAATAAATAGATAGATAGGTAGAACTTTCTCAATTTAATTATTTATTTGGCAGAGTACAAATAGGAGTCCTTGGACTCCTGAAATATCCGAGAAATAAAGATATTTCAACTTTAAACATTTTTTGGCAGAGGTCTTTCGGAACTTGTCCATCATAAGAGCCATAAACTTAAAAACTCTAAAGTTAACAGCTGTGAAACAAAATTCCCTATGATTTGCGAACTCTGGAGAGTGTGGAGGTGTTCAAGACGAGGTTAAAAACCTTATTGTTCAGGAGGTGTTATGATTCTTGAATGGGCCCTTGCGATGGTTTTTCCAGAAAACGGCGCATCATAAATAAGTTGTCTAGTTATTATTATTAAGAAAGGCTCCTGCCTTCTGCCAAATATATAATTAAATCGTGAAAGTTCCATTGTTTTAGTAAAATCATTTTTATAGGAGTAAAAATGAACTTCCATAATGTTACCACCGATAAAAAAGAATCTATAAAGTTTTTGTTGTTGGAACAACATTACTTAATATATTTGAATAATTTAATACAATAAAAACATTCACTCTTTTTTTCTTCTCTGTATTTTGTAATGGGACACGTTGTTGCACGAGACCATACAATTACTTTCATTCGCTGCTTTTGTCATACTTACGTTACGAAATGTATTATCAAAGAAATCTTAATAACCTTATTAAAATTTAATTGTGAAATTTATAAACCGTGTAACAAGGTTCCCGGAATAGAAAACGTCTCCCACTCTTTTCTGTAAGTTTTGCGAATCATGTATAAGTTTTATTAATTAATTTATTTACATCTTCAACAGGGATACAAATAGTCATATTATAAATAACTAGCTGGCCCAGCGAACTTCGTACCGCCTAAGAATCAATGAATGATTACATACATACATCTTCTTCCCCTTGTCCTAGTTCGGTCGGGGGCCCATTGCCCTGTGACATCCACATCCACATAATCTGTGCACGTCCACATTTATGTGACAGATTATAGTAAAAAAATATTCATCAGTTTGACACACCATGTTCATATTGATTTTAGTAATTTGATTCTTAATACAGCAGAACATAAGGATTATTTAAGCACAATGCAACAGGCGACGTGGGAGCGCTTACAGCGCCATAACTCTCCATATTATTGTTTTTATTTTTGAAATTAAAAATGTATGGCGTATATAATTTTCTTCGTATTTTTTCTTACCGTGAATTTGTAAGATGTTTTAATAGCCTATAGTTTATTCCCGGCGGAGAAGAATCCAACAAATCAGAGTTAATTCAAATCGGTACAGCCATTCTTGAGTTATAAGTGTTGTAACACACACCAGTTCCTTTTATATATACCTAAGAAGATGTTAATCAGAATAATACAAGACCATAAGTGGACCAGCAAAGTCCCCTATTATTACCAGTATGTTAATTACAATCACTTTCAATAAACAATAGAGTCAAGCATGTGGGATTCACAACAATCAGGGTTTTTACAAAAAAAATCATATATTAATGTTACCAGTTGAATCAAATGTCGAAATTAGCCAAAAAAAATTTGCGTTTACATATTCATAAATTCAAATGAAAATCAACAATATACAATTGAGAAAATGAAAGGAAAATGAAAATTATTCATAAATTCGAATGAAAATCAACAATTGAGAAAATTAATATAACAATTTAAAACACGAGATAAAATAAAACAATTTAAATATAACAATTTAAAACACGAGACAAAATAAAACAAAACCCATTCACAAGTAAAATTCAATTAAAAATGTTAAATCTCAAGTTTTGTAATATGTTATTAAATTATTATTTGTTTTTATTATAATATTTTATTTTATCTTATATATGTATTATCTATTATTATTTATGTATGTATAAATTATTTATTTATTTATGAACTTTAAACTTTTTCTCTTTGGGTTCCTGTATTTTTTCTTTATTTTATTTTTAGTTTTGATTATTTGGGAAGGCATAGACTTATTTTTTTATGTTAATGTTTTAGGGTTGACTGGAAGACGTTGCTCAGCAACAAGTCCGCCTTTTGGCCTAATTTTGTTAAATTGTCACGTTTTGTAATGTAGATTATGACCAATAAAGATTTATTTATTTATTTTATCCTTCAATCAGTTGACCTTATTAATTTATGAATTTTAACTTACTGACCCCTAATATATGATATTTTTTGTATCAATTTTTATATTAACGCATGAATTTTACCTAACAGACGTCTTATATTTGTTATTTTTAATACCACTTCGATAATACCAGCAAAGCTACTCTTGACAAAACTAAACACGATTTTAATCTAGTCTTGATCTTGATCATACGACGCACGAAGGGACTATTGGCCAAAAATACACGCAAACCGATCGCGCGTTAGCGGTGGCGCGGTGTTTTTGACCATAGTCCCTTCATGCGTCGTATGATCAAGATCAAGACTAGATTAAGAGTAGCCCTGCAGACCTTGCCACTCCAGTATGCAGCGACGTATATCGCTGTCATTCTCATTACATGCATTCCGCATCAGCGGGCATTGCAATAAGTGAAAATCACTCTGCTCCTCCCCGCAGTCGCAGCCAATGCTCTCTCCATCCAAAAAGCCCCACCTCTGCTGGTTACTTCTGCATCTAGTCACCCCAACCCTTAGTCTGTTCAGTATCATCCTGAATATCCTATATGTTTATTGGCACAGAGAGGTTGCACGTTTATTACATACAGTTAGTCCGCTGGCTACCCCACTTGTGGGATATGCCGTGATGGTGTAGTAAAATAAAAAACAAAATAATCTTTATTGTACGAGGTAGAAATGGCGGAGAGGTGTCTAATGTGTGAGAGGAGTGTTGTGGACAGAATGCGTGTAAACAAGTTGAGATGGTTTGGACATGTTGAGCGAATGCAAGATGAAAGAATGACGAAGAGGATGTATTTATCTGAAAGAAGGGGTGTGAGGAAGCGCGGACGTCCAAGAACCACGTGGCTTGATTACGTTGACCAAATTCTTAAGGACGGACACGTGCTGAGTAAGAGAAATCGGCGTGCATGTATTAGAAACTGGATGAATGTAGAGGAAGCGAAAGAAGTATGTAAGGATAGATCTATATGGCGTTCCGTTCTCTCTGCCTACCCCTCCTGGGACATGGCGTGAGGGTATAGTATAGTATAGTACAAATGGCGGATATATTCTTTGCACATCGCACACAAAAGCTGTAATGATGTGCAAAGGAAATTTAAAGAGAATAATAATAATAAACACAATATACTCACACACGCACACACAAAGGGAGGGGGGGGGGAGGATATAGTAGTTGTAGTAGAAATATGGTGAACACGCAGCTATGTGCAAGATTTGCTTAGTCATAAAAAATATTTTCTAAATAACGGAGATGTTTCTATATTTAAAGATATCTATGTGAAAATATCTACAAAGGAAATTTAAAGATTCAATGATAAGAACTGTTGCAAGTTTCTAGAGAAAGCACCACTGTAAGCTTTTCTAAGCTTTTGGTGTAAATACTAAATAGATGTCGCAACAGTATGGCGATACTCGATATACAAGTACACCATGAAGAATGCTATTTTACTAATGAGGAATATGAATAAATGTTATCAATTTATATTAATAAATATGCTCTGTATTCAAGGTTCAAATTTGATAATTTAAAAGTACTGTCAAAGAATTTATTAGGAACGACAGTTTGATAGTTTGATGGTGTTGGTGTATATATTTTAAGACTAAATTAGTGATGTTCGATGTTGAAATTGACTTAGAGAATGGAAAGCATAAAATATATTGTCTAGAAGTTAGCTGGTGAATGACAGTTTGATTGTTTGATTTAATTTTAATTTAATTGGAGTAATTTTGTTGTTTGTTTTTGAAAAGACCAAATTAATGATGCTGAAGAATCAAGAGAGAGCGGTAATATACTAAGATGGATCAAGGCCTGTCCCAGACCACGAGCCACGCTCAATTCTGGGACAGGTACTATGATCAAATAAATTGATGATATATTGTAATTTATTACTGGATTTATGCTGTATAGTGTTGTATTGTGTTTTATTATATTGTATTGGGAACGAATGTTGTATTTTATTATGTTGTATTATTTTATATGGATTGTCTTATGCATTATACATTTTATTTTATCTGCTTATATATTCAATTTGTAATTTATATTATTATTTTAATAAACGATTAAAAAAATATACGCAGATCACATATATCGTAATTTTAATTTTATTAGCCGGGTTAGTTGGAAGACATCATATTCTAGCGATAAACTCGCCCTCTACACAATGAAATGTACCTATAACTGTTTTTTTATGATATTTTGTGTTGATTTGAAATATTGTAACCAATGTAAAGTTAAGAATAAAATAAATAAGAAAATAAAAGCCTTAAAAATGCATATGTAAAAAAATAAAAAGTACTAATTTTTTCTTTTTTTTACTATTTTTTGAGAAGAAGATTTTTTGTATGGTAATTCCCCATTATCGGTCTATGTGTAACATGTTATTTTTCTGCCTCTAACCATGAATTATATCCTATTGTTGCAGGTATTTCTCATACTTTGAACTCAAAGCGGATATGAAGATAATCGTACTCCAAAATGTCCATTGATCTAATTAACCAGACGAGGTGCGTAAAAAACATGTAATTTTTTGTTCCATTTTCAAATATGTCGTGAGGTCTGAGAGGATGGTGACAAGCGGGTAAGGGAGAATTTTTTTTACATCTCTACCTCTCCCTGTTTTCATATTTAAATTTAAGAATGACACCTTTCACAGTAAACTGAACTCTTGTGTCATGAAAGGGGAGTTTGCCGGCACCTGTGGGCCTAGTCGAAACACATTTAAGCGTTACGTTTTCGTTCAAACAAGACGAAGTTGCGAGAACGCATCAATTTTCGTAGCTAAAATACACAAGTAGCTACGAAAATTGACGCGTTCTCGCAACGTCGTCAACGTTTGAACGAAAACGTAACGCTTAAATGTGTTTTGACTAGGCCTACTGGGATTGAACCGCGTACCTCTTGCGCATAAAGCCCAAACTACCGACGAACTCTTTTTACATCTTAAATTTAGCGATGAGATTTGTCACCCACCCTGATTTTCTTATTTTTTGGCACGGAGAGGACAGCTTGCATGTTTATTACATGTGGCTAGTATGGCTTGATGGTATAGTAGTTGAAATAACTTTATTTCTCGGATATTGCAGGAGTCGAAGGACTCGACTATTTATCCGTTTAGGTGACAATCTATTTATCTTTCAACTCTCTCTAGTCTGTCAGTACTACTATGCCAGTGTTGGCATCTCCGATCCTACCACGTGAGTGGGCGGGGGACCCGGCTGACGTAGCAGATCCCATCTTGAAACCCACACATCCACGAATGTCTTAAAGTGTGGAGCGTTTGTGGCATTTAAAAACACTTCCCCAAACCAGATGGTAGTAGTAGATATCTGTAATACAATTCGGATTAGTTATAAATAAAACACTTATTTAGTTTTAACTAAAGAAATTAAAGGTTGGTGACGAATATATTATATAGATTGTTATTGGATAGCAATGAATAGTGATGATTAAGACATTGGTGACAAAATCTTGAAAGCCTGCTTGCGACCAATAAAGTCACAGTGGAATGTACTAATTTCATCTATAATTAATTTAACCCTTAAGGGCCCCGTTTAGCAAAAACGATAAAATATTCTATTTTCAACAAATTTGATAGAAAAACTGCCAAAACTTGTTAACCCTTGCGAACATATTGATTTGATAAAATAAAAAATCAAATATTTATTACCAATATTAGTTTTTTACTAAAAAATAAATAAATCGCACTGACGAGATTTGTTTAGGTACTCTTTGTTATATCAAAATACAAATTATTTGTACAATATATATATTTTTTATTCATCCTATGAAGCATATAAATACTATAGATTTTAGCAAACTTTTTTTAGTATACAAAAAATTGAGTTCATGTGGTTATTTTTGGTTTCAAAATAGGTATGAGAAATTTTGAATGTTTTTTAAATATTCTACAATGCACATCCGTTACTTGATTTTTTAAAATCGCGATCGATTTCGGTAAACCTTTACCATTGACGAGCGAGATAATACTGACTAATATTTTTGTTAAAACATCTACAAAAACAAAATAATTGAAAACAATAGCTGCACCTGTTAAGGATTAGGCATTGTAAACATTGAATTTGATCACAATTTCGTAAAAACAAATAGTTCCTTTAAATATACAAATATTAATAATTATTTTAAACTATGTTCTTTGGAAACATTAGAAATTAATAAAGCTTTGAATTCAAACGTAAATATTGTAAATAAAGTAATAAATCATTATAAATCACCTCTTCTCACAATGTTTACAATGCCTAATCCTTAACAGGTGCAGCTATTGTTTTCAATTATTTTGTTTTTGTAGATGTTTTAACAAAAATATTAGTCAGTATTATCTCGCTCGTCAATGGTAAAGGTTTACCGAAATCGATCGCGATTTTAAAAAATCAAGTAACGGATGTGCATTGTAGAATATTTAAAAAACATTCAAAATGTCTCGTAACTGTTACATAGTTAATCCTTCTAAAATAACTGATAATGAGAAATTT
This sequence comes from Athripsodes cinereus, assembly GCA_947579605.1. Classification (NCBI taxonomy): domain Eukaryota; kingdom Metazoa; phylum Arthropoda; class Insecta; order Trichoptera; family Leptoceridae; genus Athripsodes; species Athripsodes cinereus. The sequence continues at coordinate 14,730,209 of OX388325.1, read as the reverse complement.
TATCAAAAAAAATATTCATGTCAGTCAGTCAGTCAATATCCATGAAAAAAACAATGAAAATAGATTTTTTTTGTTCTATAATTGTAATAACTATCTCAATATTCTCAATATTAAAATAAATATATGAAAATTTGTAGGATTCTCGTGCATTTATGTACCAAACACACCCCCGAATTCGATTTTTAGAAATATGCTTTTTTATAAACGAATAATATGAAGCTAAAATCGAGTTTTTTTTTTTAAAGTTAAAGTTTGATATTGGTAATTAATATTTGTTTTCATATTTTATCAAATCAAAATGTTCGTAGGGTCAACAAGTTTTGAGAGTTTGTGTACCAAACTTGTTAAAAATTGAATGTTTTATCGTTTTTGCTAAAGGGGCCCCTTAAATGAATCGTGATGGAAATTTCCATCACACTAAATACTACTACTACTACTACTATACCATCACGGCATATCCCACAAGTGGGGTAGCCAGCTGCATATAAAAATATTTTGGTATAATTATTTATTATTAATGGAAATGGTATATTTTTTTTAATCTGGTAAGAGTTAATTAATAGACGGATTCAAGCAAAAATAAAAACCATATCAATAACTATATAAAAAAAAAACTATATTTTTGTCTATGATTTGTGTCAGTAGCAATTGTCATAGCGCAGGTTTTACGTTTTTAGTATTTTGCTAACTGTTGAATTTCTCAGCCATCTCCCATCGTTTTCAAGGAGAAAAATCAAAAATTTATAATTTTTTTATAATTTCATACACATACCTACAACTCCATATTACCTACTCCGTAATTTTTTTTTCTAGCTGACAGACCATACTTACATGATGATGGAAATTTCCATCATAATGATTTTCCTTAAAAGATGTACTGTTTTTGTGTCATTGATTTTTTAAATTATTTTTACCTAAAACTACACCTCAAACTGTATCATAAAACATTTTTTTAAATGCAACGCAAAAAAAATCATGCATTTAAGGGTTAACATGAACTTACACCAAGAACTGCCGGTCGAAAATGTCAACTTAAACAATTCGGCTTAACAACATCGCTAGTTTCATATTAAATTGATAATGAGTAAACTACATAATTTAATAGATCGCATATATTTCTAGCGTCCTATAAACTTCTAGTAGGTACCTACCTACTTTCAATACATTATTTTATTTCATTTGTAGAGGCACGGTTTCACCATTCTATATAAAATATTCATGACGTCACTGAGCCCGCTGCTAAGCAATAAGGCAATTTGAGAATGCTAATAGAAAACACTTTGGTAAGCTGATATATGTGCCTATAAAATTGAATTTGTAATGTTTTAACCATTCTATCCACCTAGGTAATGTATTTTAAGTCACTGCCAGATGGTAGAATTAGCCGGTTAAGTGAATGCCTAGGCGCAGTGGCGTAGCTAGGGTCATCTGCGCCCGGGGACAAAGTCTGCGCCCCTTCTCGGAGTCCCCAAGAAATTTTTGAAATTTTACGGTTTATATCAGGGGTCGGCAACCTTTTAGCTGTGGTGTGCCAAGCCACTCTACCAATATGATTCAGGGTGCCGCCTTAATTCTAAATTATATAATGGGGTTCTAGAGGAGAAGAATTTTATACCAAATTTATCTTTTAAACATATTTATTAAACTCTTATTTAAAAATCACTTCGTCTCGATATTTTCTCGATTTCTCTGATTACTTTGTAGAGTGCCATTCAGAACCCCATCGCGTGCTGGGTTCAATAATATTTGAACCCGAACTGATCTTTGTTAAAAAAAAACGCCACCAGCAATCCTGCATTGTGGATGTGTCATTTTGTTTATGAGTAGAATGGCGCCCCTTAATGCTCAATGGGGGCGCCAAAATCGTGTTTGCCAACTGGTTTGAAATGAAGATATTTGTAGAGTTCCAAAATTTAATCTTTCAAACGTATTTAGGATATATTAGCCCCCTAATGTGGCGCCCGGGGACATATGCCTCCCCCTGCCTCCCCCCTAGCTACGCCACTGCCTAGGTGGTTAGTTAAACGCTGGATTTCAATTAAAAGGCTAAAAGAATAATTGTTTAATGCAACGATAAAAAAGAAAGGAATAAAAACAGTTATATGGTAAATTTGAGAAGGTCCTCCGAGCCATCCACTTCCAGATCCAAAAGATATCCTCTGACCACACGTTTGAAAACTCTGCCAATCTCTAATTATCTCCACTCAAGTCTCAGGGAATTATATATCTTTGGAGCAACAATCGTATGAAAACGCTGTCTAAAAGTAATACTTACTTACCTCCGCAGTTACCAGTCAGTCAGTAATCTGTCTCGTGTAATGTCTATGATTCTATGTGTTACAAGAGATATTTCAGACATATTATCTATGTAACCATTATCGTAGAATTTTGCATAGAAAAGGTTACAAATGAACGGATTGTGTGTATAATAATGATGACAAATTGTTTTTATTAATAATGTCAGAGTTCAATCTCTAACACAAAAAAACTTCTGACACAATCTTAGTCTAGAATCTAGAATTTATCCAAAAAATACCAACTTACAATACTTTTTGCCTATAAAATTATAGCACACTTTGTCTTCAAGATTACAGTAAATTTTGTCCACAAGATACCAGTACTTTTTGTTTACAAAATAACAGTGATTTTTGTCTACAAGATAACAGTGCTTTTTGTCTACAAGATTTGATTTCGTGATCATTCAGACATCTCGATTGGAGAACCATGTTTACACATGGTAACATTGTGCAACATTTAATCGGAAGATGTAGTGATTTCTCGATTGGTAGATCTTATACATCGTGACAATTAGAATTGCGGAATTGGTGAACGTTGTCCATGGACACCGAATATGATCACTAAAGTCAGCCTAGAGCCAAAGCGTAAACGTTGGGACGCCTTTCTCACTTCTTCCGATTAGATTTGACACATTGTTACTACACAATGGTGTAAACATGGATCTCCAATCGAGAAATCTGATATATTACCTCAAAACCATCTCCCAAATTTCAGAACCGCTAAGGTGCTTTTGACTTTCTCATTTGATAAATTTTATTACAATTTTTATTCAGCATTAACAATATTTTAATAATATTTTTATGTTCCATCCTTATTTTGCTGTGTGTAACGAAAATATTATCTGCTTTTATTTTACTATAATCTTTATTAAATATCGTAAAAAATAAATAAATATATTAGTCAAAATTATATTAAGCTCATATTTTTTTTATCTCCTAATAATAAAATAGAAAATTCCAGAAAAAAACTACATAACTTTTTATAAATTTAATTATCAAATAAGCGAAGTTTATACAAATTATAATATAAATGTTATATGAAAGTTTGAGATTAATGGTTACGGTTAAGAGATTAATGAATGAATTAATTTCGTTAAAATTTTGATATAATTAATCGACCCACTCCACCTTAACAACATAAGCATATTGCTTTCTGTGAGAATATTTATTAATATTATTTTCTTCATCGTCGATTTAATTTCCTGCACCAATATATTATCTATCTTCTATCAAGTTTTTATTTCTCTCTATAATATTGCTACTGATCTATACACAAATGTTTTCTGATCTCTATGGTCTATTGGTGTGTTGTATCTAAAGGGTCGTTCACATACGTTCACTTTCAGTGATCACTCAGGATGATCCTCCAAGATGAACAGGTGTGAACAGGCGTTTCATCAATAGTGATCACTAGCGATGACGGAGGAAAGAGATTACCACTCGTCATAATTTTGATGAAAGGTCCTTTCACTGAAACGACCATAAACAAGTTTCATCTTATTATTTGTTTTATTCTCCATGAATTTGTATTGAATGTCAGAATCATGTACAAAATTATTATGCAGACGAGAGCTATATTAATTTATTTTAAGTGTTATTTTTCATTTTTGAATTTCTTTAATTATTTTTATACGAAAATACGTCAAACTACATACAACATGAGTGAGAAAGTAGACATGGCAGTGAAAGCATAGGATGAACAAATGTGAACAGACGTGTTTACTTTCGATGAACAGATTTGACCCTGACACTCTGGATGATCATCCAAAGTGAAGCAATGTGAATGCTACTTAATCTGTTTATTATAATGTCTAAATTTGTTTATTGCACATATATTACTGATTATACTGTCAGCCTCGACACAGGGTTTAGCCTATAGTGAGGTGGCAAAGTAGAATTAGTTGTATTGGCATATTATGGATATTTGAACTGTATTTGATTGTATAAGCTTATTTGAGGAAATAAACGAATTTGAATTTGTGATGTATTTGAGTTGATTAGAAACCATAATTGGGTTAGTTGGAAGAGATCGCGCCTTTGCGATAAATTCGCCCTCTGTTGTATATTGATTGAATGTATACCTACATTTTATTGAATTGTTTGTAGTCAATAAGCAGTAAATCTAATATATAAAATTCTCGTGTCACGGTGTTTATTATCATACTTCTCCAAAACGGCTGAACCGATTTTGATGAAATTTTGTGTGCTTATCGGGTAGGTCTGAGAATCGGCCAACATCTATTTTTCATACCCCTAAAAGTTAAGGGTGGTCCACCTCGATTTTATTAATTTTATTTTTTATGGTGAGACATTAAAAATACGTACAGCCCTAAATTTTCACCCATCTACCATCAACCCCTATTTTTCAATAGCGATATTAGTAATTCAATCATTAATAATGTATATTATGGCAAAACAACGTTTGCCGGGTCAGCTAGTAATAAAGTATTTTTTACGAACACATGCCTTTTACATGACACTCGAAAACTTACAAAAAACAGGGAAAATCTATACGTTGTCGGGAACTTTATGGAATAACGATTAATAGATTAAATTCATTACGATTAACTGAGTTAAAATTTAGATTAAAGTTATCCAGATCCTATAAAAAAATTTTTTATTAACATTTGTATTTCAGAACCACCCTAAGCAGTTGGAAACATGCCCATAGGGAAAATATGTCAATTAAAAATATCTGGATGATATGTTTGTAATTATAATAAATTTCAACCTGCCCTCAGGTTAACGCTTATCCTAAGCTAGCTAACTAGCTTAGGCCCAATTTTAAAGTGCCCTTAGATGATGCTCATCTTGAGCTAACCCTAAATTTGGCAAAATTTGTTTTACATCTACTATGCTATACTATACCCTCACGCCGTTTCCCAAGTGGGGTAGGCAGAGAGAACGGAACGCCAAACAGATCTATCTTTACACACTCACTTCGCTTCCTCCACATTCATACAGTTTCTTTACATCCTTCACTGCATTATTGAAAAACTATTTTTCGCCTAAATTTAAGGGACAGATAGAGTGATTCCTTTCATCCCTTACATTTAGAATTTAGATATTAATATCATTATAAAATCATAAATATTATTTTATTTATTTATTTTATTCTTCTTGCACATCATCATTATATAATAGTGTGAAAAAACAAAACAAAATTTAAAATACTAAGACGATATACAGTGGCGAAATTATGACTATGAAGTGATTTCTTCCATCTAACCACGACACATTGACACAATATACTTAATCAAAACAAATAAACCTATATATGAATAATTTACACAGATCTGGCTAGTCCCAAACTAAGATACGAATCTTATATTATGAGTACTAATGTGATAATACACATTATGTACAATGCACCAAACACAATCTATACAATTTATGTTACACCCTGACCCAAGGCAATGTTGAAATAACTTTATTTCTCGGATATTTCAGGAGTCCTAGGACTCCTATTTATCCGTGTAGGTGACAATATTTCAACTCTTTCTAGTATGTCAGTGCTACTATGCCAGTGTTGGCATCTCCGACTCTACTACGACAATGGGCGAGGGACCCGATTGACGTAGCAGATCCCATCTTGAGACCCACACATCCACGAATGCCTTAAAGTGTGACACGGTTGTGGCATTTAAAAACACTTTTACAACTATTTATATCTTTATATTTTCAACACTTCCCCAAACCAGATGGGTCGAGGAGTGTCAACAGTCATATCCAGAATCATTTCCTCAGTTATTAGCAGTTAAGGCCAGATCAAAAAGTTTACCTCTTAGCTGGCCATGCCCAGTGATAAGCTGTACAGAAAAATGATCAAGGAACAAGAAGCTCATTCTCAGTTTTTCACGAACATCCGGAAACTTGAAGACAAGTTTACCCGTTCTTCCAGTGGTCCATCTGTCTTGCCAAACACTCAATGTCCTCTCACGAATCGGACCCAGGGCAATTTGAAAAAGGACATTCTTCTTTTTGCCCTAGCTGGGAATCGAATCCGGAACCTCGTGACTCAAAGGCAAGAGGGCTACCTCTGCGCTACACTGGCCGCTAATAATAATTCGTAGAATATTAGATATTATAAATAAAGGGTACCTAATTCCTGGAAGATAAGAGAAAGGTAAAGTAGCATTCACACTGCTTTACTTTGGATGATCATCCAGATTGTCAGGATCAAACTTGTTCATCGAAAGTGAACACGTCTGTGGGCCTAGTCAAAACACATTTAAGCGTTACGTTTTCGTTCAAATGTAGACGACGTTGCGAGAACGTGTCAATTTTCGTAGCTACTTGTGTATTTTAGCAACGAAAATTGACGCGTTCTCTCAACCGTCAACATTCGAACGAAAACGTAACGCTTAAATGTGTTTTGACTAGGCCTACAGTTCACACTTGTTCATCTTATGCTTTCACTGTCATGTCAACACTCACGGTCATGTTGTACGAAGTTTGACATATTTTCGTAAAAAATAATTAAATAAATGAACAAAAAAAAACAGTTATTTAAATCTAAAACAAATTAATAATATAATTCTCAACAGCATGATCATTTTGTACACATATTATGATTCTGATTTTCAAAACTAATTCATAGAGAATAAGACAAATATTTGGATAAAACTTGTTTATGGTCGCTTCAGTGAAAAAACCTTTCATCAAAATTATGTCGGGTGGTAATCGCTTTCATTCATCATCGCTAGTGATCACTATTGATGAAACGCCTGTTCACACCTTTTCATTTTGGAGGATCATCCAGAGTGATCACTGGAAGTGAATAAATGTGAACGCTCCTTTACAATATTGCCTCAGGTCACTCTCTTTTAACATCTCTGCTTTATTAATTTCGTGGTCACAATGTCAACCGACTCATATGTCAAGCATATTGTTTCAGTACCATTATAGAATAATAATATAATAATATGGAGATGGTTGATAATAATATGGAGATAATGGTTGGCAATTCCCAAATATCTCAGGTTAGTAAATTCAGGTACCTGGGAGCAACCATAACGCCAGAGGGTGATCTCCGGTCGGAATTACCAATCCGCATAGGAGCAGCTAGCGGGGCTTTCAACAACATGAACAAAGTTTGGAAGGCGTCTGGACTCAGCATCAGGACAAAATGTCGCTTGTTCAATGCGTGCATCATCCCAATCCTTCTATATGGCTGCGAGTCTTGGCACTTAACCAAGGCTCAAGAGCGGAAGATACTAAGCTTTGAAAACAAGTGTCTTAGAAGGATTTTGGATGTCAGATGGTATGAACATGTTACAAATGATGCTGTGCGCCGGCGCACCCAGCAGAGACCTGTAATCTCCGTAATACAAGAGAGACGATGGTCCTGGCTGGGACATGTTTTGAGAATGCCCAATGATAGTTGGCCAAAAAGAGCACTGTTCTTCCGTCCGCAGGGGTTCCGTAAGCCCAGGCGTCCCTCTTTCACAATACACCGTTCCTATGACAACGATATCAGAGCGCAAGGAATGTCGTGGGAAGAGTTGACGCAATTGGCACAGAGACGCTCTGAATGGAGGAGGCTGGTTTCTGCCCTGTGCTCCCGAGAGGAGCGTTGAGGGCGATAATGATGATGAATATGGAGAATCATCCAGAGTGATCACTTAGCAAAGTGAACAAGTGTGAATGCCCCTTAAGGGTCTAATATATTATTATAGGAAGGGAAAGAGAAGAAGAATATAAGCGTTTGAAATAATAATAATAATGTGGTTGTGGAGTCTATTGTAAAATGAAAAATACCTTATTCTATCCTATACTCTGTCAAGATGTTATGTGATAAGATCATGGTGTATACCATAATGGGCTAATATTAAAATACATCAGGCAAACTTTCTTCTCCTTCTCGTTCCATTTCTGCCCACTCCTGGACGAAGGCCTTGTCCATTTCCTTCCACGTCATTTGATTCTGCGCCATCTGTATCCAGTTGACCTCACCATGTCGAGTGATAATTTCATCCCTCCACTCATTGGGGGTCTACCTATGTTTCTGGTTACTGCTCGCAGTCTCCAGATACTTTGACCATTTGTCATCTTATCTGGCCTTCTAGCTATGTGTCCCACCCATCTCCAATTAAGAGTTGTGACACGTTGTGCGATATCAGTAATTTTAGTTTTACGTCTTATTATTTCGTTCGACACTCTGTCTCTTAGGGTAATGCCCAGATAAACCTTGTTTTAATTTTATTAAATAAATTATAAAAATATATTATTGAGCACTGTTTAATCTCCACTTTGTTAGGTTAGATACCGAACGTTTTCGCCTATACTTGTAAGCATCTTCAGGTAAACATTTGTTTTAATTTAATTTATCACCATCACGTCGCTTATCTTGTGGGGTAGACAGAAAGGATCGAACAACACTTATTCCTATCCTTGCATACGCTTTTTACTTTCGCCCCAATCCATGAGGCAGATTGGCGATTGGCGACCAGGTGATAGAAGTCTTCCATCGTGAACGTCTTAATTTCTCGTTGGTATAGAAAGGACAGCTTTCATGTTAATTACATGGAACTGCTTCCTTGCTACCCTAGTTGTGGGATTTGCCGTCGTGTTGTAGTTGGGTAGATGGCGCTAGTAGCTGCCTGAACCCTATAACTTCTCTACAATTTTAAATTAATATGACACTTTAAAGTGATCAAAAGTTCAAAATTCATTGTTTTTCATGGAAAGTGATGTAAATTTTATCGTTCTTCAGTTTTAATTTTAAACGGTATTAAAAATATACCAGAATTTTTTAATAGTTAAATTGCAATAGATAAATTATAATAGTTGATATTCAAAATCGGTAGAATCAAATTTGAGACAATAATATCTTACAAGTGCTTTCGAAATTTCAAAATAATAGTGATAAAATATATTAAAATTGGGTCAAAAGAATAAAAAAAAACTTTGAATGCGAACTTGCGGTGGTTTGTATCACGAAACGGCCCTTAATAAAATTTTGTCTAGTCTATTATTGTAGTTAGTCTTATCGCTGTTGCGAAAAAAAAGAGATGTCGATAATCTAAGGTTCGACTGTATTTTCAAATCATTTTGATCTCACAAAAGGTGAAAATCATTTTAAAGGTGGATAGAATAAGGGAGGAAATTATATCTTTCAACCCTTGCCCAACCCTTTTCGGTGTATTTTTCTGACGCTCAGCATGACATATTTTTATGTGTATTGATTTTCAATAGATGATTCTTTTGGCTTTTAAACATTTTTTTGGATTTTGTAGAAAGGAATTTCTATAGACGAAATTTTCTTTATACTCACATAAGATACATTGATGTATTTTGTGCGAGGCACTCTTAAGTGGCTTTAAGTTATTTAATGATTTTGAGTGAGTTTAATATCTACGTTTTATTTATAAAAGAAAATTAAGATATATATCTAGGTTTTCTTATAAACCCAAATACAACCTTATACATCTTTCACAGCGAACTAAAAGCTTGTGACGTGGCTTTGGCCAGGGCGTATCTTCTAAGAAGGAAGCACCTTTTTCAATTCTCTCTGGGTTTCCTATACAGCCCCCTTCGAAGGATCCAATGCCCGCTGGGGGGGAGGGAGGTGAAGATAGATAGGATATAATTTTATGTAGTAATTTGATATATTTCACTTTGAGAGAATTATTTGCAATATAATACTGCATTATATTATTGTTTCTGTCTTATTATTATTTGTAAGAAAGAAGAAGCTTCATAAAGTGAATATGGGGGTATAATGTCCAGGAATATGGTGGGAAGTAGTAGTGTTTGTAATATAATACATCTACATATATTAGAGATGCAACGAATAGTATATTTGCCGAATACGGAATACTGTATTATGCAAGATCATGTGCCGAATAACCGAATGTTCGGCAAAACAATGGTGAGAGCGTGCTGTACTCCCGACCGCGCATCTTCGTGTAGGTACATCATAGACATTTTTTGTGTTCTATCTTGCAGCGCGGTACATTTTTTCAATTTTTTGTGTTCCAACCTTAATAATATCAATATCGTCGGCCGGTGTGGCGCGGAGGTAATGCTCTTGCCTTTGAGTCACGAGGTCCCGGGTTCGATTCCCGGCCAGGGCAAAGTGAAAAATGACCTTTTTCAAATTGTCGTGGGTCTGGGTGTTACATGTATATGTGTGTAGTGCATTGTATATGTGTGTATCGTCGCGTTAGTACCCATAATACAAGATTCATCTTAGTTTGGGACTGGCTCGATCTGTGTGAATTGTCTTTGTATGTTATGTTATGTTAATAATATTATGTTGTTTAACTCCATATCAAATTTAATTAATTAATTAGGTATTTGAGGATTAATAATTATGCATCTGCAGCTGACAATGAAATAGCAACAATCTACAAGTTACATATATTAATTCCTTCCAGTTTTACATTTAAAATATTCGGCAGAACACCGAATAATAGACTAAATATTCGGTATTCGGCCGAATAGTTAAAATGTTGCCCAATAGGCAGAATACCGAATAGTTGCCTAATATTCGTTGCATCTCTAATATAATATATTCCACAAAGACAGACCTAGACACAGTAGTCTCAATATATTGTGACACATTGTGACAACTTGTTTTTTTTGTAGACGTGGGTTATTGTAGATATATTATGTCGAAACGTATCACCTTTCTGAATTCACCGATTTGTTATATTTTTTTTATTTTATTTTTATTTTATTCATTGGTAATAACAAAACCAATCAGAAGCCTCGATTGGAGAACCATGTCTACACAATGCAACATTGTGTAAAATCTAATCGGAAGAAGTGAGAAAGGTGTCCCAACGCTTACGAATTGGCTCTAGGCTGGCTTAAGTGATCACTTTCGGTGTCCATGCAAACCTTAGAAGCAACCATCTTTTTGGGATCTCATTTTTCAGATCTCAAATAGATCGCGATCTCCCGTCTAAATGGCCCCGGAACAATTAAGTTCAATACTTTATGTTCAATATTTAATTAAGTTCAATACTTTACATTGGTAATAAGTACAAAACAGACAACAACTATAAATAATATATGGTTTACAAAAATAAAAATAAGTCGTTCATAACTCAGCTGTCATCCGAAAACATGTACCACAGTTCCGCTCATTCATCTGTTCTCACTAGCATATCGCACAAGCAGCCATCGCTATCTCCATGGATTTGAGGAATTTCGGCTTTTCTGCATGTTCCCGACTTTTTATTTATTTATTTTTCCAACAATATCTACAAAATAAAACATGTACCTATATAAAATGTCAAAGATAACAAAAAAAACATGTGAATAACATTAATTTATTATAAAAAAATAACAAGACAGTTATGTAACATAGTTAAAATAGGGGTGTCAGGAAGGGGGAGATGATAATAAAGGTATGTGATACTCAGTTCTCCTTCAAGGCAGACCAGAAACACAAACACTGATTCTGGTTCGTTGTACCAGTTATTTCACACTGCAAAATTCTTACACACGTTCATGCAATGGGGAACTTTCACAAAAAAATTCAGCTAAAAAATAGTACAGAAAATTAGGAAAACGTATTATAAAAAAAAAGTATTTTATCGTTTCTTATTAGGATGTTTATTTATCTATTTATTTTATTCTTCTTGCACATCATCATTCATAATATAACAAATTAAATAAAGCAGTATACACAAGAAAAAATGTGATGATGTGCAGTGGTGAGATTATCACTATATAGTGATTTCTTCCATCTAACCACATACCTATTCGTGATCAGTGTATATTTATTAATTTAAATTGATGACATTTATTCATATTCCTCAAACATGCATGTTCCCCATTGTTTTTTGTTTTTTTTTTAAGATAAAAAATAAAATTGATCCTTTTTATTCACTGTCTTCACTGTCACAACATTATTTATTTATTTATTTTATTCTTCACCGCTTTTCCAGGCGATATAACGTTTGGCGATGTAATTCTCTGCAACAACATCTCCATATTTGATATAAATGGTAAAAGTGCCTAGTATCCACCAGAAATATGATTAAATATGAACGGTTCACTTGTCATATTCTGTATGTAGGTGCGAAACTACAGTATGTCAAATTTTGGCGAATGTGACACCAGCGGCCGTAGTCAAAACACATTTTAGCGTTATGTATTCGTTCGACTATAGATGACTTTGCGAAAAAGTATCAATTTTCGTAGCTAAAATACACAAGTCAGTGTTAGAGACCTGAATTTTTCGCGTTTGTGATAAACTCGATTTTATCCCCAAATTTCGCACTTTTTTCACGAATAACGCGAATTTTCAGGTTTTTATAAAAATAACACTGAACTTTTTCAAAGATATTTTATTATCAACAAAATAATTGTGTCTCTCGCTTGCATTTTATCTATTGTATTAATCTTTAAAATATTTTTTGAATTAAACCCAATAATCATGGATTTAGGATGAAACTGTTCCATTTGCTTGTAATTTTTCAAACAATTTTGAATGTTTGTTATATAAATTATTTAAGCACATTATCATTTACAGTGCAAACAGAACTTGCCATTTTAAATCTTGTGTTGATTTCTCTTAATTCATATTTCTTTGTTTAAAAAACTACATTTCTTAGAAATAACACTATTTTACTAAAAAGAATAACGCTGATTTCTTGTAAATAACACAATTTTTCTAGAAATATAACACCGCTTTTCTGAAAAATAGCACCGATTTTCTTACGAAATAACACTGAAAAATTCAGGTGTCTAGTCATTGTATATTTTAGCTACGAAAATTGATACTTTCTTGCAAAGTCGTCTATAGTCGAACGACTACATAACGCTAAAATGTGTTTTGACTACGGCCGATGAACATAATATCAATAAAGTATTTCATTGATATTATGATGTAGTATTTCATCACGGCATATCCCACAAACGGGGTAGCTAGCAGACCAGCTGCATGTAATAGACATGCAAGCTTTTAACAACAAATAAAAACATCCTAGATGGGTGGCAAACCTCAAAACATCTCAGTCCTTTTTTATCACACAATGTCTTTATCCACTAGTGTCTTCATTTCATAATAAGTTTATTATGGAGTATGTTTGTAATTGAAGAGATTTTGATTGATTTATGGGATGACACAAGTAGACTAGACTCTATCTAGAGGGTGATGAACCGCGTCTCTTTTACATTTTTGCCATTATGAAATTCTTTATATTCAATATATAAAGGGAACCGTGTATTTCTTAAATTTATTTGTTTGTGCAATTGAAAGAGTAATTTGATTGTGTGTATTACCAATTAAAACATTTTTTTTGAAATTTTAGAGTTGTTGAGATGTGGAACTGTAAGGTTATTCTTGACCCATCCGCAGGATACCGCTACCGCGAGATTGTTATGCACGTATTTTTGACTATAATAGTCACTTTGCACGTCGTATTATTAAGATAAAGACAAGATTAAGATCGTATTTATACTGTGTCAAGAGTAACCCTGCTGGACAGTCGATATAATTTTGTTGATAAAATTTTGAGGGTTTCTCGGTGGGATCTCCTGCGTCAGCCGGGTTTACCCCCGACTGAGGTAGGAGTGCTCTAGGATTGATTTTTGCCCTTTGCGGCGGGATCTGTTGGGCGAACTCGTTATTTGTTGTGTTTCGTCCTGTCTCCCTTAGTGGAGAGTAGATATGGGAGGGATGTTCCTGTTGGGAGGGAAATGTCTTTTCATTGCGCTGGTAACGGCAACTCTCGAGTCTCACCTTCTGAAAGCCCAATAACAAATCTCTGGACACCTTATTTCGGCCTCTGGTCCAAATTAGATACTGTATTGTTGTAATCATTTATAATTGTTGTGCTTGCTTGTTGTTTTTTTTGGGTTTTTGTTGTTGAGCTTTGTTTATTTGTTGTTATTCATTGTGTTTGATTCGGTTATGATTACATTTTATCCTCCTGAGAGGGGCATCGAAGACGTAAATGTATCATAAAAGATTCCCACGAGGCGGTATTGGCCGGCCAGTCCTTCAAACTGCCCAATAGGGCCCGCCCGTGAGGACAAAAGTTTTGCTTAGAAGAGCGGATAAATAGAAGTCCCCCGACTTCTGAGATATCCGAGTATGTGAGGGAGTCTTCAATGTGTTGATAAAATCCTTAAACGTCCATACTAAAAAATGACGACTCGTGACGTAATGTATTTTCGCTTCGATATAAAGATATATTTTTTCTTCATTCGTCCGTATAATAATAATGACACTATTTGTTTGGACATCCCGACTTTTCCAAATATATTTCTATAGAGATCCACTTTCCCTCCCTACTCACCACTACTACAATACCGCAGTATGCCATATCTCGTAAAATGATACCTTGTATTGATTTGAAAATATATTGTAACCAATGTACAGTGAAGAATAAAATAAATTAATGTCAATTTAATATAATTTCAAATTCAAATATATTTACTATGGATAAATATACAATTTGCAACAACAATCATTTATCTATAATTCATTCCCTCAAATATGAGCAGAGCTCGTGCTTTGTGGGATAGTTCTATTATTTTTTACACCTACTCTTCTTGCTCATAACAAATAATAAGTTTGTATTGTTTTTGTGTATTTTTTGTGTATTGTAAATGATTGTATTTAATTTGAATGTATACCTTTTATGTAATAATTGTTTTTTATCAATGAACAGTAAAGAATGAATAAATAAATAAAAAAAAGTAAAACATCAACAGAAAAAAGAAATAAAATAAAGCAAGATAAATAAGATGAAATAGATAAAAATATAACAAAACAGTGCAAAATAAAACAAAATATAAAAGAAAGAACATAAATAAAATGAAGTAAATATGTATGTGCTTATTTTACTAATGGATGTCAAATGGTGTGAACATGTCACAAATGATGCTGTGCACCGGGCTACTCACCCGGCAGAGATCTGTAATCTCCGTAATACAGGAGAGACGATGGTCCTGGCTGGGACATGTTCTGAGAATGCCCAATGATAGTTGGCCAATAAGAGCGCTGTTCTTCCGTCCGCAAGGGTTCCGTCGGCCCGGGCGTCCCTCTTTCACAATACACCGTTCCCATGACAACGACATCAGAGCGCAGGGAATGTCGTGGAAAGTGGTGGTACGCAATTGGCGCAGAGTCGCTCTGAATGGAGGAGGCTTGTTTCTGACCTGTGCTCCCGAGAGGAGCGTTGAGGGCGATGAATGAATGAAATTTTACTAATTATTTTTTTATTCTGAAATTTTATTTTTCATCGTTCGCTCGGGATTTTATTGTAACCAATAAATTTAACTCATATAATATACCTATAAGCGCGTTTATAATAAAAATAAAGGGGTTATTTGGAAAAGATCGCGTCTTTGCGATACTCGCTCTATATGTATTGACTGTTGAATTTATTTTTTGATAAAATTGTTTTTTAATCAATATACATAAATGAATACAGGACCAATGAGTCCATCCTCAGGGAGTTAAAACATTTCGGTGCGACTCTCAACGATTTGCAGTCAGCGCGCTTTGCGATATTTCGGGCACATTGCAAGAAGAGAGCATAACAACCTGGAAAAAGTGATTATGACTGGGGTTGTAGAAGGGAGGAGGGGAAGGGGCAGAGTGCCAATAAGATGGAGCGACCAAATTAAGGAGGCCACACAGAGCTCACTTCACGGGGCCTTACACATGGCGGAGGATCGCTCAACATGGAGACAGATGGTTTACAGAACGAGGCATGATGGTCACCATCCTCAGGATTGAGGTACCGACACAGATGATGATGATGATACATAAATAACCCTAACAATATATGTGTATATAACTGGTGTATCATCCCAATCCTTCTATATGGCTGCGAGTCTTGGCACTTAACCAAGGCTCAAGAGCGGAATATACTCAGCTTTGAAAACAAGTGTCTTAGAAGGATTTTGACGCACCCGGCAGAGATCTGTAATATCCGTGATACAGGAGAGATGATGATCCTGGCTGGGTCATGTTCTGAGAATGCCCGATGATAGTTGGCCAAAAAGAGCACTGTTCTTTCACTGTGTAAACATGGTTCTCCAATCGAGATATCTCATTGGTTAGTAAATTAATGTGGTTTTTACCAATACCTACCTGCCTTTTGCATGACGCTGGAAAACTTAGAAAAAAAGTGTAAAACGTAATCTTTACAGTGGACTCCACGAGGAAAAAAATATCTTAGGATTAAAAATATTTTAAGGTATTTTTCTACCAAAAAAGTTGTAGGTATTTCATTATTATAATTCTCTTGTTGTATCTGCCTTTTATTATTAATATTTAGTTAACTTTATTATTAATTTGTTTCTATATTGTTTGGTTCATGTTTTCCTGTACCCCGCGGCCAATCTTTCTTATCAAATCTCTATGGACCGAACGTGCTTGCTTCGTAAGCGCACTCCACACAATCAGACATAAAGTATCGCGGATAAGTTTCACATAAATGGCGTGATATAGTTTTCACATCAAATATCTCGATTGGAGAACCATGTTTACACAATGTAACATTGTGCAAAATGTAATCGGAAGAAGTGAGAAAGTCGTCCCAACGCTTACGAATTGGCTCTAGGCTGACTTAAGTGATCACTTCACTTTCGGTGTCCATGGACAACGTTCACCAATCCACCACTCTCACCATTACGATGTAAAGTCCACCATAGAAGCAACCATCTTTTTGGGATCTCATATTTCTGATCTCAAGTGGATCGCGATCTCCTTTTTAAAGAGAGTGGTGGAATTGGTGAATAAGTTGTCGATGAACACCGAAAATGATCACTTAAGTCAGCCTAGAACCAATTTGCAAGCGTTGGGACGCCTTTCTCATTTCTTCCGATTACATTTTGCACAATGTTACATTGTGTAAACATGGTTCTCCAATCGAGATATCTGATTGGTGATGTTATCTGCACCCAAATCTGGTTAAACAATAAAAAAATTAATATCAAATATACTAGATCGGTAATTCAAAGAAAAATCAGTCATGCAGCCGATCAAATTTTGCATCCAGTTTTAAACTGACGTTGGTTGTAAGACAATATATTGCTAATGCTTGAAGGTCATCGATGTTGGAACACAAAAATTCCGAAATAATGTATCGCGCTGCAAGTCTAGTATGTCTATGATTAATATTCATAATCTATGTTGTAGTAGGAGACACGATAACTCTGCCTGAAACTGATCGAGTATCGGACGTATGTATTTGACTCATATTTCAACATGTAAATCTTGGCTTGTATTTTCATATTTTCTAACTGACATTCATCAAAGATCTTATCGAAAAATTGCTTTTATAACAAAGTTCATAATATTTATTGGAATAACTAAACATTTTTTTCTCTCATATTGCCAATAAATCCACCAAACAAATGATTATAAATGGACTCATATAATTTTACAATTTACATCGGTTATGTTTTAGACCCGAAATTTTCGGGATTAAATTTAACGAATCCCGGGATTTTCGGGATTAGTACAATTTTAAAATAATTCAGGAATTTGCGGCACATTCGCAATAATTTCATTCTTTCAGAGCAGCAACCTTTCATTCTTTCAGACAAGCTGCCAAAAATCATTTCCTTGCATTGAATTTAACATCTGATTCCTAATTCCTTTTCCCTTTCCCTTATGCATGTGCAAGCTGCAATATGATCTACTTTTTATTATAATGCCTACATAATATGTATCCATTAGTATATTGTTGCTTGCATGTGTTATTTTTTTTTGTTTGTTATTATTTTTTTACTGTTACTATTGATGGATATGGGTTTTATATGTATATATGTATCTATTTGTTTTTTTATTTTAATTTTAATAACCGGGTTAGTTGGAAGACATCGCATCTTAGCGATAAACTCGCCCTCTGTACATTGAATTGTATAACTGATATTTATATGACACTGTTTTATTTTGTAATATTGTAACCAATGTACAGTGAAGAATAAAATAAATAAATAAATAAATAATGAATCACTGACAGCCGAAACTTGTGTTCGTATCTTAAAAGAGCATCTTATTGAAATTGATATCTCACTAGATACCGATATTATGACAATAGTCACTGATGGTCCAAATGTTATGCTGAAGATTGGAACACTTGTTAATGCAGAGCAACAAGTTTGTTTTTCACACGGTATTCACTCAGATGTTTGTGATTTATTGCGTATAAAAATAAAAGAAAAATGATTTAAAACATAAGTAAATACAACGCCAAAAGATAAATAAAATGCTAATTTTGACATGGTTTACTGATTTTTTTACCACTTTTCATTACCAATACAACACCGGGACTATCCCGGGATCTCGGGATTAGAAAAAAGGGTCGGGGTCGAATTCTCTAATAGAGTTACAATCCATTGAATTGTTCTGCAATGAGTTTCGATTTTCTTCTCCATCCCTCCCTAGTTCAACAAGCTTAGAGAGTTTTTCTGCCTAATTTTTTGAAAATTGAATATTTCGTCCCTCTTCTGACTAACTGTCGTATCTGACATTTTTGGCAAAATCGAGTTATGATCACCAATGTGTATTTATATGTGCCCTGCATGTTCTCACTGAAGACCACACCTGTAACTTTTTAAGGATTTTCTATAATTGAATCGATTGTTTCGAAAACAACCAAAGTGTCATAGAACTTGTATGAAAGTTTGGTTGTTTTCGAAATAATCAATTCAATTGTCTTGTGTGTTATTGCTGAAGTGTGCACTGTTTGCATGTAAGACTATTGGAATGTTTTTGTCGCTTACATGTTTATATTTATATATGTCTTTCATCTGTTGTGTACCACGTAAATAAATAAATAAACTTTTACCGTTATCCTGGAACAGCTTTCTGATTTGTTGTCGTATTTACGAATTAGTCTAAATAAAATGTGTTTTATCTACTAATTACTCAAAATTTCATCTCAATAATGATTCTGATATAATAATATATAAGAATATGTAGAAATAAAATATATATTTACACTGTATCATATAACTAGAAGTGACGAAAATATGCATGGCAAAACACAAAAAACGCTCTCCTGAACAATTTAGGCAGGTACGACTGTTATGTTCTCACTTTGGCGAATATCGCCAGGCACCAAAATATCGCCAGCCATTTGAACCGTGTGAACAAAATGACAGCTAGTCTGGAACGATAAAATCCAGTAGAAACGATATCGTCTCGAGTTGACCACCTTCCAACATTTTCGGCCGATTGAACGATTCGCGCATGCGCAGATGTGCGCGGCGTTCGTATCTATGGTAAAAACTTTATAACCTATAAATTTAATAATGTTTCCCGCTTCGTGACAGCTGTTATCTTTGTTGTTGGTTTGTGGCGTTTGTTACCTTAATTAAAAGGCGCCTTATAACATCTACTATAACTACTATAAAATTTTATATTATTTTGTTAACACTGTTATGTAATGATGATGTGCAAAAAGAATAAATAAATAAATAATAACATTTTCGACTAAAAATAAGCACTTCGCGATCTCCATCTCGACGCCATTTTGAAAACAGTGTCAAAATCAAAGCGCATTTGACAGATCGTTTCTAAATCGGTGGACTGTGTGAACAGGTGTGACGATCAATGGGCGTACGGCGAATTTTGTTTTTTCGCCTGGCGTTATATTTTGAAATTCGCCTGGCGATATTCGCCAAATGTGAACACCCCATTAGTCAGAAGAGGAACGATTTTACCATTTTTGCTGGAGAGCGCTCTTAACAAGACACTGAAAACATTCCTGCAAAGAGTGGGTGACTATGTGATAAAACTAGAGTATGAAACGTGCTCTTTATTGTATTATAGATTTTATTACACGCATAAACTCTTATGATACTGTTTAAATGGGAGCAAATCCTTTTTATATTGCCATCTCTTAGATTAATTTCGGGGGGCCCTGGATTCATCTGTTGTTCCACAGGGGAATTTGCTTTTCGTACTTCTACAGTTTCAAATGGGTTTTTGATATGGTATATGCCACTTTAAGGGATTGGATTTGTGGACTTTCGTAGATACCTATGTATCTATATTTTTTTTGTGTTTTTACATTTTTAATTCTTCCTTCATCTTTTTATTTTAATAAAATACTTCAAATTTATATTTATTAGTTGATAAGAAAGGGATTTTATTGGTTTTTTCATTATTATAATTACTTAATTGTTTGTATTTATCTATGTATTTATATATGTTTATGTTATTAATATCGTCTCACATTGCATGTACCACACAAAATTTGGTTCTCTGTTTGCTGTTTGGTCATTTGGTTTTCTTATATTACTAATACCTACTATAAAAAGGAAAGATTTGATTGTTTGCATTGAATAGGCTCCGAAAATACTGAACCGATTTGAAAAATTCTTTCACTGTTGGGAAGCTACACTATCCCCGGGTGACATAGGCTATACTATATTTTCAAAAAAAATAGGGATCCTTACAACTCAATTATTTTTTTAAATACCTATCTACCCGTACGAAGCCGGTGCGGACCGCTTGTAATATATAATTTTGTCGAAGTTGTCACTGTTGTACTTGTAAATGTTATGTATAATGTTTTTTTATTGTCATGCAATAGACCATTAAAGGATGACGTCACAGAAAAATCATTGAGGGGCATCAGGCATCCCAACACAACACACGATTACGGTGTAATATTAGGTGGAACGCCTAAAGAACACCTAATAATCAAAAAAACTGTCAGTGTCGATTTTGTTATTATTTTGTCGTCTGACTTTCTTTTTTTCTCTTATGGCATAACATCCTACAAGGATGATTTGCGCAATCTGACTGTTTGCCCCCCAAGCAAAAGCAAATCCATAGACAAGACCACGTGACCTTTAATGGTCTATAGGCTTAAGCCGTGAATTTTTGTAAAATAAAATAAAATGAAATATGTATTGTACTAACTTACTTCCATATAGAATAAATAAAATAAAAATATGTCCTCTCAGCAGGGTTGGCAGAAAGGATCGAAAGCCATTCACAGTATCGGTGTTAAGGTAGTAGAATTCCATGATGAAGTCCAAAACAAATGTTTTTCTTTCACTATATCAGATAGACAATGTCCTTATAAGACAAAAGATGTATCTCTAAATAGTTATAAACAATGTGATGGGAAAAAATGCTTGTATTTTTGACTTCAGGATCGAAAGTCATTTAATACTATTCTTTTATACACTCATTATGTAGGTATAATTCATTATGTACATATAATTCATACATATTTTTGAAAGAAAATGTCTTTACCGTCTTTTAAAAAGAAAATCACCCAGTTATTTATTTTCAAATGAAAGAGACAAAAATACTTTTTATTAACTAACGTTTCATACCTATTATAAATAAAGTTGTGAACAAAATACCTACGAATGTATAATTTAATATTTAGTTGTAAATAACATTTCTAAAATCATAATATGAAACTCATCTGAAATAGGTATGATAGATATAAACTAATCTTATCATTGTGGTGGGTGACGCTTCAAATGTCCTTCAATAGATGGCGGTAGTGTACAAATTAACCTCCGTGTGAAACAGACCGCCCACTATTATATACTCGCTGAGCGTTGTGATGAAAGCATACTTACCTGGCGTAGGGGATACCGTGATCAACAAGGCGGTTCCCCCAGGGTGAGGCTCTTCCATTGCACTCCGGTTGGGCTGACCCCTGCGATTGCCCCTAATGTGGGCAACTCGGGCGCGCAATTTTTGGTAGTGGGGACTGCGTACGCGCCGTCCCCTATAAAATTTATTGTTTCGGCTGTTGCCCCAACTAGACCTCTTAGGTAGGTGTAACACTGTTGCACCCGAGAATAAGAAAGAGGTACAAATTTGAGGTTTACGATCTTTTCCATTTACGTCGAATCTTAGCATTTGAAAAATAGTGTAGGTAATGAATAAAGTTTTATCATGATAGGATTAAAATAAAACATTATCTAGTTGGCTTTTAAGTACACAAAAGTGCATTTTCTTTTTATGTGCAGTTGACGGACAATTATTGTTTTCAAAATCTTGAATTAAAGCATTTTCCTCACGAAGAAGACGACCAATACGTTCATTACATTATTATGGTAATTCCACTGGTTACCCCGCTCTCTGATCCGTGCTGGATTTAATGCTAGTCCGTATATTATAATTTAGAATATTATTTTTTCATTTGCAAGTACTTGAAACTATAATGTTGACTATTTTTTTCATTTATATGAAACCAAACAAATGTTTCTATTGTTTTCTTTTAAAATAAAACACAAAAGGCGTTATTAAAAAAAAAAATATTATACACAACATAATAATTAGTTATGAATTGAAAAGATATTTTAATTTTGAAGGTAAATTTTTATTCATTTTCAGATACCTATATTATTTAAATTATTTCAGTCGCTATTCAAACTTCATCAAATGATCTGCTGGCTACCCCAGGTGTAGGATTATGCCGTAATGGTATAGTAGTTACGAGTGTGGGCTCAAAAACACGATTTGAAATAAATATTATTTTTCCTCCATTTATCAATGCGCTCTGTATAATTTTTTGCTGCAATTAACACAAAGTATTTGTGCATGCGGAATGATATGTCTGTATACATAGGCACAATAATAATATGTTTGTACCAATTGCAGGCGGATATAGTTTACATAAGGCCTTTACTCTATTCAACGTATTTTCCTTACTATTTGAAAAAAAAAACGAACTTCCACCGCGTTCCAACAACGAATCTGGCAATTCCTACACATAACACCAATTTCTACTCTCAATCATTCTCAATAATATTTCGAGCTCCTTGCTGGAATAATCTCCATTCTTCTCATAGAATATGTAAATCTTATAATGGATTTAAATACTCCGCCAGGAAAATAATATTTATTGTCTTCTAACTCAGCATCCGTCCTCGTAACCCTTTCTTTAGTTCCCGGTCCCGTTGGGTGTGTGGTTTATGTATTTTTTTTTGTTTACATAACAATCGTTAATATTTTTTGTTATATGTATTTTGTTTTTGGTGGTTAAATGGAAGAAATCTCGCCACTGCATATTATCACATTTTTTTAATGAAAATTGCTTTGTTGATTTTGTTAAGTAGCTTGTGTAGTGTTTCTTTTTTTCATATATAAACATGGAGTTGATTATCACGAAATTAACGTCTTTTCAATAAATACGATTTAAAACATTTTACAAAAGTAAAACTCAAAATAGTATCTATAGTATCTAGTCATTCATTACTTGCGTATGTTGTAATGGCATATTCATTACATGGGTGAACGTTTTTGTTTTTTCTTTACTTTTATATTTTTTTGCCTCAGCTGGTGCATAGACTGCACTTTACTTCTTTTTATTTGTGTTATTTTTTTAATTTGGAACATAGTGTTAAATAAAATAATTTAACAAACTTCACTGGCTTGTGAAAAATGGAATATTTAAGTTGTATCTACTTTATAAAATGTAAAAGCTGTTTGTGTATTAATAAAAAAAAAATATTATTAGATGGCCTGGTATTGAAACATGACCTCATATAAAACATATTTTCAACATCGAGCAATCTTTAGCAGAGGTGCATAGAAATGTTGTTTGGTAGACCTACATACAATTTCCGTTTTCATCATAGAAAAGCACTTCCTGAAAAGATTTTTTTTATTTTTCAACCATAGAAATTTGTATTTATTTTAAAAAATAAAACACTCTGATACAGTACTTCCACATTGACTTTATAAATGGCGGCGTCCACACAGCTGGATGCGAACGTCAATCATCAAGCAAAAATCTTAAATCTTTCGGCGCATTCCCTCAAGAAATATTCGGATATTTCTTCGGAGAATGCTCCGAATTGCTGCCGAAATTTTCAAGATTTCTGCTTGATGATTGACGTTCACATCCAGCTGTGTGGATGCCGCCAACAGTGAGCCGGCTTTCAAAATATTCAGCTCTCGGTATACCTATATGTTTTATTTTGATTTATTTAATATGAACTTGCACCAAATACCGTCTATCGTATTTATTTATTCTTTATTGTACATTGATCAAAATATATCCCTATCTACAATTTTATACAAAAATATATTCAAATTAGACAGAGGGCGAGTTTATCGCAAAGGCATATGATTCTGTATCATGCACTCCTAAAGGAAGTTCACATATGTATGTGTATCATATACAACATACCTACCTAGTTTATAATACCTTTTCAAATAAGTTGACTATCGGTCAGTAGAATGATTTATCGAGAATGGTTTGAAATAAAAAATATGTTCTTTTTACCCTCGTGTCAACATCATCGTTTTTGTTTTAATATTGGCATCCCTTATTCGCCTCTGTAGTAATTAAGGCTTTCATTTTCAAACTACGGATGCAGAAAAAATATATTTCAAAGCCTCACATAGTTGCTTACATAGAGATATAAAAAGATAGGCTATAGCAGGCGTCGGCAACCTATGGCACGCGTGCCAGGCTTGGCACGCGATGGGGTTCTGAATGGCACTCTATAAAGTAATCAGGGAAATCGCGAAAATAGAATTTTATGTTATTTTTTTAATAAATGAATCGATTGTTTCGAAAACAACCAAAGTGTCATAGAACTTGTATGAAAGTTTGGTTGTTTTCGAAATAATCGATTCAAATATGTTTAAAAGATAAATTTGGTATAAAATTCTTCTCCTCTAGAACCCCATTATATAATTTAGAATTAAGGCGGCACCCTGAATCATATTGGTAGAGTGGCTTGGCACACCACAGCTAAAAGGTTGCCGACCCCTGGGCTATAGTGTTATATTGCAAATAAGTCTAACATTTAGTGGACAGATCTGTGCCTTGAACATAGTCGCACATTGCGAGTAGTCGAGTCGTGGTTGGTGTTACTTAAGTAGCATTCACATTGCTTCACTTTGGATGATCATCCAGAGTGTCAGAGTCAAACCTGTTCATCAAAAGTGAACACGTCTGTTCATACTTGTTTATCCTATGCTTTCACTGTCATGTCAACACTCACGGTCATATTGTATGTAGTTTGACTATTAAAATAATTATTCGAATTTTTTTTTTTTAAATAAATAAGAAAATGAAAAGTAACACTAATTAAAACAAATTCTAGACAACATGATAATTTTGTACATAATTCTGACTTTCAATACAAATTCATAGAGAATAAGACAAATAATATAATAAAACTTGTTTATGGTCGTTTCAGTGAAAGGACCTTTTACCAAAATTATGTCGAGCAGTAATCACTATTGAAGAAACGCCTGTTCAAACCTTCTCATTTTGGAAGATCATCTGGAGTGATTACTGAAAGTGAACAAATGTGAACGCCCCTTTACTGAATATTCCATAAAATACATAGCAAGCAAGAAATTGCTTAGAAATGCCCTAACTTCATGTCGTTCACTGTCTACTAAATAAAGGTTTCACTAATTCGTACGATATTTTGAAACTATATTCTATCTCTTTCTTATTTACCAATTTTATATATATTTATAGAAGAGAGCAGGATGTCTAAGTCAATTAACTGATTGTGTTTTATTACTTTCAGTCGCAGTGAATCAGCACTAAACAGCCCTACAGAGCCAGATGTGTCCATGGCGCTGTCTCTCACAGACCATCCCGCTGAGGCACAAACTTTGGATGAAGCTAGGAAGATTATAAGGTAAATATATTTATTGTCTATTGATATCTACCTACATACCATGGGTGTACCCAAGGGGGCAAAATAAATAGCAATAAAGAATGGGAAAAGTATGAAAAATTTGCATCGAAATGCGAAACTGTCCCCCCCCCCCAACACTAGAAGTCAGGCAAAATATTATGTAGTTCTAAAATTGTAAAACAAAAATGAGGAGAATGTGAAACGTTCCAAATTCCTGTACAAAAATTAAAATCTGACGACTGGGTGGTTAAAATTACTTATGTGAACCACGTTGGCAAATTGTGAAAACCGATTCTAGAAAAAAAAAACACACACATTTAATAGTTGTAATTATTAAAGATGCGACGCTGCTGCCCCCCCCCCCCCCCCTTAGAGAAAGTCTTGGGTACACTTATGCTACATTTGCTCAATATCTTTTTCCTGTTGTCCCAATACGGTATACACTGATAGCTCGCAGACGAGTGGATAGCCTTTGAACATTAGAAGGCCTTGTACATCCAAGTACTCCCACCAGGATTTCAACACACTTGTCCTTGCCAACTTTATCCTAGTCAAAAGACTCCACACGCGGAGGTTATTTTGGCTGGCCAGCCCTTCAGGTTGCCCACTGTAGCGCCTTTGTGGCATGGACAAGATTTGTTAAGTGTAGAATTTCAGATAAATGGAAATGAAGTCCCAAAACTTCACAAACCCGACAACATTTATGCATGGGTAATGATTGCTGTCACTTGGCTTTTCTCAAAAGAACAAAGCATTCTGTTTCTCTTTCATGCCACTGTTATTGTATCTATCATTCTCTTTCATACTCAAACTGTCACCTTTCACCACAGACGAAACATTCCCTTCCATAGAAATTTATAACAGATGTTTTTGTATGGAATCATCGCAAATAATTGAGTAAATAACAAAATTCATAAAGCATAATGTTTGTTTTTCAGGGACCTACGCATGAGATATCGCGCTCAAGCTCATCAGTTGTTAGTATGGAGGCGTGCTCACAAAATACAAGAAGATCTGGCATCCAGAATACAAAGAGACAAAGTGGAACAACTCAAAGCATTGTCAAGTCAACTGCTTCTATTTGAATCACGACTTATTCGAAAGCAGAAAGAAATCACTGCTCTACTAGCTCAGAGAGAAACTATTATAATAAGACAACAAAGAATTATAGAGTCCTTAGCAAATAAGTTATATGATAATGGGCTAGAACCAACACATCCTATCGTAGATTATAGAGATCTCATGAACGAAACTAACCTTGTACCTGATTTTGATTCTCTCAATGATTCAGATTCAGCTGTAATCATGGAAGATATTGACTCCGATTTTACATCTACAACACATTTCCCTCGATTTAGATCCGGATCAGCTGATTCTGTCACTGTTGTTAGATCAATATCCGATGCCATAGATCCTAACTTAAAATATACATCCGTACGTAGATCAAATGGTTTTTTGAGAAGACCAGAAATTTTAGAAACTGTTTACAGCGTCGAAGAAGAAGCCGATGATGGCGGATCGAATAAATTAAGTGCTCAGAATAGTACGGAAAAAGATATTAAAGAAAGCGCTGATAAAGAAGATGCAAATGCAATATTGCAAGCGCAAAATAGAAGAGATATATTTAAAACAAGAAGCGAAAAAATTTCAAGCGAAAAAGTTGCAACTAAAGAGGAAACAAATAAAAAGGATGAAAGTGAATTGTCTACTGCGGAAATGATTCAACAGCAAGTAATGTGGGCTTATAGTTATGTTCCTAAAAAACAACTGTCAAATTTGGCATCCTCCGACGACAGTCTATTCGATAGCAATGCTTTAGATGGAAGTATCTTAGTAGAAGATTCCCACGTCGATAAAGTTAAAGGAAGTCACGTTACGACATATAACAGAGTTATGTCCAACCATCGAAGTGTTACCAAACCAAAGGATGTCAAATACAAGAGAATCAATAAAGCCAAGTCAAAGAGTTTAGAAGAATTGCGGGGAAGACTGAAAAACTGGGTTGAGAAAGGAAACAAACTTGGAGGAATATCATTAGATCAAACTCAGAGCTTAGCCTGAACGTAATTTATCTAATATACTTGTATAAACATTGTGTTACTTTGTAAGATTATATCAAATTGTATTTATTTAATATCTGGAAAATATTTATGTGTCATATATATGCACTTTACCATTCATCACTTCTAAGACATTACATCCACGTCATATTATAAATATAGATAAATAAATAGATTAAATTGAGAATCTCAGATACATAAAGGTATCCATGTCAGAAGTTATATTTGTGTAGTTTGGCACTGAAATTGGACAAATCTATTTGTACTAAAATGTTTGTAAAATCCAAAAACTAATTATATTTACTAGAGATGCAATGAATAGTATATTTGACCGAATACCGAATATTATGCAAGATCATGTGCCCAATAACCAAATATTCAGCAAATATTAGGCAAAACAGTAGTATGAGCGTGCGGTACTCCCGATCGCGCATCTTCGTGTAGGTACATCATAGACATATATGTACTAGACTTGCAGCCCGGTATATTTTTTCGAAATTTTTGTGTTTAACATTAATAATAACAATGTTGTTTCACTCCATATCAAAGGATTAATAAAACTATACATCTGCAGCTGACAATGAAATAGCAACAATCTACAAGCTATTAGTTCCTTCCAGTTTTTCATTTTTACTATTCGGCAGAATACCAAATAATAGACTAAGGGCCGAAATTATAAACGAGGAACCCAATATTCGTAAGTATGTCGACACTTTACGAACGGATGGCGATCCGTTCGTACATTCTACTAGATACTGCATTATAGAACTATTTTGACAATTCGTTAAAAAGAAATATTTTTGCCTACTGTACCCATTGTTTTCAACCGGTTGTCACATAAGATCTTGCCTGTCCCTTTTATCTACCTGCTCCCCATTCATAAAAACTTCACCCAAAATCTCATAATTTACACAAAAGAAATGAGTAAATGACAGCGATGCTATGAGAATATATCCTAACAAAACACATGCGTAGGTCCATCTATTTTTATTTCTTTCTCTCTTTAGGCAAATAGTGAGACAGCAATATACTAGTCGTCAAATTACCAAAAACTAATCCCTGGTCGATCGGCCAGTTAAAGCCGATGGTAACATTTTACTGAAATAATATTAACGGATGTTTATAATAATGAAAACCAAGTAGTTACATCAAATTAAGGACCAATTTTAAAATAGCTTCAACTAACGGACTTTTATAATATTGGCCCTAAATATTCAGTAGGTATTCGGCCGAATAGTAAAAATGTTGCCGAATAGGCAGAATACCAAATAGTTGACTAGTATTGGTTGCATCAACCATTCAAAATGTAGGTACTTATCTGCTTTTTAAAGTCTTAGGATCTCCACACCTCGGATCCCCTCAAGATTTTAAAGATCATAAGATGTCTATAACTAGAGGGTTCACTCTAACTGGTTATACCAGGAAAGCTAAGTAGGGGGAGTGTAAGAGATCTTATAGATCGCAGTGCACAATATACCTCATCCAATAAAATAAATATTCTCAGGATACTGTTGAAATATAAGAAATAATATTGAGATACCTGCGCTGGAGTGGGAATACTATACCAATAATATTATTTCCAATAAATACATTTTGGTAAAATCTTTCAATAAATATATTCTCTTACCTATCCTAATCTCCTAATTAACTGTAAGTATGTAAATTTAATCAATCAATTATTTTAATTAATATTATTTAATAAAACCAAAGTCTATATATTATACCTAATAATTATATACAATCAATTATATACCTAAGTATATATATATATATAATAATATACATAATAATCAATAGTTTGTAACTTGTAAGAAAATATTAAAATATATTAATATGAATCAATGTCGCTTTCCAAAGTAATGTATATTTTAAAATATAAACATCATTTTTAACAGTGACAACACTGGGATGTTTATCAATTTATAGTTTTTAAATAATGTTAGATTAAGTTCTAAATTTAAATTCAAAAATCTGTCATGATCAACTTTATTAATTACTTATAAGTTTGTGTGATGTACAATATTTAGCATGATGCGAAATGGCAAGTAGAACACTAATGGCCCGTTTCAGTATACTGTCAATTCCATTACTATCAGTTAAAAATATATCTTCCAATAAATTTTATCAACATTGATTGATAGATTATTAGAACTGACAGTAAGTTTCTCTAGAAATTATCTTTATCGCAGTATTGTCTTTACTTTGATTCTTACAAAATAAACTGTTTTCTTAATACTTACAATGTGTCATTGTAAGTTTCGAAAACATAATGTTTATTTTTTGTAAGATTAAAAATCTCTCAACGCTTGTGACAAATGTAACAATTTCATTCTGCGTAAAATAATATGATATTTAAACCTGACTAACCGACCATGTCTAATCTATATATATAAAAGAAAGTGGTGTTAGTTACACCATTTATAACTCAAGAATGGCTGTACCGATTTGAATGATCTCTGATTTGTTGGATTCTTCTCCGCCCCGAATAGCCGATAGGCTATTAAAATATATTACAAATTCATGGGAAGAAAAATTACGAAAAAATTATTTACGCCACACATTTTTTAATTTTAATAAAGAATGCAACCTGGAGAATGATACAAAATTATTGATGATGTTTTTTTATAGATTGGCCTATTTATAGAATAATTTTTGTACACATTTTCAAATTAGAATCGTTATCCATACAATTTAACACCTGTGGTTCTGAAATTTCAATTTTGAAAAAATAATGGAAAGCATTTTATAAATTTAAAATGTATCTATCTAAAGAAATAAAATAATACCTATATATATTACGCACAGAAGATAATTTATAAACAAAACTGAGTTAAGTATAATTGTTCAACATAAATGAATTTTATTTTTTACACTATACAATGACACACTTGGACAATACGGGAGTTTGTAAAGAGATTAAAAATATTAATGATTCATTGATTGTTAGGCGGTACGAAGTTCACTGGGTCAGCTAGTAGTATAATAATAAAATTTCAATCTAAACCTTACTTATAATATCTTTGATCTACTGGATGTTGCATCTATAATTCAGTTTTTTTATTAGGTAATATTAATTTATTTTGTTTTACATAAATTAATAATTAATATTAACCATTTTTTTTTTGACATTTTTACGCTTGTTTGTATTGATTGACATATTTAATGAAATTTATTTAACGTAGACCTATTGTTTCCAATTGACCTCTTCTGTTTTGCACTCTTTTATGTTATTGACTGTTTCTTATTGTTTGATAAATCAATATTTATACATTAATATATTCTTGACTGTGATTTTGTGATTATAACGTCTGTTTGTATTTTGTTGTATATTGAACTGTTTCATTCACATATAAAAGGCTCAGGCCGTGTGTTGTTATCAATAAATTACCCACTGTTTAATTTGTATAAAAGATTCTAGACAAGTGTTACAGAAGTTTCTGTCAAAGCATCAAATCCAAAATGTTGTCGGCCTAAATATAATGACTGTGTATGAAATATTTGTTTATTTTATAGTATTATATATTTGAATCGTTTGCTTTTTTTTAATATTTATTATATTACATAATATAGACATGTGCAGATTTTTGAATTTAAAGAAAATTTACGTATTCTACTTGCACCAAACTTTGTTCTTTTTTTAAGACTTTTAATATTTCTTAATAAATTACAATTTACATACATAATTATTGATGCTGCCCAACTAGATATATCCTGTACTAGGGCAAACATCTCACAAACATATCAAACATACACAAAATCAAAAAGCATTCATCTCCTACATATACACAATCACATTCATAACAAGCAAATACTGCACTGCAAACTGTCCATACATGAAATAATACACAAACAAACCATTTCTCCATACAAAATAAAAAAACAACATATCTCTCAACCATGCACATCACAAATCCCACACCACATATTAACACAATACATCATCACACACAGAACGCAACACAAATCACGGAACAAATCCCAAAATATCTTGCATTCTCTCTGGTGGAAGATCTGATACCCAACCATAACATGCTCTTCTAAACTCAACAAGAACAGTGATAACTCTAATACTTAGGGGCAAGCTGTTAAACAGCCTAGGTGCCATGCACTGAAAATGTCGTCTTTATATTCTAAAGTTCTTTCAAAATTACAAATTCATTTATAACACCCCCATCAGTGCTTGGGCTACAGAGAAAGATGCGTTGGGCTAAATGGTCTACTGATACCCCTTATGTTTTTGCTTTTGTTGTATGTCACTTATGTATTGCGTTCTGTGTCTAAACAAAATGTTACCCCAGTTATTTTTGTTACGTGTTTTTGAGTAAGAAAAATGTAGACATT
Organism: Athripsodes cinereus; assembly: GCA_947579605.1. Lineage (NCBI taxonomy): Eukaryota > Metazoa > Arthropoda > Insecta > Trichoptera > Leptoceridae > Athripsodes > Athripsodes cinereus. The sequence continues at coordinate 14,697,937 of OX388325.1, read as the reverse complement.
TACAAATGACAAATATTGTATAAAAACATAATAAAAGAGAATGTAAAGAAATAAACTAGATATAAAGTGTTACTTTTGCTTAATTTTTGTCACTGCTTTTCTCTTCGCTGGTCTTTGCCTTTTTCATGCCTTTTCCAACAGATTTAAAATTATACTGAGAATCAAGTTTGTTGTGAATTAGGATTAAAAATATTGAACATTGAGCCAATTTATTATAAAAATTAACAAAATAGATAACATTGAAAAGATTCAAATCAACTCAGCAAAGATTACTGTATATTTTTATCTATTCTCTAAATTTATAAAGAGGAAAAAAGAATCAGCGAAAATTTGTTGGGTTGATTTGAGTGTTCCCATTGGTTGCATGTATTGTCAATTTTTAATTTTATTTTATGTATAGATATAGACATAATATTATACAGAAGAACATTTTATTTTTAATTCTGCACATACATAGTGACAAAAGACATTTATTTAAGTAAATTTTTAAATTTATGCACGTGTATTTAATGAAAGTTGTCAATAATTTAGTTCTAATCTTCCTCCAGGCCATACATTTGATTGGCCAAATTGAACTTTGTCGCGTGAATGCAGAACTATCCTATGTCCAAATGAACTAAATGTTGAGGAGACTCAATTGAAATAAAGCACAGTGCGGAACAGCGATGACAGACAATGCAAATTTTGATAATTTTGACAACTACCAATATTGTAAGTGTAGCCAGTTTACAAGTGAGTCTATGAATTCCATAATGAAGAACTATCATATGTCACAAAATAAGACATAGAATTCTTCTGCATGTTAATAAAATACATACCTTTACATAGGTTACTTCTGTTTTAATGTTTTTCCTTTATTAATATAAGGTTTGTACATGGGATACTTCTGCATACCCTGAACAAGCATGTCATAAATGACTTTTGGTGGAAAATTTAATTTGACTTAAAATTGGACTTAGGATAGTTCTGCATTCCAGCACCGACTTTAGCCATATATGATACTGAGATATACTTTAATTTCATATTATTTACCGTCATTCCTATCTTTGATTGTCACTTTATGCACAAATTTGTATTCTTTAGTTAACCCAAGATACATAAAGTTAACCAATACTGTCCATAAAGAAAAATAGCAAACGACACCCAATTTAACTTACTTTTGATCAATAAATAACTATTTAAACTGTAAAAACTCTGTCTATCAAAATAAATAACAATTTAAACTGTAAAAACTCTGTCTATCAAAATAAATAACAATTTAAACTGTAAAAACTCTGTCTATCAAAATGGTCATATCAACTGTCCATTTCCACAACTCAACAAAGTCAAAATGTCTTATATTCTTATATTATACTTTAAAAACAACAAAAAGTAAAATATACCATATAATAATCGCACTGTTAGAGGTGTTATTTTGTCTTTGTTCCGTTCAATAGTTAAACAATTTGGAATATATATTTGTGGAATAGAAGTACATTATTAATATATGAAGGTCAATATCTTATAAATATATTGGTATCAATATCTTACTTTTTTTTAATCACATACGGGAGGTGTCGTGAATCCATCGAAGATATGATCTCCTCTTCGGCTGTGTACATCCACTGCTGAATATAGGCCTCTTTCAATGGATTCCATCTCGGTTAGTCGTAAAACTGTGTGTTTGAATGTAAAAACACTTGATGCTATGAATAACTCGAACATTATATAAAATGGATTTTAATTGTCTTATATACCTACCTACTTATTAGTATTTACATACATTTTGGTAGTGTGAATGTATTTGTGTGAGTGAGTTGTATTGTGTGCGCGAGATTGTGAGTTTTTCTATGTTTGTTTTGTATGTTATTGCTGAAGTGCGCACTGTTTGGATGTAAGACTGTTGGAATTTTATTATTGTTGCTTACATATCGTCCCTCTTCTGACTAACAGTTGTATCTGCTAAAATGTAAATTGTTCAGGAGAGTGTTTTTAGTGTTTTGCCGTGTATATTTTCATCTCTCCTAGTTATATATATATTATACAGTGTAAATATATTACATTATTTTTTTTGTATTATTATATATCTTAGAATCATTTTTGTGATGAAATTTTGAGGAAAGTTTAGACACGACAACACATTTTATTTAGAGTAATTCGTAAATACGACAACAAATCAGAAAGCTATTCCAGGATAACGGTAACAGTTACAGGTGTGATCTTCAGTGAGAACATGCAGGGCACATATAAATACACATTGGTGATCATAACTCGATTTCGCCAAAAATGTCAGATACGACAGTTAGTCAGAAAAGGGAGGATATTTGTATTTTACATGTTTTTCATCTGTTGTGTACCATATCGACTGTGCTCAGGACAAAGGCATCAAACCACAATTTTGCCAAAAGTGGTTTTATGTTTTAAAATCAAACATTTGTCTTGTACTCATTCAATCCCCACATGTCCAGTTTTTATAGTAAAAACAAAATATTTTTTTGGCTAGGACTTGATTGCAAATATCGAATTGTATAAAGGACTCAAGCAGAATGAGTTTCATTATTAACACCTAATAACTTTATCCATACATAATTTTATGGCGAGGTAAAAGGCATCAAACCACATAACTCCAAACATGCGACATACATATCTCTTTTACATGTTGCTAAAGTTTGTCAGGACAAAGGATTTTTAATCAACATTTATTTTTTCATTTTTTGCTTATAACTTGATAATTCTTGAATATTTTCTCTTGAATTTTTATGACGTAACAAAATAACTACATTACAATAAGATGGTAAAATAATAATGACAATAATTTGACATTTTCTTCATCCTACAATTTTTTGCTTCTCCTACAAATTTTTACTTATGTGGTTTGAAACCCTTGTCCAGAGGCCTGAGTCAATAACACATTTTCACGTTACGTTTTCGTTCTGTTAACGTTCGAGTATAGACGAAGTTGCAAGCAAGTGTCAATTTCGTTGCTAAGATACACAATAGTTAGAAAAATTGACACTTTGGCGCAACATCGTCTGCATTTTAACGCTAACGGAACAAAAACGTAACGTGAAAATGTGTTATTGACTCAGGCCTCTGAGCACAGTCAATATTGAATTGAATGAATAAATAAATACCAACATTGTATAATCTTGTACATAATATTATTATATAACATAGTCTAAGTTAACCCTTTTAGTGCCATTGTTTTTTTCTCACGTATACTTAAAAATGCCAAAGAAAACCGTGGTTTTTGATGTCATTTACCCTTATCTTGAAGAAGAAATGTATCTTTTCCAAAAATTAGCCGATTTTCAAAATTCTTTCAGTGTTTCCTTCAAGAAACCTAAAAGATGGATATTCAAATTAAACAAATGATGGAAAAATTTATTGTGGAAGAAAATTATTACAAAAATAGAAATCCAAAAATAAAAATATATGTGCATATGTGCTTTTCAGCGTAGACCCCATGGGGCCCTTTTTTGCAGAGGGCACAAATTAAGTCACTTTCACTCAAAAGTAGCATCATGCGATTTGAAAGGACCACAATGTCGCTTCTACCATCACTTTCTTCACAACTTGAACTATGATCAGTCTCATTTGAACTATTTTCAAATTCTGACCTTTTTGGTTAAATTTTTTTTTAACCGGGATCTTTTTTAAACTTAATTAGCTTTGACCCATGTTGAACTTTATATATACAATACGAATTAACTGAAAGAAATATTGTTGCGTGCATGTGACCTTCCCCGCTGTACGCCTATCACGTACTGATATTGGGAGCGCCATCGCGCTCCTGGCACTTTTGGCATGTATACACAGGAGCGCGAATGGCGCTCCTCGGCACTAAAAGGGTTAAACCTATTTAATTAAGAAAAGATTTTGAAGCCAAATTAATAGTGTTCTATGTAAATGTATTGTTATGTATTGTGGGGGTTCAATGTAATTCAAATTAGATTTTTGACAGAATACAAAAAAATGGTACAGCCACCGACATCTATTGAGAATAGGAGTAGATAGTTTTTTTGTTTATAATTTTATCCGCTAGGGGGTTGTTATGCATTGATGAAGCCAGACAGAATGTCCTGAATTTAGTTCCATTTTAGCAGTCATACTAAATGTAATATTAATATTTTCTCTTAACAAATTTTATAATGTAATAATTGTTACATTGATTTGTATTTTAATAAAACTAATGTAAGTACAAAAGTATTCTATTTTATTTCACATTACATATTCACATCCATATATATTAGAATAAAATGCTTCACATTACTTAGAATCCAATGAATATTATTTCTATATAATTATTTCTTTTCAAACGATACATACCCTATAATTAGGGAGTATTAAATTATTTGATGGTTTTTCTTATACAAAACCAATAGATAAAGTATCAAGAAAATCTTTAATTTGTGTTTTTTATATATGCATAAGTAAATAATTTGTATAATAATTATACAAACCAATGAACAAGTTATAATAAAGAGCTGACCAGAGCCAAAATTCCCATTAATTTTTTAAAATTATATATCTGATATAAAGTTGACTATAGAACAGCGCAAAACAGTTTTTTTTGTTTACATAAATCAATATGGAGTTTTACAAAACAAACGTCAACTCAATCAAAAAGATACAAATCTTAGTTTGGGACTAACTCCATCTGTGTGAACTGTCTATACATGTTATATTCACATTCGCATTTGGCTGACTGAGATTAAGTGTATAAGAGAATTGAAACTCAAAATATTTTAACATTCCTGATTGGGTGCGTCCAGATGGAATGAATGCCTTCGTAACCGGTATATGGACAGAAAACGAAGGCATTCATTCGAATACTTCTTCAGAGAACGCTCCGAATCGTCATAGAATAATTGAAGATTGATTGACATTTGCATCTTACTATCCGGACGCACCCATTGTAGAACATTTATTTATACTTCTTGCAGTAAAATTATAAGTATTCTTTTGTTTATTTTCAGTCCTTGTACCTACAGTTTGTTTTTTTTTCATATTTTGTAATCCAACAAGTTAATTCAATTTCAGTAATTATAAGCTGTGTGTAAATATTCATTGTGGTTGTTATAACGATAAGAAATAAAATGGATTTTATTTTAATTGCAATATTTCATGTATATAATATTGAAATACATAAATTCTTTTCCTGGATATTTCAGGGGTTTAAGGACTCCTATTTATCCGTGTGGACCCGGCTGACATAATGTATGTATTAGTGATATAAGGAATGTGTGATTTTGGATATTCCCGAATGCGAATATTGACTCGCTTAGATTTCTACAATATTGCTCAAACATTAAAATTTCTACCCCCCCCCCCCCCCTCCCGTCACCGAATTTTCAAAGTGGTATAGGAATTTAAAATATTTCAAAACTTTTCGGTTTTTTTAAAGAATATTTTCTTGGAGTACTTTTTCCTACAATGTACCGGGTAAGTATCCGGTACTTTTACCGAACATCCGGTACTTTATTACCGAAATCATATTCGCAAAACATTCGCATATTTTTTTGCGAATACTTTGAAATATGCGAACATTTGCATAATATTTGTTACATCACTAATATGTATTCGCTGGTAGCCTGGAGGTAGAGTCTCGGCCTTGTGAACAAGGGGTCCGTGGTTCCATACCAGGTGCCGGCGAACTCCCCTTTCACGACACAAACTTTTAGTAGCTTACTGTGTGAAAGGTGTATGAGGTTGTATTTGGGTTTATAACAAAAATCCAGATATATCTTTTTTTTTAAAAAACAAAAATTATAATATAACAAGCAAAATATGTGCCACGTGAAAAAGTGAGCCAGGGGAATTGTGTATCTTTCTAATAGAATAACCATAAGCTTAAGAGCAAAATAATGAAGAGGAAACCAAGCCAAGACATAGACTATGGTTTAATTTCCTAGAATTTTAATTTGAATACATTTGCCGCAGTGTATTGTGGGCAAAACAGTAGGCATAGTCCCTCTACCATCTATCTTACTGCTCGCTCTTTTGAATAAATATCATGATTTATGTTCTGAATTTTTTGACACAATTGGATGTCGGGAACTGGATTTTTTTACTTACTAGAAGTGTAGATGTCAAACATATTTTAAACCACTCCAGATGAATCATACCAATTGATCACACTCACTGATAGTCAACCTATTTGAATAGGTATTATTAACTAGGTAGATATGTTGTATATGATACACATACATATGTGAACTTCCTTAAGGAGTGCACAACACAGAGTTTCGACGCTTATGAATCGACTTAGACTTGGTTAAGAGTACTCTTTAAACCTGTGATCAATTGGTATGATTAATCTGGAGTAGTTCAAAATATGTTTAAATATCAAGATGATTTAATTATGGCTATGTTGTTTAAATCTATGTGTATTAATTATGGCTATGTTGTTTAAATCTATGTGTATTAATTATGGCTATGTTGTTTAAATCTATGTGTATTAATTATGGCTATGTTGTTTAAATCTATGTGTATTAATTATGGCTATGTTGTTTAAATCTATGTGTATTAATTATGGCTATGTTGTTTAAATCTATGTGTATTAATTATGGCTATGTTGTTTAAATCTATGTGTATTAATTATGGCTATGTTGTTTAAATCTATGTGTAAGATTTAACTGTTTCAATGTACCTTATACTAATAAAATTAAGTTTAAAGAGATAAAACTATAATATGTATAATAATAATTATAATAATCTAACTATCAAAATAAACAATAAAACTGTATGAGCCATGTGTTTTAGTCATTTCTACCTATCTATATTTATCTCCCATAAAATTAAGGTGACCAACTATTTTTCGTTCAAAAAGAGTACACTTTGCAAGTATTTCATAGGTGAAAAAAAGAAGAAAAAACGATAAAAACTTTTTCTTTTAAAAACATTTTTCTTTGGAGTGGATTTTTTTGCTAAATGAGGATGTTCGTCTAATAATGTAGCCACATCCGAACAACTTTCATTTTGCATATTAAATTTTACTGTTAAGACGGCAGATAATGTTTTTACAGAAAGTTGCGACTTCTCACTGCTCCAATAATCCTTCCCTAGTAAAAATACCCTTTCAACAGCAACTTTCAATAAAATTATACAAATGAGTACTTTCAGATTACAGGATTGGAAAAGAGTACGGTTTGCGAAAAAAAGAGTACAAAACTCAGTAAATTAGTATAGTTGGTCACCTTAATAAAATACACAAGTTCATCATCATCGCCCTCAACGCTCCTCTCGGGAGCACAGGGCAGAAACCAGCCTCCTCCATTCAGAGCGTCTCTGTGCCAATTGCGTCACCTCTTCCCACGACATTCCTTGCGCTCTGATATCGTTGTCATAGGAACGGTGTATTGTGAAAGAGGGACGCCCGGGCCGACGGAACCCCTGCGGACGGAAGAACAGTGCTCTTTTTGGCCAACTATCATTGGGCATTCTCAAAACATGTCCCAGCCAGGACCATCGTCTCTCTTGTATTACGGAGATTACAGGTCTCTGCTGGGTGCGCCGGCGCACAGCATCATTTGTAACATGTTCATACCATCTGACATCCAAAATCCTTCTAAGACACTTGTTTTCAAAGCTTAGTATCTTCCGCTCTTGAGCCTTGGTTAAGTGCCAAGACTCGCAGCCATATAGAAGGATTGGGATGATGCACGCATTGAACAAGCGACATTTTGTCCTGATGCTGAGTCCAGACGCCTTCCAAACTTTGTTCATGTTGTTGAAAGCCCCGCTAGCTGCTCCTATGCGGATTGGTAATTCCGACTGGAGATCACCCTCTGGCGTTATGGTTGCTCCCAGGTACCTGAATTTACTAACCTGAGATATTTGGGAATTGCCAACCATTAGTGGGGTGTGAGTACTCGTGCATGTACTATTACATATGTACTCCGTTTTACCAGCGTTGATACGAAGGCCAAGGCGCAAGGAATTTTCATAAAGAGCATTAGCGTTGCACTGTAATCCGTCCACAGATGTATCAAAAAGGGCTAGATCATCCGCATTGTACCGCACGGCCGCCGCTCCTCTCGGCTGGCAGGTGACAAAGCCTCTGATAGCTCCACAGCGGTACCGTACTCCGGATGGTATGGAGCAGGGGGTGAGTAGGGGGGTTCGCTGGTTACAGCCTCCGCTTCGGCGACGTATGGCGCGCCGGGTATGATGATGGTATATGATAATCCTCCGTGTAAACGGTGGGCGGCCCAGACACCGACACAGTCCGCACACGTCGGAGACTCTCTCGTTCAACCGGCCTGGGGATGTTTACTTCCGCCGACACCACCTCGCTTCAACACCTAGGCGCGGCTAGCTAGTGCACTCGCAAGTACGGGCGAACCGGGCAATGATCCCAGCAAGCGCTGACTATATTGAGTACACTAGAAGCCACACGGCGGCGTATTCACAAGGCGGTGCCGGGTCACGGTAACCACCTCAGTGCAGGTATCACTCGAGAACTCGTCGGCGATTGGAAGGTGTGCGACGATCTGTTGCCTGCAGTTCAATGTAGTAGGTAGAGTAGTAAAACGCACGGTTGTATGATGTAGAGTAGAGAAGAGTAATTTATTTATTAAAATGAACATGTATATTAAGCGGCCGATACTCGCCGTCCGCGCACCTCACCACACAGTGGCGGGAGCGCGGCGCGGACGCGTACCGGTCGACGTAAGTAACCTCCCCACTCCTGCGCGACACCTCACATGCAAGCGGGCTGGCGCACAGGAAACATCTCGGGGAGGCAGACACAATATTATGATATATGATACATGAATGATATGCTGACTACACTCATCGCACGGCTGGGAATGACGTGGCGTCATAGCCTTTATTTATTCTACCCATACCGATACGATGTAGTGTGCCATTACATTAAATTATGAATTAATAAATTATGAAATATGTTACATTTACATTGATTAAGAATTATGAGGTATGTTATACAATGCAAAGCAAACTATTGTGTGATGCGTGCTGCCTGCGCTCACCGCGCGGCAAGGAAGGACAGACAGGTTTATACCTTTCTGCTCTGACATCCCAACCATACCCACACGGTGTAACGCGACAACACACAACACTGGAATATTAAATATGATTATGAAGTTATACATTATGACAATATGAAATGATATTGAACACATGAAATACAGTTTAAATAAACATTGACTAAAGGTGCGTATGCCATCCCCACTCACCGCATGGCTAGGCACGACAGCCTATGTATATACCACGCGGTGTAGTGCGTCGACACACTGTTACGAGAGTACACGGGGAGAGCCACGTTCGATACACTCCCCCCGTGCGATTCACTCGCACTAAGAATAGAACGGCGATCTTACCCCGTCGATTTATGATGGTGAGTCCTTCTCGTCGGCCGGTGCTATCACATCGCGTGGATTGCTTGAGTCGACTGCTGGAGCGCCCCGTCGGTCGCTTCATGGACGCCGCGTAGCACACTCTCTAACAGTTGAAGCGTCCCGTGATGCGTTGTCGCTCTGTCACCGCTTGAAGGCTCCCTCTATGTTGTGCTGAAGATGTTGTCTTGTAGACCTCATTCCGTCTACACATGCTTCACACTTGTCTCATCTCTGTTACACTGTGAGATAAGACATTGTTCGAAGCTATTCGCATGCTCCCGATTGTAGTCGTGTCACACACGTCGGGCTGCCCTCGTTGGCTTGCATACTAATAGACATCGCGTAGTCTACACACACTTGTCTCACTCCTTTTCATACACCACTGTGTGAAGTGAGACACTTGTCTCACCCCTTGTAATACACCATTGTGTGAGGTGAGACACTTGAAGAGTTTATGCTCCTCGCTTAACACAGATAACTTCCATCACATTCACTTTTGCACTAGATGATCTTTTTTGCACTTATTGTTCACTGGTATGCTTTTCAATCACATCACAGGTAGGGCCCTCGTTGGTGTTCGGCATCTGCTTCCTGCGTGTCTTGCATATCCCACAAGTGGTGATGTAAAGTCTCCGTGTCGTTGTAATGAACTCTTTTCGAGCTGGTATAGATAAATGACATCTACCCGCTTCGTTGGCCCGTCCATCTAAGGCCGTAATGAACAGAACGGGCTCACATATCTGCCTCTCTGCTCCCCCCATCAGTGGGTTGCGGAACGTCGGTTTATTGCTCCAACTCTCAGTAATGTACTGAGCCGCTCCGTTGCTGTGGAAGTATGTCATCTTTGACAAGTGCAGGCTGGCTCCGTCTGTCGTGAGTATTATGTACTCGGGTGCTCCATGTGCCGGTCTGCTGACTTCATGGGCCGCAGGTGGTGCGTAGGGCTCTCGATGTAAGGTGTGGCTGTGGATGGTGCCACCCTCTGGTCCGGCTTGGCGATGAGTCCCCGCTGAAGAGTGGTCACATGGGCAAGGTTGGTACCATGCATTGGTCCGGATGTCTGGATTGTAGATGAAGATGGAATAGAAGTGGTGGTAGACATGACTGGTGCTGCTGCAGCTGTCTCAGTTCTTACAGCCTCCTCCCAATTCTTGTATGCGGCATTCTCTCTGGTCAGTACCCGCAGTCGTCTCCGAAGATGTTGCATCGCCTTGTCCGCTGCTGTCTCGTCATGTGAGCAGCAGTCAGATGAAGCGTCGTGCCTCTTCGTGGCGCCGCCGTGGTCTGCAGCAGATCTGCCTTGTGAGTATGAATATACTCAGGTGCTTCATGTGCCGGTCTGCTGACTTCATGGGCCGCAGGTGGTGCGTAGGTCTCTCGGATGTCAGGTGTGGCAGTGAATGGTGCCACCCTCCGGTCTGGTTTGGTGAAGAGTCCTCGCTGATGGTTGGTCACATGTGCAATGTATGATGAAGATGAAATCGAAATGGTGGTGGACATGACTGGTGCTGCTACAGCTGTCTCAGTGCTTACAGCCTCCTCCCACTTCCTGTGTGCGGCATTCTCCCTGTTCCGTACCCGCAGTAGTCTATGAAGATGTTGCATCGTCCTGTCCACTGCTGTCTCGTCATGTGAGCAGCAATCAGATGAAGAATCGTGCCCCTCCACAGCGCTGTCGTGGTCTGCAGCAGATCTGCCTCAGGAACGCCATCGTCTTTGCCGAAGCATTAGCTGATCCGCGGTTCGAAGGACCAATCTGTACCGCACGGCCGCCGCTCCTCTCGGCTGGCAGGTGACAAAGCCTCTGATAGCTCCACAGCGGTACCGTACTCCGGATGGTATGGAGCAGAGGGTGAGTAGGGGGGTTCGCTGGTTACAGCCTCCGCTTCGGCGACGTATGGCGCGCCGGGTATGATGGTGGTATATGATAATCCTCCGTGTAAACGGTGGGCGGCCCAGACACCGACACAGTCCGCACACGTCGGAGACTCTCTCGTTCAACCGGCCTGGGGATGTTTACTTCCGCCGACACCACCTCGCTTCAACACCTAGGCGCGGCTAGCTAGTGCACTCGCAAGTACGGGCGAACCGGGCAATGATCCCAGCAAGCGCTGACTATATTGAGTACACTAGAAGCCACACGGCGGCGTATTCACAAGGCGGTGCCGGGTCACGGTAACCACCTCAGTGCAGGTATCACTCGAGAACTCGTCGGCGATTGGAAGGTGTGCGACGATCTGTTGCCTGCAGTTCAATGTAGTAGGTAGAGTAGTAAAACGCACGGTTGTATGATGTAGAGTAGAGAAGAGTAATTTATTTATTAAAATGAACATGTATATTAAGCGGCCGATACTCGCCGTCCGCGCACCTCACCACACAGTGGCGGGAGCGCGGCGCGGACGCGTACCGGTCGACGTAAGTAACCTCCCCACTCCTGCGCGACACCTCACATGCAAGCGGGCTGGCGCACAGGAAACATCTCGGGGAGGCAGACACAATATTATGATATATGATACATGAATGATATGCTGACTACACTCATCGCACGGCTGGGAATGACGTGGCGTCATAGCCTTTATTTATTCTACCCATACCGATACGATGTAGTGTGCCATTACATTAAATTATGAATTAATAAATTATGAAATATGTTACATTTACATTGATTAAGAATTATGAGGTATGTTATACAATGCAAAGCAAACTATTGTGTGATGCGTGCTGCCTGCGCTCACCGCGCGGCAAGGAAGGACAGACAGGTTTATACCTTTCTGCTCTGACATCCCAACCATACCCACACGGTGTAACGCGACAACACACAACACTGGAATATTAAATATGATTATGAAGTTATACATTATGACAATATGAAATGATATTGAACACATGAAATACAGTTTAAATAAACATTGACTAAAGGTGCGTATGCCATCCCCACTCACCGCATGGCTAGGCACGACAGCCTATGTATATACCACGCGGTGTAGTGCGTCGACACACTGTTACGAGAGTACACGGGGAGAGCCACGTTCGATACACGCATATTCAAGATCGTGCAGCACTCCCACAGACGTCTCACTGTTTTCACGCTGTGATAAAGGCACACCGCCAGGGCCCAGAATAGATTTTCTGAGCAGGTAGTCCATAATTATGGCAAAGATAAAAGGTGCCAATATACAGCCCTGCCGGACTCCAGTGGTGATCCTGAAGGTGTCAGTTGGACCACTTGATGTTCTGACAGAACATTCAGAGTCCATATGCAGGGCTTTGATCATGGTTACCACCTTGGGCGGGATGCCATACGCGCCCAGTATTTTCCATATGGTTGGTCTGTGGGGGCTGTCAAAAGCTTTTTCGTAGTCAATGAAGCAACATGCAAGCGGTGAGTTGAACTCTTGCGACTGTTGGAGTACACATCTGGCACAAAAAATTGCGTCCGAACAGGACTTGCCAGGTACAAACCCGCATTGTTGCTTTCTCAGAGATGCCAACACTGGTTTTTGAATGCGACTCAATATGATTTGTGAGAGAACTTTACCGGGCACACTAAGTAGTGTGATGCCACGGTAATTTCCGCATTCCAGTGGGTTTCCCTTCTTGAAAAGTGTCACGATGGATCCATTTCTCCAATCTTTCGGGCAGAGCTCCTCATTCCACACCTTGTTAAAGAGATGGTACAGTGGGTGGATAAGCGCATTCATGCCATACTTAAGGAGCTCTGCGTGGATTCCATCTTCACCTGGGGCCTTGTTGTTTTTTAGCCTTTTTACAGCTGCCTCAATCTCCTCATGTGTTGGGGGGGTTTCGGCTATCCCAGATACCTGTGGGATATCTAGGTCGCTATCCTCATTGCCAACATCAAAAGGTGAGGAGGGGTCCGGTCGGTTTAGAATGAACTCAAAGTGTTCTCTCCATCTTCCTCTTACTAAGTCAGGGGCAGAGATCAGGTTTCCACTGCTATCATTAATTGAGTCAGCAGTCTTATTCTGACCTCTTCCTCCCAACATGCGGGTAATTTCAAAGAGAGTCTTCGAGTCATTCCTGGCCGCGGCAGTTTGTGCAAGCTGTATTTTGGCTTCGACATCACGTCGTCTGTCTTTGCGCACAGAGTGCTTTACCAGGCGGTCTAGCTCTCTGTACGAATTTCTTAGGGCCTCCAGTTTCGTAGGGGACTTTTCAGCATCTCTGAGTATCTTGACTTTTTGGCGATCTTGAATATATCCCCAGGACTCCATAGACATCCATGGTGGTTTGTTCCTCTCTTTGAACCCAATGGACGCAACCGCTGCAGCCTTCACTACTCTCCGGAACTTCTCCCAGGCCGACTCTACTGAGTCAGTATCGGAAAGATACCGAGAGAGTTCAAATCCTTGGTGCAGCTCAGCCTCATACTTCATGCGAGACCGAATATTCCCCAACCCACAGACGTCAAACACTCGCGGTGCAGCTGGTCTTGCAAATTTATTGAACCTTAGCTTCATGGCTCCGACAAGGAGCTCATGATCCGTTTTCAGGTCCGCTCCACGAAATGTCCTGACATCCTGTAGATCAGAGCGGTCTCGGGCCTTAACCAAAAGATGGTCAATTTGGTTTCTGGTACGTCCATCAGGTGAGGTCCACGTGTATTTGTGGATATCCTTGTGAGGAAACAGTGTTCCTCCAATAAGGAGTCCTTGGAGTGTTGCGTATTCTATAAGACGGGAGCCGTTGTCATTTAGCACCCCCATGCCATGCCCCCCCCATTACGCCAGGACCGTTTAGTGGGTCGTTGCCTACTTTGGCATTGAAATCGCCCATCACAACGATCCTATGCCTTTTAGGAATTTTGGATGTGACGGCTGCCAGACAGTCATAAAAACTGTCCTTGACCGTCCCCTCCGCATCCTCTGTGGGGGCATAACACAAAAGTACCGTCAACGGGTCACCCGTTGCCCTAAACGAGGCGCGTAGTAGCCTGTCGGAGATGGGTTCCCAATCAAGAAGCGAGCCGGTGGCCCGTTTGCTCATTAGCAAGGCGACACCATGCTTGTGTTTTGTCTTGTGGCCAGAGTGAATCATGGAATAGTTCCCCGCCTCACTCCTACCACAATCCAAAAGACGTGCCTCAGACACACCTAGCAGGTCTAACCCATAGTCACTCGCTATCTTGGCGGCAACCAACTCCTTGTCATGCCTCAGCGTCCTCGCATTGTATGTTCCGATTTTCAATTTCCTTATTCGGTCCAAGTTCTTATGGTCAGGGGGGCTACATGTAAATGGACCCCTCCCCTGTAGAGGTCCAAGTGTCCGAGGCTTTATCCTGTTTCTGTTTGCAGTCGGTCACTTTAAGTATGTTGGGAGACAAGCCCAACGATACCGAGGCCCGGGGAAAGGACGGCTCCATCCTACCTGATTGTTGTAATTCTCAGTGGAGGCCCAAGACTGAACTGCCTTGAAACCATAACGTAAAAATTGAGAGATTACTTTTAATCTAGGCCAATGTTTGAATGTGCAATGTCATTGAAATAACATGAACATTTGAACAACAAAGGCCAGAGTAGCTATGAAAATACACAAGTAGCTATGAAAATTTACATTTTCTTTGCAATGTTGTCTATATTTGAACGAATTATTACGATATTCGTTGTAAGCGAGATGTAAGACCCCTAGAACATAGATTGGCTAAAGTTTCAAAAAGCTTTATTTGTCTTAGCATAAGTTTATATAATAAATTGCCCAGTAATGTTAAGGCACTCAATTTTGTAGAATATCAGAGAGAAGTGAAAAGGTATCTTTTTTTTTTTTTTTTTTTTTTTTTTTTTTTTTTTTTTTTTTTTTTCTTTTTTTTTTTATAAAAGATATATCTGGGTTTTTGTTATAAACCCAAATACAACCTTATACACCTTTCACAGTAAGCTAAAAGCTTGTGTCAATTGATTGTCAATTGTGTCAAGCATTGATTCAATTAATTTATTTATGTATAATTATTACAATTTATTTTTTACATACACTGACGAGAAGCTATTTTGGACCTTTTACACTCGAAAAAACTTCGTTTCAATGAAATTTCTTTGTTTATTTATTGTATTGTTGTAATTTGATTATTTTGTCGTTTGTAAAAAAAACGTATATAATTGCCTGTTGATTCCAAGTGCCAAATCAATGGACTACGAATGATAAGAAAGAATAAAGAATGTGTTTTGACTATGGGCCCTGGACAGTTGATATATATGTATGTGTATCATGTACAACATACCTATATCTAGTTAGTGATACCTATTCAAATAGTTTGACTAGCGGTCTATACATTCGCCTTGTAAGCAAGGAGTTATGGATCGAGGGGAGTGAACAGAATGCTTCTGATCGTTTCCAAAGTTGAATTGATCGGAATGATTGATATAAAGTGGTTTAATATAAAAAAATATGATTAGATTCATCACTGCTTGAATTTGCTTAAGATGTCACACTTCTTATATGAGGGGTTGAGATGTAAAGATACATCTATCGTTTTTTCAAAAATATTTAAATATGAATGAAGAAATGTTTCTATTTATGCTAGCTACAATATATTTATAGTTTAAACAGTATAATGAAAATTCTCCTCTATACTCAGTATAAAAAATCTGTTCTAAAATACTGATTTAGAAGCAAAAACCATTTGAACCGATCAGCTTCATCCAATGAACCAATCAAACTCTTTATTTCAATTTTTCCAATAAGACAGAATGCACAATTAGTTAGCAATTACAGAACATTATATCTGAGCAACTGTCGTTTGACTCAAGTGAGATGCAAACTCACTTCGTTCTTGACTGTTGAGATGTAAAAATCGCTACCTTAATGCAGAACTAGCCTAAGTTAAAATTTTGGTCAAACTGAGTTAAGTATTAATAAATGACAATAAAAGATTCGAGATAATTTAATGAATGATAGTTATTAGATTCCTTAATAATAATGCATGTCAAAATTTGCTTTAGATATTTGATATATTTTTTTTCCATTACAAAAAGAAAGCTTTAAACTGCTCCTTTGAAAAATCACCCAAAAACACTTAGGCTAGTTCTGCATTCAGCGAAACAAACAGCTAGCCATGTAATAGAATGACATCAATAAACTAACCGCCTAGGTCACTGTAGACTCAAGGAGCACCTACACAACCCAGGACTTGAAGGTGCCACCTGCAGATTTTGTGAAGAGGAGGCCGAGACTCCACAGCATCTCCTAGCGGATTGCAATGCCGTGGAATTCGTTAGAATCAAAACCTTAAGCAGGCACTGGGTAGAAGTAGAATCTCTCCACACCTTGGTTTCCCTCAAGATCCTAGACTTCATAAGATGTCTGAGAGTTCACTTTGACTGGCAACACCAGGAAGACTGAGTAGGAGTACAATAGATCTTATAGGTTGCGGTGCATAATACACACCATATAATAATAATTACACCCTAGTTAAGGAGCTCTTTTAGCAAAAATGATAAAACATTCAATTTTCAACAAGTTTGGTATACAGACTCTCAAAACTTGTTGACGCTGCGAACATTTTGATTTAATAGAATATGAAAAAAAATTAATTACCAATATTAGACTTACACTTAAAAAAAATCACGATTTTAGCTTCATAGTATTCGTTTATAAAAAAGCACATTTCTAAAAATCAAATTCGGAGGTGTGTTCGGTACATAAATGCACGAGAATCTACAATTTTTCATATATTTTTTTAATATTGCAAATACTTAAATAGTTATTACAATATTATTAGACGATTTTTTTTTGTTTTATTCATAGATATTGACCGATTAAAAAAATCATTTTTTTATAAAATTTCTCATGTTTTAGAACCAAAAATCACCACATGAACTCAATTTTTTGTATAGGTACTAAAAAAAGTTTGCTAAAATTTATAGTATTTATATGCTTGATAGGACGAATAAAAAATATATATATTTTACTAATAATTTGTATTTTGATATAACAAAGAGTACCTAAATAAATCTCGTCGGTTGACTTTTTATTTTTTTAAGTAAAAAATTAATATTGGTAATAAATATTTTTTTTTATTTTATCAAATCAAAATGTTTGCAAGCGTCAACAAGTTTTGAGAGTTTTTCTTTCGAATTTGTTGAAAATTGAATATTTTACCGTTTTCGCTTAACTGACCTATCTTAAGGGTCGTTCACATTTGTTCACTTTCAGTGATCACTCCGGATGATCCTCCAAGATGAACAAGTGTGATCAGGCGTTTCATCAATAGTGATCACTAGTGATGACGGAAAAAGAGATTACCACTCGTCATAATTTTGATGAAAGGTCCTTTCACTGAAACGACCATAAACAAGTTTTATCTTATTATTTGTTTAATTCTCTATGAATTTGTATTGAATGTCAGAATCATGTACAAAATTATTATGCAGTCGAGAGTTATATTAATTTATTTTAAGTGTTATTTTTCATTTTTGAATTTGTTTAATTATTTTTATACGAAAATACGTCAAACTACATACAACATAAATGAGAGTGTTGACATGGCAGTGAAAGCATAGGATGAACAAATGTGACCAGACGTGTTCACTTTCGATGATCAGGTTTGACCCTAACACTCTGGATGATCATCCAAAGTGAAGCAATGTGAATGCTACTTTACTATTGGACGGACACATATTTATAGTACTTCTAAACTAAAATGCTGCAAATCTCCGAACAACTGATCATATTTATTCATTCTGTGTACCTTTCAAACACCTGCCTTTTGCAGAAAAGGTGAGAAACCCACATCGACAAGATACTATTGCAGAAGACAGGGTTAGGATTCTTCAGATGGTTAATAAATGATAAAAAATCTAGTAAAACAAGATATTACTTTATTACATATTGATTTCACATTTGAAAAATGCACAGACACATGAAGTTCAATCCACTTTTATTATTCACCAGAAAAAACCTCCCTCATTATTTTTCCAGAATAAATGTGAACTAAGGCAATTACAGTCGATTCCGCTTAATAGGGACACATCAGGACTTGGGCATTTTGTCCCAATTAAGCGGCTGTCCCAGTTAAGCGAATTTCACATTTTTTTAAATTATTTTTTTTTGTTTTGGCAACTAAGGCCATTAAATTATTTTATTTTATAAACTCTTGCAAACTGTAAATTACATAATTAATTACATAATATAAAATATATAAATTACAAATATGTAATATAAACTTTTAAGAAGAAACAAATCCTAATTAAAATAATAAATGGGTAGGTATATACAATTCAATTCAATGCAAAAATGAGTCAAGTGTAGTCTGTCTTTTGTTTTTGTAACATTTCTTTGTACATATTTTTTCTTGAGAATATGTATAACATAATATGTGCTGTGATCTTAAATTTACTGTCCCAATCAAGCGGAATTTTGTCCCAATTTAACATATAAATTTACTATTGGTTTCTGTTCTTTGAGATTTGTCCCATATAAGCGACTGTCCCAATTAAGCGGAATCGACTGTATTAACAAATATGTTTGCCGAAACCAAACTACTGTATGCCACGAGATTGAGCATTTCAGTACGGCCGTTTGAAGTATTTTCAACAAAATTACATTTACTTCTCATAATTGAAGGGCTTGGGGCATTAACACTGTATGTCACCTAATCCTTATTTTGAGATAATTGAGTTTGAAGTTTATAGTAAATCTTCAAATCATTACAAAAGACAAATTTAAATATTTTATGTCCATTAATTTCCATAATTACATATACTTATTAATCTCATTTATAGAAATTGAAAAATATAATTAAAAAGGTCATATTTTGAGAAAACTGTGGCTTACAGTGTTCTTGCTCCAAATATTTTTGTAAAAAAAATACTGCATCTAAATTTATTGCAGCAACAACACTGTAAGCCACATAAATTAATATTTTTTTCTTTAGGTAAACTGTTTTTTTAATAAAATACATAATAAATCATTAGATCTAGAACAACTTGTAAGTGTTAATGTGGCTTTTCAGCGCCCTAAAGTACGTAAATATGAGGAAAAAATATTTGCCATAAGTACGTGTGTACTCATATTGCTGTCTAAATATACCTCACCAGGATTGCAGAAGTAGTAGAGAGTAATTGAGACTCAGAATGTAAAATTCTCGTGTTAAACGCGTTCATCGATGTTGAACATTGGTTATTAATGCTTAAATTGTTTTACTTTTGTAACAAATTATCGAAAAAAATTAATAGTAAAATATCACTTATTTTGTAGCAGAACAACACTGTAAGCCACAATCAAAAATTAATTACCATTTCCGACGAAGATTTGATAGATTTTGATTAGTTAGGCTTGCACATATAATTTTCACTATTTTGAGAATCGGACCCACTAAAATAATTGCCACTAGAGTCTGTTAAATCTTGAAGAAACAAAATTATATGCTTGCACTCGTGAGATTCAAGATCGGCCATTTTAATTTGTATGTGGCTTACAGTCTTTTAATGCTAAAATAATTACAATATAGCCATCAACGAAAAACACAATTTTTGAATATCGTTGTCAAAAATTAAAATATTTTCCTAGGATTTTGTCATACTATAGAAGCCACTATTTTGTGATGTTTTACACCAAAAACTCATTTTTTTAGGTTTTGTGGATTACAGTGTTAATGCCCCAAGCCCTTCAATTATGTTTACCATCATGGCATATTTCATAAGTGGGGAACCCAGCAGACCAGCTGCACGTAATAAATATGCAAACCACATCAACAACAAAAAATATTATTTTCAGGATAAGTTCAATATCTCTACTTTTTTATTCTCAATGCCATATCGCTCAATTTAAGATCAGTTGAGTCGAGATGCATCTGTCGAGCTCTTTTTTTTGGAAAACTAAAAAAGATATATCTGGGTTTTTGTTATAAACCCAAATACAACCTTATACACCTTTCACAGTAAGCTACTAAAAGCTTGTGTCGTGAAAAGGTAGTTTGCCGGTACCTGGTATCGAACCACGGACCCCTTGTTCACGAGGCTGAGACTCTACCTCCAGGCTACCGACGAACTCAAAGAGGAGGAGGTTCTTCTACTTAGAGGAGGTTGCACAATCTGTTGGTTGTGCAGATGAGGTGTCCGTTGTGCAATATTCTCAAGTATATATACATCAGGGACCAGATTTGCAATATAATCAATACATAACTGTTTTATCTTGTTGTATGAGTCACAAATACAGATATCCTCATCATCATCATCATAGCCATATAATAACATAGCTCAAATCATTCTACTTACAAGTCAATTATTCTCTGCACTAACTAGCTATCAATACTCGATGTACTGCGTGAAAACATAATAATAAAAAAAAACTCAAATTCTCAACTATACTATACCCTCACACCGTGTCCCAAGTGGGGATGTCAGAAAGAATGGAATGCCATATAGATTTATCCTTACATATTTCTTATTTATTTATTATTATTGAATGCGCAGCTCCTATGTGGATTGGTAATTCCGACCGGAGATCACCCTCTGGTGTTATGGTTGCTCCCAGATAATAATAAACTTTACTGTACAAAATATTTAAACAAAAATAATGAGATTACAACATGGTATATACAAATATTTTGCACAATGGTCGAGTTTATCGCAGGGACGCGATATCTTCTAACTAACCCAATAAAGTAAAACAAGATAAATTGAAAACAGTGATAAAAATAACAATAATAAGTCTTTAAAATGATACATAGAAATCAAATTATAAACCATAAATATATAATATATACTCTTAAAAAATTACCAAAAAGAATTAAAAAATAAATAATTAATACATACATACAAATAGATACTAAAATAAATACTGTAAATACATAACATATATACATATAAATAGATACTAAGATACATAGGTACCTGAATTTATTAACCAGAGATATTTGGACACCAACAGAGAAGAGCAGCAGGGATTTAGAAAAAATCGGTCAACCACTGATGCCATATTCGTTCTTCAACAAATAAAAGAGAAATCCATTGAATATAATAAGCCGGTCTACGTGTGCTTCGTTGATCTCACAAAAGCATTCGACAGGGTGTTGCTCACTGACATTATAGAAATTCTGCAAGAATATAACATACCACTATCTACCATAAAAGTCCTAAAGGATATTAATAGAAACAGTAGAACTCAAATTAAAGTGGGGAGCGAATTGTCAAAACCAATAAAGGCTGCAGTAGGAATAAGACAGGCAGATAGTCTGAGCCCCTTTTTGTTTAACCTGATAATGGACAAAATAATTGAGGAAGTAGCATCTTTGGGCCTCGGATATAAAATGGGCAACGGTGTGGTCAATGTACTTTGCTATGCTGATGATGCAGCCTTGATGGCTGAAACAGAAAATGATCTACAGCGTCTACTGTACAGATTCCATCTCACATCCAAGAAGTACAATATGAATGTGTCCATTGATAAAACAAAATGTTTGGTGATTTCAAGACACCCTTTAAGATGCAAATTAGTTATCGATGATAAACCTATTGAACAAGTTGCATCATTCAAATATCTAGGGGTTGAAATTTCTAACAATAGTGACCTGTACAACGAAGTGAGAGAGCAGACCAATAAAGCCTCAGTTGTAGCCGGATGCCTAAAGAGTACCATATGGAGAAATAAACACATGCTAACTGATAGTAAAGTCCGAATATATAAAACCTGTGTTAGACCAATTATGACATATGGTGTAGAAACAAGAGCAGACACGGTACGAACAAAAAACCTACTAAGTACATCAGAGATGAAAACATTACGTGCTATTGCGGGCAAAACTCTCGAGACAGAATAAGAAATACTGGGATAAGGAACATATGCAACACGGAGGACATTGTAAGATGGAGTAGGAAAAGGAGACGATTCTGGAGAGACCATGTAGATCGGATGGCTGAAAACAGAATCGTACATATAGCTGCTAAAGAAACACCAGTCGGTTCACGTCCCCGAGGAAGACCACCAAAAAGATGGAAAGACAGCTGGTCTTCAGCATCACAAGAGGCATCAACTTCTGACCTAACAGATCGATGATCTACATTACGAGGAAGAAGATATTTGGAGAGGAGACTTTCGTCCAGAGGCTTTGATCATGGTTACCACCTTGGGCGGGATGCCCAAATATGCAATGACAATATTATACAGTGGGTATAATATATTAAAATAACCATAATTCAGATAATAGGGCTGTAAATAAGGTGAATAAACAAATGATTTTGAGTTTTGGTGGACTCTTGCAGTACCTCAAAAATGTGCCACACGATAATAATAATAATGTACACAATCATTTTTTTAATTACACCAAAATTGTAACTCAGATTATTAGAATTTCAAATTGTTGACTTATGGAGTATGGGTGATCAAAATATCCATAAAACACATTTCTAAAAAATACTAAATCTTAACCTGTAAAGGAGTGAGTTTTTTTCGAGTGTATGTATGAGTGAGATTTTGTACGGTCCTAATGGAGTGAGTTTTTTTCACCATTAGATTTTTTTTTAAGTATCACATTATATAAATATCATACTGATTATTCCATAAAAAATGATATACGCGTCGTAATATTGACAGACGTACCTGTACGTCCATACTCATATTTGCACTGATTCTCCTCGCCGTACCCATACGGCCATACCACTTTACAGGTTAAATATTAGAATGGTTGGCATTATCATCATTATTATTTTTATTAGTGGCTAAGTGGATTCGGTTTAACGCAATTTATCTACATCATTTATTTATTCATGAAATATACGGTTTACACCTTTTTACAATCAACATAAACAAGAAAATTATACAGTCTTTAATGGGCCACTTCCAGTTTTTTTTTTATTACATAAAATTGTAAATTAGTATGAAGGAAACACAACCACAATTTGTTTTATTTTTTCATGCAATGTTTTCTTAGATATTAACTTTTGAAAATTGGATTTTCTCAGAGTGATCAAAAACGATATGGCGGCACTGTGACATCACAGAGTCCAGTGATTCATAATAACTTTCGCACCACAGATTATAATCTCATACACACATGGGACTCCGTGGCCTCATCAGCCGTCAAAAGCCATTTAACTTATTTTGCCAAACATCAAAAATTTTAACAGCAAACCGTACTAAGCGATCGTCTACTGGCGAACTTTTCGACAATCTACCGACATGTTCCATATAATTATGCGTTATTGTTGCAGTTATAGGCGAAAATTCGTTTGTAGTCGATCGCCAAGTGCGTGTTTGTCTAGGGGCTCTGATATATTTATGTTTTCCGACCTCAAATTTACTTAATTCGATCATTTTTATTAAAATTCCCCACGACTGCAGGTGGCCCATTACAAAAAATAAATTCAATCAATAAGTATCTCTTACAAGTGAGTTTGCTAGGATATTAATATAATAATAATTAGAGATGGAACGAATAGTATATTTGCCGAATACCAAATATTATACAAGATCATGTGTCGAATAAACAAATATTCTGCAAATATTAGGCACAACAATGGTGAGGTAGGTACATCATAGATATAATATGTACTAGACTTGCAACGCGGTACCATTTTTC
This sequence comes from Athripsodes cinereus, assembly GCA_947579605.1. NCBI lineage: Eukaryota > Metazoa > Arthropoda > Insecta > Trichoptera > Leptoceridae > Athripsodes > Athripsodes cinereus. The sequence goes on along the minus strand of OX388325.1, from coordinate 14,674,063 downwards.
TAAATTTATGTGTTCCAACATTAATAATAACAACAATAATAATATTATGTTGTTTCACTCCATATCAAATTAAATCAATTAATTAATAGATATTTGAGGATTAATAATTATGCATCTGCAGCTGACAATGAAATAGCAACAATTTACAAGCTTCTAGTTTCATCCAGTTTTACATTTGAACTATTCGGCAGAATACCGAATAATAGACTAAATATTCGCTATTGGGCCGAATAGTAAAAATGTTGCCAAATAGGCAGAATACCGAATATTCATTACATCTCTAATAATAATTATATCCAGATTTTGAAAAAATCATGCACTGAAATTCAATATACTATAGAATTCTTAAGACACCTTCCCAATGGCAAATCAGACATATAGAAAATGTCATCCAGCATAAGTTATATGGCACAGGAGGTCTCATGAATCCACTGACTATGCAATAATAATGACAATACAGATGTATGAGTCCATTATTAAGAACAGAGACGTTCGGGATGGTTGGCATTTAGCCTCACATAAGATGTTATATAAATAATAGTACCCGTCTTTTACAGTTTATTACTGTGACAATATGCGGGAGATATATTTTTACTCTTCATCATTAATATTCTCGTAATATGATTTAGGATATGTACCACCGAGCATTATTTTTAACTCGGAATAAGTTTTAAAACGATCGTCGACCATTATTGACTTTTTATTCCTTATCTTAAACAAGGCATTAGCCCATGGTAAGACACCGTATTTCGTTGGTATATATCTCACTTCACCAGCTTTAAATGATATTCTTCGACCCAAACGAGGCAAAAAATATGAATATATTGCTATATAATCATTACCGCTTTTATAAATTCTCATTACGTATCTATTAGCGATCATTAATACTCCCAATGTCATAGCAAAAAAGATACCAGAACACACATACAAATCATACCAAGATGCAGCGAATACTTGATTTTCAGTCAGTTGGATGGGATCTCGATCATCTCTGTCTCCACCAGAACCAGTAATTAAGTCATAGCACACAACAAGTAGTATAATACACGAAGATACGATTGAAAACGAAGAAGTCAGAGTTATATAACTATATTTAGGAGCTTTGTATATTAATTCATATTCTTGCGGTATTTTGTCTTGTGCTCTCATTTTTTCTTCAAATTTAGGATATTTTGAAACATTTTGGATGCTGTATCTTCGAGTTATTGTTGTTGATCCAAAGATGAGTCGTTCTCCATATAACATAACCTCTTTCAATTTTGATGATAATATAACTGCTGTTAGATTTCTTAACGAACCACTCATATTTCTTGCAATGTTTGTATTATTCATCACAAATAATCTGCTACAATTACAGATAATTCTATTCATTTTGTTATAGTTTTCACGCCGAATGAATGGAAGAAATAACCAAAATAACCTGACAGTTCTGACACGAATAGCATCGAGTATAGACGATTCATTATTTTCGAGGCAGCGTTCATAGAGTCGTCGAGTGATCACTCGACGACGCTCCGGCCGTTCACGCGCCCGGAGCGAGTCACCCGACGACTCGCACTTTCGCGTTCAGGATGTCGTCGGGCGTACAACCGAACAACCGAATTCATAGCAGGGTGATTATCGCTCTGACAGTTAACTTGACGTTTGAGTGATGATGGCTGTCAAAACAATTGCGAAGTTAATCGTAATTATGGTGTATTCTTGTCGTATACAATTTTTCAACATAGAAAATCATATTTTTTTTGTTAAAGAAGTGAAATGGAAGAGAAATTAAAATAGTTAGTGCAGATTTTTCAGATCGCGAATGAATCTTGCGAAAATGGCGCCATTACAATGACATTTGGATCATAAAACGCTCAAAGTTGTTCACGATATCTGGGGTGACATTCGCCACTCACTGCAACTTCATGGTCGCTCAGGTCACTCGACGTCGAGCGATATTCATGCTATCGTGAACCCAGCCCGAGACCCGTTCCCATAGAAATAGATCTAAAATAGATGGAACCCATAGATATAGTAGCTCTATTAGCATTGGTATACATGTATCGAAATGTAGTCATGGGTAACAGATCACTTTGAGGCGACCCGACCCGTTCGGGTCCACTGATAGCAGTGAGCCGAACATATGATTCGGGTCACGGGTCTTTCCGGTTACAACCCAGATCTTTGTCTTTAGCTCGGACCCGTTTCCGCTGTAGGTACATACACGGGTCACGGGTCTTTCCGGTTGCAGCATATACCTGTGTCTACGGGTCGGAGCTGTTTCCGGTGTTGATAGCTTATTGTCTATGATCCACTATGTCTTTCATACGGTATGGAGATTTTTACACTTAATATCTGAACGGAGTACTCAATAATTATAAGAATAATAATAATGACATTTATTGGCCATAAAATATTTATTTATTTACATAACAAACAGCTGTATCAGCCTTTACAAATAATACAAATTAAAAAAAAAACAGTCAAGAGAAATAATGCATAAACAAAGAAAAACAATATAAATAAAGGAAAAAAAACAACATACTACCAATTAATTTCAATTAGGAAAATACTTTTTATTGTGAACTGTGCAAAGGTTTAGTTGAAATAAATAGTGGATAAGCTATTGATTAAAGGTAAACATTTTATATGAAAAAGTATTGGTTTCATAAAATGTTTCGCCATGATATTTTTTTGTGAAATATTTTGTGTTTGTGTATTGTAGTATTATTTTGTGAAAAATGTTTTTAGAGACTAGCAAAACTTTGCGATACTTTCCAGCAATAAAACACAATATATTATTAGAATACGGATTTGTATGTATGGGAAGCGGCGTGATGGTATGTATGTATGAGTAAGTACAAACGGTCATTCTATTCAATTTGTGAACAAAACATACAGAACTTACGTGTCATCCGCTTAAACGGATCCTACATGTCATCGTCTCAAACAGATCTTTCGGGTCATCGGGTCCTCACAGATCCAACGGGTCTCCGCTCAAACAGATCATTAGGACCCGTAAGATCCGTAGGTGATCTGTAGACCCGCGGGTCAATTTGGAAGGACCCGAACATTTGACTCGGGTCGGATCTGTGTTACACATGACTATCGAAATGTCAAACATCCTTCAAGAATATCTGTCAAATACGGTGTATAAGCGTAGTACAATCTCGATTTGTTATTGAAGTTGGTATTGTCACTGATTGCGATCGGTGACAGTGATAGCGGTGTGATATAATCATATTAAAAGTTGATAGTGCTTAAATATTAGCTTGAATTTAGTCAATAAGTGCGCATTCTTGTAATATTAGTAAGTTTGACATATTCGATTGCTTAAGTGACAGCGGACACTAGGTGGCCTCGAATTCGTACGCAATAACGCAATGTCGGAGGGAGTGTCTCCAGACCCGTGGCCACCGGATGGCTCGGAGACGGACGGATCATTGATTTCAGTCCCAGATGTGGACATGCCCACCTCACCGTCACAGTTTGTGACGGTAAAATCCAAAGTATCTCGCAGGTCAAAGAGGAAGAAGGAGACTCATACATCTAGCGAAGATGAAGATAAAATATCTTCTCCCTCCCCCCATACAATACCTCCTCCATCTGCAACCATAATCGAGATGCCCCCTCCTCCCAAAGTAACCCCACCCGTCAATGGAGTCCCAGCAGCCCGGTATACGGAGCATTCGTTGGCTCCATTCATTGTTCTCGTATCAAACATTGATAACACTCCATTACACCCAATTAATTTTGGAAAGAAGATGAGCAATCACAAAATACAAAATTTAGTCATGGGCGGAGTAATGAAGTTAGGTAGGAACAGAATTCAGCTCACATTCTCCTCTGGAAATGCAGCAAATGCGTTTCTAGAAAGTAATTTTGTCTCTCAGTCCAACATAAAAGCCTATATTCCCACTTTTAAAACGATCAAGATGGGACTCGTTAGAGGCATCGAAGTTGACGTAACAGAGGAGGAAATTATTAAGTTTGCCGAAATTCCGGATGGGTGTGGAAAAATTGTCAAAGCCAGAAGGCTTAATAGAAAGGTGGTCAATCAGGGCCTTGTGACATGGGTACCATCTCAAACCGTTGTCCTCTCGTTTGAGGGACAAATTTTACCTAAAAATATATACCTTTTCCATAATTCCCTGGTCACCGAACTTTACACATACCCTACCACTCTATGCCACAAATGCTGCAGATTTGGTCACCTAATGAAGGATTGTCGTTCCCTGCCCAGATGCTATAAATGTGGAAAAGACCACATGGGCTCGCAATGCGAAGCAGTGGAGCCATTCGCTTGCGTTAATTGCTCAGGCCCTCACATCGCAACGAGTCCATCCTGCCCAATCCTGAATCGTGAAAAAGAAATTAAATGGACCATGGCTAGAGACAATATTTCTTATTTTGAGGCCACAAAAAAGACACCTCTCGTGGCACACAAATCGTTTGCAGAAGCAACATCCTCATCTCACCCTTCTATCAGCCAACCGACTCAATCAATTAGAGTATCGCGTCCTATAGTCCCCAAAGCCCACAAACCTAGACCCACAACATCTTGGGATAGGACAGAGATTAACTCTCTTCTGTCATATCCTAATGGCCAAGCTACCCAACCTCAAAATGGCTGTGCCCTTAAAAGGGACGAGGCCTCAACGGAGTCACGAGCCCTGGCCGGCCCTGTTGACCCAATTGTAACAAATATATCAACCCTCTTAGTGTCTATCTTGTCCCTGCTCCCAAATATACCGTCCAACGTCGCCACAGCTATATCACTTCTAATAGAATCAATTCAGGATGTATCCACTGCGCTCAATCCTGCAGTGGAACTGTCGTAGTCTTTTGTCCAAAAAAACGGACGTCTTATACCTAATCAATAAGTTCCGTACATGCATAGTGGCCCTCTCGGAGACGTGGATGGTCCCTGAATTCCACTTTGGAGTGGGGGGGTATTCATGTTTCCGGGAGGACAGGCCGGATGGTAGAGGCGGAGTGGCCCTGCTGGTCAACTCGTCGCTGCCATCTGTTGCTTTATCGCTGGGTGCATGTGAGGAGTTGAACGTGATTGGTGTTATGATTGGTAAAATCTCAATCCTCTCCATATACATCCCGCCCAACAGCAGAGTAGGTTACTCTACATTCAGATCCTTGTTTTCAGCACTGACTCCTCCCTTCTTGGTGTTGGGAGATTTTAATGCACATCATACCCTCTGGGGCTCCGAAAGCAATGATCGCAGAGGTAGGGACCTAGCCGAAATCCTGGAGGAGTTTAATGTGTGTGTTCTGAACGATGGCTCCCCTACAAGGGTCGACACGCCCAATCACAGACAGAGCTCAGTGGATCTCAGCCTCGCCTCCGCGGATATAGCCGCAGGATTCGACTGGCAAGTCATGGACTTTTCATGTGGTAGTGACCACCTCCCCATTCACATATCTGGCCACCTTGAATCCTATACAGAGGACCAAAGGTCAACCCGTAACCCAATAGATCGACACAAGCGTATCCGTTTTAACACAACTGCTGCTGATTGGAGGAGGTTCTCCGACGATCTGGAGCGGCGTGTTGGGTCGCTTCCTACTCCTTCTCAGGGTAACCTAGCCCTATGTAACACCGAGTTTTCGGAGGCCATGGTTGAGGCGGGAAAAAGGTGCGTGCCTATCGTTAGACCCGGAAAATCCAAGAAGCTATTGGCTATGCCCCCTTGGTGGGACAAAGATTGCCAAGAGGTGGTAAACAAACGAAAGGCATCCTGCAAAGCATACATTAATAACATGAGTATGGAGAATTATCTAATATATCAAAACTCCGCGGCTATCGCCAGGCGTACCTTAAAAAACAAGAAACGGGCTGGCTGGAAGAAATTCTGTTCATCCCTGTCTCCAGACGTACCTCCATCCATTGTCTGGAGGACTATTAAACAATTCCACAATCCTAAGTACTCCGGCCGCAGAAAAACTGTATCAGGGGAATGGAAACTCGAATTTGTAAACAAACTGGCGCCTCCTTCTGCACCCAACATAAACGAGATTCCCTTTAGATACACGTTCAGCGCACGGAGTTGGATGGACATGCCATTCAATATGGACGAACTAGAGTGGGTCCTGGCCTCAGTCCAGGATAAGACGCCTGGGGTAGACAATATCCCATATAGTTTTTTGGGGAAAAGTGATACGGAATCGAAGGAATACTTATTATCCATAATTAATGTAGCATTTGAAGGAGGAGAAATTCCCCCAAATTGGAAGTCCCAAATTGTAGTACCTATATTAAAAAAAAATTGTGTGGTTAATTGTGCTTCTTCTTACAGGCCGATCGCAGTTTCTACCTCTATAATTAAGGTGGTAGAACACCTTATTAAGAGGCGACTGGAGTGGTTCCTGGAGCACAATGACATCCTCTCGGGGTCACAGTTTGGGTTCCGGAAGAAGAGGGGTACATTGGACGTATTGTCGATATTTGTTACCGATGTTAACATTGCATTCTCTGCGAGAAACTCTCTGGTTGCGGTCTTCATGGATGTCAAGTCGGCATATGACAACGTTAGAATTGATATTTTGGAGAGAAAGCTGCTCGAAACGGGGGTTCCGCTTAGGTTTTGTAGCTTTATTACCAACCTTCTGCTCGATAGGAACATTCTTGTAGAGACTGAATCACGTCAGGTACATGCGGGTCTTCCACAGGGGTCTGTTATCAGCCCTATCCTATACAATCTTTACACCTATGATCTAGACCGTGCTGTTGGGGATCCTTGCAGGGTATTGCAGTATGCTGACGATTTCTTCATATATATGGAATGTAGGGATGTTTTGGATTCGGAGGGAATCCTTAATTCTAATATGGACCGTCTCTCTACTTGGTTTGATAATAATGGATTGGAAATCTCCGTCCATAAGTGTGAGGTTGTCATATTCTCAAAAAAAAAGGTGGTCCCTAGAATCGATATCCGATGTGGTGGAAATTCCATCCCTACAAAGAATTCTGTCAGAGTACTGGGGGTAATATTGGACGCTAAACTCTCTTGGAATTTGTATGTTGATCACATTTGCAGTAGAAGCTTGATTGGTCTCAACGCTATGAGAGCTGTGTCACGCGTTTGGTGGGGGTGCCACCCTTCGGTCCAAAGGCTGTTTTACAATGCTTATGTTAGAAGTCAGTTAGACTTAGCTAGCTTTCTTATCGAACCGACCTCCAAAAATAATCTTCTGAAGCTGGAGCGTGTACAGTCACAGGGACTTAGAATTATTTTGGGTGCGATGAGGTCCTCCCCTGTAAATGCTCTGCAAGTGGAGGCGGGGGAGCCACCCTTGCCTCTACGTAGAAAGCTTCTCGCAGATAAATTCTACCTGGGTCGCTGGAGGACTCACAATCATCCACTCATTCCAAAATTACAAAAGTTGGATGCGCTGTGTGAGTCTTCGGTCTTCTGGAGGAATAAACATCCCCCACACCTTGTCGTGAGTGCCCGCTCGTACCACTCTTTGGTCGCAAGGACTCCCAGCCACAATAAGTTACCCATATATTTGGCCGACCATCAGGTCCTTTCACTGCGACCAAATATTCTCTTGTCTTTGGGAGTTGAGAATGGCCCTTTTGCCCCGATGGAGTTTTGTTCGGCAATTGAGAGTCGCTGGAGGGGTTATCACTTGATTTTCACTGACGGTTCTAAACATCCTGATTACCCGCACGTTGGTGCGGCTTTTTACTCAGATTCTGAAAAGATATTCAGACTATTCCAGTTGCCGAGAGAAGTATCAGTCTTCACAGCCGAATGTATCGCTATATTAGAGGCGCTTGGTTTTATATTGGAGACCCATGCTCCTTCCTCGAGGATCTTAATTCTGAGTGATAGTCAGAGCGCCCTGGAGAGTCTCAAGTCCTCACCATTTAATCACCCTGATGACACCATATGCCTACAAATTAGGGAACGTTTGGTGAGGTGTAGGGATAGAGGAGTTGATGTCACAATGGCTTGGATTCCGAGCCATTGTGGCATACCTGGAAACGAATTAGCAGATAGGTTTGCAAAGATGGCCTTGGAGTCGGGAAGCAAAGTCCATTCGACCATCCCGGTTAACGATTTGATGCCACTTGCTCAGGAGGGATTGTATCAGGAATGGCAGCTGCTGTGGGAGACCTCTTCTAGGTCTAAAGGCAGATTTTATGCTGCAATCCAGCCCCAAATATTCAAAAAGCCTTGGTTCTCCAGTATTAAACTGAACAAATTTGAGACCTCGTCCATTTGCCGTATGCGTATTGGGCATGTCTGTTTGAGAGCACACCTATTTAAAATCAATGTGGTGGAAAGCCCGTTATGCGACTGTGAATGGGCGGAGGAAGACCTAGATCATGTTTTTTTGCAGTGTCCAATCAATGACCGATATCCAGACTTTCTCAAGGACCTCCGTGGGTTGGGGGTTCAGCTACCTGTAAGCGTCCCATATCTTCTGGCCCTGAATTGCAGACCTATATTCAAGCTGCTCACTAGGTTTTTGGAGCTGAATGAGATTAAACTATGATTAACTGGTTTCTCTAGATAATATATATTTGCGTAAGTAGGTCTAAGCAAATGGAGTTTTGGGTTACTCTATGTGAAGAGTTCATACTGTTTCCTGGCGAAAACACTCTAAATGGGTGAAAAGCCAAACAAAATAAGAAGAAGAAGAAGTTATTGAAGTTATTATTTTATGGTAATTTTATTTCTCACATTAGAAATGAGTGCCCATACAACCATTTTGGTATCAGTTAGAGAACATTCACTACACTCGTTTTCCTACACCGGGATCAAATTGGTATCAGGGCGCACACTTTTTGTTAAACGGTTCTTAAAAATGGGGAAGGTTAGTCACAGCTACATTCCATATTCCATAGCGCGCGCGCGCGCATCTCAACAGATATCGTGAACACGGAGAAATCCGAACGACAAACGAAAATAAAAGACGACATGTTTCGTTGTAGCTGCGTTCTATCTGTGGTGCATCGTTGTTTTGTCGTAAAATTATTAATGGCGTTGATTGCGAAAGCGTTGTAATAAGTGATAAAGTATTTCGGAGATCATCGTCATTATGAGTGCGAGATGTTGATTGACTGTGCAGTTTATAAAAATATTCACGAGAAACAAGAACGCCATTTGAATTCTGAAGGTAGGAGATATTGTTTTATAATTATAATATTTATGTAACTACAAAAATTAAAGAAATTGATACCACCAGCTAGCTGGCAAATGATATTGGTAAAATTAGGTTAAAATATTGACGAATCTATGCCAAATTTGTTATAATAATCAGATAAATTGCATTTTTGAAATGGCTTGGCATTTAGTATCATTGTTCCAAAATGGCCCCACTCGTTTAATGGACCTTAAATGGTTGTCAAACTGTGCGGCAGTATCTGATATAATTATGTACGTAAATTAATTTTCTTTGAGTAAAAATATTTTTTAATATTTGGTATTTTGATGTTTTTAGATATATGCAATCTTGCAGACAAGACATGCACTGTGAAGGAAGTAGACACTTTTATCCAAAATAGTGTTATTAACCATACCCAACAAAGGTTGAAAATAAAGGCGTAAGTATTATTCATTACACATATACCTATAAGAAATGGAAGTTCTTGTGTTTTTTCTTGTGTGTACTGCTTTATTTAATTTGTTATATGAATTATGATGTGCAAGAGGAATAAGACAAATAAATAAATAAAATTATTTGCAAAGAAAAAAAGACTTATTAAATGAATAATATTTTCTATTTATTTTCAGATTAAAACAAATAAGAAAATTGGGACAATAAGAAGATATGCAAATTGAAATGGAAATGACCAATTGATTTAATTAAAACCATATTTTGAAGACACCATTAGATCATGAAGTGAAATTTGACCAATTTTTACAATATCTTGCATCTAATTAGACCAGTCTACCTGCAGGAATTTGCAACAGAAATTACATAATTTATTTCAAAATCATTCTTGTTTATGTACATTAAATTGTTTTACATATGTATGTGTTTGTTTTTTTTTAATATACTTTCCATTCCATACCGATGTTGGAGTAAGAGTAAAAAAGATGGTAAATAATTAAAAAAAAAAATATACATAATTCACATTGTTGATAAAACAGGTATGAATATTATATAATTTTTATTACTCATAGAAATGAGTTAACACTTAACTCTGTCAAGATCGAACATTTTAATTTCATCTTGTTCATACCTGTGCAATGTTGAGCAACACTGGTATTGTTTTGACAACTGTCAACTTATTATACGACCAAGACCTTGAGATAACTTTTTCTATAACCGCTACTTCTTTGGGTACACTAAGTGTACTAAACATCATTCAGTGGCAATTTGGGTCCGACGCGTAGACATTATTCCTTTACATTGTGTTCTTAACATCACGCATTCTCAAATTAGTTGCAGTGCGTGGATATTGAGTGTACATTTTGTCATATAACCTTACACTATAGCGTTTAGAACACCTCGGGTGAACATCGTATGTACAATATGTGTATGGATTATTTTGTGGCTGATATTTTAGTCACGGCGACCGTATTTGGTTGTATGGGTGATTCTAAGTTTAAACCCAATAGACTATTGGATGAAAGTGCATTCGCCACATTATTTCCTAGTTATCATGAAAAACATTTGAAGCAATGTTGGCCTCTGGTACAGAAAGTTCTTGCTGAATACTTTGTAGTTGCTAAATTGGATCTCATTGAAGGTAGTATGACTGTGAAAATAACAAGAAAACAGGTAAATATTCAAACCCTTAACCATTAAATAAATTTTGCATTACTTTACATATACGTTTTATCCATAATCTATTACGTTTAATTAATTTTTATTCACTTATTCTGTTTATTCATTCACTTGAATGTATTCATCTTATTTATTTCTTTTAAACACACCTTATCCTTTTTTTTTTACTTTTAATTGATTTTCATCTTACTATATTCATTTATCTTAATGTATTCATCTTAATTTATGTGTTAAAAACATTTTCATCAAGATTTATTACTTTGACTTGATTTTATTCATTCATTTGAATCTATTCATCATATATCATTTGTTTTAAATACATTTAATCATGATTAATTATTTTTATTTGATTTTTAATCTTGTTTTATTAATTTATAATTATTTTATAAATTCATTTGAATCTATTCATCTTGTTTTTTTATACATTTTAATCATAATTTAGTACTTTTAATTGATCTTTTGGTTAATCGAATAAGAAAATTGTTAGCAATTTGGTACTGTTATTAGTGTTGTTTGATAATGATTCATTTAACTTTGATGTTTTTTTAAGACTTCCAGGTAAATTAAGGATCTTTGCTGGTCCGCTTATTGAATTCACATTTTGTTGTCATGTTCTACAATTGACTGTCTGATCCTGTGAATATTATAAAAGTAAAAATACATAGAAAACTGTATTTGCATTACATCTACTTAACAGCCATATAATATGGAGGGAGAGAATTTTCCACTGAAACATTCCAATTTAAAACCATTGAGGTCAAATCTGTAACTATCTTATAAATTTACAGGTCACGATGGAAGAGACTCAAATCAAATTTATAAACGTAATTACAAAATTATCTCAACAATCTTATGGTAAAATTATTGTGGATTTCCAAAGAGAACATTATGACCATTCAATAGACTTGTCAAAATTGAGATTACCAAAACATGAAAAACAAAATATTGCAATCCAATACTATTAATAGGTAAGATTTTATAAAAATTTCATTTTATAACACTTTTATAGATAAAAAAAAATAGCGACATAATATTGGCATGAATGATTAACATAACATAACATGCATAGACAATTCACACAGATCTAGCTAGTCCCAAACTAAGATATGAATCTTGTATTATGGGTACTAACGCGACGATATACATATATTCAGGTCATTCTTCATTTTGCCCTGGTCATTCTTCATTTTGCCCTGGCCGGGAATCGAACCCGGGACCTCGTAACTCAAAGGCAAGTGCGTTAGCCTCTGTTGTCCGACATGGTTAAAGAAGGATGAAAGTGGCATAAATGCAGTAGAAATGAGATCATTGAGAAGGATGTGTGGTAAAAGTCTGAGAGATCGTGTGCGTAACAGTGATATACGAAAGGAATGTGGAATGAAAGTTGGTGTAATAACAAGGATGAATGTAAATAAGTTAAGATGGTTTGGGCACGTGGAAAGAATGAATGAAAACAGAATGACTAAGAAGATATATTTGGCTGAGAGGAATGGTGCTCGGAGACGTGGACGTCCGAGGATTAAATGGCAAGATCATTTAAATCAAATCCTACAGGACGGTCACGTGTTGAGCACGTTGAACAGGAGAGCATGCATGAGGAATTGTATGACAGTGACGGAAGCGAAAGATGTATGCAAGGATAGAAGGAAGTGGCGCTCGATCCTTTCTGCCTACCCTGCAAGGGAAGCGACGTGATGGTATGTATTTATGGATGTTATCTTAATTAATATAGAAATTACTGGTGAAATTTTTTACATTTGCCGGGAACCAAGCCCAAGACCTCCCAAATGGTAGACGGGCATCGTAATAGCAAATCTACTACTGATCTATTATTAAAAAAAAATACCTAAGATCTTGAATACATACCTTTAAATTTTCTGTTGACATTGTGTTAACCAATGTTTTTACTACTAATGTAGTGATTTTGCCACTTCCGATGTTGTTGGGAGTCTCAGTATTAGTGGAATATGTTTACTATAAAGTAGTCCAACATTGTCAGCCAAGTAAGCCGTATAATTTAATGTTTGTAACAGCAGATAGAGTTCACTTAGTGTCGACTAAATTAAAAAATATTATGAATTCTAGATATTATTTTCTAGGTTACGAACGTCGATGAGATTATAGTTATTACATGATATTATGTTATCATATAACATACTATTCATGAGATCTATTTTATGATTGAGACATAGCTTTGCGCATAAAGGAAAGGATATATTTTATATTTTTTACATAATCATAAACATTTTTAGGATAACTTAAAATAAAACACTTATGTTAAGTATATCTACAGTCACTGTGGATATATTTAAAAAAAAACTTTTTTATACACACTTATATTCCAATTTCCTTTCGTCCAATTTCAATTCTCCCCTTCTTTTCCAAGGTCACTGAAAGACTGGCATATAACCAACTCAATACTTTTATCACAAAATAATCTCCATAACAATTTCCAGTCATAATTAAAATTATTAAGACAAATAAGACGTATACATTCCAAATTCGTGTACTTTCTCAAAACATATTCACACTGAGTGCTACTTATTCTAAAATATTCCAGGAACTGCGTGGGCAAAATATCTTGGAAATTAATCCTTTTTTTATAAAATCTCACAACTCCGTCTTCCACATCCCTTTGTAATAATATTTTTCGCCACATTGTATAACAAATTTACTTAAAACACCTATAGACCATTAAAGGATGACGTCACAGAAAAATCCTTGAGGGGCATCAGGCATCCCAACACAACACATTCACAGTGTTTACGGTGTAATATTAGGTGGGACGCCTAAAGAATAGATACCTAATAATAAAAAAAACTGTCAGTGTCGATTTTGTTATAATTTTGTCGTCTGACTTTCTTTTTTTTCTCTTATGGCATAACATCCTACAAGTATGATTTGCGCAATTTGATTGTTTGCCCCCCACGCAAAAGCAAATCCATAGACAAGACCACGTGACCTTTAATGGTCTATAATATAAACCAACGTCTACTTTCACAACACGACGAATCGCATATTTAAAATGTCAAAATATTCGTTTGCTATGTTGGCAAAGTTTTTTATGAAAAGTAGTAATGGTGGAACAGAACTGCCTATTTACTTTGCGAATGGCGTCTTCTTTTCACTTTGCGCTTTGCAATTCCTACTTTGCAAAAAGATGTAATGATGGAACGGAAACAAGCCGATGAATTGCATAGTGCAAAATGCAGAGTTGGAAAGTATAATGGTGGAACGGGGCACTGGTTTTTAATAGTTATATTTTTAAATTGTTATATTTTGAATAGTTATATTTTTAAATTGTCATAGTATAATTTTATGTAAATTTTTTATAAGCTATTTACTGTTTAAAATAAATGCTCATATGATTGTAATGTTTTTTTTTCTTCCAATTTGTACATTATTATATCTAGTATGACCTATTATTAACCTAGATGTTGTTTGGTTTGGCGTTTTCTCTTAAAAATTGAGTGAGAATATCCCGTACAGACTGTTAAGATATGTAATAAACTGTTTTTACTTCAGATGTGTGATTAAATTATTTAAGGATGTTATAAGTTAATAACATATGCTTCGCATACCATGGACAGATTTGGTCAGCAACTCGGAGGTTTTGAGGAGAGCCAATTGCAGTAGACAGCTGCTGAAGGACGTTAAGGTCCGTAAGATTTCATATCTGGGTCACGTTCTGCGGGGCGATAAGTATAGTCTGCTCCAGCTGATACTGATGGGGAAGATTGAGGGGCAGCGTGGTCCTGGTAGAAGGCAAACGTCTTGGCTGCGCAATATAAGAGACTGGACCGGGATGAGACATGTGGGAGAACTGTTCCGGGTCGCGCAGGATAGGGAAGCCTTCGCCAGAGTGATTGCCAACGTTGGGGGGACCTGATACGGCACGAGAAGAAGAAGAATAAGTTAATAAAATTAAAAAAATATTAGATTTTTTTAGATTAGATATATCTAGGTTTTTGTTATAAACCAAAATACAATCTCATACACCATAGGTGGCCAACCTTTTCAGCAGCTGGGCCAAATTTCAGAATTGAGATTGTCTACCGGGCCATACAACAATTTACTCCATATATGGAACATTTTATAATTTTACCTTCACCTTAAAATTTCTACCCCCCCGTCGCCAAGTTTTCAAAATGGTATAGGAATTTGAAATGTTTCAAAACTCCTCGGTTTTCTTTAAGAATATTTTCTCAAAATAGTACCTCTTTCAAAAAAGTAACGGATACTTATACCGACTGTTATAAAAAAAAATAGTGAGGAATGCTTCGCGGGCCGCACGTAGACACCCAACAGGCCGTATGTGGCCTGCGTGTTGGCCACCCTTGTTATACACCTTTCACCATAAGCTAAAAGCTTGTGTCGTGAAATGGGGTATTGCTGGCACCTGGAATCGAATTACGCACCTCTTGTGCTTGAGGCCGAGACTGTACCGCCAGGCTACAATGGAATTATTAAATTACTATACATTACCATATTGTTTAAAGTTATTCAGATACTGTCAGTGTAATCAATAAATGAATTAGCAAATGTGTATTTAGCTGAAAAAAGTGTCTGACCTGAATACAATTTTATATAACTCTGCCTAACTGTCTGACATAGCTACAATTCTATACACAAAATAGAAAACAAAGTAAGTACTAATACATTGGGGTAAGACAAGGCATCAATGATGATTTATTTACGATCACCATGAGCTCTTTGAGAAGATAGTGATATACTTTACAGTTTGATTAATTTAATGCTCCTAGTCATTGATAGAATAGTACCCATAAGAATGCTTATACAATGAATTAGACAAATTTAATAGTCAGTCATTTTACAGAGTATTGTAGTATTGTGTATATTTTAAAATAATCTTTAGAGGTGACTGTTGGTGGTGGAGTTTTATCATAAAAACACTTCAATGCTATTGATATTTATTTATTAAGAATAATCATTTAATTAGTGTTATGGACAAAAGAAAATATAAACAATTTTTTTCTACATCTATCATCAAATAAAAATGGTTAAAGACGTTTCACAAAATTGAATACTGCTTAAGACAATTTAAATAAATATTTGATTTGAAACTTTACATAGGTGCTACTTTGAACTCCCTATGCGCGCTACAATATACTACACTTGTAAGTGATTGTTGTATAGATATTTGTAAAGAATTTTGACAAGCATCTATGTTTTTGGTGCAGTCGCCTTGTTTGCTTTAAAACTGTTTTTGTTTGTAATTTATTTGTTTTAAACTTGCTCTGGAACATTAAATTAATAAGTATTAGTAAGAGTTGAAAATTGAGAAAAGACCATTAGCATTTTCTCAATTCCGATGATGTCCCACTGCCTTCCTATATTTCAGGAAGGATTACGTCAGGGGGAGTCCTTCAGGCGAACCATGAGCCCTTAGAAAGAATTTGCTAGAAGAGTATGGATGACACAGGAACTGACATTCATGGGTGTGGGAGGGTGTAACCCTTAATGTGCCTTCCTATATATATTTAATCCTTGGGTCAAGTCACCTACATTGTAATATTCATATGACCACCATCTGCCAAAGAAGTCATTTTGTTAAATAGATTAACACGACAAAGTGACTTGTATATGATAACAATAAATTCTGAAAAATTATTGACACTATAACTCACTTTTGATTCTGAAAAGATATTATAATATAATGAAATTAGCGGTACCTCACATTAAGTAAGAAAGAATAGTAAGTCGTGTGCTATAATTAGAACTAGATTTTATTTTTGCCGGAAACGACAGGTTTTCATGAGAAACTTTTTTTTGCGCTATCTCCAGATACACTGATATCTCGATTATATAAAAATACACGATTATTTGCAAGTTTTATACCGTGCACTTCTTCAAACGTCGCATGCAAGTTTCAATGGTTTCAATTTGTTTTGACAGTTCAACTTTGTTTTGAGTCATAGAATAACAATCAAAATCAGTTCTATCCACGGCCGCCAGATATCGCTAATGTCGGGGAACGGTCTCGAAAATAATGAATCGTATTAATTTATGCCTATTTCGAACGAAATATCCGCCAGGGGCGCTAGTAGTGTCACGGCTTTATATTTTATTCATATTATTATTAAGGTGGTGTTGCTTAAGCAGTCCCGCGGCCTATCGTAAATTCCTTTTGTCCATGGAATTTGGTTGTCATATTTAGTGACAGACTATACCTACTGTATAATCAGCTTTGGTTGACAGGAACTAGGTATGTTAATGGGTAATACTGCAAGTTTAGTATTATATCTCGTGGTAATAAGGTATTTCTGTAAATATCCACAAAATATCACCTAAGATATGATGGAGGGAACCAGTGCGGATGCACACAACATTGCAGATTGCCAACAGGATAATTGTGTGTTGTGTGACATGCAAATATGTGTAACTGAGGATGATGATATCAAGGCCTTTTTGGCGAATATCGAAGTGAAACGTGAACCTCTTGAGGAAGAAAGCTGTGACATTGGATATGCAGTTCCGTATGGTGATATTGATATACATGAACCTAATATAAAAGTTGAATGTGAGAGAGCCAACAATGCAACAGTGGCCAGTACATCTTCCCCGTCTATAGAGTGTACACCAGGTCCAAGTAATCAAACTCAAGTAAAAGAAACGATACGTAAAAATGTTTGCAACGTCAAAAACACGAGTTCGATAAAAAAGTTAAAAGTTAGTAGAGTATTCGAGTGTAATATTTGTATGAAAATATTAAGTTCTTCTTCTAATTTAACGACTCATAAAAGAATTCATAGTGGTGAAAAACCTTTCGAGTGTAAAATTTGTATGAAAAAATTTAGTCATAATAGAACTTTAAAAAAACATAATCGAATTCAGAGTGGTGAAAAACCTTTCGAGTGTAAAATTTGTATGAAATTTTTTTGTGATAATAGTACTTTAAAAAAACATAATAGAATTCACAGTGGTGAAAAACCTTTTGAGTGTCATATTTGTATGAAAAAGTTTAATAGTTCTTCTCATTTTAATACTCATAAAAGAATACACAGTGGTGAAAAACCTTTTGAGTGTAATATTTGTATGAAAAAATTTTGTCAATCTGGTTATTTGAAAATCCATAAAATGATACACAGTGAAAAACCTTTCGAGTGTAATATTTGTAAGAAAAAATTTAGTCGAACTATCAGCCTGGATTGTCATAAAATAATTCACAGTGCTGAAAAATCTTTTGAGTGTAATATTTGATGAAAAAGTTTAGTCGATTTGTTAATTTTATAAGGCATAAAGGGACTCACAGTGGTGAAAAACCTTTTGTGTGTAATATTTGTATGAAACGGTTTACTCGATTTGATCGTTTGAAAACTCATAAAAGAATTCACAGTGGTGAAAAACTTTTTGTGTGTAATATTTGTATGAAACGGTTTACTCGATTTGATTGTTTGAAAACTCATAAAAGAATTCACAGTGGTGAAAAACCTTTTGAGTGTAATGTTTGTATGAAACAGTTTACTCGATTTGATCATTTGAAAACTCACAGTGGTGAAAAACCTTTTGAGTGTAATGTTTGTATGAAACAGTTTACTCGATTTGATAATTTGAAAACTCATAAAAGAATTCACAGTGGTGAAAAACCTTTTGAGTGTAATGTTTGTATGAAACAGTTTACTCGATTTGATCATTTGAAAACTCATAAAAGAATTCACAGTGGTGAAAAACCTTTTGAGTGTAATATTTGTATGAAGAAGTTTAGTGGTTCTAGCGCTTTAATAAAACATAATAGAATACATAATGGTGAAAAACCTTTTTAGTGTAATATTTTTATGAAAAAGTTTAGTCAATCTGATAGTTTGGAAACTCATAAAAGAATTCACAGTGGCTAAAAACCTTTCGAGTGTAATATTTGTATGAAAAAGTTTACTACTTCTTCTGATTTGAAAACTCATAAAAGAATTCACAGTGGCTAAAAACCTTTCGAGTGTAATATTTGTATGAAAAAGTTTACTAGTTCTTCTGATTTGAAAACTCATAAAAGAATTCACAGTGGTGAAAAACCTTTTGAGTGTAATATTTGTATGAAGAAGTTTAGTGATTCTAGCGCTTTAATAAAACATAATAGAACACATAATTTGCAAGTGTGAATTGCTGTAATGTTCGGTGATATGGATTGTTCTGTGATGTCGTTTTTATTGTTAGCTATGATTAATCCATCTTCTTGTATCCAGTCTGCCTTGTTATTTTTATTGGTAACTATAATTGATGATAGTTTACACGTGTTTTAAATTTTAAATTTCATGTCTGACATTGAATTTGTTTGTGTTGTGGTTTTAAATTAAAAAAATTGTATTCTGTAATTTTATTTTTAAATTTTAATATCTTTTATATAATTTCTATTACATTGTCTTTTATATCATTGAGATTTGAATGTGTTTGTATTGTGTTTTCAATTTTATTGTTGTGGAAATTGTTTATATGTATATATATGTATCATGTAATAAGGGCTTTTGCCGTAGAATGAATAAATAAAAAATAAATAAAAATAATGGTGAAAAACCTTTCGAGTGTAATATTTGTATTAAAAAGTTTAATACTTCTTAATTTTTTAATTACTCCATACTTTTAAATCAAAACTGCATATTCTGGTGACGGGCCAAGTCTCGTTCCATTTGCAAAGGCATGAGCCCAGTCTCTTCGCGACTGTACGCAGTGAAATGGAGTAAATCTTTCACTTCATATATCTCCTGCGTAAAATCATAAGATTTTTCATTCTTAAATATAAATCATTCTGAGTAATTGGAAGAACTCGCGTTTTTGTGTTATTTTTGAATAATGAAATAAGGGTTATTGAATATTGGAAACATATGTAGATAAACAGTATTTAATTAATGTTTGTTTGAAGCGTTATATATTTTTTTGTTTAGCACAATGATTCCCAAAGTGGTCCAGGTGGACCCCCAGGGTTCCACGGGAGACTCGACGGGGGTCCACATTGGCGTGACTTAAAAAATGGAGGTTAACGATTCGTAAGCGGGGGTCCACGAATCCATAATTGAAGTATGTACCGAAGAAGTATGTGAAACGGAGTTTTTTAAATATTTCAAATTCCTATAGTTACCTTTTTAAAAATTCGGCGACGGGGGGGGGGGCTCAACCGTAAAACACGACTCAGAAGGCGAGACAACATTAGAAAGAGATATGAGACGTTAAAGTGAGATAGAGCGACGTTCTGATCGTATCCCGATGGTATTTGGTGGACATGTTGGGGGTGGATATGAAGAGATTAGAAGGTACGTCGCGGTTGGAGAATCAGAGTTTCTGCACAAGGAAGATGGTATAAAAGCCATAAATATTGATTAAATTGTGTTTATTGTCAAGTCATTTCATTAAGATTTCCTGAGAGAACGCGAGAAGTCAATTCGTTGAGAGAAACAATTTCGTTGAGAGAAGAGAGATTCGCGAGAAGTGATAAAAAGTCGCGAGAATAATCGGTGATATACCTAATTGTGAATCATTCTTTCATTTTTTTCACTACTCGAGGTCGGAAGGGGAGATTAGATTTACTTACATGGGACGCGCGGCTAATCATCTTGAAAAAAAGGTTGTATCATTTTAAATCTATTTTTTTTTTATGATTTTGCATATTATATAATAAATAATTATTAATTGATAACAGTACGTTATTATTATGTTTAATGAATAAGTATCTAGTTGTGGTATGATTGTTGAATTGATTCGTATATTGTGTATTAAATTGTTATATAAATTATCTAGAGTTTGTGTGTTCAAATTGCGAAAAGACATTTTAAACATATTTGTTATCAATAAAACACTGTTTACATTTCACTATTGATTAAATATTTATCAATAGTGAAAAAAAAAAACAGTGTTTTTTGTTAATATCAAATATGTTAAATTGTAAATTGATGACATTACTTAATTTTTAATGAATAATCTATATCATTGATGGCTGGGAGCTATAAATTATTATAAGGATACCTTTGTTATGGTACAATTATTGAGTTGAACTGTACATTGTGTATATAATAGTGATGTAGCGAATATTCGCAGATTTCAAAGTATTCGCATTCGCAAAAAATGTGCGAATATTACATTAAGAAAAATCAGAATATAAAAAAAAAAAAATAACTCGTTTATCCATTTTGAAAACTGGGTTACGGGAGTCAAAAAATCTACGATGTAGCATATAACATAAAATAGCATATGGGTAAGTCCAAGTCAGGCGGTCCAGCACTGGTTGCTTGACCATCTCAGAAAAAATTGATATTTTGTATGCTATCACCCCAATATGTTGGTAGTTCAAAATGACAATTATTTTAATTTTATTGGTTTTAGTTTTTGTGTGGCGGCCATATTTGTTTTTACTAGGCGGAGACATTTTCGCAGTTTAAAGGGTTTGCGAAAACTTAAATATCTCAGGTCCTTTTTATTTTATCAACATGAAACTAATGGCAGTTTGTTTATAAAAAATATAAGCTTTAAGGTTGTTTACAAACATTTTCACCTAAATATAATTTTAAGGGATGAAATTTCAGTCTACATTCTTAACTCTCTTTTGTAAAAACTCCCATTTTCACGGAAAGATTTTGGACGAAGGGAAAGAGTCCACACACCAAAACTTTTTTTGACAAACAACTAGGTACTAGTTGTGTTAGATAAACAAAATTTCAAGTCTGAGACTTGACCCCTCTTTTCAAAAAAAAATTTCAAAAATTGGAAATTCTCAAAATTTTCCATATTCCGAGCTCAATATC